>OX422140.1:313876906-314476906 GCA_949129095.1 Volucella bombylans | reverse complement strand
ACATTCTTCATGGGGATGAATTGACAAAAAATTTTAAGGGTGTAATCCAAATTCTTTACCCTGCCATAACCACACCGCCACTGCCACCACTAACCATCATCATCGTTGGATTTTGGTAATTAAATAAAAGGGTTCTTTAACGTTGGTGTATTCCTTGTGTTTGCTGAACGAATTCAATTTGAACAGTTCTGCTTGTCATTGTGACGTTTGGTAATTTTAAAGTTTTTTTTTTTTAATTCCTTGAGCTTAGGGCCATTGACTTGAGAGTGATGGTAACCATGATAAAGTAAAGTAATTTTGGTTCAATAAATGCTTTGTTACTTTGCAAAAAAGTTATTGGTTTTGACACTTTAGATCATTCATACATAATTACTTAGAACGATTAATGTCTGACAGATTATGGATTTGCCTGTCAACTTTGAACAAACGTATTGTGATTGTGTCGTAATATACTACAATTTGAGAAATTGTTTTAATTAGAAGTTTGAACTTTAGTATTCTGGTTGCGATAATATTGATCAGCTTGCTATCGGTGTCTTCAACAGGATTTTGTTAAGCCCAGAGAATTCTATAGTGGGGAAAACCGCATCATCACCTCCACATGGTGCCTACTGGATAGCTATCTATCATAATATTGAACCAACCATGAGTGTATGCCGAGTCTGACTGTATATATGGACCCGAACACTGGGAACAGCACAAGCTCGGTTGAGTGAACTTTAGCATGCGTGTGCCAGATCATGTGAACTGATGGGCAAGCGCCCTCAGATATCTAATGAGAGGTCCTCAGAAGGAGGACATGCAGCAAAGGAGTTCGCTTCGATAAAATCAACGGTGTTTTCTACACTCAGACTAGCAGAAGCTTTATTTGAACTACTCCGACATATTTGGAGCTCAGGATAGTAAGGATCTTTTAAGACTGAAAAAGAGCTGAACCCTTGATGGGCCAGCGCAGCGCTTGCAAACGAAGTGGGATACTAGCATCGGAGCATCTGGTCCCTTGTGTCAGAGGTTAAAACCAAAGAGTAACTTCCCTACCACGAAAAAAAGTTTCAAAAGAAAAATTAAATAAGGACAACGACCTCTGGATTTACAAGTGCAGTGTTCAAACCCTTAGCTGCCCTTGACAGATATCACAGCGAAATAGCGCTAATTCGATTGCAGATTTGTCATACGCGGCAGACTTAGGCAAGTTTGAGTTTTCGACACGTGAGCGAGTATCTTATGACAATCTGCATCAAGACTCAATCCGGTTATATATGCCTAATACGTGGGACAGAAAGAGAAATAAAGTTGGGCTCAGTGGCTATTTCTTTTCATGAATGGCAAACTACATTTAATGGGGAAACTAAATTATTAGGGAAATTGATTTTTTTTTGTATTCTAGGCAACACCCATCTTACGTGATTTTAATTGCCTGAAAAAAAATAAAATGTTTTTCGAACCGTCAGATTTGGAAGCCAATACACTACCACGTGAGCTCCGTGTTACTCAACAAGACATATGAGCAGTGCCCCAAATATGACTTAAGTTTAGGATAGTTGGTAAGCATAGGCCACATGACACCACGTCTGGCAACGGACTTAGGCTTATTGACTATGCGGTGGGACGAAATGTAAAAAGGGTTCCTCAATATACACAAGGGGCATATCGGTCTCCGAATCATGAAACGCTAAACCAAATTGATAATTTTGCAATCGAAATTGATAATTTTACTGTGTTGCAGCCAAGGTACGAATGCGTCTTTCCCAAGCGTCACAACAAAAAACATATACTGTACAACTTCAAGAGACTGCCAGAAAGCATACCCTGAGATCTCTTAACAACTACATGCTGCCAGAGCATCAAGTACCGAAGTCTAGTGTCAACGGACGCAGCAACCAACCCACCACCAAGAAATCTCTGGTTTGATGAAGAATGCCGGCAAACACATACAGCTAAACAAGAAGCGTAATTTTAATTTAATTTAATTTAATTTTGGTGGGAGCGAACGCCCCCATTTATTCGGCTTGATACAAGCTATAACTTACAAATTAAACTTAAACTAAAACTTAAAACTAAGGTTGGTTGGAGTGGTGAAGGAGAACGGATTTGAGGTAGGGTGTGGTGCGGTGGAAGTCAAAGACGGTAGTGTTTTGAGTTGATTTGACATAGCATACGGGAGATTGGTTCGTTCGCGCCATAGGAGGTTTAGTGGGAGGGTAGATAGAAGAGTCGAGGGGTACGTAGATTACGAGGGTTAGTGTTGAGGAAAATGGAGTTATGAAGGGACGCGCATTCAACCTGACCTGAAAGGAATCGATGAATGAAGAGAAAGTCTGCTGCATCTCTGCGATCTTCAAGGGTGTTTAAGTTGATAAGGTTGAGACGGTTTTGATAGGGGGGCAGATTAAAAGGATCGTCCCAGGGCATACCTTGGAGAGCAAATCGAAGAAAACGGCGCTGAATGCCTTCAATTCTCGAGATATGAACACGATGATATGGGGACCATACTTGACTGGCGTACTCTAGGAGGGGGCGAACAAAGGTAATATAGAGGGACCTGGTCACGTATGGGTTGGTGAATTCTTTGGACCACCGTTTTACAAAACCTAGTGCAGAGTTGGCTTTGAGGATTATCTCATCCATATGTAAACGGAAGTTGAGCTCGCTATCACACAAAATGCCGAGGTCACGAAGAGATTGTACGGAGGAGATAGGTTGGTTATGGAGAAGATAGAGTCGGGGAGGAGTTGGTTCCGCTTATGTGAGAAGGTGATGGATTGGCATTTGGATATGTTAAGTTCCAAAGAATTTTTGACGCACCAGATCGAAAAACTATCAAGATCTTGTTGAAGGAGGAAAGAGTCATGGGGAGAGGAAATGGTTTTGTAAAATTTGGTATCGTCGGCGTAAAGGGAGACAGACGAGTGTTTGATGATCATATCGAGATCATTTATGGTTAATATAAAAAGAAGGGGACCGAGGTGGCTGCCTTGTGGAACTCCAGAGGTGGCCAAAAATGGAGCGGAGTGGGCTGACCTAAAACGAACACTGTAAAAACGGTTTTTGAGATAAGAGGATATCCATTTCAACAGTATGGGTTCAAAGCGAGGGCAGACAATTTAAAGATGATTAACCGATGAGAGATTTTATCGAAGGCTTTGCTAAAATCGGTTGCAACTACATCGACTTCGTTGCCATTTTCTAGGGCAGAGAGGGCATATAATACTCGTACGAATTCAACGAGATTTGTGGTGGTTGACCTACCCTTTAGGAAGCCATGTTGTCTAGGAGAAATAAATGATTTGCATTGGAAGCTTAGAGCTTCATACAAAATACTTTCGAAGAGTTTGGGTATATGGGAGAGTTTAGCGATGGGACGATAGTTGGTTATTTCATTCTTTGATCCCTTCTTGTGGATCGGGGTTACGAAGGACGATTTCCAAGCCTGAGGAAATTCTCCTTGTGAAAGGGATAGACGGAAGAGATTAGAAAGGGCAAGGGAAAGAGAGGAAGAACATTTTTTAAGAAATATGGCAGGGAGGCCATCTGGGCCGGGTGTGCATTCGTCATTGAGTTGGTGTAATTTATATTCGATATAAGCCGGATCAAAAATATGAGAGAGAAGTGGGCCATTGGAGAAGTTCAGTAGGTAACTAAAATAAGATGGATCTGGTACAAAGGAGTCGTTGGTGAAGGATTGTTTAAAAAAGGTGGCAAATAGGTTGGCAATGGTGAGTGGATCGGTTGATGACCTGTTGTTGAAAGAGAGGGAAGGAAGGTAACCATCGGACTTTCTTTTGTAGTTAACAAATTGGAAAAAGGACTTAGGTTGGTTTATAAGGTTGACTTGCGCATTGTTAAGGTAGCCCTGGTAAAGGGAATCGTAAAGTTCGGTGAAATGAAGACAAGCACCAAGATAGTTGGAATAGTCGGTAAAGGATCTGGTACGCAGGAAAACAGCCCATAACTTATTTCTCTGATTTCGTAAGGAACGAAGCTTGCGATTATACCAGGGAGGACTAGTAGATGATGTTTTACGGCGGGAAAACGGAACGTAAAGGGAAAAAGAATTAAATATTTCTTTATAAAAAATGGATAAGGCATCATTTATACTTAGGTTGTGAAAGTTAAAGAGGGATCTGCTGAGATATTCACTGATTTTGTGAAAGTTTGCTTTCGACGAATGTTTTCATATATCTTTCTTTCTCTGAGCCTAGAGAGAGCATATCGACTTTCTGTAGTGCCATTGGTCTGCTGTGTTAGTTTAACAGTGGGGGGAAAAAGGGGATCAAGAATAGGAGCATTGGAGGAGGGAGATAGAGATAAATGATTGGATATGGAGTTGGATGAGGGATGAGATGTGGGGTTTAGGATATGGGAGTTAATGAAATTAGGGTACTTAGCTCCAGTTTTAAGGTCGAAGTTGGGAATTGAGTTGCTAGCTGGGTTTGGTGTCGTATCAAAAATAGGGACTGGGGCCCGTGAAACCGAGGGAGAAGACGAGCTGGAAGCGGGATTTAAGATAGGTGTTAAATCAAAAGAGACACGTTGACATCGGGGCTTGGTTTGGGGTGGAATAGAGGGAGTTAGAGTATGGGTGGGAGGCTTAAAATTAGGAAAAATTTTAGTTTTAAAGCTCCAATTGGAGCTGGGTTTGTTTTGAGAAGAGGAGGTGGGTCTTGGCAAATTGGGTTTACTTGCTACCTTGATAGATGGTTTAGGTAAGATGGGCTGCTTGACTTTATCCTGCTTCTTGTTCGTATTTTCCAACCATTTGCAGACACGCATCTTTCCAAGGTTGAAATTGTTGCTGGCTGGGCTTTGACGGCTTTATTCCTCCAGAAGCGTTCCTCTACCTCGATATGAAAGGTCTGGTCCAGTATAGATTGGCGGTGCCGCTAATCTTCCACGTCGCTCGAACAGCTGCGGACAGGCGACTCAACTACGTCAGAGATGTCGCATGTGGCAGTGCGGAGCGTCTCTGGTTCAGTAGGACGGTAGGGAGTCGCGACATGAGGGATGTGGCTCGGCAACACCAACAATTTTGGTGGCTAGTTGAAGGAGGGGAACTTTCTTCGTTGCTTTTATCGAATACTGGGTAGCTCCAATAGGGAGTAAAGTCGATTAGCCTAGATTTAGGTTGGATTAGGGTAGATATAATATAAGAAAAAAAATTATAAAAAAAAAAAATAAAAGAACAAGGAGATGGGTAACAACTTCTCTAAAAGAAAAGAAATTTCATCACAAAAAAAAAATTTTATGTTTTATGTGTGCTTTCAGCGTGTCAAGTCCACCGACTTGTGACTTAATATTGCATTTCATCTGAAGCTTGTCTGTATTAACGATACTTATTTTAGCTGTAGTTAAAAATTATTTTACTTTTTAACGGAGTTTTAACTAACTGCTCACAGCTGACTTCTTTTCTTATTAAATTGTGCCAATTCTTTCCTGGTGATGTTTTTTCTCTGATTTTTTCCCGAAAGAGTCTGTCAGAAGAAGAAGCCTAGAGTGGTTCACCAAAGACCGATTTACAGCTATAAATTATCAAGTATGTAGTATAATCAAACAATTTTAGTAGTAGTTTTAGAATTAATTCTAAAATATCATCCAGAGAGTAGCTTTCTGGTCAACAACGGTCGTGTCTGGAATGTGAGAAAAAAAAACAGACGTTGGTTAAAATTTGGTATTCGAGCGGGTAAAAAAATTTCGCAAACTTATTGTTTCCTTCCTCGCGTTCTTAAATCTATTCTATGCCATTTTTCGTTAACCCTACTCTGCATCTTTTAAGATATTATCAAAGTCAGCCCGATTCCCGATTCCCGATTCGGAGCATTAAACATAAGGAGTCTATTTTCTTAGTTGTGGATTCTCTACGTTAGCCAACTTCGGTCTATAGAAACCATTATAAACTTTGATTATAGCTCGTGAAGCGGCCCAAACTCTGTCCAAATTCTAAAAAGAAGGGTTGGGCTCCATTTAACACCCACGACTACTTTTATAGCTGCTCTACCGATGACCAATTAAAACTAAGCCAAGAAAAAGACGTAGCCTGGGTAAAAGATCAGCGGGATTGCTCTACGAAATAGGCCGTAACGCGGGGATTTGCCTTGGTAGCTTAAGCTCACGATATGCTTTCACACATTAGATCAAAATAACGTTTAGTTAGCTTCCTTAATCTTAATCTGGAATGACATCCAACTTATCGTTTCAAATAAAGTCATCTGTAGGCATAGACTTCACATTTCACAGAGATTGTGCTGTGGCCTAACTAATATTAATTTTTTGGTGCATGGCATCCGATTGTGTGATTGCAACTCCCTTTATGACTTAAGTCTAAACCGTAGTTGCCATTACGAATTTCCGGAGGCTGCCTAACTCCTGTGTTTTCAAAATATATATATAGGTTAGGATAGCAGTAAGATTCCTACAGAAAGTACAGATCACCAGAACGACCGCTTTGTAGCGGTAGATGCACTGAGAATCAATAGCTGTTAATCTCAACCTCGTTACTATAAGACCAGCTATTAACATGTTGCTAATTACAAAGCCATTGAAAAGACTTAGCCTATTTAATAGGCCAAGAACCTGCCTGTACGGAACAGAACGTCTCCTGTTGAGTCACTGATTGACTTAATTTCACAGGATGCCCATCCTACCATGGGGACCACGATAAGCCTGGCCATCGCTCACCGTCATTCCAATAATAAAAATTCGGAATCCGTGTTGAGGGCACTATTTTCGACCCTTTGCATGGGTCGAGGCCGATCTAAAACCTCTTGTTGATCTTAGGGTCACAGCACCCAGTACCTATTTACAACTCTACAATGGGTCAAAGAAACAGGAAGACCCTTCCCGCGATTTGGGTTTAAACCACAGCCACCATGACGCTCCCACAAGGGAGACTACCTCTACAAGTCTGGCCCGGACCGAATTCCGGGGACTCCTGACTCCCATGGTACCGTGATTTAAGTCCTGGTAAGGACTAACGGTGATACTGCCACCAACACGACCTACGACCGACAACTGGTAAAATCGTAGCAACCTTCGGTGTCGTCATCTAAAAACCGATACGATAGGACCAGTACTTTGCTCTGCCACGCTTTTTATTATACAACGTCATGGATGGACGAAGCCTTGATAATTGGGCGGGGCCCCCCTTTTCGGAACATAGTCTCTAGTTTTTAAAGTAAACACTTGTCGTATAGACTTAAGTTTGCGGGATGCCCATACATCCATGGGAGCAAGGATACGTCTTGACATCGCTCTCCGTCAATCCATTGATACCAATTCGGAACTGTTATGGAGGCAAAGTTCCACCCTTGGTATGAGTCGAGGCCGACCTAAAACCTCTTACTGCTCTTAGGGTCACAGCACCCAGTACTTATTGCAACTCTACATTGGTTCAAACCAACAGTAACATAAGACCGTTCCCGCGACTTTGGGTTTAAACCACAACCACCATGACGCTCCCACAAGGGGGCCTACCTCTACAAGTCAGGCACGGACCGAGATCCGGGGCTCCTGACTCTCGTGATTTAAGTCCTGGCAGGGACTATCGGTGGTCCTGCCGCCAACAAGACTTGTGGCCAGCCACTTGTAACTGGTCAAATCGTAACAACCTTCGGTGGCGTCATCTGAGAACCGTTACGATAAGACCAGTATTTTGGTCTGCCACCGCTTTTTATTAGACAACGTAAATTTTGGGCGAAGCCTTGATAATTGGGCGGGGTCCCCCTTTTCAGAACGATAGATGAAGACATTACTTTCACCCCTATTCTGCTATACGTGCGGATCGAACGTTCCCTTCACCTATTCGATTCACTTTCACTTCAAATCGGTATTCTGCTATACGGCGGGTGAACTGCCTTACCGTTTTCGATATCAAAGATTTAAATATCACCCGTTTGGAAATTTAAGTGTTATTTCAACTGTGTAATTTGTGGAAAATTTGGAAAGAAAAACAAATATGGATAGTGCAGCAATTTATTTCAGTTTTGACTCGGAAACAAGAGATTCTAGTGAAGAGAATCATTTTTATGAGGACATACGATTCGTGCGTATAGTAGAATACTGACCTGCGTTACCGACAAGTGAGTGGCATAAACATTCCCCCCGGCGTATAGCAAAATAGGGCTGTGAGTTTAAGAGGTAATTCGATATCGATGGTTTCCTTTCTCCTCCTTCTATCTTCCCGCAGTAAAAGGGTATTATAACCATTTAGGCGCGC
The DNA here is from genome assembly GCA_949129095.1 of Volucella bombylans. NCBI lineage: Eukaryota > Metazoa > Arthropoda > Insecta > Diptera > Syrphidae > Volucella > Volucella bombylans. Next base: position 314,468,694 of record OX422140.1, on the reverse strand, counting down.
GTAAATTATAAAAAAATAAAATTAAAAAAAAATAAGAAGGGCCTATACCGAAGTATTACTTATTTGTCGCCGCTGTCAAAGATATGCATCTTGCATCTTGGATAACAGTTAATTTACACTGTATTTGTTATCGCACCCTTTTACTATATTTTTAGTTCGACCTTAGACGGGAACTCTTAGGTGAAGTTAGCACTTAGGAAGCTAATTAGGTTATAGAACACGTTTTGTGATACACAGGATCTCATACCTTTGTGCATCAGGTATTTGGAGTTGCTTTGAAGAAAATGTAACCAAATATCAAACCATTTTATGCTCCGAAGAACGACGAGCCAATTGACTCTTATTTTGAATACGAATAGATGTAAGATGTAAAACCAAGTCTGTTGATATGTCTATCAATTATACAATAGCCTATGATATTCTCATTAATGTGCTGCTGATATGTGTTTTGAGTAAATATTTAGTATTATACTTTGTTAGGATCGATGGCGACAACGTTACGAAGTCTTGAATCTTTGAATCCTCAATGTTCTCACGGAAGATCCACTAAAATTTCCTTCCAGCCTTCCGTAGTTTAGTTCAATTGTTCAAAGAGCTTCACGTTCTAACAACGCTAAAGGGATAGGTTTCCTTATAAGCCATGCTGAATGCTGATGTTGGCAAGGTAATGTAATGTATGTTGATTTTTGTGAGGATTATTGTTCTAAGACCTTCGCGTTTTTAAAAGTCTGTCCTCCGATAGTTTCTGAACAAAGGCCAGATAAGAAGATTTACGCTACAACCAAATAGATGGTATTATGGTGCTCAGAGGAAAAGTATTACAGTCTTAAGCTATATTTTCCAGGTTGTAGGAACAAAAGTAATAAAACTGGCTACATCGTGTCACATCTTAAAATGGGTTCACTGGAGTTGCCTTCAGAGATAAGTCTTTCCGGATTGAAAGGTCCTGTTTTTTCATAGGTCGGATAAGTTCGCAACTTAGTCACAGTAAGCAGTCAGGCTCTTGTCTCGATGCGACTATATTCTCATTGCTCAACGGTCCTTCAGATCGTGCTTCTACTGAATGGCGCTCGACCCTTCCGCTATCTTTAGTCATGGAAGTGGTATGTCTTTTAGGAAGAAGATTTAGCTGAGCCTCCTCACAATTTCCTCTTACATTTCAACCCAATTCCATCTCATCGTTGAAAGTTTTATAGTTCTATGGTTTAAAAGTATGGCGGTCGATGTCCAGCATCTTATAACTTTAAACGAATTTGGGATAATTTTCTGTACTTTCAGCTCAGTAACTTTCACTCCGTGCTGTTATTTTTAACAGATTGTGTTCAATATTGTTTAACAAGAATATACACATACGAAACCATAGCTTGGGACTGCAGTTTATTGAGAAATCGTGTTTAGGCTCCCTTTTGGCTCAATGGGTTTGTGAATAAGCAAAATGTCCGTTCTGTAGTGAGGGAAATCTAGAGGAGGCTCATGAGGCTAGAAAAACAAAAGTACATTGTTTGGTGTAGTCTTTAAGCTTCTGAGATCATCGATCCTCTCGTTACAGTTCATAGACTGGACTAACTTTACCGGACAATGCCTGACATTACTTGCTGCACATGGTCTAGCGTGCTTTATTAATGATCCCACCAGGCCCGCTTCGGGAAGTTGTCTGGATAATATTAATGGGTGTCTCAGTAATGCTAAGTTCAATGAGTGCAAAAAAAGTGTCTGTCTGATCTTAGTAACAATCCCAAAAACTAGAGGTTGACTCCAGTAGGATAAAAAGTAATTTATGCTACGATTCGTGAGAAGATTTGTATGCTTGTAGCGATTTATCTACTGCTTATACAATAATTGGTTCTCTTAAGAAGCATATTATATCATGTCCCTCATTTATGCCCCCCAAAAAAGTGGTTGAAAGACTTACACCTTTTATATCTAGATGCTTATTAAATAAATTCATAGCTAAAAACAAAATGAGAATAGAATAGAATAGAGTGCATTAAGTACCCTGAGAATTAAAGTCTAAAAGTAAGGTATAAGAAGTTGTGTATCGAAATAAAAAAAAGACTCCTGTTTGTCGAGATAACTATTACTGTGCTCAACTCAGTAAATATATAGCTTATTAAATAAATCTAAAATACTTTTTCTAAAAAAACCTACTGTCTTACATATTGATAACTCTATGATAATCTCGCTAGTGATGATGCTTTAAATTTTCGCTAATGCTAGTTGCAGTCTACAACCGACTCCTTTCGAATCGATTTGTTGTAGATGTGCTGAGCCTTTACAAAGCATGTACTAGTTTTGTTTTTCAGCTTCTTTTGAAACCTTAAAAGTTATTGGTAATATACCTAATTCGAATCAATTCGCGCGGAGCGATTTTCGTCAAATGTATGCTACGATAATACATTTCGGCTAGTAGTGCAAAAATTGGTAAAGAGACCTTTATTTTTAAGAAAAAATTTAATTTATTTTGTATATGTTTTTTTTTAAGTTTAAGTTTTTTTTTAATAACTTAAAAATTCATTGGCAAAGTTTTAGTAAAAATCTAATGGCCGTGATTTGGCATGAAGACGTTCGCGAGTCATCGTGGGCCAAAAATAAAATTACTCATACGGACATATATTCAGAAATACTGCCATTTTGTTAAAAACTTCCTAAAAACACTATAGCCACCTTAAAACGTAAAGATATCCCAAGATTTCTATTTTCGATTTTCTAGGTGAATGCAAGAAAAGTTTCTACTGCGGAAATCCCATCTCATTTTCTTGCAGTTTTTAGCAAAATTTTTGAAAAACTTATGAAAAATAAAATAGTGAGCTTCTTTTTTAGATAAAACTATTGTAGGTTTTTCAATCCAGTACTATTTGGTTTTTTAAAATGCAAATCAACGGAAGATAGAGTTTTTGTTCTCAAAATAATGCACACACCTCGATGGGAAAAAATGTACGGCTGGCTTATTTATTGACATTACCAAAGCATTCGATATAGTCAATCACAATTTATTATTCAGAAAACTGGAAAAAGCGGGATTTCGCGGTTTCTTGCTTCAATGGTTTAGGCCCTATCTTGAAAATAGGTTGCAAGGAGTGAACATAGATGATACAAGAAGCCAAATAAGGTTCTAAACCTCGGTGTTCCACAAGTCTCTGTTTTAGGCTCTGTTTGCATCAATTCACTCTTTGTTCTTAGTTTCAAGGGTTTACCGAATGCTTTTGCTGATGACGTGGTTTCTCTTATAGCTTAAAGAGTCCTTTGAACCTAATTTCTAATTTAATTGAGATCTAAATTTATTGAGATACTTATTTAGTAATAAGCTCCAAAACTAAGGTAATGTTCCTTAGCTTATCTTCTTCAAATGATTTGGAAACAAGTGTTTACTTCCACGCACCTGAGCGTCGTAGATATAAACTGTCTACTTGCTATTTGTTCGTCTGGTTTCTCATCTGCCTCTTTTTGTTATAATCTAGCCTGTAGTGATAAATCGTTTGTAGTAGAGAGAGTAGACGAATTTCAATATTTGAGGCCTACCCTTGATTCCAGGATAAGTTTTGCGAATCATATTGATACTTCGAAAAAGTATTTCCGATGCAACCTACGTAATTTTTATTATTTGAATAACGTATGCTCTACCAAGCTTTTAAAGGTAATTTATTATGGTATCTTTTATTCGAAGTTAGAATATGGAATTAGTCGTGGGTGGCCGTGGCTCAAGTGGTAGTGTATTGACTTTCCGAAAGACATTTTTGCAGGCAACTGAAATCTCGTGAGGTGAAGGGTTGCCTAAATACAACACCAAGTCAATTTACACTAATAATTTAGTCTCCCCATTAAATGTTGGATGTCACCCATGGAGCGAAATAACCACTGAGCCCAAATATCGTTCTCTCTCTCTCTCTATCCAATTTACCGAAGAGTAGTCATACCCTCTTGAGTGTTAAGTTCTTTTATAAAAAAACAAAAACAAAAAAGTTGTGGGAGAGGGTGCGTATCCCAATACGAGTAAAATACAACCACTGTTGATTTTGCAGAAATATATCATAAGAAAAATTTGCCGTGAAACTGGTGGACATCCTAGCTGTCCTTTGCTCTGTGCCCTAAAAATGCTACCTGTTCGTCATTTTTATTGTTTTAAGGTATTAAAAATATTCTTTATAAAGTCTGCCAATCTTAATTTTCGTTTAATTACTACTTACAATCTTCAGGGAAACGTTTCAAACATTTTATCCGCATCCAGTTATTTTTTTTCTCTCATAACTTGAATTGTTTTATACTTAATAGATTAAATAAATACTGAATAATAATAAACAATAATAATAAAATGCAATGTGAATTTGAATCAGTTTAATGAGGAAACTGTCCACTCTTATTAAGTTTGCCCTATTGTCCAAGACCTCGTTAGGATAATATTTTATGTAGATTCTCCAACTCTGGAGCTCTATACCAACGATGGCAAGTTCTAAGAGAAGCCGTTTCAAACACCGGAATCTTTTCAATTATCCATATCAAAATACAAGTGGCCGGTAGTAGATTATCTTCACCCTTGCAACGAGCTGGCTGCTATAAAACAGTTTTTTTGTTACGGCAAAAGCACCCTTTGCAATAGCCAGAGCAACATACTCGTATATTGTACTTATATGTGTTTGTAAAAATGTAAATATTGATCTAACAAGTGGTTGCCGAGTTGTGCCACGATCCTGAAAAGAATGGTTTTCGACTTCTGAAAATTGATCTTCAACTTCCAGTCATTGTAATATCGATTTATCTTATCCAGGTCACCTAGCAACAACTTTTCATAATGCAGTGGTATAGTGAAGTAAGCTCACAAGATCGCTTATGTCTTTCGATCTGGTGCCTCAAAATTTCTTTAGAGCTTAATATCGCCAAATGCCAATCCATCACCTTCTCACATAAGCGGAACCAATCTCCTCCCCTAACTTCGCTATAACCAACCTATCTCCTCCGTACAATCTCTTCGCGACCTCGGCATTTTGTGTGATAGGGAGCTCAACTTCCGTTTACATATGGATGAGATAATCCTCAAAGCCAACTCTGCACTAGGTTTTGTAAAACGATGTTCCAAACCATACGTGACCAGGTCCCTCTATATTACCTTTGTTCGCCCCCTCCTAGAGTACGCCAGTCAAGTATGGTCGCCATATCATCGTATTCGTATCTCGAGAATTGAAAACATTTAGCGCCGTTTTCTTCGATTTGCTCTTCGAGGTATGCCCTGGGACGATCCTTTTAATCTGCCGCCCTATCAAAACCGTCTCAACCTTATTAACTTAAACACCCTTGAAGATCGCAGAAATGCAGCAAACTTTCTCTTAATTCATCGAGTCCTTTCAGGTCACGTTGAATGCGCGTTCCTTGGCAACTCCATTTTCCTCAACACTAACCCTCGTAATCTACGTACCCCTCGACTCTTCAATCTACCAACCCACCACACCTCCTATGGCACGAACGAACCAATCTCCGTATGCTCAACTCAAACCCTACCGTCTTTGACTTCCACCGCACCAGTTCCTACCTCAAATCCGTTCTCCTTCACCACTCCAACCAACCTTAGTTTTAAGTTTTAGTTTAAGTTTAATTTTTAAGTTATAGTTAATAGTTATATATAATATTGTGGCATTCGCCCTAACTAAAGTTAAATTATGTAGATGTTGAATAGGACCGGCGAATTAACAGCGTCTTGCTGCAGACCGTTTTGAATGTCAAATATTCCAGCGAAGGTCACATCACTACTCCCCACGATGAATTGTCTACTGGTGAGTATTTTTTTTTTCTGCGGGTATGAGAACCGGCCGCGCGTGCTCATAGTAGTGTGAGATTCTTACTCATTAAAAAACCTCCCAACATTTATCAGACTACGACTAAGTTTGCTAAACAAGTAGCTTAGCGTCTGTAGTTAATCGCGTTTGGTAGAAGTTTTTCAGCGAAGGCACTTACAATTACCGCTATTACATGCGGTTTTTGATTAAGGCGCTAAGTCGAACGGTCTTGTTCTTTGCAGTCAACGCAAGGTTTATCTCGTTCAATGTCCGGATTATTTCCTGATTGCAATGATCAGTAAGACGAGTACGAAGTTTGCGAGCAAAACCTGTTACTTCGTCTTTTACGGTAACAATTCCTAGATCGCGGTGAATATCGCTATTCCTCACATACCATGGATCATTCACGACTGCTTTGAAAATTCTGTAGTATAGACATATTGTTTTGTTTGATACTATAACATACGTCCAAGAACCAAGAACCACGGGGGTGGCCGTGGTGTTCGGCAGGTTCGAATCCTGCCCATGGCAAGTCAGTTTTTCATTTGTGTAATTGGAACTCAGACAGAAAAATTCTGCGTGTGAAGGCATAACACTGACACGTAGATTTGGCTGTTGTAGAGTTTCAAGCACAGAAAAAAATACTGTGAATTATACCTCGAATCACTCTGAGTGAAGAAAAAACTCTTCGTCCTATTCGGACACCCACCCCCTGGAGAGCGAATATCGAAACCAAACACACCTGTGTTTCAAACCACTACAAACAATTTTCCTTTCTCTTCCTTCTACCTTTCCGCCCGCGAATGGCAACAGTAAAAGGGTATCTAACCCCTTAGGCGCGCGTAAATTAAAAAAAAAAAGAACGTTTTAGCACTTGCTTATACAAAAGCAGCTTGCTATATAAGCTTAATTTCGAATACCTACAGTAAGCCAATTCATTTCTCTAAGCCTGATTTCAAGCTCATCACGCTTATTTTTAACGTGTAATTTCCACTTTAATTTCGCATTTAGAGTCATTCTCAAATACTTTGCGTTGCTTGCATACGGTATTTTTACCGAGTTGATGAATGTGGGTAAATCGTTTACCTTTCTATATGTAAAATTGACATGTGTTGACTTGGTCTCGTTTAAGGCCATTCGCCAAGTCTTCGTCCACTCAAATATTGAGTTCAAAGCTCGTTGGAGTTTTTCCGTCAAATATTCCACTGCTTGACTCGTCGCGAGTATAGCTGTATCATCCGCGAACGGGGGTACCACAATATCTTGATCTTGAGGTATATATGTAGTAGGAACAGGTTTGGACCGAGAACGTTTCCTCGTGAGACACCGGCGTGAGTTTTCTGAATTCTGAGTATTCAATCCCATATCTAACCCGAAACAGTATGTTTTCAAGGAGAGATTCCCATATTCTATGCATTCTGTGAAGTAAAATTTGCTTTAGCTTATACAATATTTCAGACCTTCGTGCCATACCTTGTCGAAGGCTTGCGATAAAAACGCCAGAAAATATCATTTTTTTCCTCTAAGGCGTTTTCAATTACAATACGTTTGCTATTCGGTAGACCTGATCGATTGTGGTGTTTGATCATATAGCCAAACTGGTGATCCGGGATCAATCGTCTTTCCTCAGTTATCGGTTTCAACCGTTTTAACAAAAGTATCTCGAAGACTTTTGAAATTATCGGCAAGAACGATTTAGGTCTATATTATTTTTTCTAATTTAGAAATTCTCCCGGTTTTGGAACCGACTTTCCATTGGGTCGGAACGTATGATAGTCTCGTAGAAGCATTTATAATATAATGAAGTTTGACTAATGCTTTTTTGGGTAACTCTTTAAGGACTTCACCTTTAATTTAATCGTATCCTGGAGCCTTATTATTATTCAAGTTTGCTTTGTCTGCCGAAGGTCAGGCAGTGATCGTCCAATTGTCGTCCTGTGAACGGTTTAAACGTTTGTTCCAAGTTTGTTCCATGTGCTAGGCTAGGTAGCGTATATGCGAAAAACATGTACCAGCAGGCGAACAAATCTTTCAAGGTCATTTGCATTGCCATTGGCAGCACCTGATGACAACGCGTACAAATATTAGAGACAGCCTTTCCTTTTGAAAGTTAGCGTCATCCCTTAGACACCTGACTTTCAGAAGGGGCACCCAAGTTGAAGCATCAAAGCTTACATTTTGAACAGCTGCTTGATCCACTTTCTACTATCAGTAGATTGCTGTTTGCACTTCCATATTAGAAAGTCGATGTATTGGATCACAAAATCAACACCCAAGACGTTTATACAATAGAGTACTGCATCGATATAAGCCCCAGGGGAGGATCGCGTTATAAGGGACCTTGTACACGTCCACGAATTTGTTCAAAAACAAACAAATTTTACAAATAATTTAGAAAAAAATATCATCTTTCCGATATTGAAAAAACGAGACCACAACGATCCGAGCAACTACAAAGACGTTTCCTTCCATTATGAAAATTTTCACAGGGATAATTTTGGAGCGACTGACTCTTTTTTTTTCCCTTAAAATGTTTGTACACAGAGGAAGAAAAGAGAGATACCGATGTATGTACATTGGTCTTAAATCTTTGCAAGTTATTATGAATAAGAAATAGAGATCTCGGCACGGCATTCCATAAGCGAGTTGTACGTTGGCTTATTAACGAATCACGATATTTCAGAGTACGTCCGAAAATGGGATTGCGGGTATACTGACGACCATTCATAGCGAGATGCGTGTTACGGTTGAAGGTTTGAAGGGGCGGAATGCTACTGGCGATTTCTATGGAGCACTGGTAGTGGAAATAGCAATAAAACAAAGTGAGATGGGAGATACCTCATCTTTGCCACTTTTAATTTAGTCACCAGTAACAAACAATCGATTTATACATTCAGGGACTTTAAAAATCTAAATGTGGAGCAACTTGAACAAGACCTTATTTGCCTTGATTGGCATAACGTATTTTTTGAAACATCGGTCGATGCCCAAGTTGAATTTCTCCATCACGTAGTTTTACAGCTCTTCGATAAACATGTTACTCTAAAAAGGAAAGCTGTCAAATATAATAACATCAAGTGGTTTACCTCTGAAATTGTTGAGCTAAGAAACAAGCGTGATGCTGAATTCAAAAAATGGAAACGATTTCGAATTCCGGAATACTATGACAGCTATCGGTTGTTACGTAACATAGTTAACTCGAAGATTAAAGGAGCCAAACGTCGCTATTATGCTAAGCACTTCGATTATAAACTTCCAACCAAAACACTTTGGACAAATTTACGTGAATTAGGTGTAGGTAGTAACTTGAAGTCCATGGTAGACCAGGTCGATCCTAACGAACTAAACAAAGAATTCGCTAAAGTTCAATCGAAATTGCGCCCAAATGGAAACAATATTCAAACGCCACACGCTGGCTTATTCGAATTTGGCCGAGTAGAACAAATCGACGTTGCTAGAGCTGTGCTAAAAATTAAATCTAACGCTGTTGGTGTCGATAACATCCACCCAACTTTTATTAAATTAATATTACCCTATATACTTCCAGCTTTAACATATATTTTCAATAATATAATAACAAGATCCACTTTTCCGTGTGCTTGGAATAAAGCTAAGATTATACCAATCCCAAAAAGGAAAGCAGTAGGCAACTCGTCAACTGAATATAGACCTATCGCTATACTTCCATATTTGTCAAAAGTATTTGAAAAAGTAATACACCATGAAATATCAAGTTTTCTTCAACAAGAACAAGTTCTTTGCGCCTACCAGTCTAGATTTCGGAAACACCACAGCTGCACATCAGCGCTTCTAAAAGTATCCGACGACATAAGAGTTGCAATAGACAAAAAACAAATCACCCTTATCGCTCTCCTTGATTTTTCTAAGGCCTTTGACACCGTTGATCATGAACTACTTGTATCAAAATTGATGAACTACTATAATTTCTCTGCATCAGCCGCTAATCTCATACGGTCCTATCTGGTTGAAAGAAAAAAAGCAGTTCATGTAAGCAATGCTGTGTCAGATTACATTGCAATTTCAGTTGGTGTTCCACAAGGATCCATTTTGGGTCCCCTACTTTTTGCATTTTTTATTAACGACCTTCCTAAAAGCATTAAAAGTTCTAATTTTCACATGTTTGCTGACGATATCCAGCTCTATTTAAGCTTTGAGAATGATCTTATTGATCATGCTGCTTTGAAATTTAATGATGACCTAAAACGTATCCATTGCTGGGCAGATGAAAACCTTCTGCAGCTTAACCCAAGAAAAACGAAGTGTCTTCTCATAAATAGAAACCCCTTATCTTTTATCAACGTTCCTTCAGTATACCTTGGTAATGAACCTATCGAATTTGTAAACAAAGCCAAAAATCTTGGTATTTGGTTCAATACAAAATTAACCTGGGACGACCACGTTTGCTCAGTTGTGGGAAAAATATACGGATGTCTTAGAAAACTCTCCCAAACTCAAAGCTTCACACCAATAAATACGAAGCTTATGTTGGTCAAGGCCGTGCTCATTCCTCTGATAACATATGGCTGCGAAGTTTTTTGTTGCACCGGCGCCTTTGCCAGACGTAAGCTCAACATTGCTTTTAACAATGTTGTGCGATACGTATACGGCCTAAATCGTTTTGCTCATGTGTCGGCTTATACCAAAAATATTCTTGGTTGCACACTTGACCGATATTTTGACTACTGCACAATCAAATATCTACACAGGATCATAATCAACCAACAGCCCCAATACTTATATGATAAACTAAGGTTTTCGCATTCAAGTAGATCTTTAAGTTTAATTGTACCTCGTGTTGCTTATCAAGTTACCGAACGACAGTTTTTCGTTCACGCCATTCGCCTTTGGAATTCACTCCCCCTTAATATAAGACGACTCTATAATACAAATAGCTTTAGTGAAACTCTTTTTCGACATATAGCAGACAACTAGCAGGAATACTGAACATAATTTCACATCATACAAATATTTTATTATATCATACAAATATTATTATATTATAAATTTATTTTTTTTTTATTTTTTTTTTCTCTCTCTTTCTACTCAAATTTATTTCAATCAGATGTTAATATTTTTAAGTTTACCTTATTGAGAAAGAATTATAACTTTAGTTTAATCTTAAATCACTTATTAATTGTATCACATTTATAGCTTAAAGATCTGAATGGTCTATTATAAATGTCGTTGTTATACTGTAATAAAAATACTGAAATACTGAAATATTACGTCGGTATTGCAGCTTGTCAATTGACTGAGTGATATTAGTATCACCTATCAGTTTTATCGCGCGGTTTTGAAACCTATTTGGTAGTTATAGAGATGTTTTAGGATCACTTGACTAGATGTGGGCATTGACTCCAATTTTGCATATTGAATGCATATTGAGGTCTGATCAGAGGTGGTGAAGTATTTCTTACATCGCTTGAGGAAACCTAGGCATTTCTCAGTGTTTTTAACGAATTGACGAATATGTGATCCATCCAACGTAAGTTGTCACAGATACACATACCGAGAATGGAAAGTTTTTTGGTTTGGAGGATGCAAGTGCCATACATGTGTAATGGCTGGGTATTTAAATTTCATTTTAATGATAGCAGACAGCATTGTAGTTGTTAGTTCCCCGATTGGTTATGCTGTTAATATCGGAATTTAATGAGCTCAAAATACGGTGCCGTTCCCGTTCTACAGCCGAAGTGCAGGGACGTGAATCCAGGAATGAATATGAAAAGCAGGAAGTACTGTCGTCAGTAAAGGAACATATTGGATTAGAAGTAGTAGGCAAGGAGTTATTAATGAAAATTTAAAATAGTGTCGGGGACAAAACAGAGCCCTGGAGCACACCAGCATTTAGCATAGTAGGCAAGGAGTTATTAATGAAAATTTAAAAGAGTGCTGGGGACAAAACAGAGCCCTGGAGCACACCAGCATTTATTTTGTGAATATTAGACTTGAAACCATCTAAGAGAACTTGAATTGAATATTCCGAGAGGTAATTTCTAATCCATTGAAGAAGAGAGTCATCGATCCCAAAAGCACGCATTTTCGACAAAAACTCTGTCAAATGCCTTAGAAATATCAAGTACAACTATCTTGCTTCCGGCAAATTGGTGTAAACTTTGGTTTCAATTTCCGGTGAGACATGACATCATCAGTCAACCTATTGTTGCGAAATCCGTACTGCGGGTCATTGAGAAGTTTTCGTGTTTCGAGATATTTCATGAACTGACGGTTTACCAGCGTTTCCATGAACTTAGAAAGAAGGGATGTAAGTGCAATGGGTCTGTAGGTAGTGAGGGAAGAAAATTCGCCTTTTTTAGGAAAGGATCCTAACGACTGATAAAAAAGCTTACGCTGTGGTTTTACCAGGAAGAACACCTCTTCAGAAGAAGGGGAGATATACCATCGGGACCAGCGGATTTGTGTATATTAAGGTCTTTGATCTTTAAGTAATCTTGCTACCACACGAGTGCGAAAGTGTATTCGTCCCTTTGAAGATTCGACGTACTCAAGTGTAGGCGGGGACAAAGCATAAAGGCTGGGTAGGCAAATAACCTGCCTAGTGAATTCCAAGCTGGGTTCAGAAGAAACTTTTCAACAGTAGATAATATCTTTACCTTGAGCAGCATTGCCAGGACTTATCTGGATAAAGGAAAAAAAACTATAAACGTTTTTCGGTGATTTCAAGCCAGCTTTTGACACCATTAGCCGCAAATCGCCTTTTTGTAAACTTAACAACCAGGAAGTATCAATGAAGGTTCTTAAGGTTATATAAAGCCTATCTGAGAAAAACCGAACTGCAGTATGGGACGGAAATAATCTGTCAAATTGTTTCTGTCCTTAGTTGTGGATGATCTTAGGGATTGTGCTTTGCCCGGTGGAATCCTATTAAGTTACTTCTGTACACCGATGAGATCGTAATTTTGTCAGAAACGCCAAATATGATGCAAATCAATATCAACAAGAAAAGTACTGCACCCTGTGGAGCTTGCAAGTGGTGCCTGCAAGTTGATCGTAAGTAATGGTCTTTCGAAATGGAATTGGTCGCTACTCAAAGAATGAAGAATGGATGTGGAAAGTCGAAATTTTGGAGAACATTAAACAGTATAAGTACCTTGGGTTTACAACAACACCTGACTTTTAAAACATATTTGAAAGAAGCAAATAATGCTATAAACTGCAACTGGAAGCGCATATTTTATAAAAGAAGCGTATCTCTTAGCTCAAAATATAATGTCTATGAAGCTGTAGTGAGATCAATTATGTGTTGTGCAGCACAAGTGTGGGGCATTTTCCAATATGAAGAAGTGGGAAATTGCTCAAACGTTTCTTAAAGAAAATATTCAGGTTACAGGAAAACACACCAAACTACTATATAAGCTGCATCTGAAAACTAAACTTCCATCATTATATATTCATACACTGAGGCTACATTTTATGTACATTTTAAAAGTCATCTCTATTCCAGACCACACCCTTCCTTATATCGTAACCATGCATCACATCCTTGGCAAATTGCAGTTTTTCTCTGAATGGTCCAGGTGAAGAAGCGTAAGAAAATCTACAGAAATTACTGATGAAAGTTGAGCTATATATCCGAGCCGCATTTGGAAGAAAAGCCCGAAATAGTCTACTAGGACCTAGGCGATGCAAATTATTTTAATGACAAATACGGTGTAGACACAATTTCCAAAACATTTATGGCAAAGGGAGGGATTACAATTGAACTACAGACTACATTCGAGCAATCGGAATGTGGAAGCGGAGTGTTCCTTGTGTAACGAGCATGCCATTGAAAACCTCCACCACTTCATCGCAGCCTGCCTAATATTAAAAGATATCAGAAGAATGCATTAGGAAACCACGTCCTTTTGGCTTAGGAAACTTTTTCAGTTCTTAGTGGTCAAGATTGGGTTATTCTATCAAGTTATCTAAAAACAGCGATAGCAAATACTTATAATACAGCAAATACTTAATGAAGTATTTTAATATATATTATATAGGAAGTAAATCACAGAATCAAAACAAATGTAAATTAACTTATATGCAACTATGTAAAGTTCCCTTTTTCCGGTTGACCGCAAAAGCCATGACTGTGATTTTATAAAGTTGTTTTAGCTGTATGAATTATTTAAGCAACACACTCAATTGGAGCTCTATTGATCACCTTTTCGAATACCTTTCTGATATTTTAAAGGAGACTTTTCTACCAAAGATTCGCCGGATTATATGTATTCGTTTCTTTATCCCTTTTGGGAATTGGATGCGCAACCACTGTTTTCGGAGGCAGTTTGGATAATGACCACTAATCAAAGCACTGTTAAACCGGGTGGTGTATGTAAGTGTTCACCGCTTCTAGTGGGAGATGTCGAGGCACAATATTCGGTGTCCCATCGGTTCCCACTGATTTCTTACTTCTCAGTGATTCGGAGACCGTTTGGAGCCCTTCCTTCGAAATAAACGGTTCCTTCTCGTCGACGATATTATTTGCCATATTTTCGTCATTGAACTTAGTGAAACTTACGTTCTCAGTCACCAGTTGTCCATTCCATTTCTAAGGTAGAAATTGTGCAAAAGGACTCAATTCCATAGGTCATGGTTCATGCCAATGACATCATTGACCTCGTGCGCTTTTTGGAAAGTCGCTCAAAAAAAAAAAAAGGAATTATAATAATAAAAATAATCACGACTATAAATACTCGTAAAGAAATATGTCTCTTAAAACCAAATTTAATTAAATCGAACATAAACTTTTGCTTACCACTGTTTCTTCTCACTACACCATCAAGAAAGTAAATTGGCAGTGCGAATAAATAAATCCTCGTCAAGATGTGAGAATATATTTATTTTGTAAATTGGCATCGGAATTAGAGATTCCTCCATAATTTCATCGTCAAGCACACGTCGCGGTCGGTTGGTTGGTCGGTCGGTCGGTATCTGTCTCTGCGAGCACAGTATACCCGATAGGGATCTGGTTGGCATTAAACAAAACAAAAAAAAGGAAAAGATGAGACGCTACTCTATAGGCATGCATGCACACTCGTATCTACAGTGCAGAGTAGCTGAGAATTTTCAGAACCTTTTCGGGCATAATGTAATTTTTAAGGATTTCACTAATTCGTCGCGTTGGGCTATTTAGCGATGATATCCCTATGGCACGGCGGTAGTCCCAATGGCTTTGCGCTGGAGATCCGGTATACTGTATTCCTGTATTCCCCCAAAAATGGGATATGCCATGTCGTCAGTTGAACGATATCCGACATCCGACGGCCAAAAGGAACGAGTCTCTTGTTGTCCGTCTGCATAGGTGAAATATAGGAATCCTAAGGTGCAGTGAAAATTCAGCAATATCCTCGCTCGACGATGATGGTATCCACTGATTACCGAAGAATTTATTTACCTCCCTTATATGGCCAAGTCGTACATATGTGCTCGAAGGATCGAAGTCTCCAAAAAGGACTTGAACTCGCCAACAAGGTGATGCACATCTGCATTTTTAGTTGTGTTTGTGCTTATTTGTGCGTGTTTGTGATTTATAGTCATTCCAAGTAAATCATGGGTGCTTTAGAGCAGACTCGTACTCGTATGCCATGTGGATGGAACCTATGTACTCCTGGAAGATGTGTCAGGGCGTGGTCTGGCAAATTTGGCAATAATGAATTGACTTTCGATGGTGGCTGGTGGCAAAGCGCATTCCTCCCTTGCGCATTATCAAGTGTCATGGATGGTTGCTCTACCGTGCAACGCCCACTGTAAACAAACCCAAGCTACGACGACTATGCATACTTTCGAGCGACAAGACACAGTGTAGACAGCGCATATAAGGGAGATTTCGGGGGGAATATGCATTCCACTTTTGAATGGAAGTCCTTACATGGATTCCAGTTCGTTTTTGGATATCGTTTATGCATGCATAGATAGCATTCGTATACACACTGCATAGCACACACCCTTGTCGACGGTGATACGAATGGATTGCTCCTGAATGACGTGTCGAATATTAAACAGGTAGAGACTGTAGCGGCAGTGAGGTGTGCCACAACAATGGTGGAGAATGTGGTAAATGGTCGTTACACTGGGCTGTCGCGGCGACATTTCAAGAATATATCCGATGTAGGTCGTGACACTAAAATGGCATCGAACATACAGGCAGAAACTTTAAACTTCAGCACTACCGGCAGAGTTGGAAACTGAAGTGTGATAAATGCCGAGTTCGTTGCAAGAATGGCAATTAAATTTTGCCATCAGACAGCTGACTAAGGAGTGATAAGTATGTTGAAAGGTTTTAAAGTGTATGATACACAATATACAATATATACATATAGATAGTGTAGATGGCGCGAAGAATGTGGGTGGATTCAATTGTGTGCACATACATACATATGTACATATCTTTGAAAAAAATTATGTTTTTAATGATTTTTTGAAAGTGAAGGGCCGTCTGAATTAGTAGTGTTGAGTAGAGAAGGACGATGAATAATTTTTTATTCTTACATTTCAGTGGTGTCAATTTCTATAGATTAATCAATTTCGATGTGGAATATCATGTTTTTGTGAGCATTGAGAAGAGTGTGATCGAGAAAATGGAGAGATATAATTGCAGAAATGAAGTTTATCAGTTTATCAGTTTTATCAGAAAGTTTTTTAGGTCATCGAGGCCAGAAAGGAAGCCTGCCACGAGGACCATGAACAGCTAGTTTTAGAGTAGCAGTCGGTTCTTAGAATATGGAAAGACTACTTTTGCAGACTGAATAACGAAAATGACCTTCAAAGCATAGCTTTCAGGCTGAATGAAACATTCATCCAGGGCGAAAACGACAGACAACTCCGTCCCCCTGAGCTAGACGAAATTAAAGTAGCGATATCGAAGCTAAAGTCTAATAAAGCTACTGACGCAAAGGGATTTACTGTGCTATTTAAAATAATTGGATATGACTTGGTTAGAAACATACACCACCTCATCTGCAATCTAAATGATAAAATCTCAGCATCATTTGTCCGATCCCAACTATTGAGGAATATGTCTCCTAAACATTGCCTATGAGATCTTTTCTGCCGCATTATGTTAGAGTCTGAAACCAATTATGAACAATCTGTTTGGTCCATATCAGTGCGACTTCGGGTCAGAAAAGTTCACCATAGATTAAATATTCACACTACGGCAGATGTTGTAAAAAACCATTTCATCAGATAAGATGAACCGCTGTCATGTGACTTTTTTAAAAATCGCCGTAGAAAGAATTGTGCAAAACTCACTGGCCAGTAAAAGAAGTGCACTGTACAATTACTTGCGCACGCGGCTGACATTGATGTGATTGAACGAACACAGAGAGATCCATCAATGATTCTTTTGTGAGGATTGAAGCGGAAGCAGCCAATGAGGCTGACGGATAGGCTGTCATCAGATAAGATCGCACACCACCCATGGCTTCCAGGGGCTAAGCTTAGGCTACCAGGGGGTCAGCATGGTGACGAATAGCTGAACGACCTATAGATATGTATTATAGGTTAGCTTTGAGTAACCTATAAATAGTCCCCGAACAAAAACGGAGGGTGTGACGGATATAACACAAAAACCCAGTGAAATTTTTGTGACAGGGCGAGTAGATGCCGCCCATAAATTAGCATCCTGTCCTAAAAGCAAGGCGTTATGCGACCCGTACCGAAGCCTGAATGATGCTGGGATCCATATACCATCGCTAACAGAGCCCTCTAGATACCTGGACCCTCTGGTTGTAATGTAGCCTTATCACATTACAGGAGGCTGTGATGTGGTGGACTTCCCTTTCCCCCATACTCTTGGGATTCAATTATGAACCAATGAAATATAAATACAACTGTCTCTTGTTTTTAACGTAAACGCCTCTCCGTCATTCCATTGATACCAATTCGAAACTGTGTTGCCGACACAAGTTTCACCCTTGGTATGAGTCGAGGCCGACCTAAAACCTCTTACTGCTCTTAGGGGCACAGCACCCAGTACTTATTGCAGCTCTACATTGGGCCAAAACCAACAGGAAAACCCTTCCGCGATTTGGGCTTAAACCACAGCCACCATGACGCTCCCACAAAGGGGCCTACCTCTACAAGTCACGCCCAGACCGAGATCCGGGGCTCCTGACTCCCATGTTACCGTGATTTAAGTCCTGGTAGGAACTACCGGTGGTCCAGCCGCCAACAAGACCTATGACCGACAACTAGTAACTTATCAAATCGTAGCAACCTTCGGTAGCGTCATCTGATGATGGTTATGATAAGACCAGTACTTTGCTCTGCCCCCGCTTTTTATTAGACAACGTCATTAAAGGGCGAAGCCTTGATAATTGGGCGGGGGCGCGAAATATAAATACAAATAAAACAGAAAAAAAGACAAAAAGGAGTCGAAATTACAGAAGAAAATCTGTTCAGAGGAAGTTCTGTACTGATGCAATCACCGCCGTTAAAAACAACGGAGGGTGCAACGCACGAAGCTAGTAAGGACGTGGGGACGTTGTCTAACCATTAAGTGAATAGACATCCTCGCAGATGCAGCCGAACCCCCCTCCTAGAGAAGCATCAACTGGTAGTTTGACGTCCGAAACCAACACGGAAGCAAGGGCCAGAGAAACTATCGAAGAAAGAGATTAGAGAAGCCATGCAATCTCTGAGAAAGAACATCACTACATTGATGAAATTCAAGGGGTAGAACAATGTTCATCACGTGATTAGAAGGCTATCTAGTGCAATACAGAAACACTACAACTGTGCAGTAGACTACGTCTAAAGCTACTAAAACCATCCATTGATCAGCAACAAGTGAATTAGCCCCTTCTTCCTCCAACTGCTTTCAGGTGTCTTAAATTAGGACATCTAGCAAAGACGTGTAACAACACGTTAGATAGAAGTGGCGATTGCGTCAAGTGTGGGCAGAAAGGGTATGCGTCTAAGGACTACATATTTGGTGCGGTCTTTGCGAAGAAAAGGTAAGTAGCAATCAAACACACGGCAGGAAGCCCAGTATACCCTGTATATCACTAAGCTCCAAAAGTCGTAAGATGAATATGAAAGTACGCAAATTTAAACCACTGCGAAGCGACACAGGACCTTCTCACATAAGCCGTTAGCGAGTTGAAGATAAATGTTGCCGTATTATGCGAGAAGCATAAGAATCTCGACGAAAAAGTTTGGGTAGCTGATGATTCCAAAAGTGCTGCTATCTGGGCCTGTGGAGGCTACGGATTTGAAGAAAAAATGATGAGAACAGAAATAGGCTTTGCTCGAGCAAAGGTAAAGGGGGGGTACATATCTACAGCTGTTATGCATCTCCAAATAGCACCAAAAGAAGAGGAGAGATTCTAATAGAAGCTGTATCGTCACTAAGTGTAATATTGTTTAATACTGAGCACACATTTAGCAGAGACGATATAGGCTCCATAGGTGATATCATCTTTGTAACTAGTTCTCTATCGAGAGGTGCGTAGAGCCAGTAACCAATGTACCCACACCGACCACCTGAACACCCAGTTTGAGGTACGACCGAGGAGAGCGAACCGAGAACGCCTGCCAAAGAAGGCACAACGAACGGGCTGGAAAATAGGCACACTGGACGAGGACTCTCTTAACCTGATTTTTGAAGAGAGTAGACTATTTATTGTAGAATAAACCCAGGAACAACAATTGCTATGGCCGCAGGGACAACTAAACAAGATGCAACGCATTCATGGTTCGAAAGACGTCAAGAAATCGCCGGCCATCAATTTACTGGTGGAACCACGAGATAGCAGAACTATGCAGCAAATGCCATAGAGCGAAAAGACTATTCTAGCGATCCAGAGGTTTTCCCTCTCATCAGGATCTGCAGGTTCAATACAAAAATAGGCATAGGAATCCGAAACTAGCCATCCGGAGAATTAAAAGCAACGGCTTTAGAGAAAACACTGTATACAAGCAGATGTAAATCCTTTTGGTACCACCAACAAGACAGTCATGGCAAAAGTTAAAGGCACTAGATCACCCTCTCGCTCTCTTAATGCCAAAAATAGTATTGGAATTATTTCCACCGCAAACAGCAAGAAAGCGTATAGAAGCACCTCAGTAAATACAGAAGATCGCAGCCGTCACAGAAATGGAACTTCTAGACATATGCAGACGACAGCAATAAGTCAACCGGATTGGATGGCATACCAAATAAGGCCCTTAAGCCAGCCATCAAAACAAACACAGAACCATTTGTGGAAATATATAACAAGTGTCTAACAGAAGTGGGTTTTTAAGATCACTGAAAAAAAAAACAACGTCTGGTGCTCTAAATGAAAAAACTCACCAAATGAGCCCAAGTCATACCATCCCATATAGCTGTTAGAACACAATGGGTAAAAGCCTGGAGCTAGACATATGCAACCAACTGGAAATGCCAATTAATGAAGCCGAGGTACTCTCAAACCAATAGTATGGGTTTAGAAAAGCTCGTTCAACAATATCTGGCGGAGTACTACAAGGATCGGTACTAGGTCCCATCCTATGGAACATTATGTATGGCAGGATTCTAAGGCTTGCAATCAAAAAAAAAAGGGCAAAAATCATAGGCTTTGCCGATGATACTGCAATCGTTGTGGCTGCGAAACACCTGGAAGAAATAGAGGACATTGGGAACGAATGCATCCGAAAAGTGAAACGGTAGATGGCAACAATCGGGTTAGAGCTTGTCGAACATAAAACGGAAACAGTAAGCAGTCGCAAGAAAAAAGAGACAATCACCACCAGAGAAGGCGATCAAAATATAACGTCAAAACCGGTGATCAAATACCTAGGTGTGATTACAGACACTAGGCTCTCTTTTTTTTGTGAGAACTTAAAACTTATGAGTGTGTGACTACTCTTAGAATATCGGAGCACTCGTTAAGTTTTTCGGAAAATTGGATAGAGAGACTGAGAGAAAGATGCTTGGGCTCAGGGGTTATTTCGCTCCAACATTTATTGGGGAGGCTAATGGCGTTTTCGTTTGGGCTCCGTGCTTCGTGCTCCGGAGAAGAAAAGTGATGTAAAATCATTTTTGAGAAACAAAATTTTGCTTCTCGTTTTCATTTGAGAATCAAAATTTCTCTCCTGGATTTTATGTCAAAATGTATAAACGTCAAAGAGTATTGTGTGTCAAAGTAGATTTCTGCCTTCATGCAATCGGCTGTATTTGGCCAATTTATTATTCTTAAGTCTTGCAAATGATTCGCAAGCAAATATATTTGAAAAATAAAAGAATATGGAAGCACAATTAATAAATATATTATTAATCTCATCGTCGTCATCCACGTCATCATCAGTAGATGAAGTTCTTATGAAGCTTTTATTCGGCGATTTTTCCAAAAATCGGATTACAAATTTCATTACTTTAATTGAAAATTACGAGGACACAGAAGTAAGTTTATTGTTAATAATAAAGGAAGAAAATTTCATAATAGTTGTTATTAGTTTCCGGAGCATATCAGGATGCATAAGCAGACTGCCTATGGCTATGGCAAATTGTTCTATGCAAAGTCAGATTTTTTTTTTTAAAACCCGGAAGAGGTGGAAAAAAAGAGATTCCTGCACGTATTCAAATGTTCATGTTTTTATGGTAATAAGTCTTGACTTTAAAAACTTTTTAAACTTTGTAAATATGATTCGTCATAGGTTTACAGGAAACAAAGATTCCTACAGAGAGGTTGCGAATCTGTTTATCATTGCGATATCGTCAGCTTACAAGATCATCAAAAATATTTTAGAATTTATGTTTAAAATATCTAAAGAACATATGTATGAATTAAATTTACGATGACGCAAGAATAAATTTGAACAGGTATTTATGTTTCTTTGTATGTAGTTTTTAGTATTATTATTTATACGAGTATACTTCAAATTTGTCTTTCCATGTAGCAAATTTTCCAAATGTTTTAGGTTGTATTGATGGCTGCTCAATACTGGAAAAATACGCTCAACATACAACAAGAGGCTTGATATGCTGTCGCTTACGCTCCAGGGAATATGCGATTCAGATAAGCGGTTTGTTGATATACTATTTTTGTTGGCAGCTCCAGCAGAATACATGATGCCCGAATTTCCAACTACGAGTATCTTTTATCGGGAAAGATCTACCCGCCATATGCGGTATGGAATACCATTTGTTGGGTAATTCATGGTGAATCCTTTAAAGGAATTTTTGTTGACGCCCTATAAAACTTTACGAAATTTGACAACGAGTAAGAAAAAATTCAACGAAAAGTTAAAGTTGGACGAAGAGGAGAAGTGGTAAATATACACCTGGATACCCAATTAATCACCGGCTAACAGAACACCTAAAAGGGCACAACCAAAATGGTGGAATATGGAGATAGGTTTAAAAAGGAAAGAAGTCAGGAAACTCTATAGTAGATCGAATCTTTTCAGTAGCGACAGCACATGGAATGAGTACTATGGATGTAAGATACAATTCAAGTACCTAGTTGGAAATTCAAAAAGGGCTTCATGGCAGAAGTACTGCGAATCTATCGCGGTAAGAGACTAGGTTTCGTGGTTACGCAAAGTGCTTTCAAAGGAAGCGAGCGTTCCTATCTACCTCAGGAAAAGTGACAGAACCTGGGGTGAAAGCAGCAAAGAGATTCTGGCAACACTGATTGAAACCCACTTTCCGGGATCCACAGTATCAGGCGACTCTATCTTGCTACAGCACACTGAGAATACTGATCTCTCTCTCTCCGAAGGGCAAATAGGTGTTCTTATTAATAGGAACAAATTACGGTGGGCAATTCAGTCCTTTAAGCTGTACAAAGCACCGGAGGTAGCAATCGAAAAAATTATGGAAATTTTTAGACACAGTCTAAATGCAGTAATGGCTTTTTGACTGAGTCACAGCATTCATACATGAAAGTAAAATCTGTAGAAACCGCTATGCACGAAGTGGTGGGGAAAATAGAGAAGAGTCTACACTTCGGAGAGTTTGCGATGGCGGCCTTCCTCGATATTGAAGAAGCCTTCAATACGTGGAGTGCACAGCTATGAAAAATGCTCTGGTAGACGCTAACATTGAACACGGCATTACGAACTGGGTGTGCATCATGCTTGCAAGCAGGAAATAAATTGTTCCATTGGGCAAAGCTCGGTCAGAATGTCCGTAATCATGGAACCCCCCAGGGTGCAGTCATATCCCCACTGTTTTGGGTGCTGGTTATCAACGACATCCTCAAAAAGCTTAGTACAATGCGTATCGGCATACGCAGATGACGTGGTCATTATAGTGCAGGGAAAATACTTAAATATTTTAAACAAAATTATGGAGACGATCAGCACTTGAGCCAAAATGTGATCTCAATGCCAACCCATCCAAAACGGAACTGGTTCTTTTCACCAGAAAATACAAGATACCGCAATTCAAATTCCCAAAACTCAACGGAGTGGAACTGTCCCTTTCGGATAGCGCGAGGTATCTGGGTATGATTCTGGACAAAAAACTGAACAGCAGGAAAAATTTGCGGCTTAAAACCTGCTATGGTGTATTGGCTGTATACGGTGGTGGTAAGACCCATACTTACATACGGCGTACTAGTATGGTGGAAAGCAACAAACAAGAAAACGATTTACGGAAAATTAGCACCAGTTCAAAGAACGGCTTCCATAGCTATTACAGGTGCGCTCCGTACCACCCCTACGGCAGCATTAGACACCTTTTTGTACCTAACACATGAGATCGGTATCTGAAAGAGATATCGCTATCTACATCGATAGCCAGGCCTCACTCAAGGCAATGGAATCAACCAACGTCAACTCTGATATAGTCAGGGGCTGTCGCACAGTGCTCAAGGCCCTATGAAGTCAGAACCGGGTAAAACTGTGCTGGGTGTCAGGACACTGCGGTATTAAAGGATATGAACAAGCGGACGAGCTTGCAAGAAAAGGAGGGATATTCGACAATAGTGAGATTGCCAATATCAAACCATCCCTTTGCATAGTGAGGGGCACTGTCGACGAAAAAATCACAAAGACTGTCAACCAAAGGTGGTCAAGCCTTGAATGACAGGGTATCTTTGGCGGCTTTTTGAAGGCAAACGATCTAGGAAGTTAATAAAACTAAAGATGAATAAGCTTAGGATAGTAATTCTTTCAGTTTCTCCAGCAGGTGTTTTTTTAAAAGATGCCTGTGAGGTGGCCAGAACTCCGAGGTATTTGTATTCATTGACTATATTCAGTGCCATGTTCTGCTAGGTCCATTTTTCATTCCTTTCATGCCGCCCCCAACCATTTCGAAAAATCAAGACTTTGGATTAGCTGGTTCTTTCTGGTACTTGCAGGTTCCACATACGGCAATACTGTTGCAGCTCATAATTTGGAGCATGCTTGGTGTTTCTGCGAAAATTACGATGTCGTCGACGTAGAGTAAGAGTTTTATGGGAAATCCCTCAAGAGGCAACCCGCCCGGAAGAAATTCAACTAGATCATCCAAAAATATTGAAAACAGAAGAGGACTCAAAAGACATCCTTTCTTTACTCCAGAGTGTGTTTGGAACCGATTAGACAAGATATTCCCGTCCCACACCGCCGCTGTATTGCCATCGTAAAATTGTTGCACGACCTTTAGAACTTTTGTTGAGACTCCTATGTTGCTGAATTTAAGAAATACTCGTAGTGATCTTCTATCGTTGGAGTCAATAGCCGCTTTAAAGTCTACAAAGAAAGTGTGAAGTTTTTTGTGAGAGTAAATATGTTGTCAATCGTGGAGTACTCCTTACGGAAACCGGCTTGAAACTCGCTTAGCAGGTCGTTTTCATGTATCCAGGTTGTTAAGCGCTCCAAGATGACTCCTGTAACAATTTGTGGTAACAGCATTTAGAAACGAAATCCTTCTATAGTCGGATGGATCATTTGGATCTGCTTTCTTGAAAATCTGAAAAATTATACTTTTTTTGAAAGTTTCTGGAACTTTGCCAGTTGTAATTATATAATTGTATATTTCCGTGAGCTTCTGCAGGAAAGAGTCAGTTGCATTTTTGAAGAACTCATAAGAAATACGATCTTCCCCTGAAGCCTTATTCAGGCGGCACCTATCTATAACTTTTTCAACTTCCTGTAGGGTTATGGGACAGTTTACTTCGGAATACGGCAGTGCAAATTGTATTTCATTTCGGTCCACTGGTGGATTTAGTAATTTTTCGAAGTATTCCGCCAGAGTAGTCGCTTCAACCTTGATTCCTTGGGCAAATAAGATACCGTTCAATGCTTTAGCCAATTTCCAAAAGGACTTGCTATTTTTGGTATGTATGTATGTATTTATGTGGAGTTTTTGTTTTTCTTGGCATGTGATTTTAAAGCTTCTGTTTGCTTGCTGGTACATATGTTTTATGTGGCCGGTGCCTATGCGTCTTAGCAGACGAAGGTAGGCGAATGATTTTTTTTCTGTCTTTTTCACATTCCCAATCATAAACAGGGTTGCCTTCCTGGTCTTTTTGTTTCTGTTTGCAAGGGTTTAGCTGCGTTCAAGATGCAGTTCGTGAGGATTTCCGTACCTCTAGCAGATAGAAGTTCGGTATTTTCTATATTATGGATTTCCAGTGTAAGATTCGCTTTGTACCTTTCTAGGATTCCGTCTTTCCATCGTAGTTTTGGAAGAAGGCAATTTTGCTGAATTTCGGTATTGGTTTGTCGCAAATTTAACTCTACTTTGACGGATATTGGTAGGTGGTCTGAGTATGTTGATATGAAAACTTCTAGGTCTGTTGCATACTTAAGCCAGTTCCCCTGCAGCAGACAGTAATCAATTGTTGAGTACGCGGTACCTCTTAAGAAAGTTAAACTTCCTCGTTGATCACTATTGGTTCGTCCATTAAGTAACGAGAGGCCTATAGTTTCGCACAATTCAATGATTTTATTTCCCGTTTGCATCAGTATCTGCATCTGTTGCCTTTATCACTTCTCTCAACGATCCTTGCAGCAGCTCTTGTTCAACATTTAATATTTGATCATTCCCCACTCTTCCATTGAAGTCTAACAATGACCAGAATATCTGTCTCGCCCATTTCCAGCAGAAAATTGTACAAACTCGTGAAATCGTTTATCCAGTTGTTGCAATTGATGTAAGTTGGAATAATATACAATCTTAGGTTCCCAGCTTCAACCTTTACTAAATGTATGTTGTCCTTTTTTATAAAGCAGCATCCAATCTTTGTTCCTAAACCTTTTTTATTCCGAACAAGCATCCGCCGCTGGCCCTGCCATGTAGAGAAGTTCTTACTGCTGGAATCCAAAGAAGAGGGTGATGATTTGAAATACGAGTAACACTCGAAGCGTTCCGCATTTTTGTCCACGAACGATTCAAAAAGTAAAAATATATCGTAGTTATTTATAAAATTAAAAAAATCACTAAATAACAATTTATTACCTAAACCTGCTATGTTAAACGAAAGAATATTAAAAGAAACATTGAATTAGCTAAACTGTTTGAACGGCTGATGGCATTACAATTAAAAGCGCACAATGATATATTTTAATTTATGTAATTATAAATATATTAAAAATATAAATGTATATTAAAAAAATAACAAAAAACAAAGAAATTCAATTTACAAAATAGGTAATTCTGTCTTATTTCTTTTTTCACAATAACAGCTTAGTATATTCTAATTAAAAAAAAAAAGAATTCAATCCGTAAAAGGGGTAATTCACTCAGGCAAAGAGGAATATGAATTCAGAGTTAGTTTATCATTATTTATTTGGAAATGACGTATTACCTTAAATCAGTTGATGTGGTTCTAGCCGCTAATATTTTGGTTATATTAAGTAGTGATTCCATTTTTTCCCAATGCCTCACACTCTGTACCGCAAACTTCATTGTGCCTATCTCTTTTGTCTGCATTTAGTCTGTCCACCAATATTTCTTGTAGGCTTTTCTGTTTTTTTCTGCAAGGTGTATCATTTGATCGCGTTAAGTCCCTAGAAGTGTTTGGCACGTAGATAGCTGGCATCGTGATTGCTAAGTCTAAGCTTAGAGAACTTGATGGCGTATTGGTGGACATCGCTCTACCATTTGTTGTAGCGATTGGATTGATTTTCAATTCCAATTGGCTGACTGGTGGTATATCTCCAGGATCAGCGAATCGTCCCGGTATATTATGGTATCTACTATGCCGGAGTATGGAATGTCGTTGCGAATAGCTCCGCTAGTGCGATTTATTTTAATTCTACTTTTTGCTACTTTTATTACAGTTTTAAATCGTCCCTTGACTTGTTGAATTGTTATCGGCTTCTCAGATTCCGCGGAAAACTTTTCGCAGACATATGGGGCCGATGTTTCCCATTTTACTCTCGTACTGCTCCAGTAAGAAAGTGGTCTGATCATCAGTCCATTTAAATGTATCTGAAAAGTATAATCAATCAAGAAAAAACAAATTAGAATTCTCTTTCAAAATTAATATATTGAAGCTTAATATAGGTAAAACGAAAGCAATGGTAAGTAATTAAAATATTTAATGTAATGATTAAACCGCATTTCGAACCATATTTAGAACGGTTACAGAAATTGCAAAATAGGGGAATGAGATGTACTTTGATGTGCAATGGCTTACAATTAATCATAGAACACGAAATTTTGTAATAAATAGCCGAAGCTAAATAAAGAATAAATATACAATGAAAAAAAAATACCTGAAGCTGGAATTTATCTGTTTTGTTTGGGGCTACACTAACGCTATTTAAATTTTACATGTTAATATCGAATTAAATTATCTTATTCGTAGCTCAAATTACTTGGTTGGGGAATTTCTATTGCTTCCAAGTTGTAAAAAGCGGAAGCATCTCCTAATTGCATTCTCAGAACTTCTTTATCTGTAACACAAGTATTTATTTATCTAGTCTAAATTAAATTACAAAACTTACTCAATAAATGTTCAACATGAACACAACCATCACATAAAAAAATCTCGTTGTTGGAATCCTTGACACTTTTATAATCTTTTAACTCGATAAATTTGCTCCCTGAGATTTTGTCAAACAAATAAACTGGGAAATAAAAATTTAACATAACCAATTCATATAATAATTTTGACAGCAAATTCTGAACAAGTTTTTAGTGTTCCATTGGAAATAAAATCGGAGTACACAAAACAAGGCTTCTGTCTGCCCAAACAAAAACGCCATAAATTATTAGTGTAAATTGACTTTTTGTATTTTAGGCAACCATTCATCTCACGAGATTTTAGTTGCCTCAAAAAAAGAATGTCTTTCGGAAACGGCTTTTATTGAACCGCGAACTGTCCGATTGGGACGCCAATACACTACTATTTGAACCACTACCACCCACAAGGGACACCTTGAAAGAACGTACGACAACTCTGCTCGGGGTGCTGCCTTATGCAGAATAATGACGAATATTGGAAGAGCTAGGCAACAATTTGGTCTAATTCTGTCAAAGGGGGTGCAGTCCATAGTAATGTATGCGGCACCAATATAGGCCAAAGTAGTGAAAATTAAGTCTTGTGCATGAAGGGCTAATTCCGTCAACTGTCTAACTACGTTAAGAGTGTGCTTATCGAACGGTGTCAGACGATGCTATATGTGTTATTGTGGGAATGTTACAAGCGGATACCTTGGCTAGTGCACTACAAAGGACAAAGGGCTTATGATACCAAAATCCAGGAACCCCTAGTTTCAGACAAAGGCATCAAGATGGAAGACAGACGGCGAAGCATGAGAACAAGGAATCAGTCTTCAAAAGGAAGATCGATGGGTCCATCTCATACTGGATATCCAAAAATGGAAGGAACGGCACCACAGTCAGCTCCTAACTGACTTCTTTCGAGCTTATCTGAACAGATTTGGGCTTGACGAATCTCCTATCTGTTTACACTGCCGAGAGGATGCACAACACGCATTTTTTCAGTATCCACGCTTTCGTATAGAGCGTAAAGATCTGAAGGAAAGAATTGGAGAAATACTGACTCACGAGAACATTGTGAACAATATGCTAAGATCGAGTGCAATATGGGATGCTGCGAAACAGATTGCAGCTATAACCACGAAGGAATTTCGACGACTGGAAAGAGTCAGGGAGAGCAACTAAACCCAAACGGCATCGTATAGCTTGTCTTTGTTTTTGGCAAGTTTTCTTTAGCAATGCTATTCGAAACGCCAGAAAAGTGCTCCCCCATTCATTTTACTGGTCTTCTTTAGTGATCACCAAAAACCCGCCCATACTTTTCGTCGGATGTTGAAGTAAACTTTAGCAATTCTTGGTAATTCTGTGCACGGTTCTGTTGTTCCGTTTTCTTGCTACTTCTTCTATTTGTTCAGTCATTGCGTTAATGGCATTTCCCTTGTCACGGTGTACACCATGCTTGCTTTCTCTGATCCTTATGTGGTATAGGTACTCGAGTTCAATTCTCTCCTCTGCAGGTGGCTGCAATTCGAACCAGATAAAATAGCTTCTCCGTAATAATCTGGCTCTTCGACGCCCGGTTGTATGGCTTGTATTGACAAAGGCGAGTGCTCCATGCATATTTCGTATATTTATGAAAGAAATAAATATTCTTTCGCTTATATGTTTCCAGTATGTAAGGCCTGAGTTTGCATAGGCGGTTAAACGTAATTCTACTTTAAACTTAAAACATACGCCCACGACTGGATGGTCATCCCGAGTTGGGCAAGACAGTGTTATCTGTTGGAGACTGAATCGTCTGCGTCGCTCACTCCGAAAATATCTGAGCTGTGCCGCATTAACTCATTATCTAGTAATTGGGAGTACCTTCATATCTACAGTTGAAAAGAGTTTTCACAGACACCCTGTTTTGTTGAGGAACGGATTAGTTTTAATCCAAAGGCTGGTATCCATTTCGGTATCCGTTTCAGGAACGCAGTCTATAGGTATACAGTTGTGTCAGTAAACCTCCTGCACGTAAAGTGTACGTGCTAGGATTTATAAATGTAGCTATCAGGC
The DNA here is from genome assembly GCA_949129095.1 of Volucella bombylans. Classification (NCBI taxonomy): domain Eukaryota; kingdom Metazoa; phylum Arthropoda; class Insecta; order Diptera; family Syrphidae; genus Volucella; species Volucella bombylans. Next base: position 314,438,982 of record OX422140.1, on the reverse strand, counting down.
ACCACTACGAGGAGGTTAAGCAATTACTTTATTGCGAACTTGGCTATTGCGCTACTAGTTCAAGCCGGGTCTTGGAAGGTCAGTTGTCACCCGAGCTATAGCTCAGCATGTTGCACCACTGTTTGATATTCGATCAGGCCTTAGCCTTTTCATACTCTTAGTTGCAAGTTATACCACTCTTTTTCATCAATATTTTTATAAGAGCTAAGCAAAGTGTCAACGATTCTGTTAAAAAGATCCTTAGATGGACCTAAAACAATAATATAAAACACCCCGGACTGCCACCTCTGGGAACATCGTTCAAGAGCTTTAAGAAAAGCTTGGAAATGCTTTTACCACCTAACTTATTTCCAAGTCTTACGATCCAATTTGTGTTTCTTTAAAGGACTCTAACTTGAACTCCGAAACTTATTCTATTACTTCACTCTGTTTAATCAAATGGAGACAAAAATCACATCTATTGAACGTAGATTTGTAAATTATGTCAACTTTGTCTTGCTTGGAAAACTCCGATGGTTTCCTTCTAAGCAGTAACGCAAAACTACGCATTCTTACTGTCACATAAAATACTCAAACTTCTTCTTTAATTAAATTGAGAACACTAGAAACGTTTGCTATATCAGAAAAAAAATCACGTTTTAAAGCCTCCCATTGAAAAGATAAGAACCTTAAAGTTGTTAGAAACAATTTGTCTATGACGCCTCCTGCTAATATCCGTCACAGTCATTGAGATTAAAGCTAACAAAAGCGCCCCATTTACTTTTTTTTTCGTAACGAGTATCTAAATAATTTTTTGCCATTTATCCAAAACCCAACAATTTGAGGGTCTATCTGTCCTGTTTAAATACAAGCAAACGCAACCCCCCACCCTCACAGATTTTCTTCGAGTAGAAAAATGTTTAATGCGAAAATCCCCTAGTGGACAATCTAACTTGTCCATCTCCATCATCATCATTGCGGACGACAACGATTCTGATGATGACGGCACACTAGAGGATTTACCATAATCCCCGCAACATATGGGTCATTTAACATGTGGGGGTTGTCAGGATTGCCTTTTAAGAATGCGTGTAGAAACACAGGTAACAAGTTCACACACATTGCGGTCTGCCCTAAGGGGTGGTATTTGAAAACTTTGACCACAAAGTTAACCTTTGTTGTCACTTGAGGTTATCCTCTCTACAAAATGATACACTCAAAGGTAAACATGTGTGGGATAGGTTACCTTGTCTGTTTATCTGGATTGCTATTCGGGATGAGACTTAAATGACCAATTGCTACTTTTTTCAAATACCAGAAAAAAAATGTTGGAAAAATAAATAAAAAAATAAATAAAGAAGGACATTTCGGGTTGCGGGTTGATCAATCTGTCTGCCCTGTTTTTGTTTGAGTTTGTTGTTCGAATCGTATATTTGAATATATTATATGTTACATCACTGTCATAAGAGAACCCCAGGGACGATGGAGTTCACTAACATTTGCACTTATGAATCCGCGTTACATGTTACCTACAGATAATATTCTGAAAACTTAAGTACAACAACAATTTGAAAATTGAAAAGCTTTCTTTGGCGATGAGACGCAAAAATTTCAGTTATCTAAATGATTTGATAAATCAAAATCGTCCCTGTCACCCAAGAATAACTGGGAATATTTCTTCCATAGCTCGTTTCTAGGATATACCTGATGAATGGAATCTCAGCTTCGTTTACCCGATTCACTACTATAGAGGCATAACTTTGCATACAAGACATTGTGTGAACATCTGAAACCCTTCGTCAACAACCCGATTGGCCCTTTTCAGTGTGTTTTCAGGATAAGAAAGTCCACAATCCACTGAATTTCCACATTTCGGCAGTTCCTGGAAAAACTCAAGAGATTTTAATCGATACCCGCCATCTTTTCTGAATGGCAGCGGAGAATGCTCGTTGCTCCGTCAAGGCCGGTAACGACTGAACCGAGACCTTTGACTCGCGGAACTCACAATCCAACACCGGAGGCAAAATCTTTCAAAAGTCTGTGCAATTACTAGCGTTCGCCGATGATATTAACATTATATGAGTTGGACAGAACGACACAGTGGAGAGCTATAACTTTGAGGTAGGAAAGGAGTTTGTCTACCTTGGCTCTGCTACTAATTCTGCCAACAACACCGCCGTTGAAATAAAACGAAGGCTTACTTTTGCCAATCGCTGTTTCCTTTGGGCTAAGAAGGCAATTGAATATTGAGGTCTAATCTCAACAGGAACAGCTACTACCTGGATTCCAGATGCAAGCAAAAGAGGCACATACAAAGGACCTAGTTTGAAGAAAGACGATAAACTCACGGTAGCAAGCAGCTACCTCACGCCAAACGAAACCATAGACTTGAAGGACTTCATGGTTGAAATCAAAGGGGAGATCCGGGCCGCATGAGACTTCAATGTAAGAGCCCAGGAGTGGGGGATGCCAACCACAGTCTTAAAACGAAGGCAAATACTCGAGAGAAGAAGTTTGCAGCTGGGACAGTCACAGTCACCAGGGCAAGGAGAAAACACGCTGAGCCTATGGAAGAAATTTTATTGAAATCAGAACCAATTGATCCGAGTTCAAGAGTTCCATCAATACAAGCAAAAAACAGAAGTGGGAGGATCTTTGCTGAGACATCAAGGAACTAGGATATTAGGTCATCCTGCAAAAACAAAGAGCTCGGGAAACCAACCCTGACCTAAGTGAAGAAAAAGTAGAGCGCATAGTAGACACACTTTTCACAACTCACTCTGTCAGGCCCCTCGACACGACCCTGCCCAAACGACAGGAAATACCAGCTTTCAGCGATGAAGAGTTGAGTCTAGCGATGAAAACCCTACAAAAGTGAAAAGCCCCCGGACCGGATGGAAGTGCTGAAAGTGATCACCCAAACATGTATTACAGCTTCCTTGAGGAAGTGGAGCTGGAAGGCACAACCCTTGCTGCTAATCAGCAAAGGCAAAAGAGACCCAGATTCCCCATTTGAGTACAGATTACTTTGCTGAACACTGAAACCATGACTTACAGATTGCAGTTTACCTATTGCGGATGCTGAAGAACTACTTTAAAGACCGGAAGCTGATCTAAGATGCCAAGGTAGGGGCCTGACCTCTGGAACATCTGATGTAATGGATTAGTTCGCATGGAGATACCTAAATACGAGTATGCCTTCCTGATAGTGTACACAGATGATATCGCCGCGGTGATTACGTGAAAAGACGCGAAAAACGCTCAAATGAAGCTGAGCCAGTGTTTGAAACTGGTGAGCTCATAAATGGATAAATACGGTCCTAGCCTACCTACAGAAAAAACCGATATTATCCTTCTGACTAAGTAGAGAATCCCAAGCGTTAAATTTCAAATCGGGTCCGAAGTTACAAAAAGCAAGGAAGCAGTAGAATACTTGGGACTGACTATCAATACGAAATTTACGTTCTGGCAACAGATAAAGTTCGTATTGGAACGAGCGTCGAAGTTCCCAATATCACTAAGCATACTGATGACAAAGAGGAAAAGAAGCTCTCGCAACGGCAGTGGCAAGAGCACTGGAAGTCGGAAAGCCAAGGACGATGGATTGCAAAACTGATCAAGGACGTGGCTAAACGGAATAGACGAAAACACTTCGAAGTAAACCACTACGTCACCCAGTTTCTCACCGGATACCCTCTAGTAGACGATACAAACTACAACTTTTTCGTTTGCAAAGCGGGACTAATTCTCGAAGGCTTGTAAGTTAAAGCCCAGGTTCACCCCGAACTGTAGCACCACCTAAGTAAGTAAACTCGAAGTGTGGCCCAATTCGTCAAACTCAAGAATGGTGCATATCACAAACAGTACTTAATCGTATTTTGCTTAAAGACTTAGGTCATAAAGATCATAAAGTCTATGACTGTCGAGAAACGTCTTTATCTACAACGTTTTACTTTTTGGTTCGGTTTTTGAACAGGTGGCATAATCGCATTCCTTTTTCGAAAACGAACCGGGTGTGCCTGTAACACTGAAGGTATGGGTGTGAGCGAGGTTTATTTTATTTTTCTGGAAATTTTTTCGAGCCATTACTTAAAATGCAGATCAAAATTGGCCTTCATAGATAAAAGAAGGAAGTTGTCAGCTAAGCCGTCTGCCCAGTAATATCCAGTTAAGCATTTAAAGAGTTTTTTAACCGGATTTATTTTGAACCTCTTTCTACTAGCCTTTGTTTCCAGTTTTTGCATAGCACAAATATCATAGATAGCCAAGATATCAAGACTTTTAGATAGAAAATAGTTTTCCATTTACTTTCTCAGCTTTCGTCCGTAAGTGCTGTGCATGTAACATCACTGAGAAAGTATGCAGGCCGGTCTTACCCCGCTTTGGAATTTGAATCTACAGATGGCTTACTGTAGTTTAGAACGCAAGATCTATGACCTTCATACATAAGTAGACTCAACTATAGCGAAGTACCAGATTTTTCTGAACAAATCCTCACTATCATCCCAATATTTGACTCCTCGGGAAAGCATTAATTGTCAGGTAGAGCATCTCTTCCATCAATGCCTGACGAGCTGTTGCTCTTGATGACTCAATTGAGTTTGAGACCACTGGAATGCAGTCCACATGTCTAAGTCCATCTCTTGAGTTGATTATCATCCGAATTTAAAACACGCCGTTTCAACTTTTCTTAAGGTGTTGTTAGAAGAAAATTTTTCTCTGCTAGCTCTTTGATATTGGCAAAGTTGGACCCACTGTCGCTTCGCATGCTCGTACGTACTATGTTTAAAGTTCGGTTCTTTCTAATATTATGGCGACCGGTTCCCGTATCTCACTAGGATAAGGTGGTATGGAGTAGAAATTGTCAGCATTGGCAGTTGCAGACACATTCTAAGTGGCTTCTTGACTCACATCGTTTGATACTAGGGCATCGCTTAATACTATTCATCATTCAGAAAGAAAATTCACATTGTATAGTCAATGAGGACATAAAAGGGAGCTGTAACTAAAAACTATAATACAGAAATTTTAGGGAGTGAAATAGTCCACAAAAAACCGTAACATCTCCCTTTAACGAGTCTATCCATCGACTCACTGAATTTTCCAAAGTTGAAGAATATGCTTTGGTGGGCAGTAGATGCCATACATATCAGTATAGGATTATGAAAATATGCTTCTACAAAAGGAGAGATCCCATATCATGCAAGCACTAAAATACAATCATTCGAATGATTGTCAGCGTGTCAAGGCTTTAAATCCTTTTGCATCTCACTTCTTTGTAAACACCAGTGTAAATCCTGTAAAAAGCGATCTCACTATGCCACATTAGTTTGAAAACTCCTCTTCTGAGCTGTTTGCGACAAGTTAAATATTTCGGCAAGGAAATATGATATCGTGAAGCTTTTCCAATTTGTTGCGGAAATATTATACATACTCGTATACGTACAGTGCATATGGCAGGTAACAAAAGGAACAAATTGCTTCGGCTATATCAGACACATAGATTGAAACTTTGATTCGAGGATAAAAGAAATCATGAATCGGAAGACGATATTTTCTAAAGTAGATCGTGTAGCAGGTCAGTACCAGTCAAAAGGAATCAGTTCAGTGATTTAATTTTAAGTCTGCCTAAATACTAAAAATCCGGCTACTTCGACTGCACGAGCACAAATAATGGTAAGCGAATTTAGTGCTCGCTGTTTTTCTACGAAAATCATTTTCGTTGTTAAATTCACATTGTCAGAACTAGATGATATATAAGGAGGTTCTATACCCTGCACGGAAATTACTTATTTATTTGAGAAATTCATAAAAATTCTTTTTCAGGTTCTTATGGATCAAAATTAACAGCGCAATCAGCCACCTATCTGACTCAAATGTGAGAAGGCTCAAATGTCCGACGCATTGTATGCACTTTTCACCTGGAGTTAATTGTGCCGATGTTAGATTTTAGGTATTAAAATCTAAAATCCGGTACGCAGTTCAATAAACGGCTACTATTTTTATAACGTTAAATCGAGTTTGAATCAGTATATCCTAAGTTTCGCGGAGTGTTCGCGCGGGTCTTAATTTTTTTGTTTTCGAAAACTCCATGTAGAGGACTTTTACTTCAATCTCGAGATATTTACTCGTATTATGATGAGCTACAGCACTTCAGAAATTATCAAATCTATTCAATTTGCTTTTTCAAATAATTACTCGATCGTTTTGGCCTGAAAAGCTATCCGTGTTATTTTTATGTGCGAAATCCACTCTCTGTAACCATGATTCGGGCACTGATTATACGATTTTATTACTCCAATTGAACTTCTTCGAATTGGAAGACTCGGGAACATCGACAAAAATGTGCACTTAAAGGTTTCTCAAAGGTACAAAATTGCCGCATAAAGGGGTATTTAGTTGATGCATTAGCTGCAATTGCACTATCCGCTGTGGTGTTACTTTGGAAAAATCTCTTTCCTCATTGAAAACGATATCTCTAATACTGTTACTGTAAATTGTGAAATATTTCGGGCTATGAGTGATAGTTTTTTAAGACCAGCATTGCTGAGAATCTTGAGATGTTGTTCAGACAGGATGGAGCTACAGTGCGCCACAATGGCCCTATTAAAGGAGATTTTCGGCGATCAAATAATTTCCAAAAATCGGCCTCTGCCTCGGCCTCTGCCTCGGCCTCTTTTTTTTTTGTGCCGATGTTTGGTGTAAAAAAATGTCCACAAATAACTCCACCACTGTTTTGAACCGTAGGGAGAATATCTGTGTTATTTTACGAAATGTTATGGAAAGCGCTATAGACAGAGCCCGGCTTTGTGCAGCTAAAGACGGGATATAATCTTTTACTATACTTTATTATTCTGAAAAAAAAAATCATTAACAAAAGTAAAACTATAAAAGTTATAATCAGTTACATCAGTTAGTGACTTTTGCACCACTCTGCATGAGGCAACGACAGCAGACAAATTCTGTAAGTGGATAAATAACACGGAGTAACAAGGCTCATGTCTGAATGGAAATACTTAAGGCTGATTTTTTAACCGAGAGGCACTAGCTTTAGCCTCGTATACTGAGTCTTGCAGCAAAATAATTTAATTTAATAAACATTCTGTAATGATCTTAATTAGTTGCATTTTCTTTTATAATTAAAAGATTAATATAAACCCAAAGGATCAAGAGTTCACGGTATTGGAAGAATAAATAAAACGAACATTTTGTTTTGTACTTAGTACGCGCTCTAGGGGTTCGTATACCCTCAAAATGTTTGCACACATCGTAGGCGAGGAAAACCTAGGGAGGACGAAAAGAGAGGTACCAATGTACATTGGTTTTAAATGTTATAACGACTAGGAAATGGAAAGCTCGATAAGGCATTACATAAACGAGTAGTATGGCTTAGGAACAAAGCAAAAGGGCTTGGGAATGTACTGATGAGCATGCATAGCGAGACGGGTATTACGGTTAAAAGTTTGAATGGTGATGTTACTAGTGATTTCTATGGAGCACTGGTGGTGGAAATAGCGATAGAAGAATGTGAGACATGAGACATTACGTCGGTGTTCGAGAGTGTGCATTGTCTGAGTGATATTAGTATCACCTATGAGTTTTATCACACGGTTTTGTATCCTATGTAGCAGGTGCAGACATTTTTTTAGGAGCATCTGACCAGATCTGGGCATTGTACTCCAATTTCGGGCGTATGAATAACTTATAAAGGGTTTTCCAATAGGGACTTGACAACTTTGAATTTAAGTTGTGAATGCACTCTTTCACTAATCATCAAACTGTCACTGTCATTTTATTCAGTAAACTCAACATTTTCATCATGATAAAGTACACGAACGAGCAACGTCTCCAAATTATAAAAATTTTCTACCGGAATTCGGAGTCGGTGAATGCAACTTTAAGAGCGTTAACTCCAATTTTCGGTCGTAATTCTCGCCGTAATAGACAGGCAACAACAAGTTTAGTGCAAAAATTTGTGTCTACATATTTGTTGTGTGAAGTTGCCGTGTCAGTAAGACAAAGGTTTGGTCGAAGTGTCGAAAACATCGCTGCCGTTCAGGCGTCCGTAGCAAATGATCCAAATCAGTCAATTCCACGGCGTTCTCAAGAATTGGGTATCGCTCAGACCACAATATGGCGTATTTTGCGTAAGGATCTTGGTTTACACTCATACAAGATCAAGCTGACTCAAGAATTGAAGCCGATGGACCATTTGAAGCTGCGTACGTTCTCCGATTGGGTTCTGGAGAAGATGCGCCAAGATGATGGATTTCATCGCCAAATCATCTTTAGTGACGAAGTTCATTTTTGGCTCAATGGGTTCGTCAATAAGCAAAATACGCGTTATTGGTGAGGTGAAAATCCACATGTTCTTCATGAATAACGACTTCATCCATAAAAAATAACTGTTTGGTCCATATGCCACACAGCACACGTTACAATCGATTTATTGAAGAGTAAGTACGGTGAGCGTGTTATCTCAAGACATGGGCCAGTAGATTGGCCGCCTCGTTCGTGCGATTTAACGCCGCTTGACTATTTTTTGTGGGGCTATGTTAAGTCATTGGTTTATGCCAACACGCCGACGACGTTGGAAGAGCTCAGAGCCAACATTGAACTCGAAATAGCGGCCGTTTCGGCCGAAATGTGTGGCCGAGTAGTTGAAAATTGGGTCCAACTAATCGACCGCTGCAAACGTGCACGCGGTGGCCATATGAACGAAGTCGAGTTCCATTCATAAATGTTTTGATTGTACTTCAAGCCGATAAGAAAGTTTTTGAAATATCTCAAATGGTTTGCGTTTTATTGTAAAAAAAAGTTGTCAAGTCCTTATTGGAAAACCCTATATATTGAGGCCAGATCAGAAGGGATGAAGTACTCGTACTCGTATTTGTTACATCGCTTGAGGAAACCTAGATATTTCGCAGAATTTTTGACGATGCAAGCAGTCGTGGATAATGTTTGGGTGTTTAGATGTCGCTTTAATAATAGTAGACAATATTGTGTTTTGGAAGCATTGAATTCAACTCTGCTGGTGGTTCGCCAGTAAGTGATGCTTTAATATCGGAATTTAATGACCATAGCAAACGCTGCTGTTCCCGCCCTACAACCGAAGACCAGGGACGTGGGTCTGGAAACGAATATGAAAATTAGTGAGTACTGTCGTAAGCAAAAAAATAAATTGGAAAAGAGTAGCAGACAAGAAACCATTGATGAAAATTAAAAAAGGTATCGGAGACAGAACGGAGCCCTGGACATTGATTTTGGGAATATCAGACTTGAAGCCATCCAAGACAACTGGGATTGCACGTTCCGAAAGGAAATTTCTAATTCATTTAAGAAGAGAGTCGTCGATCCGAAAAACACGCATTGTCGACAAAAGAGCCTGATGCCAAACTGTGTCAAATGTCTTAGAAATATCAAGTGCAACTATCTTGCTTTCGCCAGATTAATGTACTTACGCTTTGGTTCCACTTTTCGGTGTGACATGCCATCAAATCACCATTGGACCTGTTGCAAACCTTACTACCGATCATTGAGAAGATTTCTTGTTTCGAGATATTTCATGAGCTGACGGTTTATCAGCGTTTCCATGACCTTGAAAAGAAGGGACGGAAGATTGTCCTTTTAGCGACGGGCTAGACAAATGCTGTTTTCCATCCATGTCGTTATTGAGGAAACATAACGACCAGCTAAAATTTCTAAAGAAGCTGTTAAGTCCGCTCCAATTGGCTTTCTCATATTGCCATGCGGTTTTTTTTAGGAATCTTTTCCCTAACTGTGTGGCCGTCGTACGAGAAATTAACTGATATGACACAGTGGTCCGACGAGCCAATAGGGGATAGCACATCGGCCTTGTACTAATCAGGGTGAGAAGTTAAAAACAAGTCCATGGTATTGGCGGTATGGCTATCAACGTCTGGTATTCATGTAGGCTCATTTACAAGCGGGGTCAAATTGTTTTCCGCAGCGACACCGTTCTTCGGATGTTGTCTGTGGAGAATGTCGAAGCCACCACAATTCTTCGTATATTAAAATCACCCGTAGTAACGATTTCAGTATAACGATGCAGGGATACAATTCTTTGAATAGAGTCAGACAACGCATCAAACTCGTTAAATGTCGAATTGCTGCCCAGTTTAGGGCTTCTGTAAATAAAGCAATAGTGGATAATTTGCTTATGGAGATGTGATTTTAACCAAATAAAATTGAATTCCGGATTGGAATTGGTGGAGTTTGGTAACCTACATCACTACGCAGATAAATGGCGAGACCGCTATGAGAGAAGAATTAATGACACTAGTTCGTACCCAGGTAGCTTCGGATCAGAGTGATCTGAGAGATGTAGATGAGGATCTACCTGTGGCTCATTAAGTGCCAAAACAGCTAACTTACTTAGATAAAATTACGTTAATGTTGTCAGCACACAAAGAAGAGCCATTCCATCGGGTATTGACAACAGTAACATCAATGTTATTAAACAGTTTATCAACATTGAAATAAACACAAATTCGATAAATAATAGCCTTTTGTTTCTGTCGGAACAGAACATTCAACTAAAGCAATAACGCATTGCGCACCTTGTATATTCTTCCTTTTATTGACATTTTTCAGTCTTACGTAGAGGGTGAGTAAGCGCTGCAGTGATATAGTACCTATATCAGCTACATCACTAGATCAGCGCCGAGTCCCTGATGCGAGCGTAAGCCGGGCACTCACAGAGGTAGTGTTCCGCGGTGTCGTCACCCCTCTGTCATTCTGTCACTCATGCCCAGCTCACTTATGTGCTCAGCAGAAGTATGATGCCTCGTTGCGACGTAAGTGAGCAATCTCCAGTCCTTCATACTAGGGGGGAGTACGATCTTTGGTGGTTGTAGCATCCCCCTGATCTGAACATCGTAAGAACATCGGTTTCACATGAGCATGGTGCGCGAAATAATGTATCGACAATGCCAGAAACATTCTTCCTCTTGGCATACTCGGGACGGCAGAATAAGATGCAGTGTCAGTTCCGAGAGCTCGATCTGTTCCAGTGAGTGTCACTTCTGCCGATCTGTTTCTCTTCTTTGCCGCCGGTGGAGGAGTGACACTTATTAGCACTTCCGCCTTTGACGGCATGCGCCCCCCTTTGCGCCGCACGGTAGTGCAGCCGTCGTCGTATGTATGGCATCGTTATGGTATTATTTTGGCCCATTGTCCTATTAGAGAATATTGTTTAAGAAAAAGGTCAAAGTAAATACGTTTTTCAAACCAAAACGTCACTTTATTCACATAGTGGTACATTATTTTTCTATATAATTCTAATTGGTTTTACCAAGATAAATCACTCTCAAGGAGTGAAGCGACTTCATCGTCATCTCTTCATTGGGTGAATTGGCGTCATTCACTTCATGCAAATCGTCCCTAAGGGGCAGTAAAAACCCCACAGCTTCTGTCGGAAGAAGTCGCAATTTATTCTTTGGAAGTTCACAATAGCTCGATATGACTGGATCACAGAAAATTAGTAATAAATTTAAAATGCCCTCCATTGTTTTTTCGCAACTAAATTTTATAGATAAGTCAGTTTTATAACTTTATTCCGGGCTTTCTGTGTCTTTTCTGACAGTTGGCAGGTCGGGAGTAAGGCATTCGAAACAATAATGTTGTCTGGGCCATGTATTAAAACTTAATGTAACGTAGGTGGCATGCCAGGGATATTTATGAATATACAATTTTGCTGTTTCAATGCAGTATGCTCTGTATTTTATATGATCAATTGCATATCCACTTGAAATTGTAATTAGAATTATATGGAACTCTTCACTAATTTCTTCATCAACACCAGTGATTTCAGCACTAACCTGCGTGTTACTAAAAAACGCCCAACAGCGTTCAATTTCTCACGAACTCTGTACTGGGTTGCATTCCAACTATGTGCTAGCATTTGGGTAATCACACCAAACGATGTTTTAATATCTCAAATTTGTATTTTCCTATGTCCAGCCTTCTGATAAAGACTTCTGCGTAAAGTTAATGTTTCGAATTACTATATTTTTGCTGATTAATTTAATTTTAAGTACTAAATAGAACCATAAGTCAAAATTGTAATCAGAATTAAGTTTAACATAATACAGAGACATTCGCCTCAGAAGTCTCATTTAAAAACCGTTGACTTTGCCATAATTTGTCTTTCCACAACCAGGCTTAGGCTGGTCAATAAGCAAACCAAGCAAACCCGAAAGTAACGTTTACTACCGCTGATTCAAATAGTACATCATTGCAGGATCCTACAACAGAGCAAGAGCTGAAGAAATCAACAGATTGGCTGAGTGATATCAGCACGAAGGAATTGCAAACGTTTAACGGAAATCCGGTACAATATGTACGTCACTTGGAAAACGTTGAATCTATTCTGAAAGTCTACAAGATAAACCATTCTATCGATCCATACTCAAAAGAGTAAGGCAGAAAATACGAGGTGGAGCTGACGCTGCCCTCATTTGCTACAACATATTTTCTGATGACTGATTTACCATGAAAAATGCCTCTCATTGCACTCTGCGGACAAGAGAGATGTAAGGGCTTTGGAACATTAGCTAAGTTCAATTGTACAAGGAAGCTCAAGCATAGATGAGTACTACGCCAGTGTGACTTACCAATTCTCCCCCATCATAAATAAAACAAGGCTGCGCACTACAGTGCCTAAATGATCAACGCACTAATTGAAAATTACCGAAATCGGGCAATCGATGTCTTCATAAGAGGACTAAATGGTGAGCTTTCAAAAATAATCATCACCCTGAAGCTAGGGAATGCCAAGATCATTAGGTGGAAATTTGAGATGGTTCACATTGTCAACCTGACGAGCTATGAAGTTGTCATAAACGAACTAACATGTCTTGATAGGAAACCAAATGGATAAGAGCAGTATTCTACGATCCGAAAGACTTCACCAGATTCAACAAACCGAACGATTGTTAAGAGAGCTAAATGGAGTAAACCGAATTAAAGCCAGATCAATAAATTGACTTGGATCTGCGTGGAAGTGGATAGCAGGCACTTCTGATGTGACGAATTGGAATGATCTGTTGAAAATCCATAACGTTGTGGTGGTTTCACAACAATAATTCCCCAGACACACAAATAACACACTAGGCGGACATAGCCACAACAATAAGGTTTTCACCACAACTCAATTTTGAGCGCAAGCTGTCACTTCATCGCTTCCCGTTTTCACATCCCGGTCTTTTGATTGTTCTTTCTGGTGTCAATAAAATAAAAAAAATCATTACATTATCATTACATTGGTGACCCCGAAAAGAGTTCGTTGCATTTTTTTTTTTTTTTTAATAACATATACGTAATTTGATTTTTCGCATTTCGATGAACATCCCAAATTAATCAGCGTCCATCTCACATGAACGACAAACAAGAGGAAAGGATGGCACCCCGCATGCGGGGAGTGCACCAACAGAATCAGATCAAGAAAATATTTATCAGTTGCTGCGCGATTGCCCCAGTTTTGCCGAGACCGTCCATCGTTGTGGTTTGCGCAAGTCGAAGCCATTCTCCCTCCTTCAAGGCCTTCAGATGACATGAAATACCAATACGTCATCGCCAACTTGGAGCGGCGACATCTTGAGCAAGTTTCCGACCTTTTACTATCGCCGCCGGCCTCGGAGAAATAAGCTACTGTAAAAACAAGAGCAGCTACTCCGCCGAATAAGAGACCTCTCTGGTTCTTCAGGTACACCGGGCGCAGTACTTCAAGTGCTTTGGCTGTCGAAACTTCCATCTCACGTACGAGCAGTACTGTCAGCAGTCACTGGCGACTTAAATAACCTCGCACAAATTGCTGACAAAATTATCGGTCACTGTCACTCAACGAGCACACTAGCAGCCGTACATCAGCCATCTTTGAGGTCAAGCCCAATGTCATCGGTTAGCGACGATGCACTGCTCAGTATACAACGCAGATTGGCCTTGCTGGAATGAGAAATACGACAGTGTCGTCAGACCAGAAGGAGCAGTTCAAACAGCCATTTACGTCAAGCGAGTCGAGATCGTGGAGACACACCGAAAAACAATGGAAGCTGCTGGTATCACAAACGCTATGGTTCTGAGGCACGTAAATGCTTGCCACCTTGTGCATTCGTGCAGGGAAACGGCAGCCGGCAACATTAGTGGAGGCGTTTTCCGTTGCTGGTAAGTCTTGTCGGCTCTTTATTTCTGACAAAGTTACTGGCCCTCTCTTTTTAGTTGACAGCGGCGCTGCAATTTCGGGTTTAGCTGCCAAACCTACCACCAGTCTACAGCAACATCCGTACGTACTACATGCGGTCAACAGTACAAAAATCAGTACATACGGAACAGTCACAATGGAGGTGGACCTGGGCTTACGCCGGAGGTTTTGTTGGATGTTTGTTCGTGCAGCTGTACCACATTCAATTCTTGTAGCAGACTTTCTCCAATACTTCCGTCTGCTTTTGGATATGCATGGGCGCCGTCTCATCGACCAAATTGCAAACATCTCCACACCGGCAGCACTTATCTCCACCGACTACACCGTCATAGACTCCATTGACCAGGGTCACAAGTACACAGATCAATCGCGCTTCCATTTTCATCCGCCTGCAAACCTTTACACAATGTCCGCCACAATCTGGAAAGAAAAGGACCACCACTCTCTTGCCGCTCAAGGCCTATTTCACTAAGATTCTACGCACTCGCCAAAATAGAATTTCAACGCCCATCACGGAGTCCATGGGCTAGCCCTAAAGAAAAACGGAGACATTCGCCCATGCGGGGATTACCGTCGTCTTAATTCCGTAACTCTGCTAGACCGATAGCCGCTAACGGATTTTCAGCTAATCATGCCGGGCAAAACCATATTGAGCAGAATAGACCTAGCCCGTGCATACTATCAAATTCCAATGGCCCCAGAGGATATTCCAAAAACAGCTATAATTACACCTTTTGGGTTGTACGAATTTACACGTATGACCTTTGGCTTACGCAATTCAGCACACACCCAACAACGTTTTGTTAATTCTGTGTTCGGAGACTTAAATTATGCATTTACGTACATCGACGATATGTACGCGAAGAACATCAAGAACATCTTGAAGAAATTTGTAGACGTCTCCAGGCCAACGGTATGACGATTAACATAGAAAAGTGTGAATTTGGCAAAAGCGCCCTCGTGTTCCTCGGTTACCATGTTGATAGTACCGGCGTACGGGCACCAGACGATACTGCTAAGGCAATCTCAAAGTTCCCGAAACCAGCGATAGTATGTGAACTTCGTCGTTTCTTGGGAGCCACACGCAGCTGGGGATCAACACAGTCGTCTCAAATGCTCCAGAACACCACCAGGAAGGATCGCTCGCTTCTCTCGTGGTCCACAGCAGCAGAAGCTGCTTTCCAGCGTTGCCGCAACGCACTAGCGGAAGCAGCTGCACTAGCCCATCCACTGCTCGACGCGGAACAAAGTCTCATGTGTGACACTTCAAACACAGCAGTGGGGGCAGTTTTACTGCAAGTAGTGGAAGGCAAGCCTGCACCACTTGGATACTTCTCAAAGGCTTTGTGGCCGGCACAACAAAAATACAGCACATTCGATCGAGAACTACTGGCTACTAAATTGGCAATTGAGCACTTCCGGCACTTCGATCGTTCGCCATCTTCACCGACAAGCCGCTTACGTTTGCTTTCCATAACACATCATCGCCCACGGAAACTCCTCGTCGTCAACGTCACCTGGATTTCATTTCACAATTTTCAACGGATATACGCCATGTCAAGGGGAAGGAAAATGCTGCCGCTGACGCCCTGTCAACGATCCAGAACTGCAGAAAATAAAAACGGGAGTCAGAAACTTACGTTTATTAATCTTGTTCTCCCGGATTCTCCTACAGCAATTACTTGCGAAACTTCATCTGGTCGTGCTCGCCCATATATCACACCCGGATTTAGGCGCGCTGCCTATGAAGCTGTGCACAACCTTAGTCATCCTGGTACTCGAGCATCCCGTAAGGCTGTGTCATTACGCTTTTTCTGCCCATCTATGAACGCTGACATATGTTAATGGGTACGCGCCTGTCCAGCTTGTCAACGAAGTAAAGTCCATAGGCATATCAGACCACCTTACGGAATATTTCCAAGCGCAGACAGGTTCGAACATGTCCACATGGATGTAGTCGGTCTACTACCGCACTGTTCAGGCTTTAGTTACATTGTCACATGTATTGATCGAGCAACCCGTTGGCCGGAAGCAGTCCCAATACCCTGACTACCCGATCAGGGGCGGAAATTCGAATCTGCTTTGTTTCGAAGATTTGCTCAACTCCTCGGATGTAGCCGTGTTCACACCACCGCCTATCACCCACAGGCTAATGGGATAGTAGAGCGATGGCACCGGACACTGAAGACAGCCCTGATCTCCAAATAATACACCAAATACTAGAGGGAACCTACTATTCAATTGGTGGGGTCAGCACAGTGCGATGTATCGACTCGGGCTTAAGGCGACGGATAGTCCGTCGTTTCCCAGACACGGGTCTTATTTGGATCTTTTGCTGTTCGACTCACGAATACAACTGAAATGCACTAACCAACAAACTACAAACTGTCTACGCACTTTCGTGTATGACAGTGACCATTGCGGTCTCAGCACCGAAATAACTGTTCCCAACGAAATTGCGGAATTGGGTGAGTTTGTTCAAAGGCATTCCTACAATTATAGTAGGGTGCGTTGGACACACTTCACCAGAACACTGACTAGAGCACTCTCCTCGAATTCGCTCTACCCACCGTCCAACAGAAATCTGTCAAACGAGGAGATTGACAGGTATCTAAGACTAATGGACGAGACAATCAAACGAACAATGGACATAACGATACCTCGGTACCGACACACTGACGAAGAAGACCTATTCCGCAACGCAACTATTGACGCACTGCACCGACATAAAAGTAGACTGCTGTCAAGACTAAAAACCTTGTACAGACAGTTTACTGACAGACATAACCCGGAGATCATGACACTGAAGTCGTCGATTAAAAACCTCCAAACATTAATAAAAGAAAATTACAGATCATCTGTAAATTTGTATTGGAACAGTAAAATTCGGGCTGTAAACACCAGCAACCCGAATATGTTCCCGCAAATAAATAAAATATTTCGGAGAAATAATCAAAACGACCTTCCTTGTCTTAAAATCGCCCGAACGACGAACAACGAACAAATACTGGTAGCAGCGGGCATAGATCCAAATGAGGCTGTTGATAATGACAACTTCTTTGTGATCGAGGATCCGCAGGAGCAGGTAGAGGCTATAGGAGCGACTTTCCAGGAAGTGTACAAGGCGAATGTTATCTTTGGCCCGAACCACGATCTGGAGAATCGAGTCCTTGTGCACAATTTCTACCTTCGAAATGAAATTGTGAATTGGCGATTCGAGAGCTCGGGTTTCACCCAGTTCAGTGACGAGAATATGGCAAATAATGTCATCACCAACGATAGGGTACTACCCCCGTTCATTTCGAAGCAAGAGCTCCAAACGATCTTCGAATCACTTAGAAGTAAGAAATCAGTGGGAACCGATGAAATACCGAACATTATGCTTCGACATCTCCCACTAGAAGCGGTGGACATTTATACCACCCTGTTTAATAATGCAATGAATAATGCACATTATCCAGCGCATTTGAAAACTGCGGTGGTACATCCCATCCCCAAAAGGGGTAAAGACACTTCCAATCCGGCGAATCTCCGCTCGATCAGTCTTCTTCCAAACATCAGTAAGGTGTTCGAAAAGGTTATCAATAGAGTCCTGACTAAGTGGGTTGAGGACAAACATATAGTTCCGGATAATCAATTCGGTTTCAAGGCGGGGCATGATATCATTCATGCTGCGTCGAAACTGGTTTCTGATATCCAATGGAACAAAAGCAAGAACCAGTGCACTGGTGCCTGCCTGATTGACTTGGAGAAGGCCTTCGATACCGTATGATTAGAAGGACTCTTTTTCAAGCTGGACAGGTTGGACATTAGTAAACCACTGCTGTATATTCTCTTCGATATGCTCTCCAGTAGACAGTTCATCGTGAAGAATGGCGATGCGATTTCTGCTGGAACTTTTAACATTAAAAACGGTCTGCAACAAGGTGCGGTAAATTCGCCGATCCTGTTCAACATTTACACGAGTGATCTGATAGGTTCACTTCACCATGCCATAACGTACGCAGACGACATAATCGCGTACAGATCAGGTCCAAAGTTTGAGGTCATTAATATACTTTTGCAGCGTGACTTCGACAAAATTAAGCGATATTGCGATGACTGGAAGTTGAAAATCAACTTTCAGAAGTCGGAAACCATTCTGTTTAGGACGCCTTTGTCTGGGGCCTCTAGGGATACCAGAAAGAATTGGCGAAAGTTCTCGATCGTGGGACAGCAAGGGCAGTCACTTGCTTGTCGAAATGTAGTCAGATACCTTGGGATTCTGTATTTTAACAAACATATAGATGTTGCTCTGGCCAGAGCTAAAGGTGCTTTTGCCCTTACAAAGAGACTGTTTTATAACAGCGAACTCGATGCGAGGGTGAAGGTAATCTGCTTCATGGCCCTTATCAGGCCCATGCTTGTATTTGGATGTCCCGTGTGGTTCAACGTGAGAGCAAGTTTATTGGAAAAGATTCGGGTGTTTGAGAGGGCTTGTCTTAGGACTTGTCTTCGCTTATACAGAACAACAGAGTCTCAGTGCATAAAATTCTATCCCAATGAGGTCTTATACAATAGGGCGAATCTAATAAGAGTGGACAATTTCGTCATTAAGTTGACTCGAGGGCACATTGCGAGAGCAGCCCTGATCTCCCATTTGCCCGAGTTGGTTTTCACCACAACTCCATTTTGAGCGCAAGCTGTCACACTATCGTTTCCGGTTTTCACATCCCCGTCTTTGGATTGTTCTTTCTGGTGGCAGCCGCGTTTGGGATCGGACGTACATATTTCCTTGTAATCTTTTTTATTAATAAATCCATATTTAAATAAGAAAAAATTATTACATTATCATTACAACGTCATCATCGAAAATGGCAACGACCAATTCAAAATAAACCAAAACCTGACAACTATTACACAAGTAAATTTCGAAACTTACAACAAGGCCATCAAGAACTTATCGAAGTAGTCTCCGTGGCTCAATTAGCGAAGAAAGGCATTGTTATCACTAATTTGCTGAATAAAAAAGAAATTCATGATGTGGAAATAGAAATCCTTCCTTATAGTAACGAGATAGAAGCAATAGAATACTCGGAACCCATCAGATGCTATATCGCTATCAAAAACTAGTCCAAAGGTCTTTAACCATATAATGATCAGAGCTACAATTCAGAATAACAAAAGAATCCACTTTGGAACAAATGAACTCCTGTTAGCTTATAACGAGATGTACAGTATTAAGAGCATATGTAATTATATGCAGGGTATGACTCTTTGCAGCGGCAGTCAGCTCGAGACCAACAGAGCATTGCAATAGTTAAGTGCTAAAAGGAAGAAACGCAAGTTGCGACTTCCAATTATATAAAAAACCTATTACTGATCTTATGTCAGAGAACATAATCTTTCTCACCAACTTCAACGAAACTCTATGGAATGGAAACGAAACCAAGATGCTGAGTGGAACATTTGTAGTATCATATAATTTGACAACGATACAAATATAGCTTTGCACGAGATGAAATTAGATTTAGAATTTTTACACGATTTGCAATTAAACAACAGTAGTTTAGTTTAGTTTAGTTTAGTTTAGTTTATTTTCGGAAAGCTAGAACAGTAAGAATGAATCTTATAACTTTGTAATAGCTACTTACAATATACACTTAGTTGCAATTAAGTTATTACAGAATGAGATAAACTTTAAATGAATAATACAAACAAAAAGTTAAAAACAATTAAAGAAAAGTAGGATATGAATACGAAGGCTATGAAAAAGTACAAAAAAAAAAAACAAGATAAATACTCGTACTATAGACAAAAATCAATTGTTTTGACATGACAGAAGATGCTGTAATTCTTTTTTAAACCTGTGTATATCGCTTAGTGCTCTTATAGGGTTAGGTAATGAATTCCAAAGACGGATGGCATTGATAAAGAATTGTCTTTCAGATATTAAGTAATTATATCTCGGTATAATAAGATAGGTGGATCTATTTGACGCTGGGAATTGTAAATTATTGTAGAGGTAGGAAGGCTGTCGAGTTCTAAGAATATTGAAGAGAAAGACCAGAGTGCGATATTTAAGATAGTTTTCAAAAGGCATACCTAAAACTTTTACTGAGCAATGTGACACATGATCATATCTTCTTAGCCCATATATGTATCGAATGGCACTGTTGAAGGCAACTTGTAATTTTCGTGTGCATATTGAATCACAATTTCCATATAATTCACACCCATGCACAAGGATTGGAATTAAAAGTGATTTTACCAATATGATTCGTGTATCCAAAGGTGTAATTGGTTGAGCTGTCCACAAGGTTCGCAAAACGCCATAAGCCTTCCCTACGATGGTGTTAATATGGTCGTTCCATGTTAAAAAATCTGTTAAATATAACACCCAAATTTTTTGATGTATCCACAAAAACGACGGGGGAGTTATTTAAAGTGATTTGCGGAAAATATGACAGATCCAATTTTGTTCTAGATATAACCAGGCATTTGGACTTATTAGGGTTGAGTGTCAGGCCATTTTGCAAAGACCAGTCAAAAATACTATTAAGATCCTGATTAGTTTCAAGGCAACAATTTTCAATGAGACCTAGCGTGCAGCTTCGATAAATTTGGACGTCATCGGCATAAATGTGTGTTAAGGAATGTGTGACTAGATCTGGTATCTCATTTATATATAGAGAGAATAAGAGAGGACCCAGAATTGATCCTTGAGGTACCCCTCGAGTTAAACAAAGAAAATCAGATAAGACATTGTTAACAAAAACGGCTTGTTTTCTGTTGCTTAAATAGGATGAAATCAATTTAACAGCAGAAATAGAAAACCAAAAGTAGTGTTGTAGTTTTTTACATAGCAGTGCGTGGTCAACAGTGTCGAATGCCTTAGAGAAGTCTAGAAGTATCAAAAAAGTTACTTCATCTTTATCTAAACTAGATCGAATATCTTCAACAACTTTTACCATAGCAGTAGTACAACTGTGTTTTGCTCGGAAGCCTGATTGCATATGGGTTATCATTTTATTGTGAGAAAGATACTCGTCAAGTTGCCTTTGCATTATTCGCTCGCATACTTTGGAGAGGAATGGTAGAATGGAAATTGGTCGAAATTCGTCCCCAATAGAGTTTTTTGGTAAAGGTATTACTTTAGCCATTTTCCACTGATGTGGAAATGTTCCTGTCATAAGGATAGTATTTATCGCATGAGTCACATACGGTAGGATCAACGGCAGAATGGCTTTGATAAAAACTGGATGAATTTCATCGACTCCAATTGCACTGAACCTTATAGATAAAAAGCTTTTTACTACCTCTATACTGTCTACACATGCAAAGCTAAATGGTGATTGCACAACAGGCGCATGCCGATTATCTAAATTAAGGTTGAGATTTGCTGTCCTAGTTGGTCCTACAGATACAAACTTGTGGTTAAGCACATTACCGTCAGTGTTATTTGGACAAGAAAGTTTTTCTTTTCCTATACCAAGATGTCGTAGGTTACTCCACAGTTTTCGACTACCCAGGCTAGATTTTAATCTGCTAAAGAAAAATTGTGCCTTTGCTGCCCTTATTTCTCGAACAACCGTATTACGGAGGGATTTGTATATATGGTGAAATTCAGCTATACGATATCGCTTCCACCGATTATACGCTTGATCACGTTGCTTAATTATTTGACGAATTTCAGTTGAAAACCAAGGCTGTGATGGGTTTTTGATGGTTTTTGTTTTTACCGGAACATATTGGTTAAAGAGAGAGTTAATATTTGATTGGAGAAATAGTACCTGGTTATCTGGAGATGGCATTAAATAAATTTGTTCCCATGGTATGGCAATTATGCTCTGTTCAAGATTAAAATCATGCTTAGAGAAAGTTGGAGCAGAAAGTTGATCATAAAAAAGAGTGCTATCAGTACAACTAACGAAAAAAACATCAATTAAAGTGCTTGTAGTAC
This sequence comes from Volucella bombylans, assembly GCA_949129095.1. Classification (NCBI taxonomy): domain Eukaryota; kingdom Metazoa; phylum Arthropoda; class Insecta; order Diptera; family Syrphidae; genus Volucella; species Volucella bombylans. The sequence continues at coordinate 314,416,840 of OX422140.1, read as the reverse complement.
TAACGTGATGAGTGGGAGTGGTAATATTTACTGGATGTAGGTCAAAAGATTTCATCCCTTCAGCAAGATGCCTCTCAACCAAAAGATTACTGTTTAAGTCACCACATATAATTATATTTTTAGAACCTACTGATATTGACTCCATTAAAGCGTAGAAGGGTGTTAAATCTACATCATTATTAGGTCTGTAAACAGTGCCCAGCAGCAAAGAATTGTTATTGCTTACTATATTAACGAATGCATAGTCAATAATAGAGTCAGAAGAAGATAAAAGGGTCTTTCTACATCTTAAGCCATCTCTTACATATACTGCTACACCGCCACCACGATCATTTCTATCACCCCTAAAGAGTCTGTATCCACTCAACTTATAAATTTCATTTTTAATGTTTGGCTTAAACCCACTTTCTGAAATACATATTGCATCTACCCTTGATTTTTCGAAAACATATCTAAATTCTTCGATTTTAGGAAGCAAACTTTGTGCGTTTATGTGGGCTACCTTAAATCCTTCTCTACGAGAACAGAAAACATTTAACATAGGTTTTAGCATTCCTTCACTGCCATCGTTAGTGTCTATGGAATTCATATTATTCATAGTCTTTACAACAAGAACACAAGCGACATACATACAGAGAAGGCAATGTATAATAATACGTACAATTTAATTTTTCATAGCATACGTTTAGGATACCTACGTACAAAATAAGCATATTATATTAATTTAAGTGGAAGAAAATTTAAGTTGTTAGTTGTGATGATACGAGTACTTCTTGATGTCTCTCGGCGATGGTGTTAAGGTTTTCTTCGTTCTCTATCATTATGCTGTTCCCTTTTGCAGTTTCTTTCACGAAAACAGAACCAGATCGTGTATAAACAGAAAACATTACATTACATTACGAAATTAAAAAAATTTTCAATCGTTAACCAATTATCATTAATTTGAATTTCAAATACATTTATATACTTTATAAAATTATTATTATTTATATAATCATTATAATTATCTTAGTCATAATGCAAAAACTTAATAATTTAAGGAAAAAGGAATCTGTTCAAGTTGAATTACCCGAAATCAAAGATCTCTCCCCTCAACCTATGACGCTGAACTTTTGACCTGCGTGCCATGATTTAAGGAGAAAGGTGTTATCACGATATTTGTGTGAACTCAACACACGCGCGGGTTCCCACATCCACTGAAGATGCTGGGCTGCATTATAACTATGTGCTAGCATTTGGGTAATCGCACCACAAGAAGGTTTAATATTTTAAATTTAGATTTTTCCATGCCCAGCTTTCTGCTGCGTAAAGTTACTGTTTCGAATTACTACACTTTTGCTGATTAATTTAATTTTAGGTAATAAATAGAACCATAAGTCAAAATTGTAATAATTGTTGGTTTGCTTATGTTCAAAGCAAACCAAATCTGCTGCGAAATTCCATTCGAATACGCTTCTTATTTTCGCCAATTACAAACTTGTCTTCTTTTTGTGGCATCTGGAATTTTTTCAGAGGAAACTTATACACAATATGTAGGATACGTACACTCAGAAAATCGTATCCAAGCATGTAAATTTGACAGTCCGAAATCCCAGTTGTGGGAACGTAATTTGTTTAAAAGAATATCGTTGATACAATTGAAATTTTTGGAGGTCGCGCCATAAAAGTAACATTTTTGAGTGGAATTGGTATAAGCCAATGCTTGCCTTTTTTCGCATCTATAATCGCAAATATTGTATAAGTTGATGCTTAATGTTTACGGTTTATCAGTGAACAGAAAAAAGTGTGTTTTCCAAAGAACTTACTTCACGGTCAATGTCAGATTTCGTAATTTCTTTAACGTATTGAATTGTTATGGGTCTACGTAGCCTTGTGGACGAAGGTCTCGGGATCTTCAATCACCAGACGTAAAGGTACTAGAGACGTTAAAAATATACCGGAGTCTATATCGGAGTCTATATCTATTCATACCCAAACTTTTGTTTATGAAGTCAGTCCGAAACCCATAGAAACCCAACATCGAAATTAAATGTAAATTATATACGAGTAACTCGGATAAGTATAACTTTACTTCTTACATTCGCTAATTTCTCGGATATGTGATCAAGCAATGCCTGCAACCGAACTTCAGTACACTGAAATAAAATTGTTTGATGTATAGTGGTGCTTTTTGCTTTGAATACTTTCTAATAAGCTTTGATCTTTTCTTAATAACTTCATATTGATGTCTAGATAGTTTTGTTTCTACTATAGGTTAGGTTAGGTAAGAGTGGCTGTTGGAAATACCAACCCACTTAGGCCTATTGGCCCATTGTGATGACACGTGGATCTATGATCTTCTTACTACTGAAACCAGTTTGAGCTTATAATAAAGCGTAGGAGACTGTTAACGTCTATTTTTTCTAGATCGTTTAGGTCGTTGTAGAAGAAAGCTCCTAGATGAAGCTTCCTTCTCTGGGAGAGAGCTGGGCATGTGCAGAGTAGGTGGGGATTGTCTCCTCCTCTTCCTCCTCCATGCAGCTTCTACAGAAATCGTTAGTAAAAGCGCCAAGCCTTCTTGCGTGCTTGCCTATGAGGCAGTGTCCGGTAATGACACCTATTATGGCTCTGAGATGTTTCCTATCTAAAAGGATCAGACACTTCGAGCGACTCAGATCCAGCCTTGGCCATATCTGTTTGGTCACTAGACATGTTTGTCCAGCAGTCCACCTAAGTTCTGTTCTTTTATTGGCATCTAGCTTTAGTGTTAGTTTGCACGTAGCGATTGGTATACCTATACTAACTTTGTCCGGTAGGATAGGTAGAGTGGTTCCAATTTTGGCGAGTTCATCGGCTCTGCAGTTCCCAACAAAGATGAATGTTGAACTGCTCTGCCATCTCCATGAGAGATGATCGCCATTCAAGGACGGTTTTAGAATATAATGAGACCGAGTCCAGGGACTTGATAGCAGCCTGACTATCCGAAAATATGCGGATATCCTTTGCAGATATCACGTTTTTCTTCAGCCAGGACAGAGCTTCTTTTCGCCAAAATTTCCGCCTGGAACACGCTACAGTGATTTGGAAGGCGGAAAAAGAGGCTTAGATTTAGCTTATCTGAGAAAACATCGCCACCAACTCCACTATCGGTTTTAGATCCATCTTTGTAGAGATGGATTGACTTGTCCTCCATGAAAGCATCCTCCTCCCAGAATGATCTAGAGGGGAAGCTTACATGGAAGTTTTTGTCAAACCAAAGTTCAGGTGTGGTGTAATCGATGTTCTCTGTGAGGTTTCCTAATGTATTAAGAATATTGGCGTGGCCAAATGAATTATTTGTCCACTGTTTAGTCGCTTTAAGGCGAATAGCTGCAGTCGCAGCTACTTGCTTGCTAAAAATGTCGAGGGGTGTCAAGTGAAGCAGAATGTCTAATGCCGCAGAGGGGGTAGACCGCAAGGCTCCGCTTGTGCATAGACATGCTGTTCTTTGGACTCTGCTTAGTTTAATGCGGTTGACTGCATTTTCCAAGGCCGTCCACCAGACAACCACCCCGTAAGTAAGTATCGGTCTTATGACCGAGATGTATAGCCAGTGGGTTATGCGAAGTTGAAGGCCCCATTTGTTCCCAATGGCTTTTTTTGCAAGAGAATAAAGCTATTGTAGCTTTATTGACTCTTTCTTGAATGTTAGGTTTCCAGTTTAGTTTCCCAACAAAAATGAGACCCAGATATTTTTCTGTATCTAAGAAAACTAAACTGGTACCGTTTATTGATGGAGGGTCTATGATTGGAATTTTATATTTCCTAGAAAAGAGGACAAGATCAGTTTTATGGGGGTTTATTCCCAATCCACAGCGATCTGCCCAGCGGGTTAATCTGTTGAGATTTACTTGGAGGAGTTCTTTAATGGTGTTTAGATGTTTCCTGAGACGGCTATGGCAACGTCATCCGCATAGGCAATCACTCTGCTACCACCAGCTTCCAGATATATCAGTTCGTTAACTACTAAATTCCAGAGAAGGGGAGAGAGGACACCGCCTTGCCGCGTACCTCTACTGACATATCTTTTAGCAGAAGTCTCACCCAGTTTGGAGTTGATTATCGTGCTTTTTAGCATTAGACTGATCAGCTCTCGAAGTGAGCCGTCTACCTGCAGAGTTGACAGCGCAGTCGTGATTGCGGATGTATTGACGTTGTTAAAGGCGCCCTCTATGTCTAGGAAAGCAACCATTGTGTACTCCTTATATTGTAGGGATCGTTCGATGTGGCTAGTCAGAGAGTGCAAAGCCGTTTCCACCGACTTTCCTTTACAGTAGGCATGTTGAGCCGTAGACAGAAGTCTTGGATCAACTTTAGCTCGAATATGGATATCAATCAGTCGTTCTAAAGTTTTCAGAAGGAATGATGATAGACTTATAGGTCTGAGGTCCTTTGGTACTACATGAGAACATTTTCCAGCTTTGGGAATGAATACTACATTGACTTCTCTCCATAACAGTGGAATGTGGATAAGTTCTACACAGCTCCTCATAATATTTTCCAACACTGGTAGAATAATATCTGAGGACCTCTGTAGCTCGGCAGGTATAATACCGTCCGCACCAGCAGACTTGTATGGTTTGAAGCCATGCAGCGCCCAGAGCAGTTTGTCTCTCGTAATCAGACCATGAATTTTGGTCACGGTTGCAGTAGGCCTGTTTGGGCTGCTACTGGCCGCGAGTTGGGAGCTACCTGGAAAGTGGGTGTCCAGAAGCAGGTTGAGTGATTCATCACTTGAGGTTGTCCAAGAGCCATCGGTTTTTTTCAAACAGCTGGGCATCATAGGATTTGTGGAGAGGATTTTTCTAAGCCGCGATGCCTCAGAGGTTTCTGTAATTTTGTCACAGAATGACCTCCAGGATTGTCGCTTTGCCTTCCTCAGTTCTTTTTTGTATAATTTGAGGGATTCTTTATATGAGTCCCAGTTAGTCACTTTTCTTGTGCTTTTTGCTGCGTTGAAAAGTTTTCTACAAGAGTTTCTAAGCAGTCCCAGTGCTGATGTCCACCAATGAGCCTTTTTCTTGAATAAGAGGGCAGGAAGCGGTCATAGCCTGATTGAGAGTCAGAGCAAATTCCATGACTTTCATGTCAAGCTCATTGGTGTCACGCGGGGGACTTGATAGTTCAGAGGATAACGTTTTTGACAGTATTCCTCTGTATTTTGACCAATCAGTTTTCCGGTAGTTCCGGAAAGGTGGTTGGCTGGGGGGAGCATCACTCAGACTGAATTGGATGTATCTATGGTCAGAAAAAGAGTGTTCAGACGATACCATCCAGTTTGTTAGCTTTTGGGTGATGCTGTCGGAGACAAGAGTGATATATAACACTTCTTGTTGGTTTCTTGTTATAAAAGTGGGCTCATTTCCAATATTGCAAATTAAGAGGTTAGTACTTAAAATATAGTCTAAAAGTGACTCATCTCTATCATTGATATCGGTACTGCCCCATACCGTATGATTTGCGTTAGCGTCGCATCGGATTATGAGGCCAGTTTTTTGTCTTCCAGCTTCCAGTACCACCCTTTCTAGGTTATCACCAGGGAGAGGGCCCACTTGGTCGTGGCCAAGGTAAGCCGATGCCAGCCAGTAGGAGCCTTTGGCAGTCTCTAGTCTGGCAACGGTTAAGGCGGGGTCACTGAGGTTGGGAAGTAGAAATACATTAAGGCTACGTTTCACTAATATACAAGTTCTAATCTTACCTTTGTCTCTTGTATAGAGCGGAGCGTATGTGGGTGTCCTAACTCCACGAACCACGCCTTCTGCAATCCATGGTTCCTGGATTAGAATTATGTCTTCTGCGTTTTCGGAAAGACGCAGAATGAGTGCGGCCGAAGCCTTTTTTGAGTGGTGGAGATTAATCTGGAGAAACCGGATCATTGCTACAGTCTTCCAGAGTCGCCTCCACCACGGTGTTGTTGAGGTCCTCCGATTCTGAAGATGTGCCCAAAGCTCATCTTCTATCTCTGATCGTGTAGAACCTCTAATTGCTTCGTCATCGGTTTCCATTTCCGACAGTGTGTCAGAAGAGGAGACCGACGGCTTGGTAGTCACCTCGGACAGATTGGAGTCGTCGCTATCCAATTCTGGAAAGGATATCGACGCTCCAAGATCCAAGGTTGTGATATCAGGTGTTAAAGGAGGAGGAGGTTGCTTATCAGCATCCAGCTCATCCTTTTTGTACACCCTTAAATGAATGGACTCGAATCCGAACCGAATCATGCCTTTAGTCTGCGCCAGAGGATTAAGGGATTCCTTATTGATCACAATTAACGCGCATCTATAAGAACCCCTTAGTTCCTCCAGTTTCGCGACTTTCCAGTCATGAGTCGGAAGAGTCGGGTTGCTGAACCGGATGATTTCCAGGATACTTTCTGGAGAGGAGGGTTCGGCTGGAATCCAGGTACGAGTTCGAGGTCTACTAGGAATGTCTTCCTTAGATACGACCTCGAGTTTTGCACCTGGCCAAATCTCTCCTAAACCATCGATGGCCTTGGTGAAGAGATCGAGAGATCTCTGGTTTGAACAAGCGATGAGCTTGACATGGCCTTGGTGCCAGCCAGCGTCGCTTGTGATAGGAGGTGGTCCGGGGTTTTTCCGCATGATGGCCAAGAAGTTGCTCGAGAGCTTCAGCTTGACCAGTTGCCACCGTTCCGGTGTGATGGAACCGTCGGTATCGCTCCTGTCGATCACCGCGATCACCAATGTGTCCTTTAGGACTTCGTTGTAAGACCTCAGAGATCTGCTGTTGGATGTCCCAGGGGTTGTAGAACTATGTGCTTTGGGCCTCTTGAAAACCGGTATGGTTTCCTCCAACGATCTCTGGCGCTTAGAGGAGTCTTTTGGCGTTTTGGGAGCAGTGGAAGCAGTGGGAAATCCGTTTTTTAGGATGTTTTTAGCCCCCTCAACCTTGCTCTTTATTTCCGCACTTCTCTCAACCTCCGGAATGCGAAGGTTTTGATGATGCGTGAAGCATTTCGACGTCTTATATAGAGCGCCTTAGATGGAGCTTGCCGTTGCGGCTGAGCTCCAGATTCCTCCTTGGAGTGAGGAGTTTTGGTAGCAGCAACAAGTCCGTGGTCTGCCACAAACTTGCTGCTGCTAGGGGCGGAGGAAGTGATAGGACCATGGCTTGCAACAGTCTTAACACTCCCTGAAGGAGTTTTGATAGCAACAACAAGTCCGTGGCCTGCCACAAACTTGCTGCTGCTAGAGGTGGAGGAAGTGATAGGACCATGGCTTGCCACAGTCTTAACACTTCCTGAATTCTTATTTTTTGGATCGTTCCGTTTGCCTTTAGAGGATGGCGCACCATGGCCTGCCACAGTTTTGCCTCCTCTTGGCAATGTAGGAGCCTTGCCGGTAGTCGGTGTAGTCACCGTTCCACCGCCCGGTATTGAATGAGTACCGGCCTCGGTTTTTGTTTTCTTGGTTTTTTCCATAAATGGTCCCACGAGTAGCGGAGAAAGGGGTGTCCATCTGTACAGAGATCCGCTGTATACAGACAAGGCTAGCTAATCCGGAGGTCGCCAGGTATCCGGATACTCCGTTCCCGACTGAGCTATTTTTGGAGATACTGGGCCCTCAGACAGGTTGATCTTCAGCACGGGTCGTATGACACCTTGATCCAGCCCAGGTGTAGGAGGGAGTGCTTTGGGAGGGGGGGGAGCATCCTTTGGTTTCAGGACTCGTCTGGAGAATTTCTTCTCGAGATTCATTGACCCTACTCAGCCTCTACAACTCTACAAGTTCGATGCTCGCGGTAGAAGGTGTTTCTACTATTGTAGAAAGAGTTTTGTCACCTTTCATTTCTTTAGAATTTTGTTTCTCATATTTACGGTAAGAATCTCTGTACCTACCTGCTCGTAGTTTTAGTTTAGTTTTATATGCATTTTATTTACTTAATCACTAACTCTTACATTCTAACAAAAAATGCTTAAATGCTAGCTTACAATTACTTAATAATCTTACACTAACTTACTGGCCCCACACAGGCACTCTAAGCTACTCTAAATTCTTATAACTATGTCTTTCGACTTCATTTACATTTTCTTAAGACTATTTATTTTGTATACTTAAAGCTAAGAAAAAAATTTGTTAACAAAACTTAGCATATGGACATAATTTTTTATTTTTAATAGAAACTTAGTATCTAACTTAAAATAAACCTTAGCCTACCTAAACTAAATGTACAATACACACATAAACACACATAGACGTTATACACAATCATATACATATATCAGTATACACCTTTGTATACACTGATATATGTATATGTTTCTTAAATGCTAACCTAATCCTATGTAAGCCGGCCATCGCTGTTTACAGAGAAAACAGATTGGTCAGCTCTGCCTCATTAGTGAAGCTGGTCCGTAATTGACGGAAACGACGACGAAACATCTTCTCCGTCATTCAACCACCAGAAATGCTGGTGCTGCCGAACGACATCCCTCTTATCGCGATTCCCCACCGCCCTACTGAACCTGAGGCGACGTCTCTGTCGTAGTTGAGTCGCCTGTCCCCAGCTGTCCGAGCGACATGGTAGATTAACGGCACCGCTGATCTATCCTGGATCAACCCTTTCTGATCCAGGTAGAGGAATGCTTCCGGGGAACGAAGCCGTCAGAGCGCACACTCTCGTGGTAAAGGTAATTGGGGTAGTAAGCCCCAGATATCAGGTTATTCGTCGACGTCATTGCTCTTGCAATGTGCCTTCGAGTCAGCTTAATTACGAAGTTGTCCACTCGTATTAGGTTCGCCCTACCTACCTGCTCGTTTTGAAGCTTCGATTAACGCAGATGATCTTAATGCCATTAGTGGTGCATATGACAGTTCGGTCAATGATATCTCCGATCGAAGTTTCTCAGTTCGCTTACACTTGCTTCTGTCAGAACTTTCTTAAAATTCTACCATTCTTCAACCACCATTATTATGTGTTTCCTTATTACTTACTTACTTACGTAATATGGCGCTACAGACCTGGGCCTCAACCAACAAGCGTCAGCATCCAGCTCGATCTTTAGCCAGCTGTTTCCAGTTTCATACGCTAAATGGTTTGAGGTCCCCTTCCACTTACGTGCGACACCTGAATCGCTGTCTTTCTCTACTGCGCTGTTCCTCGGGGGCGGATTGAAAGACTTTATGGACAGGAGCATTAGTTCATCCGCTCTACATGATCCAGACACCTCAGTCGTTGGACCTTCACTCTTCTGGCTAAGTCAATCTCGCTGTACACTCCGAATAGTTAGTCATTGTACTCGTATCTCCTCCTCCACTCACCGTTTATGCAGACGGGACGGAACATTTTTGATAAAGGCCTCCACCATAGAACAGGACTCTGGAATTATTAAGATCTTATACGGTCACTTTTGTTGTTCATAAGAGGAGTTTGCTAGTCAATTGCCTTCTTAGTCCAAAGAAACAGCGATTGGCAGGAGTTATTCTTCGTTTGATGTCAGCGCTGGTGTCATTGTCTGAATTCATAGCGGAGCATAAGTAGCCAAAGTCCTGAACTACCTCAAAGATACGAGTATATCTGTTGAAGGTGACGTTCTATCCGAGACGTCGCGTTGGCTTGAGTGCCTTTTCTTATTGACAGCATATACTTTACTTGGTCTTGTCGTCATTGACAGTTAAACCCATCTCCTCAGCTTCCGTTTTAATACACACGAAAGCGATACTGACATCACGTTGCTTTCATCCGATTATGTCAATATCATCTTGTGTTTGCGCGTGAGTGTTGCACTATTCTTTCCAGAATGATGTAAAATAAATCGTATGACTGCGCATCGCCTTGTCTAAATCCTTTTTTGACATCAAATGTTTAGGTGAGTTCTTTACGGACCTTGTTGGAGCAACGTGGATTCTCAATCGTCATCCTGCAATAACGGACAGGCATGCCGAAACTAAATATTCCTCCCTATAACTCGTCTCTATAGATGCTGTCATACGTGGCTTTAAAATCGATGAATAGGTGGTGTGTATCGATTTCGAGCTAATGGGTTTTTTCCAAGATCTGCCGTATATACCACTCAGTATCAAGAAGACTGATGCCCCTAGAGGGTATCCTTTCTTGAGGATTGGACAAATAATGCTTGGTTTCGATTCATTCGTCATACTTTCTTCCGATCATATTTTGTTGATGCGTTTGTGTATACTTCTTACCAAGTTATCGCTGACTCATTTGAAGAGCTCGGTAGTCAGACCGTCCGCTCCAGCAGCTTTTTTGGACTTAAGCTTGGATATGGCTATCTTCACTTCATCCACAGAATTGTTGGTCTACATCATCCAAGTTGAAAGGTTCATTCTGTATTGGGTTGTCATCTTCGTAATATAGGTACAGTCTACAGAGCTGCTCCTTCAAATCCTCAGCATCGACTGCGACTGTACTACGATGTTCTCTTATTCATCTCTATAGTCTTAGGTTCGGGATTTGTGTCCGTGGCATTTTTTTTTTTTTTTTTTTAAATTTTGGTAAAACTTCCAAATCCCATTCCTGGAGTAGCATCTCTCAATTTCCTTAGCACACTTCTTATGCTCTTTCTTTTTCCTCCTGAGAAGATGGTGTTCGTTTCCCCTCTTCTGCTCGTAGAGCTCGTAAGCGGCTCTAATCCTTCCATGCAGCGCAGCTTTGTACGCATCTTGCTTAAGGGTTTCGTTGTGGTGGCCAAGTGAAACCCAACACATCAGAAGCGGCCTCTCTGCAGGCTTTTTGGCAATGTTGCCACTGGTGTTCGACACTTGTTGCCGCAAGGCACGATAGGAACTATTAAGAGCCTAAGGGAGACTCGATCGGGATTTAGGGATCTCTTGCGATCTCCGACGTCGAACTTCCTCATAGTATTAGCTTGCCTTTGCCATGTTCAGGATATCCGCAACCGTATATTGGCTACAAACATGTAATGGTCCAAGTCAATGTTGGTCTCTCGGAACGTTCGGACATCCATAATGCAGAAGGAGTGCCTTGCGTCGATCGCAATGTAGTCAATCTAGTTGTCAGTTGATTGATCAGGAGCTCTCCAATCTCTTTGCGAATATCGAGATGTGAAAACCCACCGCAAAGTCGATTAGCCTGAATCCGTTATCGGATATGGTGTCGTACGCTATACCTACCGACAGTACTACCAAAGATGTCCCCTCTTCATAGCTCTGCACTGCTCGTCGTCGGTGTCGTCGTTTTTTTCCTCTGTGGGAGCATGCATGTATGTAAGCCTAATTTAGTCTTAATGCCGATTATTACGAGATCGTTCACATGCCAGAAACTCAAGACTTCTTGGCTAAGTCTGTATCTAATAACAAATTCGCATCGAAATAGGCGCTGCTTTGTGGCGATGTCGCTGTTTTCATGCTCTTTTTGTCCGGTCCATGTCATCTCATTTCTTAGATAGCGGTAATATTTGCTTGGCAGTAGTCTAAGGCCTCAGCTAGTTGTTCGGCTGTACGTGGCCTAATAAAGGACCTAACATTCTACCTGCAGATCCGAATTTCGTTGTCCTTGTCTCGTTTGCAGGGGTGACCTACAGTAGTGTGGATACGTACCAAGACTTATTGTTGCTTTGTACCTTAACTTACTTTTCTATGGCCAGGCAGCTTCTCCGGCGGCACAGTTCCCAAGCTGGAGGGCCAGTCCCATTGTAGATACCTCTATGATGAGTGGTCGGTTAGATCAAAGCCAGCGACCCGTTCGGGGATGTGAGCGCTGCCGTTCGTCCATTAAGGGCTCATCCGCCACCATGTCTTTTCCAAGAAACTCACTTAGTCTCGAAAATCTGAATCTGAACTCTAAATATGTCGGAGAGCCCGGATAAGGACATATCTATTCTGTTCCGAGATTTTACTTCACCGTTCATTCCATTTGGGGAATTCATCCGCTTTCCAGTTCATAGTGCTGCTATTTTTGTCTGCTGATCAGCATTCGCGCTTATAACTTCATCAAGTCGAATCCGGATGGACATCGATGGTTATCAGTTGTAGGTAAAATAAGCACAAATGATGTGTAGCAATAGTTACGGCACTCGATATCGCTAGGTTGTGATACCTCTCAGGGCTTACCCAATTTCTACACCACCCAACCAACATATTCCTTTTTATATATTGAAAATTGAATAGATGAAGCCATGATTCATACTAGCAAATTTGTAACAAATTCGGTTCGACTAAGCCCATTTCTCTTTTACTACAGCCGTGACCGCCTCACATCTTCTTCTCGTCTTCTACGTTCGACGTTGTTTGGTTTCCTGGGACAAGCCATCAAAAACAGCAATCTGACCAACCACCTTTCTATTCTGATAGAGCTTAGCCCGGTGCTACTTCATTGTTACACCCGGAGTCATCGACAGATCTAGCTACTCTTGGGTCAGCGCTGCGCAAACATGTCACCACTCCAAAAAGCCACTATTTTCTTGTGGGCGCAGAGTAAGACTTTTATACCGTTATTTCTTTTTGTGATAAGGCGTGTAGTTATCGATATGTAGTTATCGAACCGTAATGCGAATCAAGTGATATTTTTTGTGAATAAGCAATGACGGCTAAGCATCCTCTAATCTATCCTAAACTAAATAACTTCTCAGTGTTTTGTTCGTTCGGAGATTTGGTGTCGACCAACGAAAGAAGTATTGAATTTTTAGAAGAATCTGGTTTAATTCCCACTAAAACATCCATTGCAATGTAAAGTTCGGTTGGATGTGGCGATGTTCAAAGAAAAGCTCTAAAAAAAAGGTGACAAAAATTGTAGAGATACAATCAACCCATCTATCGGTACATTTTTCCATGGACTTCAATGTCGGCTAGAGATTCGCGAGATGCTTGCAATAATTATCGCTTTTGTTATCAAAATGCCTGTGAACACGGTTTTTCAGGTAAAAATCAGGGATTTTTTAAAAATATTATTACATGTATGTTATTATTTTAAAATTAGTATATAATCGCTTGGATCCATCACGACAATAAAAGTGAGGTTAGTAAATCTACTATAATAGATTACTATAACTATTGTCGTGAAATAGCCTCACGATCTCACGTCGATGTTAAAATTGGCGTCGAAGGAAAAACTGTACAAATCGACGAGACCTTTCTTACAAAAAGGAAATATCACAGAGGCCGTGTAACCGAACAAATGAAAATAGTAGTGTTGGGGTTATTTTGTAAAGAAGATAAGGTCGGACGCTTCTTTAAAGTGAACTCCAAAAGTAAAGAAGACTTGTGGCCTTATATACACAAATACGTTAACCCCAACAGCAGTCGCATTTGTACCGACAGCGCACGCCAATACATAGGTATTAAGAAAATGTTCCCTACTTCTGCGACTCATGAAATTACAAACCACAGCAAAGGCGAATATGTTGACAAGACCGATGCAACCAATACTATAAATGATCTTGAGAATCAGAACAAGCTTCTGAAAAAATCAATTTTATGCCGCAATACAACGCAGCACCTTCACCAATATATGGCACTTTTCTTTTACCGGAAATACTGTCTTGAAAATCACGGAATTTTTAATTGACGTAAAAAAAGTGTACCCAGGTTTTGTCAAAGGTAAAGAAAGTGTTTGTTTGCAACTGAAGGACTTCGACCCTCCGACCGTTCACAATGAGCACTTAGAAGGTATTTTACCACCAAAACAACCTCGGCTCTTCACCATCATCGACGACCTCAACGAACTCGACATTGACACCAGTACGGACGATGACTTCATTGACGAAACTTACATACCTTTTTAATATGTACTCGTACATTGAACATTTAATTGACTACTCTCTACTAACTCCTAACTTACTCACAAACTGACTGACTGGGACGCGGAATGCAATGCAAATCTACCTCCTCGTGGTGCATTCTGGGTCACACTAAATGATTTGCTGTACTTTACTTACAAAGATGACCCTATCATCAATATTAATCCTCAAAGTGAGATCACCATAAATACAAAAAAAAAAACACGTCTTATAAAAAATAGTTTTAGTAATTTTCAATTTTCTCAAAAACTAGAAGATATAAAGTCATGCGGTTTTTTGTGTTCGATTCAAAATTGATATGCACATTAATACAAAAAACCAATTATGCACATCATCTCACAATTTTGAATAATATTGTTTTAAAAAATTTTTTTTTTCATTTCTTACCAAAAATTTAAGTTTGAGTGCGAATTATTCAAAAACTATTCACACGAATAATTTGACGTACATTTTATAATAAAGAGCAAATTTTGGGCTTTCAAATTCTGTATAGTACTACTCTCCCCAACAATCTTGTAAGCAACCTCAGAAAAGAATAAGCCGACAAAAATGATGATGATCATGAGATCTTTGCTATTTTCCACCAAATTGAAAAACCGTTTGCCAAGTTTATTTTGAAATACGAGTACAATTGATTCATAGATTTCTACAAATACTCGTATATTCTGTCAATCTTAGTTACAGATCAAAGTACTTCGACCACTTTTGTATCGCGATCATACAAGCATTCGCATTTTAATCAGCAAAAAGCCTTAAGATACTGATACCTCAATTCACTCCGATGAAACCTCTCAAAAATTCAGTTAACATTTTAAGTAAATTGTGGGGTGTTACCCTTGAAGAGAGGGAGAGGAAAAAAAAGATTAACCTTACCACAGTTTAAGAGGTAGAAACAACTAAACACCAAGACATGATGGCAAAGACGAATACCCACGGTCCCATGATACGAATACATACAATGGCATGCCTCCTTCCGAATGTGGGAAATGTATTTCCGCCAGATAAACTTATTTCATATGCGACACTAAATTATCCGCAAGAATGTTGTTTATGCAAAATGAGCACCCACCCCCTAACTACAACACCAAGTCTATCCATGAAATGGTTAGCTGGTAAGTATGTTGTAGAGTGCCACCAGAAAAGTTGATATACGACTCTATGCATCCTAGGCGGGAGTGTTTAAAGCATAAATCGCTGCTCTCTCGGATAATAACTCAAGAATGAGTTGCTTGACTGGTAGAGTAGAGGACGATTGTGGCCTGAAGATTGAGAATGCCATGGCAAAGCAAAGAAGAAGCCAACGAACAAAAGCATATGTACGAGTACACTCAGGTGGAACATTCTTTTCAATCCACCTATACATACCGTCGTTGGTCGTCATCAGCAAGGGTCATTGTTTGTGTTTGTCTTCAGGGAAAAACCACCCCGATCCTGGAGGCTATTCCAGCACCCTGTGAATTCCAGAAGGGGTACAAAATGTGAACTTAAAGCCAATTCAATTCAAATCGTTCCTTAAATTCCGAAAAATGAAAATGTACACATTCCTGGTAGTCCGGGACGGCTATAGAATTGGTATGAGAATGATGGTAGAAATGAAAAATATTCCAGGGTGCGGTGGGTGGTTCGTGGATGGCAGGACGTTAGAGAACTTTCATTTTCGATCTCTTTGGGAGAAATTTTAATAAAACCCCAACAAATTTTTGCACACGTCGGAAGCGGGTCGGCGACTTGATGTCGAGCCCTTCGACAGTGACAAATTTTCGATTTATTTCATTACACAGTACAGAGAAGTCAGAATCCAGTCAGTTGGCGGCGGCGGCGTCTTTGTGTTGCTCTCTGACACATTCGAATCGAACGAAAGATACTGAAATTCGTGTTCTCTGATTTTCGTTCGTGATGGTCCTTATTCTTCGTCATTTCTTTATTCTGGTAGATGAGTGAAACGGACGCACAAGTGGAAAGGAAATCCAAATCAATGTGCAGTGTGATTTATTTGGACTAGGAGTACGGATAGTAAGCCAGAAACTTCTTGCTTGCCTGCGTTTCGGTTTTGTATTGATTATGAGATGAGCGTCAATCCGTTATGGTATAGCGGTTATGACGTGCCATTAGGATAGATTTTATTTCTATGTGTCATAATTAGTTGGAGGGTGATTAGTCCTTGGAAGAAATATAAGAATTACATTAGATGTTATCGATAGACGTCATCGAAGTGTTGGAAGTATCATGAGGGTAGTTGTTGTATGGGCAATAGACAATATGACATTGGGTCAACTTTTATTATATTTAGAAGTACAAATATGGATTGTGTAATTATATAATATAATTTAAAGAGAAAAGTATTCTATTAAAAAGAAAATATAAAAATTCCCAACCTATTGCTTCGGTCTTGTTGCAATACGAACCTTTATACCTATAAGCGAAAAATTCTAGTTAGTCGACTTGTCTAAAAGTTTAAGCTAAGTCATATGCGATGGATCGCAATGTAGATATTCAGTATCAGATAATTTTTAGCGACAATATTTGAGTATCCTTAAATTAGTTACTCGCAGCGCAGGCGAAGGAAAGTAAGGGAGGAAAAAAAGAGAGATACCGATGTACGTTGTTCTTAAATGTTTGCAAGTTATAATAATTAGGAAACAAAGAGCTCTGCAGGACATTCCATAAGCGAGTTGTACGGCTTAGGAAGGAATCACGATATTTCAGAGTACGTTCGAAAGTGGGCTTGAGCGCATATTTCATTTCATTTCATTTTACTTAATTTATTAAAAATGTTTTTTACATTAAGATTACTATCTTTTTGAATACTTAGTAAATTAGTAACTTAATAACTAATTTAGATATAGTAACTTAATCTAGGTTTGGAAAAGTTCAGAGATTTAGGGACTAAGGGTAATGAGGAGAAAGAAGTTGATCGAAAAAGAGGGGATAAGAAATGGGAGATAGCCTTATAGTCGGTGTGTTGAAGTGTGAAAATGTAACACTTTGAAATTTGGAATGTCTCATAATAGATTTGATGTGTGATGGCAAAGAGTTCCATAGTTTAACAGCATGAATAAAAAACAAAGGCGAGGAGTTAAGGCAAATGCTACGAGGGGTAATAATATCTAGAGTTCTTGAGGATCGAGTAAAACTACGTCTGTTTTACAGATAAGACAGACACTGATTATAAATAATTTAATGCAAAAATATAGAATTCGTGGCGGTAATGTGTTCTAGTAGATTACAGCCTAATAAGTCCCCTGTATATGGAGAAATATGCTCATATCCACGAATCCCGTGAATATTTCCAACTTACCATGAGATAGCGAACTAAGGCTGGAATAGACAACCTCAGCATAGGTCATCCACAATTGCTTTATGTACTGAAGCCCCAAATTGGATAGAAATTCGACCTTTAACGAGTCGCTGAAAAGCTGAATCTTCCTCCCTCACTACCTATTGCACTTACGGCCCTTCTTTTTAAAGTCATGGAAACGCTGATAAACCGTCAGCTCATGAAATATCTCGAAACACGAAAACTTCTCAATGATCGGTAGTAAGGTTTTCCTAGCAACAGGTCCACTGGTGATTTGATGGCATGTCAAACCGAAAAATGGAACCAAAGCGCAGGTACATTAATCTGATGAAAGCAAGATTGGCATCAGGCTATTTTGTCGAAAATGCATTCATTTGGGAACGATGAACCCTACTGAAGATTCAATTCAAGTTGTCCTGAACAACGCGTGCAAATTGTGCAAACTTATTTTGAAAACCATGGTTCTGCTCGCCAAACTTATCGTGCGCTACATCCATTTTACTGTCGACATGATCGTCCAACTGAGCAAGTTATTCAGAACATGATGAATCGTTTTCGGACTACGTACACTCTAGTGGGTAATACGCATCCCCAAAGACTACAAACAGTACGAACAGAAGAAGTTATTGCCGTTGTGGAGCGCAGCAATACTGGAGAATCCGAATGAGTCGATTCGCCATCATGCACACCAGTTGGAGCTATGCCCATCCACTTTGTGGAATATACACCTTTGCTGACGACAGTACTCTCTAATTTTCGTATTTGTTCCCGGACTCACGTCCCTCACTCACGGGAACACAGTGTATATTAAGGTCATTAAATTCCGATATTAACAGCATAACCAATTCTGGAATTATCAACAGATTGGAATTTAATGCTTCCAAAACTCAATGCAGTCTGCTGTCATAAAAGCGAAATTTAAATACCCAGCCATTATCGATGAATGGCAGTTACGAGTACATCGACGAAACCGAAAAAACTTTCCATTTTCGGTATGTGTGTCAGTGACAACTTACGTTGGAATGACTACATATTTGATGTATTCAAATATGCTGAGAAATGTCTAGGTTTCCCCAAGCGATGTAGGAAATATTTCACCCCCTCTGACTATATATGGCATTCATATGCCCGAAATTGGAATACAATGCCCACATCTGGTCAGATGCTCCTAAAAAATCTCTGCATCTGCTACATAGGATTCAAAACCGTGCGATAAAACTCATAGTCGATACTAATGTCAGCCAGTCAATTGATACCCTCGAACATCCCGAGCCTTGCAGAGCTTTCTATTTGTACCTTGTATTTGTACATCGGTACCTTTTTTTTCTTCCTCCTTAAATTTCCCTCACCCGCATTGTGTACACACATCCCTTGAGCGTGCACTCATTATATAAAAAAAAACCTTATTAATGGCCTTTATCAGCTTTCGTCGTGTGTGGAGTAAATGAAGAATTCAGCCACATTTTGCAAAGGCATCCTTAGATACGGCCAATGACCACTTTGCTGTGGTTGTACCTAGTTAAATTACGATTTAGTATGTAGTCCAGACTAGTTTTAATTTTTCTATCGTAAAGGTATAAGACAGGTAAAAGATTTAAACTTAAGTTTTTTTTTAGAAATAGGAACTACCTGAGACTTAGTTAGATATAGTAATAATAATCCATTAGGTTCTGACCAGTTTTGTTTGTTTTAGCTCTTCATTCATAATAACAGCGAATTCATAAAATCTTTTGTGGAGTTTGGCTAGATGTAGCTGGACATCTATTGCCTAAAGGTGAACAGAAGCATGTTTGCATACAGATGAAAGGTCGTTAATAAACATGCAGAAGGGCAACGTTTCCAAAATTGGGACCAGTGGTACACATTGCTTGAACTATTTGAAGGATGAACAATTTTCACCCCAAATAACCTTTTGAGATAGTTGGGAAAGAAAACTATAACACTTATTAAATTCACAGCTTCGAATAAAAGATTAATAAACTTTATAGGCACACAAAGAAATGAAATATAACCCTTATCATAACCTTGCCCTACTTCCTCCAGTAAGTTAACCATAGCGGTGGAACAGGTGTGATTTGAAGTCAGCTGGTGATAATGGATTCGCTTTCTTTGCTATGGGTAGAACTTTCGCCATTTACCAAATCTGAGGAAAAGTCGATGTTGTTATGCACCAGCTAATTACACCGGTCAACACAAATTTTGAGTCTGCGTTTTACTTATCTGATTCTTATTTCTCCCATCCTACTAATTCAAAAAAAGTGGTCAACTAACAAAGTTTACTTATGTGGCTGGAAAATACTGATTGCAAGAAAGGTTTCTTTTTTATCTCTTTATTGTACAAGATGGGACATAATGTATGACCCTATCAGAAAGCGCCATAGATTTTACAAATGGCGTTGAATGTCAATTCGGTTTTGACATTAGTGGAGCAAACAGAATTAGGATTTGCGTGAATGGAATGATGTACTCCTGAAGAACGCGGAAAAATCGTCGCAATGTTGTTTTTTGCGGGTAACTTAGCACGACTCTTAGAGACTGGACCAATACGGGACCGAGCAAGGCCTCTCTCGTTCGGCCGAGAATATCGATACCGTGGATGACGATGTTTTAAAGGCTTAGTCGACATCGAGCAGATGACGTGCCACGCAATTGAAAATTCAGGTGATGGGTGTTGACCACGAATCACATTCAACCTTCGCTCACGCCCTCCTGAATCTTAACAACGAAGTGTACGATTTTGCGTCAAAAATAACCATGAATGACGAGGCTCATTTCCACCTATTTGCGATTGTGGAGTACTGAATATCGGCGAGTAATGCACGAAGAGCCATTAGGTCCACTCAAAGTCATTCCATGTTGTGTTGTTTACATTGGAGGAGCCATTCGACCATTTTTGTCGCTGTGGATGGTGAGCGGTACAGAGGTATGATTAATGAATCTTTTATCCGCCAATTGGATGAATTTGGGCTGGAAGACATGTGGTTCGAGCTGGACGGAGCAATGCCACATACTGCATAAGCCAGAACTGAAATTCTAAAGAAACAAAATGTATAAAGAAAATAAAAAAAATATTTAACAATGATAATTGTGATAATCTCCCATCATTCTCGCACTATATTGACCTTGATAGCGATGTTCAAAATCTGTCACATCTTGTTCTACCGAATAGGCCCCCATATTGTCTTTAAATTTGTCCAAGTGAGCATGTAATATATGCACTTTATGAAACATTCTGCAACTCATGCGATTATAGTCTTCAAACTTCAAACACATTTCAAATCAGTTCTTTGTAGTTCTCAGCTTTTATGGTTGTCTTGTTTAAGGTTGTCCCATGCTCGCCCTTCATCAGTATTGTGAAGCTGTAAGAATTCATTGCTGGCTATTATTTCTTTTATTGGTCCGACGAATGACTTAGGAAACAATTTTTTTAGATATTGAAAAGTTGCTGTTAAGTTAAGGTCCAATTTTATATAGAACGGAGCCAACGGAGTCACATTTAACATTATGTTCCCTATCTCGAACCCAGCTCGTTTAGGCCATGAGTACTGCTGGTAATGCGAATTGTCTGCTCTACTGTCCCATAAGTAAAGGTAAAGGCCAACTATAGTAAAATCCGCTATCACATGGTGCACATGTGATACTTTAATACTCAAGCACTATTTTTACATTTTCGTAATTTTCTTTGAGGAGGACATTTTGAGGAACTGTCTATGAAAATACGCCAAGTCAGAATGAACGCATGAAATTCCGATTTTTTCAAACAAGCCCGATTTTTTCAGCAAAGTCGTCTTCGAATCTTTCCTTGATCACTTTTTCTAACATTAGTTCCAAGCTAATTCCACGGTTTCAACAAGAAGCGAGAATTTCTGGCTTACTTTTTTGCAGTTTCAGATCTCTAACTAAGTGGTTAAATTCGGAACTTACTGATTTGATCACATGGTAATCGCTCTCATAACTGGTAAATGGTGTTTTTCTTAGAGGTTTGGTTTTTAAACTGGCAACACTGTTTCTATAGATTGACAGTTGAACGTTGATTTGGCGGTTAGTACGTTTTGCCATTTTATAATGAATAGATTAAAGCCAGAACAACGCGTGCAAATTGTGCAAACTTATTTTGAAAACCATGGTTCGGTTCGCCAAACTTATCGTGCGGTACGAACATTTTACGGTCGACATGATCGTCCAACTGAGCAAGTTATTCGGAACATGATGAATCGTTTTCGGACCACGTACACTCTAGTGGATAATACGCATCCCCAAAGATGACAAACAGTGCGAACAGAAGAAGTTATTCATTTAATTATTCATTTAGTTATTCATTCAACGTAAAATTTTGTTCTCCGATGAGGCCCATTTTTGGTTAAATGGATATACGAGTATATACAAGCAAAATTGCCGAATTTGGAGTGGAGAAAACCCAGAAGTCTTTGTCGAGACGCCCTTGCAACCATTAAAACTCACTGTTTGGTGTGCTTTATGGGCTGGTGGAATCATCGGCCCATATTTCTTTAAGGACGATGCCGGCCAGAATATTACCATCAATGGAGAGCGCTATAGAAACATGATTTCTGACTTCTTCGTTCCTCATTTAAATGGCATTGGCGTAACAGAGTTTTGGTTTCAACAAGATGGCGCAACATGCCACACGGCGCGCGACACCATCAATGCGAGAAACATTTGTTGAGCCTCCACGATCCTGTGATCTCATACCTTTAGATTACTTTCTTTGGGGTATGTGAAGTCATTACCAATAAACCAGAGACGTTGACGATTTGGAAGTCAAAATTGGTCGTTTTATTATACGGCCCCAGTTCCTCGATAAAGTTGTCGAAAATTGGACTTCACGATTGCGCTTCATTGGAACTATCCGCGGTGCGCATATGGCCGATATCATACTTAAACACTAATGGCATGCAATTACTTGTATCTATTAAATAAAGCTAATATCATAGGCTTTAACATTAGCTTTTTATTTCATATTGAATTTGTATATCTCTAAAAAAAACTACCCTTTACTAGTAGTTTGCGATTGAGATAATACGATATCTTTTAGCTCGTTGGGTCATTTTTGAAGCACACATAATAGGTGCATTCACACACTAACTAATGAATCACTCTGAGTGAAGAAAAACTCTCCGTCCTATTCGGACTCCCACCCCTGGAGAGCAAACATAGAAACCAAACACACCTGAGTTTCAAACCACTACAAAAACAATTTTCCTTTCTCCTCCTTCTATCTTTCCGCCCGCGCCCTGGCAACAGTAAAAGGGTATCAACCCCTTAGGCGCGCGTAAATTATAAAAAAAAAAAAAAAAAAAAAAAACGTGAGTAAAATGCCAAATCTTCTACCACCGCCCCTTCCCGATTTTACTTAATACAACACGTTTCTCATTATATACTCAGATCATTGCAAAAGGTGCAAAAGCAAAGTTTTCCAAAAATAATCCATGAGTTTAGTTACTCGTATTTTTCGGTATAAAGAATTAGAAAATAATCATTCAAATAAGAACTTTTGGTTTGTACTAAGATCAGTTTAGTAAAACGTATCGGAACGTGTTGTATTCACCTACTGAGTTTGGTTTAATAGTAGTTATACTCGTACATTCGAAGATTTCAGTTCCGGTTGCTACTTCTAAGTTGTTCAAAATTACAATTTATGGAATCATCACCAAGAAAAAAATTATTAAGTTCATCAAGATAGAGGAACATTTATTGTCATTACTACTGGAAATGCCAATTTTACGTAGGTTGTTCCAAAGTTGCTTTGCAGGGAGGGAAATTTTTAATTTACTTACAAAGATGCATAATATGATAGTTTTTCTTGGAGCATTGATGAGCATTCATAGCGAGACCGTTTTTACAGTTGAAGGCTTGAAGTATCGGAATGCTAGTGCCATTTTCATTCTGGATTTAATCAAATTAATCAAATTTGGGTGTTGTACCTCAATTATGGTCGGATATCTAAATACATTTTATATTGAGATCAGATCAGAGGGTAAGAAGTATTTCTTACATCGCTTAATGAAACCAAACCATTTCATAGCTTTATGGCAATATCGAGTATGTGGTCAGTCCGCGTAAGTTTTAATTGACACATACGAGTATACCGAGAATGCAAAATTTTTCGGTTACGAAGTGTTTAAATTTCGGCTTAACGACAGTAGACAGCATCAAAATCCACTCTTTTGGTAGTTTCTAAATTAGTTATTCTGTTAATGTCGGAATTAAATAAGCTTAACATACGCTGCCATTCTTGTTCTACAGCCGAAGAGCAGGGATATGAGTCTGCGAATGATTATAAAAAGCAGAGAGTACTGTCGTCAGCAAAGGAATATATTGGATTAGAAGTAGCAGACAAAAGATCATGAATGACAATTAAGTTGGAGACATATGAACCTTGGGAAACACCAGCATTTATTTTGTAAATATCAGATTTGAAACCGTCCAAGACAACTTGAATTGAAATTTCCGTGGTGTAGTTTCTAATCCATTGAAGAAGGGATTCATCGATTCCAAATGCATGCATTTTATATGAAAGAGCTTGTCTCAAACAACTGCCTCAAATACCTTAGAAATATCAAGATTTAACTTTTCGGTGAGACATCCCGAATACGACTGTGAAATACTTACTGCTGGTCATTGAGTGTTCTTCGCTCCATTAAAAGAAATCCAATGTCGTTAAATCGCATGAGCGAGGTGGCCATTTAACCGGACCATTTCTTGAGATTTTTATTTTTACTTTTTTTTAAAAGAACGACTGGTGCGATATAATTGGGACTTCAGTCTATCATTTTAAAATTGAGTTTTTTCTCTTTACGAAGAAAGTCTGATTCATTTAGCTCTTAAAGGCATCACCATCCGTTTCTGCAACGAAGCCTAGTTATTGGGGTGTCATCCTGGATAACAAACTTCTTTGTACTAAACATATCATATCAAAATCCTTAAATGCGCTGTAGGTCTTTTGGTAGCACAAATGAGCTTTCGGGAAGGTATGGTTTCAGTCACCGTGAAGGATCTTTGGGATCTGCATGGCTACGATAAGGCTAATTATATTCCACGAAACTCCCTTCCTTGATGTTGATATCATTCAAAGCCGTGCTCAATTAAAAGAGAAGTGGCCTTTGGTAAAATACGCACTGAAGTTTTGATGACCTTGCGGGTGGACTATCTTTTGACTCTGACCTTCGGCAGTACGGAAGCAGCTTTAAGCTAGAAATCAAGGGCTCGTTTGCTCAAGTACTCATTTTATTGTCATATTGCTGACTTATTCGACCCAAGACTATCGGTAGTCTGCTTGTGGCTGCACTAGTTTTGTGGATATGAGTACACATTTTCAGCACTCTCTCCGCGGGATTACCGTTAGGTATTACTTCGCGGGGCTGGTTAGAAATGTATACTCTTCTTTCCCTTTTTGCCGTTCTTTATTCCAATAGAGATGCCGTTGGGGATTGGTTGCTCTCCCTACCTCTTTCCAGCCATCGAAGTTCCTTCATGATTATGGCTGCAATCTGTTTCACAGCATCCCATATCACACTCGATATTAACATATGGTTCACAATGTTCTCGGGAGTTGGTATCTCTCCAATTCTTTAATCCAGGTCTCTGCGCTCTATACGAAAGAATAGACACTGGGAAAATATGTATTGTGAGTCCGCTCTGGCCTCTCCGAAATTTAAACAGATAGGAGATCCATCAAGCCCAAATCTATTCAGAGTTCGTAAGCAGCCATGTCCGGTTAGGAACTGGCTGAGAGAAAAATCCACTTCTCCGTGGTGCCCGTCCGTATATATTTGGATCTCAGAATAAGTCGATATGTCCATCTTCCTTTTGAGGACTGATTCCATCTCTCCTGTCATGTTCTTATGCTTCGATGTCTCCTTCTCCTTCCAGCTTGACATCTTTTCAAGGGGGTTGCTGGATTTTGACATCATAGGTCGTTTGTAGTTTGATAGCCAAGATATCCGCTGGTAGCATTCCCAGTTATAGCATCATCTGATACCGTTCAATAAGCACAGCAGACTCTCGGCGCACATACAGGGTTGACGGTGTTAATTGTTCTTGCATATGTGACTTAACTTTCACTGCTTTGACCCATATTGATGCCGCATACATTACTATGGATCGCACCACTCTTGACAGAGTTAGTCTCCTTTATTGTTTTTACGTTATATTTTGATCTCCTAGCCTGATGGCGATTGTCTCTCTTTTCTTACGACTGCTTGCTAGGACTCCTTCCATTTTATGTTTGACGAGCTCTAACCCGACTACTGCTATCCACCGTCTTGCTTTTTGGATACATTCGTTCCCAATGTCCTCTATTTATTTCAGGTGTTTCGCCGTCGGTGTTTCCGCCTCGTTTGGGATTTCAATCCTTAGAACCCTGCTTGTGGTACTCCGCCAGATATATGGCAATGCTTTACTCCATTGTCGGTATCGAAGAGCAGAAGCCGTTTCTCAAAATAACTTAGTACTATTTTAATTAGGAAACCTGGCACCACCAGTGCTCTAAGTGAGTGCACTATACGTCCCCAATTTGCAGGGTTGAATGCATTTCTCACATCCAGTGTTATTGCAGCTCCATGATTCTCTGCACCTCCTCTCCATCTTCTGCCCCGAATAGCTTCTTGCAAGATTGTAGTTACCCTCCGTATAGCATCTATTGTAGAACGAGCTTTTCTAAATCCATGCTGTTGGTTCAGGGTCAACTTACAATGCAAGTGCTGATGGTGCTTGTATCCTTAGATATGGATCCTTCTCATATTGAACTATAACCCATAAAAACTGCAGTGTATATGACAATTACAAGCAACAGCTGCCGGCTTATTGCCTTTGCAGCGGCTTGTAATTTGAAATTTCTGAAAAAAATGTTAGCTTCCGAAGTAGAATGGGAGTCTCTTGAACATGAAGTTCTATCTATATAAAAGCAACCCACAAACGCAAATGACGAGTGGATCACTACCATATATCATAGATATGATCAATGTTTTTGATTTTCAAGGCATTGTGAGTTGTTTTTGTTAAGAAAAATCGACTTGCGGTGAATGACCTCAACACTCAGCTAAGACTTTATCATAATTATACGAGTATGTTGCACCAATTTTGTTTTAGAAAAATTTAAAACGAAAAGCGTTTAAGGTAGCATTCACAGAATAGAAATTCAAAAGATTCTATTCACTAAATGAGTATGTATCATAGATCTCATCAGCTCTCATCACAAGGCCACCTGTGGCAAATTTGACCTCTACTTTGTATTTGTATAGCATAACATTCCCACAGGGTTTTTTGTTAAGAACACAAAACAATTGTCACCAAGAACTCTCTCTTACTTCGTTTTTGTCGATCGA
Source organism: Volucella bombylans (assembly GCA_949129095.1). Classification (NCBI taxonomy): domain Eukaryota; kingdom Metazoa; phylum Arthropoda; class Insecta; order Diptera; family Syrphidae; genus Volucella; species Volucella bombylans. Next base: position 314,390,445 of record OX422140.1, on the reverse strand, counting down.
CATTCCCAGCAATTGCCAGTGGCAATGCCAATGCCAAATACTACAAATTACCTTGCCCTGCCACACATAACGCCACAACCCCATATGCTCGTATAAATCACACACATCACATGAGTCGAAAAGGTCGTACGGCCCGGACTCTGTTGTCCAGTTGGCCGACCGGACCGGACCAAAATCGTTTTTCCACCATACAGTGGCGGCGGCGTTGTGGAAAATCACTTGCTGTGTCGTTCGCTTGCGTTCTTAATGTGTAATCGCTCTTAATTACCCGGCCCTTGCACAATTACCGCAAAATGCCGTCGGCCCTTTAGGTAGCACTTTGCAGTAGCACTTTGCCTGACATCCGACGAAGATAAATGGAGAATGCATATTTGCCACATCGCATTAGTCAATGTTGCCAGAGACCTGGATTAGGCCTACGAATACTACTGATGCAGCACAACACCAATCCACGAGAGATGCGAAGAACTTAAGATCTGTAGATCTGAGGATGTGAAGAATTGAAGATGCTGCTGTAGCTGTTAGTGATGATGATGATAGTGGATTGTGTGCTCTGTCTTATTGAGCCGCACCGATGCCAGAACTCTGAGGTCGAAGAAAACAAATGATTATGAGCCGCGCTAAGACATGGTGATAATTTCATGGAGGCATCTAATAAACTCATCACCAAAGGTTAGCCAGTTCTTGACGGGCGATGGAGATGGCTATGGTAGAGTGTGATGTGCTGAGCTAAATTGACTTCTTCTAGGGCTACAGTGCCGACATACAGCAGTTAACTACGTTGAAGGATTCTTAAGTGGCATCGATAGTAATTTGTAACAAATGTGTTCCCAACACCTTTACAAATTAGATTTTTAGTTTTTCTGTTAAATGTAATAAGGACGAGAGGATATTTCCCATCACAACTGTTGTCTGGAGGTATTTTAAGGGTTTATTACAAGGAAACTGTACTACGTGTGAGTCAAAAATTTGTATCCAGAACAGAAGAATATGGGAAAAAATAATGTTTGAAACATTAGTGAAAATGCGATTTCATTTTGACTTTTTTTTGGAACGCTGAATGGTAGCTACCTGGATCGGATGAGTGAACCAATAGTGTATAAAGTATTGACAATGGCTTAGTTTAGTCCGTAGAACCACTTGGAAGCAAACATTAAGTACTGGTTTAATTGAAGATTTTTGAGTTAGTGAATATTAGAGAATTGTAATCCTTGTGAATTGTGATTCTTAATTAAAGAACTATTTTGATTGGAAGCAACCTTCAGAAGCACCAATCATTTAACAACATTGAAATGCTGTAAAAACCCACGTCAGATATAGTCGTATAAAGGGAAGGAAGACAGGTCATGCTTAATCAAAGGGACATTTCGCTTCGGTTCTGAATTCGACATTCGCTTACAATATACGAGGATAATAATTGAAGTGAGTTGTACGAATAAATAATTGCCTGCATTCGAAACCCAATCGCCGACGAAGATGAGACTGTGGCCATTGTTTTAACACTTTCAAATTATAAGTTCGCAGACAAAGATGCACTTGTTCTTAGCCAAATTTGAATTAGTATCCATCGAGTCTTTGCCTACCGCGTCTCCCTCTCAAAATCGACATCCCACTATGTCAACGGTGATGCGCTAGGTTTTACAAGGCAACAAATATAAGAATCCTGTAGTCCGGCGGTCTGTGGATCTGATCGGGAAACTGCTGACTGTGCTATAACTTGGATTGGACCGGCAGTGGTAGTCCTCGGTAACTGCATGAGTAAACCTTTACTCGTGCGGGCTAAAATGGCAAGTAATTTATATGGCCTACACCATCATAGGCACACAACCCTATGCGGAAGAGATTTAAACAATTTACTAAAAAGCTAATAGCCCTGAATAATAAAGGATTCACTGTTGACGATCCTGGCAAACGATTAAAGGCAATGATCTTCCGATCTGCACGTGGAAAGTTGATCCAGAGTATTCGGAATAACAACTTCTGTAGACTCTGAAACGACGAAGACGATGAACATACATATGGTATATCAAGCCTGACATAGCATTCAATTCCATAGCATTCAAATCAAAATGAAATGAGAACAAACATATCCGAATCAATATCCAATCGATTCGCAATAATCGGTGTCTAAACCGCAGAGATTTTCAATTTTGGAGGGAATCAGCTGGTGAGAAGGATACAGTCACTCACCTGTAAACTCCAGTGGGATACGTCTGCTTAATATTACATACAAGATCCTTGGGTCATATTGTGTGAACTTCTACAACCGATCGTCAACAAACTTATAGATTCATATTAGTGCAGTTTTAAGACTAATAAGTGCACCATCGACCAAATAGAACCTTAAATCGACTATCAACTAAGACACATTATTTCAAAAGTCTCCACTTCTCGCACATGCAGGCGGGGTTAACACAATGATTAGAACACAAACAAAAAATACTAACATCTTAAGCGGTGCAATATAATTTTGAGGAGGGTAAATTATTCATTTACCTTGTCTCTGCGGTGAACTCGTATAATGAAATCAGCGCCAGGATCAAGCCAATAACTACTCTTGCCAATCTTTGTTCCTTTGGGCTAGGAAGCCAGTTCAGTACCAAACGCGCTATAAAACCCCCCAACACACCTACCGACGTAGCACGCGGCAGTGCGGAGCGTCACCGGTTCACTAGGGCGGTAGGGAATAGCGACATGAAAGATGTTGTACGGCAGCACCAACGATTTTAGTGGCTTGTTGAAGGAGAAGAAACTTCTTCGTTAAATTCCTCCAGTAGACTAGCTTCGCTGGTGAGCAAAGTTGGTCAGCTTAGGTTTTTAGCCATGCCCGGCTAATATGGCCTATATAGCTTTAAGTAGAATTAGGTTAAATTTAAGAAAAAAAAATTATAAAAATTAAAAAAAAAACAGGAAAAAAAATCAATCTCAAGGATTGTAAGATCCAGTTGGTGTAAGAGCTAACGCCGCGTGAGTTAGATAATTTGTATATTTTAGTAAAAAAAAACACACCAATAACAGATTCCAAGAACGACTGATTTCAGTTTTCTTTATTACTTATCATTTTCAATGTTCACATAATATGTAATATGAGTATAAAGTCAACGTATTACGTTTCCGATGACCTTCAGATATCAAAAAGTTCTAAACCGTAATGCCGAATTGACACTTTATTGGTTGCGAATGGCAACCAATATTTTTGTTATTGGCACACAAATGTGCCGTCATTAAGTTTGCAGAAAGTTATCCCAGTTTTTTACCGTACAATTATATTCAGCGTATGAGGCTCATTTCAAATTAGACGGCTACGTAAACAAGCAGAATTTTCATATTTTTTGGTCAAGGACATTCCTCAAGAAGTTCGCATTATGCCATTGCATCCAGAAAAACGTATCGTATACATAGTCCGGATCGTACGCCGCCTGTGGCATTATCTGTTGATATTTCTTCAAAATGAGGCTGAATCACAAGTTACTGCAATAGACATCGGTACAATTCGTTGATAAGCGATTTTTTTGTTCCTAAATTTGCGTGAGATGAATGTGGAAGACCTGTGGTTCCATTCCATACTGCCATCGCTTTACTGAAAACATGATTTGTCAATTTTTCAAGAAATTGAAATTGGCCACCAAGATCACGCGATTTATCGCGGTTGGATTATTTTCTGTTATGCCGATAAACCGGCAAAGACTGTCGCTGTGGAGTAAAACATTGTTCGAGTAATACGCGATATACGCCCCCAGGTGCTCGAAAAAGTGGTCGAAAATTGAACCTCTAGTACGCGCTTTTTACGAGGCAGCTGTGGTAGACATATGCACAAAGCTATTTCCATATACTAAATGCCGTAAAATAGTCTTTCGAATGAGCTTTTTTGAAGTAGGCCAATCTACTTGCACCCTTCACAGCAAGATTAACTCTTCAGATTTTGTCGTGTCTCCACCCTTAAATTTTCAATGAGAGAGTAGTAATAAGATCTCGATAAACGAAAATGGCCTGGTGCAGGTATTATAACTCCCCTTCTTTTCAAGAGGCTAAATTTATGGCAAAATTACTGTCCATGCTTTTTTATCAGTCCTAATTTTTGGGACTATTTCCGAGTAGATCCGAAGCAAAATTTTTTCAGCCCGTCCATAAAATGTTCTCCTCTTTCCTCCTACGGAATTAATAATCATTAATTTCCGCCTGTGAAAGTGAAACACACTATAAAACAAATAAAAAAACAATAAACAAAACTTTATCAAACCTGTTATTTACCAATTTTGTCGTCTGGTATACGTATGTTCTTATATTGTTGTGGTACATAGAGCTCATTCTCACGTTCAATTTGAATTCTTAAATTTTCTGAGAATGATAACTAAGCCTATGCTAGCAGTTTTATAGACTTTTGAAATATCTTGGCTCCAGCACTGGCTTGAGTTCCGACAATTCTTCAAAGTACATGCTGAAGGAGTCATATGATAAAGTGTCCCCTTGTCGAAATATTTTTTAACGTTAAGCGCCTTGGAGAAGTTAAAACTAGACTAGGCTTATTCTTGTTAATGCTGTCATATGCGGCCTTAAAATAAATGAACCGGTGGTGATTATCTATTTGAAGGTCTTTTTTTTCGCAAAATCTGACCTAGGTGAATATCTGGCCGATAATGAAATTTCCAGGCCTATAACCATACTTATGAGGAGCTATCAGATTGTTGGCATAGGGTTTCAAGCGTTCACATACATAGATATTATCTTGTACGCAATGTTAAGGACATTGACTTTGCAGCTAAGGGGGTCGCCCTTCGCGAGGATCGTCATTGCAATTTCCTTGCTGTTTACCGACACGACCTAAGTATTTAAATTGTTCGCACTTCGATGATCCTTGAGGAGTTCAATTTTCGAGTTTGAAAAATCAACAATGCTAGTATTTCACTTAAGAAAGACTGATTAAAAGTTCGTAATCATTCGGCACGATTATCTAATTTTTAGGAGATGTCTGAAAGTCTAAGTGTGAGAGCTATCACCCGATAAAAAATAAGAGACTTTGAATATTGCATCAGCGTACTACAACTTTAAATTCGAATTCCTCGGTTATTTCCGCTGTGGATTATCAAAAAACTTGAATCACGTCATATGTGAGCCTATCTCCTATAAAGTCGTGTTAACTGCTATATGCTTTAATATTGCAATATTGCTCAATTGAGCAATATGGCAAGTCACTCTTGCCTTTATACTCATACAGTTGAACACGAAAGCTCTTTGTCCACTGGCTAGACACCCGATCGCCCTTTATTATTTTATCTAACAAAATTGTGAGCCAATCAGGAGAAGTTTACCCGTGAAATGGAATAGTTGTTGATTTGCTGGAACTTATTGAAAGCAACTGTTTTTTTTTAAACCAGTTGTAGGTAGCTGCATGAGATCTCTAATGGTAGTCGAATGGTCTGTATCCAGTGCCCCATCCTGAAAACAGACTTGTACGTAGTACGTGGGTCCTACGTCCTGGTACATCTAGACAAAAGGTGATGGAAAGGTGCCTCCCGTCTGCAGTGATTTGTGGTATTTTAGTGAGTTAACTGCCATTCTATCTTTTCAAACTGTCTCCGATGATTTTGCAACACACCGTCCCATGCTTTTTGGTCAGGTACATTAATACCGCATGCAGAAGGAACTCTAATGCTTTCCTGAAAGAACCTATGGGGTCCCCTTTTTAACCTTTCAGTGTGCTATCCCCTTTCGATAGGGGATTTGGACCCCAGTGTTGGTCGGAATGCCCCTTAAATAGTCAGAAATGTTCTTCAAGGATTCGCTCTTGGATTTCCTTAGTTCTTTGTTGTACGTTGTGAGAGACTTTCTGTAATCCTCCCAGTAATTTGTTTTTCTTGCCTATTTGAATTCCTTCCTTGCCATTTTCTAAAGTTTTTCTAACTTGTGGTTCCACCAAAGTACCCGTTTTGTGGAGGATTTCGTCGCCTATAGAAAGCATTCATAGTATGAGGATACAATACGCATCAGTCAGATTTGTGACTGGCCCATCAAGTTCCCCTGCAGTGGGTAAGGTCAGTGTTGTATTACAGAGTTTGCTTGGGGGAATCTGAATATAGTGACACCACCCCGTTGCTTTTGGGTTCCTACAGAGCGTACGATGAGAATTATATGTTTATGTTTAGAACTTCATCGGCGATCCTCCAATTCTGAAATAAATCAGAGGTGAAACTGTAAATGAATGTTAGGTTGAAGAACTCCTGATGTCGGATTAGAAAAAGCTGGTTTCTCCCCCTTATTTGGAATAATAATTTTATTAGTTAATCAGACTTCTAAGACCATCTCACCTCTTGTGTTTGAGTCTGCGCTGCTCCACTACTTGTTGCGAGCGTTGACATTGCAGCTAATAATAAGAACCATTCGTGAGGGTTTTCAGTACTTCCCTAGTTTTTTGACAGTGTCAGGTGGTGCGTCCTTAGAGCAGTAGTCCTATTGGGGTGATATCACCAGAAACCCGCCTCTTAAGCTCCGCCATTGCTGCTTTAGCATGTTGGAGATTCACTTGCATGCACGCCAATTTGCACGTGTGTTGGCATAAGAATCGCTGGGAGAGTTCAAGTTCCACACCCTCTATTTATTGAAAAGTTCCTCAGCACTAGTGTACGCAACCTTCAGCCTCATTGTAATCTAGCCAAAATGGTAGTTGACCCTGTTTTTCGCCTTTTCCAGCGTATTTGCGTATTTTTGGTTCCCCGATAGGACCAACATCGAACTGGACCCGTTCTCCATACGTTTTATGGCACAGTGAAACTCTACATTGAAGCCTTTATTCCGCCGCTATGCAAAATCCAAGATCTTTTTGGTAGAAATGGAATGTACCCCACCGTAGTTGTTTGGTGACCTCAGGTAACGACTAGAAATATTAAATTAATTTTCGTTGAAACTATAAGTCAATTTGGCATTTACATTTTTTGCGATCTTAGCATCCGTCTGAATATAGACAAACTCACAGAGTGAGAAAAACATTTTCTTTTGACGATTTTCCTCCTTTTAGTTGCAAACTGATGTCACTAAAAAAATGGAAAAACAATATGCAAGGCTTACGAGGTTTTTCGAAGGGTTTTTGTAACACAGCATAGTTTTGTAATTTCCAAATAATCTTTCAAGTATCTGTTTCAAGAAATGATTGCGCCATCTGAGGTAATGCCTTCCTCTTATATGAAATCCTGCCAACTGGGATGGATTTAAAAAATTTTCTGGAACCACTGGTGTGAATATGCTTTTCATCACATTGCAATCTTATTCGCTTAAGTTCGGAGCGGTTTCTTTGGCTTGGGATTGTGTCATCTCCGTCGTTTGTCATATTGCTTTTGATCGAAGGCTTCAGCATGAATTCGGGGTCACCAATTGTAGCATTTTGTTTTTTTGTTTTGCAACTTGATTGGAAGATTGAATTCAAATCACTAAGTCCCTTACGTTTTGTTGACAAAAAGGACGTATATTATCAATATATACTGCTCCAAAAAATTGTGAAGATAGTTTAATATGGTTTTACTCATACTAAGCTGCAATATGACATCACAAAATAAATGGGGTGACTCGTATAAAAACTCCTTCTTTTGGAATCATTTAAAATAAAAAAGTTTTACTTATAGCCGGCCTCTATTTATTGCTTTGCGAACCAATGATAGTACTGAGAGAATTCTTTAAGTATTCTCAGCAGACACTCCCAATTTTACGGTCACGTGAATGCAATATGCATGTTACGAGGGGCGTTCAATATATTCTCGGTATCGATATGAAGGAAAATGCGAATTCAATTTAAATTGTCTTTATTTTTCAACATAATCTCCCCTAACATCAATGCATTTGTTACATCTTGAGATAAGCTTTTTTAAACCCTCCAAAAAATAAATTTCCTCTTTCTCTGCAAAATACCCATTTATTGCCGACTTTAGTTCTTCATCATCCGAAAATCTTTTTCCACGAAGACATTTTTTCAAATCCGGAAACAGGAAATAATCACTAGGGGCAAGGTCTGAACTATAGGGTGGGTTTTGGATTTCGTCGAAACCACAATCTCGCGCAGCAGCCTTGGAAACTCGCGCCGTGTGAACAGGAGCGTTGTCATGAAGAAGCAACACACCCGCTGCGAGTTTACCCCGTCTTTTCTTTTTATTTTCCTCCCGCAAATTATGCAAAGTGGAAGCGTAGGATGTGGCGTTGATGGTTTCACCTTTTTTTTTGTACTCAATGAGCAAGATTCCCTTTGAGTCCCAAAAAACTGTGGCCATGAGCTTCCCGGCAGACGGAGTGACTTTGAACTTCTTCGGGGGGTCTGTTCCTTTTTTATGCCACTGCATGGACTCTTGTTTGCTTTCAGGGTCATAGTGGTGGACCCATGTTTCGTCCCCAGTAACAATTCGATCCATAACACCGTCCGCGTTCTCACTACACATCTCCAAAAGCTCTCTACAGCATGCGATTCTCACTTTTTTCTGAGGCGCTGTGAGCATTCGTGGCACCCACCTTGCACTGACCTTTGAAAGGTTAAGATGGTCATGAAGAATGGTGTGAATGGTACCAATTGAAAGCTTGGTGATCTCTGCCATCATTTTCACCTTTATTCGGGCATCCTCAAGAACAAGTTTTTCGACTTCTTGGATGCTTTCTCCCGTACAAGCAGTAGCCGGGGCGCCGGAGCGGGGGTCGTCTTTAATGCTCTCTCTGCCTCTCTTGAACTCACTTGACCACTTTTGCACAGTTGATAATGAAGGTGCGGAACCCTGGTAAACAGCCACCATCTCTTCATGAATAGTTTTTTGACTTTTTCCTTGCTTAGTGAGAAATTTAATTACAGCGCGATGCTCAATTTTCACCATCATCGTCTCAGTTGCCATTATGATTCTGTTTAACTAGAGATAAAACGCGAATTAATAATCACATTTATATGAAATTTTACATGAATGCACTAAAATAATAGTATTACTTGATAAATAAGTCAAATTATATACACAACCACAGCTGCACCCCGATACCGAGAATATGTTGAACGCCCCTCGTATATGTATGCCAGCGGCTTATAAGTTCCATTTTCGTTGATGCCTCCGAGAATTCTAAGAGAACAGATTCAATGCTTCAGTAAGATTTCAACATTAAAGTTAAAATCGGAATGAAATGTGTCAAAATGTCACTTCTAGTGGAAGCTATCACAAACCAATTACTTTCTGAGGGGAATAGGTGATCTTACAAAGTTCAATTTCTATACAAGTTAGGCGGTTCCCTGTGTGTCTTCTGTAAGAATTGACCCATTAAAATCGACTGTCAATGCACAGCAACAAACAAACCACAATGCTAGTTCATAGTTAAAATTCATAGGTTTTATTAACGTCTAGAGTTTGCTTTTTGAAGTCAGAGTCCGAGGTGATCTACGGAATGTAAATCAAAGAACAAAGGCTCTTAGATAGCTAGAGCAGAGTACAAAACGTAGTATGGGTAAAGAAACACAAAACTTCCATAAAACTCGTAAATAAAAAGGAGTGTACAAAACGGGCAAATATACCGGGGAATAATAAGCTAAGGATCGTGCTAAATGCATTATAAATCTTCCTCAACAACAGTGTTTATGAATCGCCGGAAGCATTGTTAGAAATAAAACTGTTTTCACGACACTCTTAGAATTGGAGTAAAATTTAATAGATTTGTGTAATATGCCAGTCAGCAGAAAGAACATTGGTGAAGACCGTAGTTCATACTGCAAGAAGCTGTTCGTCGAGAAATACTCTCGAATCAATGATGGTCATTACATCGTACCCATCCCTTGGAAGACTGATGCCCCTGCACTAGAAAACTTGTTTAGGATAGCTTTAAGTTTCTTGATCGAACAAGAAAGACGATGGGGGAGAGACAGAACCTACATGAAGATGTCAACCGATTTTATGGTAGACGTCTCATCAACGAGGCAAGGCAGGAAACGATTACTATACTCCATATATCAAATTGAAGAATGTCTTTAATGCCAGCGCACTCTTAAGTAACGGAGTCTGCTTAAACTAGCTCATTCATTCGGAACCGGAATTCCAGTCCCAGATATTCGATATTTTCCATCAGAATCGGCAATACGAATTCATCTTCATCATCAGTATGAAGTAAACCTCTGAGTGAATACTTCTTGAACCCATGCCATACGGGGTTGATTGTGCTCCATGCTCCCGGCGGGCCGCCAAATCGCTACCTAGAAACTCGAATGTTGTCTCTGACAAGATGGTTATCGAATAAGTCGTAAATTCTTAATAACGTGGAGGATAAAAAGAAACTGACCGCATACCATAGATAAATTATAGCTAGTCTATGCCGCATACAAAGAAGCCTCCGATCCAACTAAACTCATGGGAAATATCTATAATCCGGTAGAAGATGTGTTCCTTTTCCAAAACTGCAATCAACAAAAATTTAAGTACACAAAAAGAGGTTTATTATCTGTAGCAACATCGCCTTACAAGTTCATGAGGTGGATTCTTCCAGTAATTATGCTTCTCCGAATATGGATCGAAGAGTTGTGGGTGCTTAATCTATTTTTTTTTTTCAATCTTTATTTCATGACAAAATATAAATATTTTTTTACAAATATAAATGATCAAGAATACAATGAATTTGTCTAAGAAATAGCTTTGCACAATCTGTTGCCATATGGCACGTGGTGAAAGTACAAGAAAAAATTTAAAATATAATAAAAAAATAAAACAATATTGATGGGGTAAAGTAATAGGATATTTCAAATATAAATGCAATGTAGATAAAAAAAAGAAGTAAATTATAGTCAATTTATAACATTGTAATGAGAATCGAATCTATTTCATAATGGTTGAAAGAGAAATGCAATTTTTTAACATTTTTTTAAAAATACAGTTTTTGTCCTCTCACACCTAAGGTTTTCTGGCAAAGAATTAAATGATCTGGGAGCTGTAACATAGTAAAATCGACAAAAGTGTACTTTATAAATGGGTGGAATAGTTACAAAGTTCCTCATGTTAACACGTAAATTATAATTTTCATGAAACCTAACATCAAAGAAACCTGAATTTTCGAAAAATGACTTTTAGCACTTTATAACAATATAAATGTCTTAATGGAAGAATTTCTAGGCGTTCTCCGATCTAGGCGTTACCTTAGACATAATTCTTAACCCTCTCATGCTCGAATTAAAATGGGCGTGGCTAAAATTTTTTTGAGTAGACATATAAGCTAGAGTTGACCTCAATATCAACTGACAAAAATTTCAATGTCCTAGGTGTCCTGGTTCAAGAGCTACAGGATGTTGCGTATATGCAACATTGGGCAATTGTGTTATATATTTAAAGTCAAGTTGATTATTTTTCAAACGCCGTTTATTTATATTTATGTATGATAGGACACGAAACAATTTTTTTTGGGATTGGAGCACAAGTGCACATTACATTTGCTGCATTTACAGCTTGGAAATCCAGTGCTGCATACTCTACATCTTCCTCTTGTTCCCCATTCCGGCCAATGATTATAACCATCAAGTCGTAGTGATTTTGCTGGGTCTGCAACATAAGCTCTTTTATAGGGGTTTGATTCAGAGCCCGTAGAAGGAGCTGGTGATGACGGAGCTGGTGATGACGGAGCTGATGATGACGGAGCTTTTGATGATGGAGCTGGTGATGATGGGGATGAATTCATTGTCAAAAGGAGTGATGATGGACGACCTCTCTTTTTTGCGACAAATGTAGTTTGACTTGCGTTCAAAAGCTGGGAAGCAACATCCAATTGGAAATTTATGAGCGGCATATGCTTCAATCCGCCGTCTGTATGTGGTATGTCTCTACGGTACAACAACCAACTGTTTACTAAACTTGAATTTATGCACCAGTAAACTATGCGCATGTACCACTTATTTGAGCGGTGGTTGATTCTGTACAATTCAAGCAGCATGTCCGCAAGATCAACCCCTCCCATGTGTTTGTTGTAACATTCAACTATACCTGGACGAGGTATAGTTATAAACTTCTTCTCTTTGCGGCACCATCTTTTGAATTCACTCATGGGGTTCTTACCTGCATAATTGCAAACTAATTGTACGCTCTTATTATCATACCAACGACAAGCAATCAAGTTGTGCGTTGCTTCATATTTGAAATCGCTTGATCCTCGTCCTCGTCTTTGAAGGTCTTTCTCACTGATTAGAGCACATTTTTTCAATCGGTTGCTTCTAATTGTACCAACGGCCAATATGCCTTTTTCTTTCAGAGCAATCATCAAGCTTATTGACGAAAACCAATTGTCAAAAAACAGTTTGAAATTTTGGTTTACTGGTAAATTAGATGATAAAAATAGCACGATATCTGATGAAATGCCCAAGCCATAAGTCTTGCACGTTCCTTCTCCAATGTACAGAGTAAAGTCGTATATAATCCCAGATACACCAGCTCTCGTAAACATTTTGAAACCCCACTTGTGGGGCTTCATTGGAAGGTATTGTTTCAAACTATGTTGACCTAAGAAAAGAATGTACTATTGTGTTATTCAGAAATGCATTCACAAATAATAACTTACCTTTATATGCAATCATTTGCTCATCTATACTTTGAAATTCTTCTTGCGAAATTTCATTGAATTTTTTTTTTATGGTATCCAACAAAGGGCGAACCTTGTACAACTTGTCATATTCAGGTGTTTCCTTCTGAGGCTGTTTAGAATTATCGTTCAAATGGAAAAACTGTTTAATTTTTTCAAATCTGTTTCTCGGTAATGCATTTGCAACGGCCGTTAGTTTGAAATTGGTCGCCCACGCCATTCTATAAGCTGGTATTCTCACAACTGCAAGGTAAAGAAGTATGCCAACAAACCTTTTCATTTCAGGCACAGTGCATTTCAATTCTATGCCTTTCGTTTGCATGGCATATAAATTCGTTTCCTCACATATTTTCTGCCAATGTTCGTCCGCAAAGAAAGTACTAAAATATTCGATGGGGTTTTGCACCGCATTGCTGCATAATTCACTTTTCCAAGTGGTCTCTCTTTCCATAAACTCTGCACTTCTCCACTTCAAACTCTCCAAATCAATTTTTTCCATCACCTCCTGTACAACGTTTTCATTTTTATTCCAATCTCCATCATTTTCGCTTTTCAGCTCTGTTATCCAAATTTTTCAAAGTTTTTTCTATAATTTCGTCCATATTTCGATCTTCTTCTTCTTCATTTTCCTCATCAGCCGAATCATCCCAATCAAAGTTGGCAAATTTTTCAATCTCAGCTTGAGTCAGACCTTTTGGGCGCATCTTAGAATCTGTATACAAAAAAATTTTATTTTTCGAAAATTACCACAATAGACCAATGTTGCATATACGCAACACGACATTTACAAAATTATTACAAACAAACTAAATAATATTTTCATGCGGGTTTTTTTTAAATACTCACTTACCTTTCTCTATTTAGTTGTTGAACTTGGCTTTAGGATGAAGTAATTATTTTAATGTTTTTTTAACACTTTTTTAAAACCACGTTTTTTTACACAATGAATTTTTCAACTACGCTTTCGGGAGAATAGCTACAAACTGAATGCGTGTGCAGCTGACTACCGAACAATTAGGTGTAAGCTCACTCAATACATGCAGCTATATTTCTGCGAAAGATTTAAAAATTTAAAATAACGGTAGATAGAGGCTCATAAATACAATGTTGCGTATATGCAACAGCGGGCATGAGAGGGTTAAGACATGCTTTTTTTTAATTAATAAAGGTTCTATTTTATTAAAATACGCACCAACCCAACAAGAAATACCATACTACAACTTAGATTTGAATAAGCCATTATAAACCATTTCTAGAACTTGAATATTGCAATTGATACATTTGCCTGACTACCCTATTAAGATACTGTTTTAGGTATAGCGTGTGATCGTTCCAATTGAGCTCTTTATCCAAAATGATACCTACATAAATACTGGAAACTATCGACACTTTCAATACGAAAACAATCTTCACTACAGTTCACATTGAAGGTAACATGAGCAGTTAAATCAACTAAGCAAAAACGTAGGCAACTCGGAGAGTGATAAAGGAGAGGCAGATCTGCATTTATTAAACCTTTGAGATTAAATATCATAAACTTTGTTTTACTGCTGATTACCAGTTTATGTTTATAAAACCATCGTCGTAGTAAATCCTAGATACAAATTTACGTAGTTATCGCTTGAATATGAAAGTGCAGTATCATCAGCAAATGCTGTGATTCTGCCTTTAAAGAGTTGGATGAATACCATGTTAACATACAGAATGAACAACAAAGGACCCAAAACTGAGCCTTGCGGGACTCCAATATTCATGTATTTTATACTTAGAACTAGAAGCATTATTAATTTTTACTATTTAATTCCGGTTTTGAAGGTATCAAGTAAACCAATCATAAATAAAACCTCTGAATCCAGCATTAACAATTTTATTTAAAAGTATGGTATGGTATCAAAAGCCTTGGTTATGTCAATGAATAGGCAAGATGGAATTTGAAAAGTATTCAAGCTGTTATATATTTCAGTTTTAATATCGCACTTTCGGTAGACCTACCTCTTCTGAAGCCAAACTGGAATTCGCTAAAGAACTGAGACCTGCCTAAGAAAGAAATCATTCTTGTTTTCATTCCTCTTTCAAAAACTTTAGAGAAAACAGATACTCGTAACAGCGAAATGGGGCGATAATTGTTTAATGACATAGTAGTGCTTTTTGTAAATATATTAAATACACTTTTAAATAAAAAGGCAACAAAATAATTAAATGTTCTAAGTTGTAATATATTATAAAAAATTAAATGATTTGATAGAACTTTTCAGATTACAAAATGTGACTTATCTTTTCAAGAGTTCAAGGAAGTAGAAGGTTAAACAAAAATAAAAAGAAATGGCAAGCTTAAAAGCCCAAACGGAATTGAAACATGATAATGGCTTAAGGTGAGAGTGCAATATGTTGAAAGCGATAATTTCAACACTCCCTCTCGCTTTCAAAAAAAATTACTTAATGTTAATCGTCCATAAGTCCATATCACTCAACCAACCTTCGAAATTTCTCTTTCGGCAATGCTTTTGTTAAAGGATCAGCCAATTGATTATTGGTTGGTACATACTGCACATCTATCTCCGCCTTGTTTTGCATATCATATGTGTAAAAATACTGAGTGTCGATGTGTTTGTTCGGGATTATTAACCAAAGTAATTGCCCTTTGATTGTCGCATTTTATAATCGTAGGTATAGTTTGTTGTTGGTCCAGATCTGACAGTAATCTTCTTATGCTTATAACTGCTTTTGTTGCAGAACATAGAGCTACGAATTCGGCTTCTGTTGTTGATGTCGCAGTCACAGTCTGTTTCTTAGAGCTCCAAGCAATTGCGCCTCCATTTAAAAACACGATCCATCCTGTTGTACTTCGCCTCGTATCAACGTCTCCAGCGCAGTCCGCATCACAATAGGCTTTTGTTGCAGAACATAGAGCTACGAATTCGGCTTCTGTTGTTGATGTCGCAGTCACAGTCTGTTTCTTAGAGCTCCAAGCAATTGCGCCTCCATTTAAAAACACGATCCATCCTGTTGTACTTCGCCTCGTATCAACGTCTCCAACGCAGTCCGCATCACAATAGGCTGTCATTTCGGTGTAGATGGAATCTCTATTGAAGGTTACTTCACGCTCTGACGTTCCCTTTAAGAATCGTAAAATTCTTTTAATTCCTTGCCAATGTGTTAAGGAAGGACGCTCCATAAAACTGCCAAGAACACCAACAATATACGAGATGTCTGGTCTTGTGCACACCATCAAATACATCAGCGAACCTATCGCTTCTCTATACGGGAAAACTCCCGATTTCTGAGATTGTACCTCCTTCGAAAATTTGATTCCAGGCTCTGCGGGTATAGAAACAGGTGAACAATTAGCATGATGAAAACGATTTAAAATTTTATTTGTGTAAATGCTTTGATAAATTTTGAGAGTTCCTCTTTCTCTATCTCTTTTAATTTGCATGCCAACGAAAAATTCTGCTTCTCTGAAAGTAATCTGAAATTCTTTATTAAGGTTATTGAGCAGCTGCTTTATAAATATAATATTATTTCCACATATGAGCCCATCATCTACATAAAGAGCTAGGTAAGTAACTAATTCTTTAGACTTCTGATAAATACACATGGGTCAACTCTTGATTGTTCTAGTCCATATTGCATCAGAAATTCAACAATTCTTTTGTTCCATTGCCTCGATGCTTGCTTAAGTCCATACAAGCTTTTATTTAAAGAACAGATCTTCTCACCATCTTCGAACCCATATGGTTGTTCCATATAAATGCGTTCTTCTAAATTGCCATGCAAGAATGCCGTTTTGACATCGAACTGGTAAACTTCAAGATTTTGTGCCGCTACTATTGCCAACAATATTCTGACAGAATCGTCTCTAACAACCGGTGCGAAAGTCTCTTCGTAGTCGATCCCAAATTTCTGTGAGCAACCCCTTGCGACCAATCTCGCTTTATATTTATCTATGGAACCATTTGCCTTATACCTAATTTTAAACACCCACCTGTTAGTAATGACATGTTCTTCTCCTGTCCTTGGGACTAGCACCCAAGTTTTATTGGTTTCCAGTGAGTCGATCTCTTCAGCATCTAACCACTTTTGCGAATCTTCGGATTTCATGGCTTCCTCCAGCGTCTTCGGCTCCACCTCACATGCACAAACCTCGGCTGCAATCAGCTCTTCCTCAGGCAACTCTTTGTACGAGGGCGGGTCAATAAGTCCGTGACTTTTTGAATTTCTGACCTCTTTACTGAAACAGCAACACTGCTCCTGTCAACAGGCATCTGTCAGTTGACTCCTGTCAAAATTTAAACTTGCTGCCTCAGTTAGTTTGTGTTTGACAGCTATTTTTATCAGACTACTCACTACTCAAAAAGAAAAAAGTTCTTTTCCACCAAGACAATGCAAGGGTGCACACATGTGCAGTTGCCATGGCAAAAATCCATGAATTGGGCTATGAATTGCTCCCTCATCCACCCTATTCTCCAGATTTGGCTCCGAGCGACTACTTCTTGTTCCCAAACCTGAAGATATGGCTTGGTGGAAAAAGATTTGACTCCAATGATGAAGTCATCTCGCAAACAAAGGCCTATTTTGAGGACCTCGACAAATCATTTTTTTTGGAAGGGATAAAAAAATTGGAGAAGCGTTGGACAAAGTGTATAGAGCTCAAGGGAGACTACGTTGAAAAATAAAATTATTTTTTTATCAAAAAATCTGTGTTTATTCCAAAAGTCACGGACTTATTGACCCGCCCTCGTAATTCGGCCTTGTACTTTGTCTTATGTTGTACGGGCTTCTGGGAGTTGGAAGCCTTGGATTCTTGTAAATTCTCTTGGTCTTTTCAGAACAAGCATCATTCTGCAAATCAGATGAGTCATTTTGACAATTTGGCTTAGTTGAATCACAGTTTTCAACTATTTCGTGGAGCGTCGGTTGTCCTTCATTGAATATCACATCTCTTCTGATTAATATTCTTCTGCCAGCAGGATCGAAAATTCTATACGCTTTGCTCTCCTCGTTATAGCCGATCATCAGACACTTCATGGAATTTTTCTCCCATTTAGTTCGCTGCTCTTTTGGAATATGAATATAAACCTCGCTGCCAACAATTCGATAGGTTTTTTACCGAAGGTTTTGATCCAAACCACCTTACATAAGTTACTCCTCCAATTGTATGTGAAGCTGTCCGATTTCGCAGGTAGACTGCGGTATGTGTTGCCTCTTTCCAAAGATACAAGGGAAGTTGTTTTTCATGTAGCATTGATTTTGCACTCTCGATTATCGTTCTGTTCTGTCTCTCGATGAAACCATTCTGCTCTGGGGTCGAAACTTCATGTTTTTTTCCTTTCTTCAAAAGAAAATCTCTAACAGACTCATTGCAGAATTCCAATCCACCGTCCGATCTCAAGAGCTTGATGGTATGTCCGTGAGCTTCAACTTCTGTGCAAAACTTCATTAGGTTAACTAACACATCTGTTTTATTTTTGAGAAAGTAAACATAGCAGTATCTTGAAAAATCATCTTCTAACAGCATAAAATAGTTGGCACCACCAATTGATGAAATGCTCATCTTACCACTGAGATCAACATGAAAAACTTCACCAGCAAAACCAGACCGCTTAGCTCCTGACTTTGGAAAAGTCTGACGATGCTGCTTGCCATAAGTACAGCCTGCACAGAATGAGTCTTTACTTGAAACGTGGTTGATTTTGAGATCGTCTACAATTGCTTTGTTGCTCATTTCTCGAAGTGTCTGAAAATTTACATGACCTAAACGCTCATGCCACAGCATTAATGTGCTTGACGTTGCAACGTTTAGTTGAGCTGTCTTTGTTGGCACCAAATTCATCTTATATAGCCTGTTCTCTCGCACACCATCCGTAATAATTCTTTGATTTTTCATAAAGATGACACGTTGGGCACCTTCTTCGAAAATAACTTTCATGCCTTTTTCTGTAGATCTTGAAACAGATATAAAATTACGCCCAAGATCTGGAACAAAAAGAACATCTTTAATAGTATGAACAACATTGGCGTCCCTCAATTTTCGACCATCTCCAACTCGTACTTCACATTTTCCTTCCTCAAATGGAATAAAACTCTTGAAACACTCCCTCTGGAATGACATGTGGTCTGTAGCTCCAGAGTCAGCATACCACACGTTCCTTACCTTAGGTTGAGTTGATGCTGATTGTAAAATGAACAATTGAGACATTCCATCAGAAACTGATGCCTGACAACTTGGATGAATTTTGTTTGATTCTCTCCGACTAAGAGAATGATGATCATATTCATTTTGGTGGCCATCAACTTTGTTTTGTCGATCTCGCTGACGTTTAAAACACTCTCTTGCCCAATGCCCTTGTTTTTGGCAATAATTACATTTACCTGATCGCTGCTGTCTATTATCATTATTTGATGCCCTTGCATTCTTACGTCTAAATTTGCTGCTGCTAGCTACGAGTACATACGCTGTTCTAGTTGTTGTGTTGTTATCTCCATTATTACTCGTATTTGTTCGAATATTAATAAGCAACTCCTCATTGACTAAGTAATCAGTCAAACGTTCAAGATTTTGATCAGCACGTGACACTGCATACCACGCGGTTCTGACATGATCGAATTTACTTGGTAGGCTGCTGAAAATTGCCCGTTGAAATGATGAATGTGGTAAACTTTTGATTCAGCCATACTTAACTCTAGTTTCTCTGGAAC
Source organism: Volucella bombylans (assembly GCA_949129095.1). Lineage (NCBI taxonomy): Eukaryota > Metazoa > Arthropoda > Insecta > Diptera > Syrphidae > Volucella > Volucella bombylans. Next base: position 314,371,191 of record OX422140.1, on the reverse strand, counting down.
TTGAATCTCGAAGTTGTTTTGACGAATCCCTTCTAATGTTTGGTCCAAAAGGATTGTATCGTCAATTGCAGAATCGTCTGTAGATGTTGTACTTTTGGTTATGCCCGTTTCCATATAAAAATACATAAATTATTTATTGTACAATAAACTTGCGAATGACTGGGCCCATAACCTTTTGTAAATATATTAAATACACTTTTGAATAAAAAGGCAACAAAATAATTAAATGTTCTAAGTTGTAATATATTATAAAAAAAATTAAATGATTTGATAGAACTTTTCAGATTACAAAATGTGACTTATCTTTTCAAGAGTTCATGGAAGAAGAAGGTTAAACAAAAATAAAAAGAAATGGCAAGCTTAAAAGCCCAAACGGAATTGAAACATGATAATGGCTTAAGGTGAGAGTGCAATATGTTGAAAGCGATAATTTCAACAGTGCTTTTTTTGTGAAGGGGTATTACGAGTGCAGTTTTTAGGGCATCGGGGAAAAAACCATTATGCACACAGATCATCCGAGATCTGAAAATAATTTTTTTTTAACAAAAGGCTTGATATATTATCCAATCCTGTTGAATTTGATGTTTTAAGTGAAGATATTATTTTATGAATTTCAAGTGGATTAAATTCGTTAAAGTACAAGCTTTCGGGTTGAAAATTGGCTTCCAGTATGCTATCACTCTTATACAAAGTTGGATTATCATTATTTGATACACTAGGGTCAGAAATCGTATAATTGTTATTGTTAATATCAATATCACTGCAGTTATTTTTGCCTTTAACTCATGACAAATTTTATCATAAAAGGTTTTTAATCTTGCATTTTAGGGTGTTTTTGAACGAGTGAGCAAAGCTTTTTTTTTTATGTTCTTTAATAATGGAAAGAACATCCATTGTTTCAGAGGTTTTAATTTGTTATCAGCTCTAATTTTCTTTTGGCAACAGATCGAAACATAATATTGTAACTTACTTAGAAATATATCAAATGCTAACGACGGATTAGAAGTTGTATAAACTTCATCCCAGAATTCCCTTACTGTAGGTTTATTTAAACGAATAACTTTACTACCAAATTGAATGAAAGTTAAATAATGATCTACGTGGGGCGTTCAACATATTCTCGGTATCGGGGTAAAGCTGTAGTTGTATATATAAATTATCAAGTAATACTATTATTTTAGTGCATTTATGTAAAATTTCATATAAATGTGATTATTAATTCGCGTTTTATCTCTAGTTAAACAGAATCATAATGGCAACTGAGACGATGATGGTGAAAATTGAGCATCGCGCTGTAATTAAATTTCTCACTAAGCAAGGAAAAAGTCAAAAAACTATTCATGAAGAGATGGTGGCTGTTTACCAGGGTTCCGCACCTTCATTATTAACTGTGCAAAAGTGGTCAAGTGAGTTCAAGAGAGGCAGAGAGAGCATTGAAGACGCTCCCGCTCCCGTGCCCCGGCTTCTGCTTGTACGGGAGAAAGCATCAAAGAAGTCGAAAAACTTGTTCTTGAGGATGCGCGAATAAAGGTGAAAATGATATATTGAACGCCCCTCGTATAATTCTTAGATCGTAGGCCACGATTTTATAGTTCACTTGACTATTTCGATATTGTCTTATAAAGATATGGTCTAAACAAGAATTAAGACGAGTAGGTTGATTAAGAGTCGATATAAAACCAAACGAAGGTAGGGCAGTCAAAAAGCAATCTGAATCAGAAGGATCACAGAGAATATTAATGTTAAAATCACCTAGCAATACAACATTCATAAATTTATGACGTTCTAAAAATACTGTAAATTCTTCCAAGAAGCATTTAACTGAAAACTCATGAAGTCTGTAGACGCAAATGAAACAATATTTTACACCGTAATATTTTCGCAATTTACACTGATAACATCAGAACTCTCCAAATTATATTTATTAATTACACAATCTTTTATACTATTCCTATAATATACCACAACTCCACCGGCTGCATACGAGTTATTGCAGGCAGCATCAAAGGTAAAGTTAGGAATTACATTATAATCTGATTTCTCTTCATCAAATATCAAAATTTCAGAAAGAAAGATAATATCTGGCAGATGTTCCAGAGGTGAAAGGTAAGACAAAAATGTATTAAAATTAGTTCTCATACTACGAATATTTTGATGAACAATAGAAACATCAGATGAGAGATCATTGGTTAAATGCTGAATCAGAATTCGAATCATCAGGAATTGAAGAAGAAAACTTACTATTGATACTATTATTAATATTAGAAGGAGAATAATTTAGATTATTACTCATATTAAACATAGTCTTCAAATCAGAGTTTCGATTTTATAAATGTCGTCAAATGAATTAATTTTAATAGCTTTATCTCCTTCGTTTACCTTATGACTGAGATGATCTGGTAAATGGGAAAATACAATAAAAGTCCAGCAAGGTATTAAGAATAACTTTACAATTGGGTGACGGTGACTCAAGTGATAGTGTATTGGCTTCCAAATCGGTCGGTTCGGGGTTCAATACCGGCATTCTTTTTTTCAGTCAACTAAATTCACGTAAGGTGAGTGGTTGCCTGGAATATAACAAGAAGTCCAATTACACTAATAACTTAGTCTCCCCATTAAATGTTGGATGCCACGGTTCTTTCTCTCTCTGTACCACTTTCCTAAAAACTTAACACATGCTCAGGCATTTTAAGTGTATTCATACCCACTTGAGTGTTAAGTTCTTTAAAAAAAATTACTATTAAAGTTCCGGACTGGACTGTGAAAAATAAAAGCACGCCTATTCAGCTTATTGGATTTTGTCATACCTCCAGAAATGGTTACGCAGCAGTAATTTACAGTTGAGTAAAAATTGGGGAGAAGAAAGGGAATGGATCAGCTTACTACATCCACCTACCAGCAGCCAGAGGTCGAGTCATTTCACTTAAGACAAACAAAGAAAGCAAACTAAGAACTAAGATTGAGCTTGAAGGACTTGTGCTCTTTACTCTTTACTTAAGTTAGGTACAAGCTTCACTCTTCTAATATCTCGAACTTACTTTCGCCTGGGTTATTTCTCAAAGAGATTGACAACAAATTTGTGAAAACAAGAGTTAATCGAATTCGGAAAAGCATCAGTCCAAGGGAATTTTACTACGTCTAATCTGTTGAAAATCCGGCAAATCCAGCTTCATGCGGACTTACACCAGGTCACTCAGACAACTGCAAAGCCCGGTTCACAGGCCCAACTTAGTTAATAAACGATCAGTTAACGCTCACCCCGTTCAAGGACATTGAGTTCACTATTAACTATTAAGAAGTTCACCTGATTCAAAAGCTCGCCCATATTATCCACTGAACTAAAAACAAGGAAACACGAAAAACTGGAACAGAAGGTGCCATCATTAGTTATTTCAGCAAGGAAGATAAGACACCCGGAAGCTGGACACAGACATTTGCCAACAAAAGCGATCCAGTATCATTTAATATTACGGAAGCGGTATAACACTTAAATGAATGACGCCTCAGCAGTAGTGTAGCAGTCTAAATGATCAATCAAATCAAACTGCTGCATCAGATAAAATCGATGATAAGTTAAATTACTTTAACCTTAGAATAAGCAATCAATAAACTGTATAAATAGCCAGCACTTTAATTAAATAAAGCCAGAATTAATTTTACAGCAAAATTTATGTTTCGCTTATAAAGGATGTTTTTTTTAGAGGTACACAAATTCAATATGAAATAAAATACTTGAAGCTAATGTTAATGTCCATAATGGTAGCTTTATTTAATAGATAGTGCTTGGATATGATATCGGGCATAGACGCGCCATAGCTAGCTCAAATAAAGCGCAATCGTAAAGTTCAATTTTCGACAACTTTATCGTTTATCAGGAATAACAGGCTAATGTTGACTTCCAAATCGTCAAACGTCTCTGGTTTATCGTTATAGACTAGTAACTTCATATAACTCCAAAGAAAGTAATATAAAGGTATGAAACCATGGATCGTGGAGGCCTGTTCAAAGGTCTATTACGCGAAATTATGCGCTCAGCAAATGTTTCCCGCAATAAATTGATGGTGACACTCGCCGTGTGGCATGTTGCGCCATCTTGTTGAAACCAAAGCTCTGTTACGTCAATGCCATTCAACTGAGGAACGAAGAAGTCAGAAATCATGTTTCTATAGCGCTCTCCATTGACGGTAACATTCTGACCGGCATCGTCCTTAAAGAAATATGGGCCGATGATTCCACTAGCCCATAAAGCACACCAAACAGTGAGTTTTAATGGTTGTCTGACAAAGGCTCTGGGTTTTCTCCACCCCAAATTCGGCAATTCTGCTTGTTTACATATTCGTTTAACAAAAAATGGGCCTCAATTTTGCGTTGAAAATGAGGATCAAGCTGAATCATGTTTACAGCCCATTTACCGAAACTACGAAGCGTATAATGGTCACGCTGTTTCAACTCTTGCACAAGCTGGATCTTATAAGCATTTAAGCCAAGATCTCTCCGTAAAATCTTCCATAAAGTGTGTTGTTTGTCATCTTTGGGGATGCGTACTATCCACTAGAGTGTACGTGGTACGAAAACGATTCATCGTGATCCGAATAACTTGCTCAGATGTACGATTATGTCGACCGTAAAATGGACGTAGCGCACGATAAGTTTGGCGAACCAAATATCAAAATAAGTTTGCACATTTTATTCATCGTAAAATGGCAAAACGTACTAACTGTCAAATTGGCAATCTGTAGAAACAGTGATGCCAGTTTAAAAACCAGACCTCTAAAAAAAAAACACCCTTTGTAAATAACTATCCTACCAAAGCTAAGTTGGTTATTTATTAAAACTACCTAACAAAGTGTTATTTAATTTAACAAGCTGGCCCATTAACCTTCGAATCACAGTAGGAGAAGTTCGCATTTTAAGTGGGTCCCACAAGTTGCCTGTTGTTTGGTGCTCAGATCAATCTCCGACGTAATCTTAGTAAGTATGTAAACAAGTCTTAACCCACTTGTAAAGGACAAGCAGAGTACATCTCTCCAAAATGTTGACTTCCAAATCGGAAGTTTGATGTTCGAATCCCAGCCTCGTCCGAAAGACATTCTTTTTTTCGGGCAACTTAATTCTCGTAAGACGAATGGTTGCCTCTAATACAATAACAAGTCCAATTACACTAATAATTTAATCTTCCCATTAAATGTTGGATGCCACCCATGGAGTGAAATAACCACTGAGCCCAAAAATCTTTCTTTCTCTCTCTGTCCCATTTTCCTAAAAACTTAACACGTGCTCAGACATTTTAAGTGTATTAATACCCACTTGAGTGTTAAGTTCTTTAAAAAAAAATCTAAACTTTAGCCAAGTTGAGAAGATATATGTATAAGTTGTTGAAAAGTGATGTTTGTTAGGAAAGGAGGAGAAGCAAAAATTGTCCCAAAATCAATTATAATAATTATTATCTCAGCAGGTCTGCCTTTGAATTCTCAAATCTATCCTTAATTGATGTCCTATCCATTCTGAAGAAAGAATATTTATTTCTATTTCACTCCCCTATTCTTTCTATGTCCCCTCCTTTGTATTGTCGAAGGCATTGCTCCTTAAACAAAAGAAACAAGTTACAAGCGCTTTTACTTTGCACCATTTCTTTTTCTGACTACTCCAACAATCCCAATATTTACCTTGTTACTTCTTTACCAGGGCTACTTAAATACCATCCTGCGCAGAAAAAAAAGCCATGGAACAATCGCCAACTTTCTAACATCTTTCAAGTAATCATATGGCGAAAACTCTTTCGTACCTGAGCGTTCATACTTTAATTACCTACTTAATCTCTCCTTTGGCCTTTTTCTCAATCAAACCCTTGATCTTACTGGTTTCAAATAAAAGCTACCAAAACGCGATGATGATTTCTTATCTTTCTTTCTTGTCCAGATGATCCCCTTCTCGCATTCTTTTAAAAGTGTTCCTCTAAGATTGCTCTTTCCTATCTATTTCGTCTATATCTTTCATAATCCCGATACTAGAAAGGGAAACCCATTGCTAAGCGTTCTCATATACCTATACATACTCGTACCTAAACTCTTCGAAGCTGCTTTATACGTGTATGTCGGTTTCAGTGCAAGTCTCTTGTTTCTCTTAGCCAAAATGGCTTCGGCAGATCAACCACTAGAAATCTTCTTGAATTCGTATCCTTCTCATATACGTAAACCTTAAAAATTACTAAACACACCTTCTCTCTCTGCGCTGATGATACCAATGTTTTTAAAGCTCTTCTTTCACCTCATAACACGAAACTCCTTCAAGATGACTTCGATAGGTTTTCAAGATGGTGCCAAAAAATTGCATGAGGTTTAATGTAGCCAAATGAAAATCTATTACCTTATCAGATAAGTGCAACTATTCTCCTTCCTGAATTCATTTTCTCCGCTGTCAACCTGTACCCCTAGTTTAATCTCTGCGCAACTTTTTATGACTAGGAGCTATCTTTCCTATCGCATTTTGATATGATATATATCTTAAGACAGACTTATCTCTTGGCTTTTTTAAAGGCTGCATCAACAAATTTTCCAACTCTTATGTGTCCACAGGTTACCTTTATTCACGACTTACTTGAGTATGCCAATCAAGAGTTTATGTGTCCAGAATGGAGAATATTTAACGTCATTGTCATATTATTTTGCAAAGATAAGTCCTTTGTCCTATAATCCTCTGTGTTTGCTGGATACGGAAAATCTGTGAGTGATTATGCAGTCAGATATCATCATACGTTTCAACTGGATTCATCTATTCACAATGAAAAACTTATGCTTGTGGTTGTGCATAAGTCCCATCCTAAATAATCCATAGGCACCACCTATCAGGAGCATTTATAGATTCAAATGCGATTTACGGAAGCGATTATAGAGACGAGCTATTGAAAGCCTTAATATCTCTATCTGTCAACCTCGTCTAGAATCACTAGTCAGAAATCTCAACATCGGAAGGAACATCATATAGCCTTTTATAAATATTAAATATGCTTCAAAGTCAAATTAGTATTTAATAATTGATATGTAGAAAATAATGTTCCCAATTTAGGCCCAAATTGAACTTTATGTGCTGCACGTAACTAAAATGCGACCGGTTAATGCCAAACAAGTGACAACTATGGTTGCCACGAGGTCCTTTTCCACTCGGAACTACTGTGCTATAGAATTTTAAGAAACTAAGAAAAGTTAAATATACATCCCATATACCATATAAATATAAATCCCATATAAATATACATATCCCATATACCAGGCGTATATGATGTATACGCCTCTTTAACATCAGTTTTGAGATGTAAACATTTTCAAAATATTCCTATCTACTCGTATTTCAATACCTAATATGCCAATATTTTACTGCAGTGCTTGAGTTTTTAACAAATTCCAATTTAGCAACAGCTGCGGTACTCATGGGTTTCAACCCTTCGACGGTGCCATTAGCCTAATCTGTCATTATCATCTCGTTGACGCGGTCGACCGCAAATGATTGTTACTCATAAAATTTCACTTTTGCTCCATTGCGCGCGATTAGTGTGCGACCACTCATTAAAATAAAATTCACTCTCATGCTAAACTAGTCTCTATTAACAACCCATCTATTCACTCATACGAGTCAGCACACCTATTAGGAAAGCAGGTGATTCCTGATTCCCGACCTTGCTATACCACCAGGGGCTATGGGGTATATGGAGCGGAAACAATCTCACGTAGCAACAAATTATCGAGCTTGGAAAAAGCGATTTTAATAATTTAAATGTGTCAACTGGTGTTGCGGCTGTGAAATCAATTAGAGCTCACCGACCGACCAAAGGAAATGATGCAACGTCAATTGTATGAAGCCTGTCAAGCGGCACTGGCAGCATAACTACGAGTAACCACCGCTACCATAGCAAGTACATTAACAGCACCAGTACCACTGACTGCAATTATATCGCAGTCATTGTGGTACCTGTTATGGCCACATGACAGCAGCGTTTCACTTTCACGACAGCAGCGTCAAAGACCATCATCCACTCGAACACATGAATTAGACGCGTCTTCCTGCTCCTCTCTGTCGCCAGCCAGTTAGTCAGGCAGTCAGTCAAAGGTTGAGCGAAATTCTCGTATGACGATAAATGTTATTCGTATTTTTGCCAAAAAATATTTGTACCGCAGCTAGGTATGTGAGTGATTTTTTAAGTAGGCTACAACGTAGGCTGGCCCCATCATCATCATCATCATCCTCATCATTGTCCACATCATCACGAAAAGGATTGCTAAATAAGAATTAGATACGAGCGACATGGCCCCCGCGATCATTTTAACTGCGCATCATCAAAAGTCTGCATCAAAAGCACCTCTGGGATGTGTGTGTTTCGTCTCTGGATGAAAAAGATATACAACTCGAGACACAGAAAAAAATATAGAAAAGTGAATTTCTTGGCTTAGTCAGCTGAAACTTGCTCTTAGGGTTTTGGGGACGGGCACAGAGTAATACGAGTAGCACAGCACAAGAGTGGTGCCGTCGGCTCTTCTTTGATACAATTCATCACTTTCGCAACGAAATTGATTTGATTGATTTAATAGAAATCAAACGCGTTACGTGGTGATGTCCGGCTGGTTGTTACCGACCAATGTGCGTACAGGTAGAAGGAGCCATGTCGTCGCCGTCACCGTCACCGTCTCAGTTGCCTTAACCACCACCGCTTTTGATACGGAAAAATTCATGACCCAAAAATGTTCAAGACTGGAGCCATCTTCGAGATATCTTTGGGCTGTGCATCGTCTCGGCTCATTGAGGAATGGTTGCAGCGAAAAGGTGACAAACAAGTGTAGAATCAGCAATTAGGCTGCGACATATCATTTGAGCCAGGAGTGGGTATCCTTTCTGTGTCTATACCCGTATGAGGTCAATTAAACAGTTATACCTGCTGACCTCATCGAGATGGTATTCCGGATCCGGGCACACAACAATTCCAAATGGCATAAGTAATTATGAGTGCGGTGGATCAAAAGGCTTGCACATTGCCGCCGCGACAAAGCCTTTTTGGGATGGTTATGCCGACTTGCCTCCTAGACTGGGGAGATGCGAAGAACCTTCTTCGGCAGTAGTGAGGCAAAGTTTCCGTTGACTCAAATCCGGAATAAAAAGCGGCCCTTTGATTGTGTTCAGAGATATTTACGCAATCGGACAAATTCCCAAAGGAAACTTTCTGGACCCCGTCGCATCGGTGTCTTCCTTATTATTTTAGAATTTGGTACCGTAATTAAGAAAACAATTGCAGTGCAATACGACCAAACAAAGTTGTTACGACAATTGATACGTTCTTTAAACAAGTGAGGGAATTAGTACTATTGTAGATTATAATTAGAATATACAAATTAGTTGCTTAATCTATTGAAAAATATTAAGGAAAGTCCTAGTTTAAGACTACTCCTTCAATAAACATTAATATCACAATAATATCACTGTTTTCTACAATGTCGTCTCACCTCCTTATGGCTGCCGTTTGTAGGGCAAGATTAGCTGCAATTAAAGCTACTGCTGCCAAAAGCTCCTATACGGGATACAACGGATTAGTTACTGGTAGAGTCGGGAGCCATTTTTACAAAATTTGTTTGATGCAAAAGACCTAGAGGACCTTACAAGCGACGCTGAGTCACTAATATTTACAATTCCAAATTCGCTGTGCATGTTTTCGTACTTGCAGACTTCGCATAAACTTTAGTAATGTTTCTGACAGGCTTTGTTCTTTTTCAGACTTCTAAAGCTCTTGCATTGCTTTTAAGTGTACTTTAGGTAATGATGTGCTTTCGAAGAACACAACTTACATGTCTATGAGGGACCACTAGCCGTTTGGGAACAAATTGTATGTCCCTCTCATTTCAAATCATGATTAGCACATGGTTCACACTTGGCTCAAAGAGTTAAGGTACCCTTAAAATGTACCCGGGCTCGGGCGAAGAAAAGTTAGGGAGGAAAGAAAGAGAGGTACCAATGTACGTTCGTTTTGAATGTTTGAAGGTTATAATGGTCAGAAAATAAAGAGGGCAGCAGAGCATTCCATAAGCGATATTAAGGGTAAACTGATAGCAAGACGGGTGTTATGGTTAAAGGTTTGAAGGGGTGGAATGCTACTGGCAATTTCAATGGAGCACTGGTATTAAAAATAGCGATAGAGCAAGGTAGGACACGAGACATTTCGTCGGCGTTCTAGGTTGTCAATTGACTGGGTGATATTAGCGTCACCTATGAGCCTTATCATGCGGTTCTGAATCCTGTAGGTGCAGAGAGGTTTTAGGACCACCTGACCAGGAGATGTACTCCAATGTACTCCACGCATTGTACTACAATTCTGGGCGGATGAATGCCTACTATATTGTGGCCAGATCAGAGGGGGAGAAGTATTTCTTACATCGTTTCAGGCAAACTAGATATTTCGCAGCATTTTTGGCGACATCAAATATGTGGTCATTCCAACGTAGGTTGCCATTGACACACATACCGAGAATGGAAAGTTTTTCGGTTTCAATGATGCAAGTGCCGTACAGGGATAATGGCTGAGTGTTTACATTTCGCTTTAACGACAGCAGGCAGCATTGTGTTTTGGAAGCACTAAATTCCACTCTGTTGATTGTTCGCCAATTGGTGATTCTGTTTATATCGGAATTTAATGAGCTTAGTATACGCTGCCGTACCCGTTCTATAGCCGAAAAACATGGACGTCAGACCGGGAACTAATATGAAAAGAAGGGAGTTGTATCGTCAGCTAAGGACTATACTGGATTAGATGTAGCAAACAAGAGATCATTAATGAAGATTAAAAAGAGTGTCAGAGACAGAACGGAACTCTGGGGCACACCAGAATTTATTTTGTGGATATCAGACTTGAACCTATCCAAGACAAGTTAATTTTTAAGCTTTAATTTGAAGACTAATGTTTGTCTGAATGGCTTAGGCTCCTCAAGGGGATTTTACCCATGATACTTTATTTTTGTTCTTCGAACGAAATTCTGAACGTCATATTTACAGTAGTACGTATCAATACTCTTTCTTTTCTCTCGTAGAAGTCTATATTATTAACGTAGATTTTACTCTTTACAGACCGGCTAAACACATTTTACCTTTTTCCGTCGGAACAGAGCATTCGACCATTGAACTAGTCTATTGTACTCCTTGCATGTTGTCTATACTGAAATTTCTATCAAAAGAAGACGGGTAAACGCTTCAGCGATTAAGCGCCTACAATAGCAGCATCCATCACATAAGCGCACTGTATGAAGTCGCCATCACTTTCATAGCAAGACTCGCAGGATGTTTTGTCACTTATGCCCGGAACATTTAGGTGTTCTGCAAAAGCGTAGTGCCTTGTCACCTCGCCAGTAAGCATTCTGCAATTTTTCGTACTGGGGGATAGTAGAAAAGCCGCTGACCCTTTTTTTTTGCGATTTAATTTCCATGATCACATTGTGACCTCGGACCCTATTAAGACTCAGTAAGTTCAGCCTTTCGACTGCGTTCAGTGAAGTCATGCGCTCTCAGAGATGCTTTAAGCGCAGCTTGGCTGTCGCTACAGATGCAAATAGTACGCCCCCTCCATCGATTGTTTACAATGTATGTAGCTCACTGCATTTATCGGTTTTGGAGCTATTCGTGGTGATCCAATTTCATTCGTTTCCTTGCTTACATTCTGGTGAAAACCATTCCTAGGCATAGGCAAATTAGGTATCGTAGTTTTCCAGCAACAGGAGTTCTGGTGTCTGGAATCAAAAGAAGGTCGACGTGCAAGGTCAGCAAAGCTTCAGACGCGTATCTTCCACTTTCTCGTAGAATAACACCATTCGTTTGGAGAGGATCCAGCAGACATAATCTCAATTTTCGGCACAAACTTCCTCAGCCATTCAGAAGTTGGCTACGTGAAGCAGTTCACTCTAAGAGTTCCGCTTTTCACATGGCAGCCCTCTACTAAAATACAAACATTCTCTACTTTAGATTGTTATCACTACCAGCTTTCCCAATTCGAAGAGTCAAATGGGGGTCCGATAGTTACGCCTGTCTAGTGCTCTTTAGCGTTTCAGGGTTTTCTGATTTTTCCTCTGACATCCAAGTTTCTTTCCACCCGATCTGCAGCTTTTGCTGGTTGAAGCTTCGGTTCTAGCCAGAGCTTGCGCGCGGGGAAAGCCACCACCAGAATTGTTTTTCACTGCATTAACCGACTTCCGTTGACCATAACTATGGCATTTGCTGGTTGTTGCACCGTCCTTATCCGAAAAGATATTCTCTTCATGGGTGTGCTATACATATAGACCAAATAATGTTTTCGAAATTTCTCCTCTTTATGCCCTTCTGGAGTCCTTATCCCTCAACTCTCACAATATCGCAATTTATTAAATAATAGTAGGATTATAGCCGGTATGAGATTATTCAACCTGTCACCGGTTTACACCACCTGATCAACTCATTTCCTTACGCTATCGCGCACATTGTTGGATGTCTGTTTGGTATGCTATACTAACAAGGTAGGTACTCCTTTATGATCAACTGTCGTCTCCAGTTCATTCCCACCAACTCTTTATATAATATTTTACCTATGACTTTAAAATCAATATTATTTACGCCTCATTTACATTCCGGAATTTTAAAAATATTGATTGGCCGTGCATTTACTACCTAGCCTTTGAATCAGAACATAGTGAGCATACTTAATAGTTTTGTTCTTCTTACGAGAAAAACAATAAATTATGGTCAGCGTCCTTGGTTTATTAGTAAAATTCGGCAAATAATTTCAGGCGAATCAATGGTGATCAGGCCTGTAATCAATAGGAATGCTTTAGATTAGACGTACTATCAATAGTGAATAAAATCAAGGCCGCAAGAATACATATGTATGTACAGAAACAAAGTAAATTTAATTCTAACGGGACGAAAATTATTGAAAAATTTAAGCTCTTGCCATAGCTTGTCTAAGAGCGTATAGAAGCTATTAGTGTCGTCATGTTTCTGTTCTGTGGCTGCGTCCGTGCACATAAGGCCAATGTTGGCTAATTGAGCTTTAATACGGATTGTTGCGGTTCGCTCGTTAGCATGTTGGAAACTCAGGACTTCTTACCTAAGTCTGCCTCTAACAACAAATCCGCATCTATATAGGCACTGGTTTTGCCGTCGTGTCGTTAACAACCGCCGTAGTATATGTCGCAGCTTTTCATCCTCTCTCTGTCCACCCCATTCCAACGAATTTCTTGGATGGCTATAATATATGCTGTGCAGCAGCCCAGTGCCTCCGCTTAGGGGTTGTCAACAGTAGATCGGTCCGTATCCGAAGTTTGTTGTTGCTCCGTAACTGTATTTTTTTTCCCATAGCCGAGCAGTTACGAGCACTTCGACGCACAACCCCCAATCCTGACGGCCAATTCCGTTATAGATACCCCTAGAGCGAGAGGTCTGTTAGACCGCAGCCAGTAACCCATTCGGGTTACTGAAGAGTTCTTGAAGGGCTAAACAGTCCGGTGCCAGTAGTTTCACTGACAATATGAGAGCCGCCGTCGGTCTTTGAGAATTTCTTGTGCCGTCGTTTCTTCAACAGGGTCTCGACACAGATATGGGGGTCGAAAAAGCTCTAAAGGAAAGTGTACATCAAGTACCTCAAAGTGTTTAGAGCAATGAATGCAGCGAGTACTCTTCATCCCTTTTCTCGTTTGCAACTGACAATAACGTCTCACAGAGGTTGGGTACAATATCTTCAGCCGTGCTAAGTTCTCAGGCTTCACCACGTGGAGGTGAGTGTAATAGTTAATTGGCAGGGGCTTACGATTCGACGTTGGTGTCTTCATAAAACGCTTGATCACCATTCAAAACCTGTAGCTAAAACACCGAAACCTTATCTTTTTGTGCTGAATTCACTCTCAGCATCCAAACTTGAACAATTTTGCTATAATTTACAATTACAATTTTGCCACCACCAAAGAAAGTAGCCGAACTTTATGAATATTGGAAAACGAGGTTCATTTGTTGCCACTCACTTGGTTATCAACTACTAGAAAAAAACTACTGCAGATCGACCATTTTATGATGATACTCGCATACATTTGCAGCGACTGCGTAAAGAAACCAACAAACTTCTGTGTAGGTAAGACTTATTTTACTGAATACAGGAATCTTTAAATATCGAACCAAGACAAATATAAGAGGTTAGATCGAATTTTGAAGAGTGAATCCTAACAGTCCTTGAAAACAGCAGAATGCTCACAGTAATTAGATTAGATGGCACATCTATAAATTAGCAGAGCATCGAACTTGACGAGTTGTAGAGGCTGAGTAAGGTCAATGAATCTCGAGAAGTTCCTCAGATGAGTCCCGAATCTAAAATATGCGTCCCCCCCCCCTCCCCCTTCCTCCTCCTTCCATTCTTTCTCTCTTAGGCTGTATCAATGTGACAGGTGTGGTCTCACCCTTAAAGCGACAACACAGTGGACAAATAAATTATTTGGTCATGTTATTATTTTTAATATACTAGGAATCCTTCCAGAGAACATCGATTGCACTATACCTCAACTTTGGTTTGGCAAAGACTTTCATGTAACCATCTCCTTTAAATGGGAGGAAGACGCTTTCATGGATGAGAAGTCAATCTAATTCTATACAGATGGAACAAAGACTGATAGCGAGGTCGATGACGGTGTTTTCTCAGATAAGCTAATCTAAGCCTCTCCTTCGGTCTTCCAAATCGCTGTAGCATATTCCAGGACGACATTTTGGCGATTAAAGAAGTCCTTTCCAAGCTGAAGAAAAACGTGATATCTGCAAGGGATATCCGCATCTTTTCAGATAGTCAGGCCGCTAACAAGTCCTTAGACTCACAGATCCACGTGGCATCCACGTCCGTAAACTCAATCTCACTAAATTCTAGAACCGCCCTTGCCTACTGTTCATCTCTTAGGGAGATGGGAGCAGTTCAATCGTCACCTATGTTGGGTGTCGCGGCACAGAGACATTCCAGGGACTTGTACGGCCGTCGAACTCGCCAAAATTGGAACCACTCTACATTTTCTACCGCAAAAGGATAGCATCGGTATACCAATCGGTATGTGCAAATTAGTGTTAAAGCTAAATGCTAACAAAAGGTGGACTGTTAGTGATCAAACAGATCTTGCCAAAGATCAAGCATGCAAAAAGGCTTGGCTTACAAATGATTTCTACAGAAGCTGCGTGGACGAGGAGGAAGAGGAGACAATCCCCCACTTACTCTGTATATTACCAGCTATCTCCCAAAGAAGGAAACTCCACTTAGGAGCTTTCTTCTACAATGACTTAAGCGTTCTAAACAATATAGACGTTAACAGTTTCCTACGCTTCGTCAGAAGCTCAAACTGGTTCCAAGAGTAGGAGGATCACAGATCCAAGTGGCATCACAATGGGCCAATAGGGCTAAATGGATTGGTCTCTTCAACCGCCACTTTTACCAAACTTAACCCCAGATAAAATGGGCTGAAAACACCCAGAAAAGTTGATGACATTTATACTGAGCAGAAAGCAGATGCTTCCAGTCTCATGCTAAAAACTCACTTGCCAAGTAAACATATCGAAACCGGTTCAAAATAATTAGCTCCTACCACTATTATTCCACTAATTCCGAAGTAATACAACCAGCCAAAGCTAGTGTCTATCACCTGGCAAATAGTGAGACTTGTTTCCATACTGAAAATTCTCCAAGAGTTTGAGACCTATCAGTCTAACTTATTCCTTGTGGAAGAATATGGAGAGAATTATTGAGCTCCATGTTTGCAAAACTGTTTTTGCGAATACCACTCAATCGTTCTAGGAAAGACTGAGCATTTCCATTAGCACACTGAACAAGTTTAATTGCTCTGTCCCGACCAAAAAAAAGAAAAGAAAAAAATTGATGTAAAGTTTAAGGTCCTGACTATATGTGTTTAATTCACAAGAAGCTTACATATACCTATACCTGTACCATTTTTGACATTTCAAGGATAAATTTCAGCTTAAATTAGTAATCCTACAACCAACATGCAACCGACGACGTCCGACAATACACTTCAGGTCACTCTCGATTTCATAAAGATCATATCATAATTCTACCTCATACCGATGAGCACGCATATTCATACACATAGACACAGAACCTGCAGTCGACGCCGTCAGAGTGACTTGCCAAGGCGGCATGCGCGTCTTCTCTGGCAGAATCAACAATTCGGTTGCGCGCTTAATTCGCCAATTAGGCGTCACGCAACGCTCTACAGGCATTCGTGCATCTGATCGACGGCGCTCAAGAGCTACTGGTTGTTCGGCAGACAGGTAAATGATGAATTTTTGAACAGTTCATGCAAATCACTAGATTAAGTCTGAAATTTCTAAAACAAAGTGATTATCATAATGAACAAGTAACGGTTTATGTAATTCGTTAAAAGGAATTTTCGATCAAAGGACAGCAATGGCGAAAGAAAAATCTAAACGGCCGGCGCGGTGTAGCGTTTTTTCTAAAGTGCTACTGGCGGCTGTTTTTCTACTGCTTTGGGGGGCTACCTATATACTTATGCAAATTTTGGCAGGATTTCTGCGAAGCACTGGCTTTAAAATTTATTGTATGATGACGTTAACTGTGGACTAGATTAGTATTTACGCTAATTGAGGTAAACATTTTATAGTTTCATCTTCGTGGAATGAATTGTTATGTTGATGGACATTTTGTGGTCTACTTCAACCTCTACTCACAAGTGGATATAACAGATACCGCTAAGATGCAAAGGCCAATGGTTGGTGCTAATCGAATCCATTTTTCATCATTTTTAGGGAATTTTAATATTGAAATAAAACACATTGTGTGTCTGCTCATTTTTTAATTAACTGAGCTCAGAATCTTGGAATAACAACTCGTAAGCATTTTCTTTTATTTTTTCTCTCAGTACTTTCTACTATCTACTCGTGAACCATGGATTGGAATTCGGCCGGATCACGTCCTCTGCAAAGTATTTACAACAATCAGAAATATCGAATCAAAATGACTCACGGTATCGTTTAATAAAATGATAACAGGCGATGCGATGCCTAACCAGTGGGGAGAGAGGTTTCTTGTTCCACAGTATGAATGCAAAGGCGACACGAGAAATTGCATGTTGCATACTAGAAAAATATACGAACAAGTTCTAGACAGTTAAAAACGCAATATTGTTTAACTCCATTTCAGTCAAGATGGCGATTCAAAGCCAAGGAATAATGATTGATAAACTTCGCGTCGCATCGAAAGATCTGCACACCGTATCGATTTGGAATAAGCCTATCAAATGCTTATATGGATGGCACTAAAATCTCAAAGTGTACCCGAAACGTATCTTTTAAACTCGATCTTTTACTTTAACAAATAATTCATTTAGTGAAAAAAGGAAGTATTAGAAGGTGATAGATGTCAACTACATGGTAATGCATCTAATTCACAGTATTATATAATTACATTGTATATTGACGGCCTTGCCATAGTTACAACAAGAGTAATACGCGATATCTACGACGACGTTAAACTGAAAGTTAAATGCACAGGATTAACTGGAGAACAAGGTGAAGTACATCAAAATAGTGCACAAAGTCCTTGGCTTTTTAATTCCGTGCAACATTTTCTATTGGGGAGTCTGGAACCATTCTTCTGCTTTTCGTCACGGAAAGTGGTTTTATAAGCAACGTCATGTCAACCCTTCAGGCACAGTCCTTCTTATTTGAATTGATATTTAGACCGAATATCTGTATAGCCATTTTTTCGGCAAACCGATCTATTCACATCTGGTCCTCACAAAATTAGGCTCTGTCGTTATCCGTCCAAGAAATTGCGGTGACCTACTACTAAAGGGTTTTCCAATAGGGACTTGACAACTTTTAACTTCATTTGTGAACGCACTCTTTCACTAATCATCAAACTGTCACTGTCAATTTATTCAGTAAACTCAATATTTTCATCATGGTAAAGTACACGAACGAGCAACGTCTGCAAATTATAAAAATTTTCTACCGAAATTCGGAGCCGGTGACTGCAACTTTAAGAGCGTTAACTCCAATTTTCGGTCATAATTCTCGCCCTAGTAGACAGGCAATAACAAGTTTAGTGCAAAAATTTGAGTCTACGTGACGAAAATATCGCTGCCGTTCAGGCGTCTCAAGAATTGGGCATCGCTCAGACCACATTATGGGGTATTTTGCGTAAGGATCTTGGTTTACACCCATACAAGATCAAGCTGACTCAAGAATTGAAGCCGATGGACCATTTGAAGCGACGTACGTTCTCCGATTGGGTTCTGGAGAAGATGCGCCAAGATGATGAATTTCATCGCAAAATCATCTTCAGTGACGAAGCTCATTTTTGACTCAATTGGTTCGTCAATAAGCAAAATATGTGTTATTGGTTGGGTGAGAATCCACCCACTTCATCCACTTCATGAATCACCACGCATGCCGGCGGCGTTATTGAGCCATATTTTTTCGTCGACGATAACGATCTTCACGTTACTGTGAATGGTCAGCGTTATGGCGCCATGATCACCGATTATTTTTGGCCCGAATTGGAAGATATGGACTTGGACGACATGTGGTTTCAACAGGATGCTGCCACAAGCCGCACAGCACACGCTACAATCGATTTATTGAAGAGTAAGTATGGTGAGCATGTTATCAAAAGACATGGGCCAGTCGATTGGCCGCCTCGTTCGTGCGATTTAACGCCGCTTGAGTATTTTCTGTGAGGCTACGTTAAGTCATTGGTTTATGCCAACACGTCGTGGAAGAGCTCAGAGCCAACATTGAACGCGAAAGAGTGGCCGTTTCGGCCGAAATGTGTTGCCGAGTCGTTGAAAATTGGGTCCAAAGAATCGACCGTTGCAAACGTGCCCGCGTTGGCCATATGAACGAAGTCGAGTTCCATTCATAAATGTTTTTATTGTACTACAAGCCGCTAATAAAGTTTTTGAAATATCTCAAATGGTTTGCGTTTTATTTAAAAAGAAAGTTGTCAAGTCCTTATTGGAAAACCCTATACATAGAGTAAGCTTAGGGTGATTTAAATGGCGTGAATGGCGTTCCGTAGTCCCTTATCCAGCTTTAATATACGTATAACATTGTTGGACGATGTATAAGAAATATAAAGGAAAAGTGACAGCGATGAAAATATTTCGAATGGCGGCGGGTCTAATAAAACATGATCTAATTAGAAGTAAGCGCATTCGCGGATTAAGTAACTACAATATTAGTGGACAAACTTCTGATCAAATCAGTTGGTATATTCGGTTCGAAAAGCAATGGAAGCTCCATTTTCAGTCAAGCTTCGAAAAAGAGTCCGAATGATAATTAATTGCTTCACTCAAATGCAAAAACATCATCAACGTATTGGCTTCGATAATGAGATGATCCAAAATAGAGCGGGCTCTAGAATAGTTCTAAGAAATAAAAGGCAACTTCGGCGATGAAAAGCGGAAATCAATCAATCGGGCAGAAATGGCTGCCACAAGTCATCAGAATAGGCTGAACAGTAGCAGTGAAAATGTGCGTCCATACTGTTCCACAGGAAGAGCCGATACTTTCATAGCAAGCTAGGCAGAGAATCTCATTTCAAAATATTCCAGTAGAGAATACGCAATCCATTAAGTATTGTCACCAGTTACTTGTGCTTTTGAAATATTTCCTCTTGGAAAATGGATCTCTATGATATATACTCGTAGTGTGACGTTATTCGTTTTCCTGGAAGACACTTAATTTAATTTTAATTAATTAATTTAGTGGGGGCTAACGCCCCCATTTATTTCGCTTAATACGAGCTTAAAGTAACTTACAAAACTACGACTTAAGAACTAACAAGAGTTAGGGGTTAGGAAGTAAGGGAATGGTGGAGGAGATCAAATTTAAGACGAGAAGTGCTCAGCTTAAAATCAAAAAGGGGGAGGTTTGAGTTGACCTTACGGAGCATGCGGGAGATTGGTTCGTTAGAGCCATAAGAGGTGCGGTGGGTTGGGATATAGAAGAGACGAGGACAGCCTAAATTACGAAGGTTAGTGTTGAAGGAAATAGAATTGTAAAGGGAAGCGCAGTCCACAGAGTCGGAGAGTAGTCGATGAAGGAAGAGAATGTCTCTGCATTTTTCTGGGGTATTCAGGTAAAGAAGTTTGAGGCGGTCGCGATAGGGAGGTAAGATAAATGGGTCACTCCAGGATAGTCCACGAAGAGCAAACCGAAGAAAACTACGTTGAATGTTCTCGATTCGGGATATATGAATTCGCTGAAAGGGGTACCATACTTGGCTGGCATATTCAAGAAGGGGCCGGACAAGGGTAATGTAAAGTGACCTTGTCACATAGGGGTTACAAAATTCTTTAAACCAACGTTTGATAAAACCGAGTGATGAGTTGGCTTTAAGGATTATCTCATCAATATGCGAACGGAAGTTTAACTCCCTATCGTATAAAATTCCAAGGCCGCGAAGGGATTGAACCTGGGGTACACTGGGGTACAGGTTGGTCATGCAGAAAATAAGATCGAGAGGGGGATTGATTGGATTTACGAGACAAAGTCATAGATTGGCATTTATAGACATTAAGCTCAAAGCAATTTTTTAGACACCAAATAGAAAACCTATCGAGGTCTTCTTGAAGGAGAATAGAGTCTTGGGGTGAAGAAATAGTTTTCGAGAACTTAGTGTCATCGGCGTAAATGGATACGGAGCAGTGTTTGATAATCTTCTCAAGATCGTTTATAGTTAAAATAAAAAAGAGGGGACCTAGGTGGCTGCCTTGTGGGACACCAGAGGTGGCTAAAAACGGGGTTGAGAAGGCTGACCTAAAGAGAACGCTATAGTAACGGTTCTCCAGATAAGAAGATATCCATTTTAACAATATGGGGTCAAAACCGAGGGAAGACAATTTGAAAAGGATCAGTTGATGAGATATTTTATCGAAGGCCTTAGCGAAATCTGTAGCAATAACGTCAATTTCGTTGCCATTTTCTAGGGCTGAAAGCGCAAAGGATACGAATTCAACTAAGTTTGTAGTAGTTGATCTACCTTTTAGAAATCCGTGCTGACTAGGTGATATAAGTGACTTGCACTGAAAGCTGAGAACTTCATATAAGAAACTTTCGAATATTGTAGGTATGTGAGAAAGCTTAGCAATGGGACGGTAGTTGGTTACTTCATTCTTTGATCCTTTTTTGTGAACAGGGGTTATGAAAGAGGTCTTCCAAATTTGGGGGAATTCCCCTTGTGTGAGGGACAGATGAAAGAGGGAGGAAAGTGGGTGCGATAGATTGGAGGCACACTTTTTGAGAAATATTGCTGGGAGCCCATCTAGACCGGATAGAAATTTATCATTGAGATTTTGTAACTTTTCTTCGATAAGGGTGGGATCAAAAGGTTGAGATAGAGAGTGGCCAATGGAGAAATTGGGAAGGTACTTGAAATAGATGGAGTCGGGTACAAAGAGGTTGTTTGCAAATGATTGTTTAAAAAAGTTTACAAAATAGTTGGCAATAATATGATAGAGAGAGGGGGGATAACCGTCTGATTTTCTTTTGTAGTTGACAAATTGATAAAATGTCTTAGGATCGTTGATAAGGTTGGTTTTCGCTGTGTCGAGAAAGCGCTGATAGAGGCAATTATAGAGCTGAGTGAATTGCAGGTAAGTTCCAAGATAGTTAGAGTAGTCATAATTAGAATTGGTGCGAAGAAAAACTGCCCATAATTTGTTTCTTCTGTTTCGTAAAGAGCGTAGTCTTCTGTTGTACCATGGAGGGGAAATAGATGATATTTTATGCCGTGAAAAGGGGACGTAGAGAGAAATGGAATTAAATATTTCGCTGTAGAAAATGGAGTTACATCAGATAAGGATAGGTTGGTAAAATCAAAAGAACATTTGCTAAGATAGGTATTGATTTTTCAAAAATTAGCTTTATGGAAGTTGTAAGAAGAGATGGTAGTTGAAGAAGTGGGCTGGGAGGGAGAGTTATGAAAAAATGAGATAAGAGGAGGGGGGTGAATGTTGTCTACAGTTGATAGGATAAAGGGATACAACGTTACTGTGGAGTTAATAGGATCACTAGTGAAAATAAGGTCTAGTTGGCTACCTATAGAATTAGGGACGTCACTAACTTGGCACAGGCTTGAGTCAGTTATGCTATCAATGAAAAGACATTCCTTGGATGAACTGGCGTTTGACGCGGTAAAAAATAAGTGATAATCCGATGGAATCCACTTTAGTAGGGGCAGATTAAAGTCACCTAAGATAAGGATATCGTCGATGGAATCACTTAGGTCAATTAGTTGGTCAATTGCTTTAATAGCAAGGATGTAGGATTCAATAGGTTGAGCTGGGAGAATGTAGCAACACATAACGTACAGGGACCTGTTGGGGAAGTGTTATTTCAATTGAAACAAAGTCAAGTTTGACAGAAGAAGAGATAGCGATGAGAGAAGAGTTGAGGTTATTGTGAATGGCAAGTAGGACACCTTTACATGGAGAATCAACTTTAGGGATGGCAGGATCATTAAACATAGGGAGAGGATCGTCATCTCGGAAAACATTATAAGAAGATGGAAACAGCTCCTAGCTCTTTATGTCGGGGATCAGATTGGTTTCTGTAAGAGCATAAACGTCGAAAGAGAGACCGTGTGATTTAGACAAGACAGCACGAGTTTTAGAGAGCAAGCCTCTTACGTTTTGGTAGTAAAATGTAAGAGGTAGTTTGTTGCGTGGAGGAGTAGGGGAATGTAGATGAGATGCAGGCAAAGAAGGCAAGTTAGGAACGAAAAAATTTGTCGTGGTCAGCTCGGCTGCGCTGAAGGTAGGAAACTCTTTTAGAGTGTACATAGTTGCGGAAAGCAGCGAGGTCATCCGCAACCTTTTGAGGAGGTGTGTCGAAGATTTCGTGATACTTGTTGTAAAGCTTTCTGAGACTAGTTATATCGGTAGGAAGACCTTCCTGTTGGATGGAGACCATGACACTTGTTTTGGTTTTTCCCTCAAAGCAAACAGAGTCAGATTTGTCGTAAAGATATGCGAGAAAGAGACGTATATTTTTATCCCTTAGCCTAGAGAGAGCGTAACGGCATTCTGTGGTGTCTATATTCTTTTGGGTCAATTTAACTTTAGGCGGCGAAAGGGGATCAAAAATAGGGGGTGTGGGTGGTTGAGCAGTGAGGGGCAGAGTTTAAATTGAATGAAACGCGTTGGGGCTTTGATGGAAGAGAGGCACTTGGTCCTTTTGTGGAGACACGTGAAGGGGGTTGTTTAGGGATATAAACGGGAGGGGAAAAATTGGGAAATATATTGGTTTTAAGACTCCAGTTGGGGTCCGGTTTAGGATGTGGATGGGGAATGGATCTGGGCGATTTATAATTATTTTTTGATGAGAGGTTGCTTCGTTTTTTCTCTACGTTTTTGTTGGTTGGTTGATCCTTCCATTTGGAGACCCGCATCTTTACTAGCTTGAGGTTGGTGCTGGATGAATTAACAAATAACCATTCGTATTTAGCCGGTATATCAATTTTGAAGTTCCGTTTGTTTTTGTGGTGAGATGTTGAGAATATTGTGCATTGGATGATGGTGATGCTATATCTCTTTTTGAAGAATTCGGAAATCAAAGCAACATCTGCATAATTTGGAGCACCTTTGATGAGTAGGGTGGTGAACATCTGATTCGTTGTGCGGAGTCGGTTTAGCCTGCCTTGCCACTCTGAAGGTGTCCACGTCGTGTTGAATTGTGTAACAAGTTTCCGTGGGGCGGCGACAGGAGGGGTTGGCGTCGGAGCAATTATATCACCATGGGATTTTTGAATCAAAGGGCTGGTGCGAAGTGGTTGTGAAGGTTGAGTTGTCGGCACTGGATCTGGCAATGATTCGGCTTCAGTTTGTAACAATTCAGCCAAAATTGAAGTATTATAACTGTTGTGCGGTGGGGGATGGGTTGGAAGACCATCAATTTTGTGGCATACTATTCCAATGAGGTGTTCCAAATCATTCAACACTGTTCTATTCGTGGTGAGTTCATCATTAAGCTCACTGATTTTATCGATTATGATATGAAGCATGATTTGAGAGTTGGTGATTGTTTGTTGCAGGTTCGTTACACTGGTCCTCTAATTAATTCTAAAGGCAGAGCTATTCCTGAGCCGGAAATCCGACTTAGTAGCTACGCTGCAACTGATTCTGGCATTATTGTGTTAGCAGGTGTCGGCAAGTCAAAATACGGAGATCTCACCTTGTGTAAATACTTAAATCAAAAAATAAATGAAAAAGGGGCTTATTATTTTACTTTGCATAGTAGTTATAGACCTTAACCAGTACAATGCACCCCCGCCCCCCCCCACTCACCCTTGGCTGATTTTAAATATACTTCACAGCATCGGACATCCGCTATCTATGATTTAGCCGCACTATTTGCTATAAGCACAGTCTGGTGACCAAATTTGTATTACTATGCAGGTACAGTTTCTCGTTGTTCCGCGTCAATCACACTCTGCCAACCTAAAAGGACTGAAGATCGCAGTGAAAATCCTCCAATAAACAGAACTTTCATAATCCCTGGAGAATTTCCATGCCCTTGTGTCATTTAACAGGATAGAGATAGTGGTGGTACTGTACTGTGACTTCCTTATTGCTATTAAATTGCAATAGAAACAGCGATTGATGTTATTGCTGATTGATGATATTCATATCCTAGGAAAATAAACCTCTTTGTTAACTTACTTAGATGGTACTTCAGTCCGGGGTGGAAATGAGCCTCCACCAAAAACCCCTCCAATATATACCGTTTTTGGCTAAAACTATACTAACTCCAAGATTGCTAAGATCCCTGTCCACCTGTGCGCGCAACCTTCGGGTAGGAATCGACTACATTTAATGTCATACCGTTAACATCTTCTTTTCCGTGAAGGCTGCCAAATCAAACGGGACCAAAAATCACTTGAAGAATTTTACTGTCAGAATTGCGACAGTTTAGGAACAGAACTGGCATAATGTGTGTCTTATATAAAGCACCTTGTTTCTGAAAAGGTCATAATTCTTAATTGCATTCCTAAGCAAACAAATCAGCGAATGCCAAGTTTAACTCTTCGCTTGATTTCGGATAAGATATCATTATTTCTGTTAAGGGAAGCGAGCTGATTGAATTCATCAACTACTTTTCTAGTTTCTATTTAAAACAACTGATTTAGTTTTAAGGTAATTGAGACATCACCTAAGAAAGAAAAACATTGTTAACAAACAGCCGTGGAACCAGATAATGTCAATAATTAAAAACGGCCGTACATATGCTCTACCCTAATAATGCAAAACGAGCTGCTCTCAGATGTTATCCGCACTAATCTACCGATTTCACATCAGCATCATCCCACGAAGCAACAAATGCAAATCGTGTTTGCAATAATTATTCCAACACCAACCCCAACGATGAGGGCGACATCTGCTTCACAATACAACCACAGTGACAATGATGACAAAATTTTAGCTAAACTGATGACAGTCTGTCCAAAAAATTCATCATCGTCATCATTGCCACCAATTAAAGTTCCATCAAGTAGCCCACTGTCGGGGGTGAGGAGACACACCCACAGTTAGAGTGCTACACTTTTGTACGCCAAATGTCAAAGAAATTTGATTTTAATTGGTGGCAGCAACACCATGTGCACGTCGACCATCTCTAACAGTAGCCAAGGAAGCCATGTATGTATGCTATGTACATCTGTATAGCCATTCACTACCATCAGTAAAGGTATCACCACTCAACACACAACAAAAAAAAAAGAAGGAAAACCAAAGACTCTCTGTTCCAATTTACCACCCAATGCTGAACACGGTGTTACACCTGTCACTTGGAATTGCTTGTGCCACAAACATTGTACCCGATTACTCTACACGTAAACCGCTAAAAGCAATTTCCTCTGCGATTGTGCAAATTTTGTGGCTGAACGAATTCACCCGCAGAGTCAGAGACAGTTTACATTTGTAAGCCAATCATTTAGTCGAATGTAAACAGTAGGGAAATTATCCTCACCTCTTGTACCACCACCATTTCCGACCATCATTGGAAGTTGAGTTTTGTTGGCTTAACGCTTAATGCACCATCATTTCTGGAACTGTTGTTGTTGCCGGCTAACGATAACGAGATGGAGACGTAAATCGAATAGGAATCAGCAGTAATCTGCAACTGATCATCGCTGATCTACCAGCATCCGCCCTAAAAGTTAACGCACTTGGATCGAGGATCGGTTGCGCTTGAATGACGACGGTAGTAACAAGATCGCAACTGAAGTAGTTGGAGAAATCTCCGTTGGCTGGTATCCGTAGTTACGACAACGATTGAGAGTCGCTCATCGCTGACAGAAATGCAAATGGAAATGAACCGATCGCGGTAAATTGCCCAGATCACTTCGGCAATCGCTGTACTGTTACAGATATTTAAAATAGAACGATGTACTTGTTTTCGTACTCGTATTTATACTCCATGCCATGCCGCAGATGAACGTGATTTCTGAATTCGATGATGATCTCGATTGCGGATGCATTCATTCTATCTGCCACACACATATAAATAGAGAGCTACAAATGTTCCAAATTGAAGGGTAGTTAGCGTTAATGGACGATCAATTCGGGACGATCGAGATTGATCAGTTCCAGGCAGGACGGATAAGAGATGCGCATTTTTGGTACCGAATTCGGGTCCCCGCTGAAATGGTACCAACTTGCAGCACAACGAAGGTACAAACATTCATGCTCGCGAAACGGAGAAACAAATAATGATAACGATCACTGTATCTTCATGATCATCATCATTATTACTAACGTCGACGTTGGAGAGTTCCAGATACATACCTAGAGATTCCGTATATGTGTGTTTGGTTTGTAAATGCGCGGAATTTTCGTTCAATGATGCAGCACCACATTTCAGATATGTATGTATATACATACGAGTACATTTCGCAAGCAAATGGGAATTTTTAACAGCCCAAGATACTGATAATAAAATGCTCCATTCCCACTTTGAAATTGAAAACAGAATTACAGAGCTGACCATTACTGGGACTGCGTCTGTACAAGGCAATGGTGAGGAGTAATTGGAAGCCGACAAATGCATATTTACCATTTGTAATTAGTGGTACTTAAGGTAGCAAATAAAAAACGTGCTAAATGTACAAATTTGGGAAGATTTGGGCGAGTAATTGGTTGTGCTGGTGAGATGGTAAGTGGCCTATATGGAACTCGGCTGAATTTGGGGCTCATTATGATTTCATTGAAAATAATTCATGAGCAGGTGAGGTAGGCACTGCATTTAGGTCCTTGTGATGCTCAGATATGGATAGCTCTTGTTGTGGTACCACTTTTACCTTTATCTCGTCAAGTGTCGCACAGGTATGCAGGCGCTATATTCATGGCGTCGGCGATGTGCTCAGAAATCTTTAAAAATGAGGCATTACATACAAGTATATGATAGTTTCTAAATCTATCATAACAAAATTATTTTAAGGCGTTTCTTCTACTCATATTTAAGTTGAAAATAAGTTTATGAATAATTCCGTTAATGGTTAGGGGCCTTACCTATTGCAAGAAACACGACCTCATCTTTGCGAACAACAGCTCTTACGAGTAGGCTTCATTTCAACGATTTTAACCATAAGCAAGGAAGAAGCAATTCCACTTTTTGGCACTTCTTTTGGGGTAAGATCTTTAGAGTCAAGATATATAACTAATACTATTTTCACTATTTTCGATAAAAGGTTTACAAAACTACTATAAGCTCTTACACCAAATACCGACTAGCTTTTGTTTGACGATTGCAAAGGGTTTTCCAATAGGGACTTGACAACTTTGAACTTAATTTGTGAACGCACTCTTTCACTAATCATCAAACTGTTACTGCCAATTTATTCAGTAAACTCAGCATTTTCATCATGGCAAAGTACACGAACGAGCAACGTCTGCAAATTATAAAAATTTTCTATCGAAATTCGGAGTCGGTGACTGCAACTTTAAGTGCTTTGACTCCAATTTTCGGTCGTAATTCTGCCCCTAGTAGCCAGGCAATAACAAGTTTAGTGCAAAAATTTGAATCTTCATTGCGTGATGTTGCCGTGTCAGTGAGACAACGGGTTGGTTGAAGTGTCGAAAATATCGCTGTAGTTCAGCGATCCAAATCAGTCAATTCCACGCCGTTCTCAAGAAATGAAATGGGCATCGCTCAGATCACATTATGGCGTATTTTGCGTAAGGATCTTGGTTTACACCCATACAAGATCAAGCTGACTCAAGAATTGAAGCCGATGGACCATTTGAAGCGACGTACGTTCTCCAATTGGGTACTGGACAAGATGCGCCAAGATGATGAATTTCATCGCAAAATCATCTTCAGTGACGAAGCTCATTTTTGGCTCAATGGGTTCGTCAATAAGCAAAATATGCTTTATTGGTCGGGTGAAAATCCACATGTGCTTCATGAATCACCACTTCATCCACAAAAAATACCTGTTTGATGTGGTTTGCATGCCGGCGGCGTTATTGGGCCATATTTTTTCGTCGACGATAATGATTGTCACGTTACTGTGAATGGTCACCGACTATTTTTGGCCCGAATTGGACGATGTGGACTTGGACGACATGTGGTTTCAACAGGATGCTGCCACAAGCCGCACAACACACGCTACAATATACTTATTGAAAAGTAAGTATGGTGAGCGTGTTATCTCAAGACATGGGCCAGTCGACTGGCCGCCTCGTTCGTGCGATTTAATGCCGCTTGACTATTTTCTGTAGGGCTACGTTAAGTCATTGGTTTATGCTAACACGCCGTGGAAGAGCTCAGAGCAACATTGAACGCGAAATAACGGCCGTTTCGGCCGAAATGTGTGGCCGAGTCGTTGAAAATTGGGTCTAAGGATTCGACCACTGCAAACGTTCCCGCGGTGGCCATATGAACGAAGTCGTGTAAATGTTTTGATTGTACTTCAAGCCGATAATAAAGTTTTTGAAATATCTCAAATGGTTTGCGTTTTATTTGAAAAAAAGTTGTCAAGTTCTTATTAGAAAACCCTATACTAGCTATGTATTTTTTCTCCTCCATATTCTTCTGAAAAAAAAAAATTATTCTATTTAACCTTGAATGATTTATTGATAAAAGCATAGAAAACTTACCATGAACTACGATCAATATTTTTTTCAAATTTGAAGTCTTGCAATTTCGTTTTTGTAAATACTATTGTATGTCCGCGGTTTTACTGTTTCAACAACCTTTGATTTTGAGGAGTTTTTTATCAAAAACTTGTTGAACTAAAGGGTTTTAAAAACCAAAATGGGAATGGGAAAATTTCTGTTTTCGATGCGGTATGGAAATGGTATAACTTGGGCGCACAAACATAACATACACTGCCGCCAATAACTGCCCGGATAAACCATTATTCTCCACAATTGTCAGTTGATTGATCTGTTTGGTCTTAGATGAATAGAATTCTTTTAGAGCCTATTTGGGCCGATATTAGACATTATTATATCTCAAAACAATTAAATGGTTTAAAGAAAAAGGAGCGGAATCAAGCCAGAAACCGATGTAGAGACTAATAAAATAATTCGATTTAGTGTTCAAAATGTTCCCAAAAACTCAGGTACTTTGTGGGAAAAATAGGCCTTTTTCTGACTATAGAATTGGGTTTTTCGCCGTCATTTAGTCACATTATCACTTCAGCATTTAAAGTTAACCAATAATGAACAAAAAAAAAAGACCTTAAATGGGAAGAAACAAGGAAAAAAGTGAAGTATAATAACCTTGTTTGAAGAAGGACATGCAGTGCGTGCTATTGCAGATGAGCTTAAAATATCGATGTCAATAGTACACGATATCATATGTCGCTCTAAAAAATCATCGACTCTTAAGACACGGAAGAGAATTGGAAGGCCTAAATTAATGTCAAAACAGGAGTAACAGACAATAAAATTAATAAGGGATCGGCGGCTTGCAGCTCCAGAAATCAGTGAAAAATTCAACGGTTCACACTCAAAACAGATATCAGTTACAACGATAAAAATGCGTTTAGCTACCGCAGGCCTTCACAGTAGAGTAGCAGTAGAAAACTTTTGTTACGACCGCAGAATAAAGTCAAGCGGATAGATTGCGGAAAAGAGCACCAGGGACATTATTCCGCGAGAGTGAGTTTTGCTGTGTACTATACGCTGTCTTTTTTTCCGATTCTGGAAGCGTGAATGTGAGTTTTTTTGACAGGTACTATATACCCAGTTGTAGAAATTTGTTCACTCTGTTTCTGACCGTGAAAAAAAGTGAAAAGCGATGTAAGATCAAAAAATATGCAAAAAGCCAGCGGTGAGCAGAACGAATTCTTGATGTGCTATATGGAATAAAATTTGGAATTCACTCAGGATAGGTAGGTAATCTCTCATGAGGAGATTGACGCCACAACAACGATTCCGGAATGTTAAAATTTATTTCGAAACTTATATTCACGCTGTTAGATACTGACAACAAGAACGAGAATAGTGCGTTCGGAAGAAAATATCGCGGCTGTGGACTCCAATTTATCGATTCGTCGTTGTTCGCAGCAACTTGACCTTTATCCGCATCAAACTGCCCTCGATGCGTGAAGTGTGGAAAGAACCACAAGTCCGAGGAATGCGCTTTAGGTAAGAGCGGAGCATCAGAAAAAAGCCAACTTGTGCCTTATGTAGGAACATGGGACACACCGCTAAAATTCCTATACATAAAAAGAGTAAATCTATCTCGGCAACAGAAAAAGGAAGTTGAACGTCCATCTGTTCAAAGGCAAATACCAGCTTACTCCCCAAGTTAGCTAAGCCTAAATGACGGCAGGTTGGGGAAATACGGCACAGAAAGCCAATCTTGCTTCTCAGGCCCTAGCGCCTAAGGCGCCGGAACCTATATATTCTCGACATGCTACCTATCTTGTTTTCTATCCAGAGGCAGATGGCTCAACTCCAACATCAGACAACTAAACAGGCTACATGTGTTGATCAAATCTACATGCTGCTGCCGGGTCTAACGCACCTCCAGTTGTAATAGGTACGTACAAAGCGAGCAAACTCTGAAGGTCCTTGCGGTTAATGTTAACTCACTGATTAGGTTCGACTGAAGAGCCACACTATTTAAGCTGCTTAAAGATCAAACCCCTGATGTGCTTTTGGTTAGCGAAACTAAGCTTTACC
This sequence comes from Volucella bombylans, assembly GCA_949129095.1. Taxonomy (NCBI): domain Eukaryota; kingdom Metazoa; phylum Arthropoda; class Insecta; order Diptera; family Syrphidae; genus Volucella; species Volucella bombylans. Next base: position 314,339,995 of record OX422140.1, on the reverse strand, counting down.
AAAAGGCACAACATGAATTAAGAAGAAAGCATTGCGATATTTGTAAGAAAATTACTGCGTTTTAAAATAATATACAGTGGTGTAGTATGTAGGTTCCAGGTGCTGGAAGCATGCATCGTGTATATATCTCTGCAGTCGACAGCGGTTATATATGGTGTCTGTCTATGCACCGAAAACTACTTAATCCATCTTACTCATCTATAGATTCGGATTACTTTTTTGATTCCTAAGCCTGGAATTATGGAGAATTATTTTATCATCGGTGGAGATTTCCAACGCCAAGCATAGAAATGGTGAACATTTATACCACACTGTGTAATAATGCCCATTATCCGGGGCATTGGAAAACTGCAGTGGGACATCCCATCCCCAAAAGGGATAATGACACTTCCAATCCGGCGTATCTCCTGACTAAGTTGATTGAGAACAAACATATAGTTAGGGATAATCAATTCGGTTTCAAGGCGGGGCAATATGTCATTCTTCGCCAAGCTGAGCAGCCTTGGCATTAGTAAACCACTTCTGTATATTCTTCTCAATATGCTCACAGAAAAATGCCGATGAGACTTCTGCTGGATCACTTAACATTAAAAACTTAAATTACTTAAATTCGCCAAGTAAACTGATAGGCTTACTTCACCATGCCATAGCGTGCGCAGATCTGGTCCGAAGATTGAGGTCATTAATACACTTTTGCAACGTGACTTCGATAAAAATAAACGATATTACGACGACTAGAAGTTGAAGATTAACTTTCAGAAGTCGGAAACTGTTTAGGACGCCTTTGTCTGGGGCCTCTAGAGACACCAGAAAGAATTGTCGAAAGTTTTCGATGGTCGGACAAAGCGGACAGCCACTTGCTTATCGAAATGTAGTCAGACACCTTGGGATCTGGTTAGATCAATATCTATATTTTAATAATCATATAGATGTTACTCTGGCCAGAGCAAAAGGTGCTTTTGCCCTTACAAAGAAGCTGTTTTATAGCAGCCAACTCGCCAAGTATATAGCTCATACTATATAGCTCTTATTCGGTATATACTTCTTTTTGGATGTCCTGTGTGGCTTAACGCGAGAGCAAGTTTATTGGAAAAGATTTGGGTGCTTGAGAGGGCTTATACAGAGCATCCGAGTCTGAGTACATAAAATTCCATCCGAATAAGGTCTTGTACAATAGGGCGAACCTAATAACAATGGACAATTTTGTTATTATGTTGACCCGAAGGCACATTGTACAAGCAATGTCCTCGTCGAACAACCTAATCTCTGGGGCTTACGACGCCAATTATATGTACAGTCAACTCTCGATAATTCGAAACTCAAGGGACCTAACAAAAAATTCGAATTAACGAAAAAAGGTCAGGTTGGAGCGAAGGACAAAAACGAAATAAGTATGGAAATACATACATATATGTTACGTATATATATATATATATATATATACAACAATAATTAGACACACTTTATTACAAAACACACACTGGATTGCATACGTACAATTTTTACTTAAATTTTTTATTTTGTAAAGAAATCAGTGATTTGTTTTTGCTTCTATAACTTCCAGCGTCCTTGTCAAGAGCATTGTCTATGACAACCAGTGCCGAGAATACCTCATCGTCCACTTCCGTTCTTAGTAAATATTGACGCAATGTACACAACAATGACTTTGATTCTTCTTCATCTTCGCCTTCATTGTTGTTGCTTGAATTTGAAGCTACCAGAATTTCGTCGTCACATAGCGCACCGCAGATTTCAACATCATCGTCAATATGTACAAAATCATCGAAACTCACAGATTCATCAAAGTTAGGAAAAACAAGAAGGCTCCATCCATCCTGCGAGGTAGAATGATCCAGTTCTCCTCCCACCTGTTGCAATTGATTCACTGGCTCTGTAATAAATCCGCATTTCTTGAAACAATTTGAAATCGATGTCGATTTAACGTTTTTCCATGCTTTATCAACCATGGCCATCGCTGTTAAAAAATTTAATTTTACTCTCTGTTTATTTTTAATGCTATCCAACACTGTCTTCACAAAGTTTTAAAATTCTGAATTGCTTCCTGGTCAAGGGGTTGCAATTAAGAGGTGGTGTTAGCAGGGAAAAATTTAAGATTCACATTACTGAAAACTTTGCAATTATCTAGGAAAAGTACAATTTTCCGCTTTTGCCGTTTCATGTCGATATCTAGTTTCAACAGCCACTTATTGAACAATTCTGTGGTCATCCAGGCTTTTTTATTGGAGCGATAAAACGTAGGAAAGGATTTGATACCCTTGAAACATCTAGGGTTAGCAGCTTTCCCTATCATAAGAGGTTTAATTTTGTGTGACCCATCTATGTTTACTGCGAGTAATAATGTTAACCTTTCCTTACTATGTTTCCCCCATGGCATTTTTCATTTTTAAATGACATCGTTCGATCAGGAACTTTAAAAAAAAAGAGCAGTCTCATCCGCATTGAACACATTCCGTGGATCGTAATTTGCCAGCAGCCCGCCCAAGTCATTTTTCCATGCAGATCAAAGAGTAACATCAACACTCGCGCTTTCTCCACATATTTTTTTGAAAACTATCTTATGTCGTTTTTTAAAATTGGAGAGCCATCCTCCACTGGCGGTGAATCTTTCAATACCCAAACTAACAGCGAATGACTTAGCTTTCTCCTTCAGCATGCAACCTCCGACAGGTACGTTTTGTCCTCTGCATTGACTAAACTAATTGACTAAATGGTTGGCAATGTGGCCACGGCTTCAATAATCTTTTTTACGCACCGATTGACAAACACTTGTATTTTTTTGCATTCATAATTGCGACTGATTATTGCTGAAATATAAACAAATGATTTACATTCCTAAAGGGAGCGAAATATGTTGTACTTAACGGGATCAAAGCAAGCTGGGCAAAGAACAGAGAACAAAAAACAAAACGGAAAACAAAAAAATTCGAATTACTTAGAGGAAACTAGCTACTACTTTCGAATTACAGCGTGTTTGCTGGCGGCCCGACTCGACAATCACTTCGAATTAACGAGCGTAGTAAAACACATAGGGTTTGTTCCATTTATCAAGGTTTTTTCAAGCGACCTCACAATCAGTTCGAATTATCGAGAGTCGACTGTATTACGAGAGAGTGCGCTTTGATGTTTTTATTCCGCCAGAAGCATTCCTCTACCTAGATATGAAGAGTCTGACCCAGGACAGATTAGTGGTACAGGCGACTTAACTACGATAGAGACGTAGCACGCGGCAGTACGGAACGTCTCCGTTTAGTAGGGCGGTAGGGAGTAGCGACATGAAGGATATTGCACGGCAGCACCAACGATTTTAGTGGCTTGTTGAAGGAGAAGAAACTTCTTCGTTAAATTCCTCCAGTAGACTAGCTTCGCTGGTGAGCAAAGTTGGTGAGCTTAGGTTTTTAGCCATGCCCGGCTAACATGGCCTATATAGCTTTAGGTAGAATTAGGTTAGATTTAAGAAAAAAAAATTATAAAAATTAAAAAAAAAAACAGGAAAAAAAATTGTAAGATCCAGTTAGTGCAAGAGCTAATGCCGCGTGAGTTAGATAATTTGTATATTTTAGTAAAAAAAACACACCAATAACAGATTCCAAGAACGACTGATTTCAGTTTTTTTTATTACTTATCATTTTCAGTGTTCACATAATATGTAATATGAGTATAAAGTCAAGGTATTACGTTTCCGATGACCCTCAGACACCAAAAAGTTCTAAACCGTAATGCCGAATTGACACTTTATTGGTTGCGAAGCAACACAAATGTGCCGTCATTAAGTTTGCAGAAAGTTATCCCAGTTTTTTACCGTACAATTATATTCAGCGTATGAGGCTCATTTCAAGTTAGACGGCTACGTAAACAAGCAGAATTGTCATATTTTTTGGTCAAGGACATTCCTCAAGAAGTTCGCCATATGCCATTGCATCCAGAAAAATGTATCGTATACATAGTCCGGATCGTACGCCGCCGGTGGCATTATCCGTTGATATTTCTTCAAAATGAGGCTGGAGCACAATTTACAGCAATAGACATCGGTACAATTCGATGATACGAGTAAGCGATCCTTTTGTTCCTAAATTTGCGTGAGATGAATGTGGAAGACCTGTGGTTCCATTCCATACTGCCATCGCTTTACTGAAAACATGATTTGTCAATTTTTCAAGAAATTGAAATTGGCCACCAAGATCACGCGATTTATCGCGGTTGGATTATTTTCTGTTATGCCGATAAACCGGCATAGACTGCCGCTATGGAGTAAAACATTGTTCGAGTAATACGCGATATACACCCCCAGGTGCTCGAAAAAGTGGTCGAAATTTGGACCTCTAGTATGCGCTTTTTAAGAGGCAACTGTGGTAGACATATGCATAGCACATATGCTATTTTCATATATTAAATGCTGTAAAATAGTCTTTCGAATGAGCTTTTTTGAAGTAGGCCAATCTACTTGCACCCTTCACAGCAAGATTAACTCTTCAGATTTTGTCGTGTCTCCACCCTTAAATTTTCAATGAGAGAGTAGTAATAAGATCTCGATAAACGAAAATGGCCTGGTGCAGGTATTATAACTCCCCTTCTTTTCAAGAGGCTAAATTTATGGCAAAATTACTGTCCATGCTTTTTTATCAGTCCTAATTTTTGGGACTATTTCCGAGTAGATCCGAAGCAAAATTTTTTCAGCCCGTCCATAAAATGTTCTCCTCTTTCCTCCTACGGAATTAATAATCATTAATTTCCGCCTGTGAAAGTGAAACACACTATAAAACAAATAAAAAAACAATAAACAAAACTTTATCAAACCTGTTATTTACCAATTTTGTCGTCTGGTATACGTATGTTCTTATATTGTTGTGGTACATAGAGCTCATTCTCACGTTCAATTTGAATTTTTAAATTTTCTGAGAATGATAACTAAAGTAAGCCTATGCTAGCAGTTTTATAGACTTTTGATATATCTTGACTCCAGCACTGGCATGTGAGTTCCGCACAACTCTTCAAAGTATATGCTGAAGGAGTCGTATGTCAAAACTGCTGTTAAATGTACCGCCGGACTTACGAGAGAATTTCCGGTAAATGTCGGAGTGCATCAAGGAAGCGTTCTTAGCCCTTTCCTCTTTAACGTGGTACTAGACTATCTTTTGAAAGATTGCAATGCACGAAGCAAATGTATCATCGATTCACTTCGCCGACGACGCAGTTATTCTAAGCGATAATGTCGTACATTTACAAAACGTCCTAAGTAAATGGAAAGACGCGCTAGAGAAAAACGGGTTTAAAATAAGTCGATCAAAGACGGAACATTTGGCCTGCCCATTTTCGGATCCACTGCGACCTATTCCAGATATAATGTTGGACGAAATAGTTCTTCTAAAAACCACTAGGTTCAAGTATTTAGGATCAATCCTTAAGGCACAGAGTAAGTGTGGGGTGGATGAAATGGCGAGAAAATTCGGGAATATTTTGTAACCAAAAATTTCCACTTAAATTGAAGGGAAAACTTTACAGCACGATGGTTCGGCCAGCTCTTACATATGGTTCGCTGTGCTGGACAATATACGAAGCGTTTAAAAACAAAATGACGGCAGCAGAGATGAAAATGGTAAGGATGTCGACTGGAGTTACGAAACATGACTGCATTAGATCTACGCACATTAGAGGAAGTCTACACATAAAGAATTCGGTAATCGAATAACTTGAGTCGGATAGAATTAGCTGGTATTGCTACGTTCAAAGGAGATCTCCGGAAAATCCCGTTAAGAACGCAATACTCGTATCAACTACGGTCGCTCCTACTAAAAGAAAACTAGGTAGGAAAAAGAATTCCTGGATTGCTCAGATGGCAAATGCACAACAACGCCTGGGGCTAACCGCCGAAGCGATACAGGACCGAGCTGTATGCAGACGCGTTCTGCGATCTGCGACATTAGCCAACCCCATAAGCGGAGCAGTAGCGATGCAGTAAAAACGGAAAACTCGTTATGCATAAGTCCGTATAGCGAAGAAAGGGCTAGTAAAAGGAAAAGAAGAAGAAGAAGAGTCATATGTCAAAGTGCCCCCTTGTCGAAATATTTTTTGACATTAATCGCCTTGGAGATGTCAAAACTTGACTAGGCTTATTCTTATTACTCGTAATGCTGTCATATGCGGCCTTAAAATAAATGAACCGGTGGTGATTATCTATTTGAAGGTGTTGGTCTTTCTTCTTCCAAAATCTGACGTAGGTGAATATCTGCCCGATAATGAAATTTCCAGGCCTACAACCATATTTATAACGAGCTATCAGATTGTTGGCATAGGGTTTCAAACGTTCACATACATAGATATTATCTTGTACGCAATGTTAAGGAGATTGACTTTGCAGCTTGACTTGCAGCTTGGAGATTGACAAAAAATAAGAGACTTTGAATATTCCATCAGCGTACTCCAACTTTAAATTCGAATTCCCCGGTTATTTCCACTGTGCATTATCAAAAAGCTTGAATCACGTCATATGTAAGCCTATCTCCTATAAATATTGCAATATTGCTCCATTGACTGACTATAACTCGCTCGATTGGCGAGTCACTCTTATCTTTATACTCATACAGTGGAACACGAAAACTCTTTGTCCACTGGCTAGACACCCGATCGCCCTTTATTATTTTATCTAACAAAATTGTGAGCCAATCAAGAGAAGTTTACCCGTGAAATGGAATAGTTGTTGATTTGCTGGAATTTATTGAAAGCAACTGTTTTTTGAAACCAGTTGCAGGTAGCTGCATGAGATCTCTAATGGTAGTCGAATGGTCTGTATCCAGTGCCCCATCCTGAAAACAGACTTGTACGTAGTACGTGGGTCCTACGTCCTGGTACATCTAGACAAAAAGTGATGGAAAGGTGCCTCCCGTCTGCAGTGATTTGTGGTATTTTAGTGAGTTAACTGACTATCTTTTCAAACTGTCTCCGATGATTCTGCAAAACACCGTCCCATGCTTTTTAGTCCGGTACATTAATACCGCATGCAGAAGGAACTCTAATGTTTTCCTGAAAGAACCTATGGGGTCCCCTTTTTAACCTTTCAGTGTGCTATCCCCTTTCGATAGGGGATTTGGACCCCAGTGTTGGTCGGAATGCCCCTTAAATAGTCAGAAAAGTTCTTCAAGGATTCGCTCTTGGATTTCCTTAGTTCTTTGTTGTACGTTGTGAGAGACTTTCTGTAATCCTCCCACTAATTTTTTGGCTAGTTGAATTCCTTCCTTGCCATTTTCTAAAGTTGTTCTAGCTTGTGGTTCCACTAAAATACCCGTTTTGTGGAGGATTTCGTCGCCTATAGAAAGCATTCATGGTATGAGGATACAATACGCATCAGTCAGATTTGTGACTGGCCCATCAAGTTCCCCTGCAGTGTGTAAGGTCAGTGTTGTATTACAGAGTTTGCTTGGGGGAATCTGAATATAGTGACACCACCCCGTTGTTTTTCGGTTCCTACAGAGCGTACGATGAGAATTATATGTTTATGTTTAGAACTGCAGTCCTCATCGGCGATCCTCCAATTCTGAAATAAATCAGAGTTGAAACTGTAAAGGAGTGTTAGGTCGAAGAACTCCTGATGTCGGATTAGAAAAATCTGGTTTCTTCCCCTTATTTGGAATAATAATTTTATTAGTTAATCAAACTTCTAAGACCAACTCACCTCTTGTGTTTGTGTCTGCTCTGCTCTAATACTTGTTGCGAGCGTTGACATTGCAGCTAATAATAAGAACCATTCGTGAGGGTTTTCAGTACTTCCCTAGTTTTTTGACAGTGTCAGGTGGTGCGTCCTTAGAGCAGTAGTCCTATTGGGGTGATATCACCAGAAACCCGCCTCTTAAGCTCCGCCATTGCTGCTGTAGCATGTTGGAGATTCACCTGCATGCACGCCAATTTGCACGTGTGTTTGCATAACAATAGCTGAGAGAGTTCAAGCTCAAGCTCCACGCCCTCCATTTATTGAAAAGTTCCTCAGCATTCAGCTCATTGTAATCTAGCCAAAGTGGTAGCTGACCCTGTCCTTCATTTATTCCAGCGTAGTTGCACATTTTTGGTGGTCCGATAGGACCTGCATCGAACTGGACCCGTACGTTTTATGGCGCAGTGAGACCCTACATTGAAGCCTTTATTTCGCCGCTATGCAAAATCCAAGATCTTTGTGGTAGCAACGGAATGTACCCCACCGTAGTTGTTTGGTGACCTCAGGTAACGACTAGAAATATTAAATTAATTTTCGTTGAAACTTTAAGTCAATTTGGCATTTAACATTTTTTGCGATCTTGGCATCCGTCCGAATATAGACAAACTCGCTCTCTTGATTTTTACACCTCGTGGTGGTCACACCTACTCCTCCGCTACTTCTGCTACAATTGGCGACCCCGAATTCACCTTCAATCAAAAGCCATATGGCAAACGACGGAGATGACACAATCCCAAGCCAAAGAAACCGCTCCGAACTATCGCAAAGATACAAGGACACATAACACCAGCCCACAATCAATGCGCACAGGGGGAATCACCAAGTTGCAGTACGCATACCACCAAGTGTCCTATGAAGCCCTAAATCCACCCGCAACCAAAAACTACGAGCTTCTCAAGAATACGATAATCGAGCGATTCGGTGATTCGGAGCAGCGAAAGATAAACAAGTTGTTGTCCGAAGTTGATTTGGGAGACCAGAGAACTTCACAGCTATGAACTCAAGTGAAACCCAAATCAACACGGAATTCCTTAAACCGGTCCGGTTGCAAAGTTTACCGGAGAATCAGCTCGCCATTTTATAAGCATCCAGTGAAGATCTAATAGCACTATAGAAACTAGCCGATAAAATCATGGAGGTCAGTGAATTCCAACATATACATAAATGAAGTCGAAGCGTCACACATCGGGATTACTTGATTACAAACAATCTTTCATTAGTACAGCAAGGGCAGTAAATCAATAATCAGCTATGTCAACTAATGAAATAACATACACATGTGACCGAGTGGACACGTGCTTGTATCATAAAAGGTTCAGCTCAAACGCAAAAAAGTGTCGAGAGCCACGCTCTTTAAAACACCAAAAACTGAATACCGAAACGTTGACGAACGTCAAAGCAACTAAACCAAGTGGTGGTCAACTGGTATGCCGATTAGTTGTTTACGACTCCCCTAATATACAAAAATTTCTTATCGATAGTGGTGCAGACGTCTCTGTAGTACCTAGTTTATACAGTGACCGCTTCCCTCGATCTAAAAGCACTTGTACGCAGCCAACGATAGTGAGAAAAAAACATTTGACTAAAAGCAGTTAACGTTGAACTTGTGGCTGAAGCGAATGTTTACGTGGACATTTATAACAAGAGCAATCATTGGAGAGGAGTTCTTACTTCATTATGGAATCTTAATCGACCTGATGCATAATCGACTGATAGACAGCACAACACAGTTAGAGATGCGTCCAAGTGAATTGGTTTCAACAGGTATCTATTAAGTCTTTCGATACTAATCTCCCTTTTTCAAGAATTTCAGCAAAATTCAATTTATGTGCAAGTTCAGCAAATAATCAGGCCCCAAAAATGCCAAAAACGTCGCACCACATTGAAACGAAAGCTCTACCTGTGTTTGCTCGCACAAAAAGAGTTTCGTTCTCTGCTGGAAAAAGGGGAGCAACTGGAACAGGCCCGCTTCCCATAATGGAGAAAGCGAGTGAGCAGTGGCATCCATGCGCCTTTACAAAGCTCGTCAGATATCCAAAGCGATATATCCAGAATTTTTCTAATATCATGTATGGACGCCAGGTATTTTCGAAGATTGATTTACAAAGTGCATTTCATCAAATACCTGTGGAGCCTTGCGACTTCCCAAAGACAACAATTACGACATCATTTTGATGCTTTCAGTTTCTGTACATGACGTTTGGGCTGCGCAATGCAGCATTTGCAATCCCTTACATCGACGGTATCTGCATTGCCTCATGTGATGAGGAGGAACAGACGCAAATGTTCGCCAATGATTTCAAGGTTTGAAAATGTGGTTTAGCAATCAACGTCTCAAAGTGTATTCTCGGGCAATGTGAAGCCAAGTTTCTAGGTCATGCAGTCAACGGAAAAGGAAGAAAGCCGCTCGAATCCAAGGTCAAGTTTATTTTTGAGTACAAGAATCCAACAAAAGCAATAGAGCAGGAGAGATTCCTCACTTCGATCAATTTCTACCGGAGATTTTTACCGCATGCAGTCAAAAACCAAATGATCCTACAAATCCTTATCCATGGAAACATGAAGAATGACGAAACCCCTATTGAGTGGACGGATGCAGCTGAGGAAGCCTTTGAAAAATGCAAAAACGAATTGGCAGATACAGCGTTACTTGCACATCTAACAACTCAAGGTGCGCTTTCACTTAGTATGGATGCTGCGGAGGTGGCAATTGGCGCGGTACTCCATGAAGAGGGAAGATAGTTCTTTATATTATATATACTTAGAACATGCCTCTGGTATTCGCAATCAAGCAAACCCTAGATTTTGTCGCATAATTCAGCACCCACATACCCTACATCAAAGGGAAAGACAACAGTGTAGATGACATGCTTTCCCAAATCGTCAAAATAAGCAGTAGTGCCTCCATAGTACGGCAAGAATCATCTGCGAAAGGTATGTATGGCCATGAATGCATAGGACATTGTAGCGGCGATAAAAAGCTGTGTCCCATGTCAAAAAAGCAAGATCCGGCGGCACAGCTAAACCCAATTCGGATCATATTCAACCGTATTATTGCGTTTTGAATACATAAACATAGATCTGATCGGTACACTACCTACGTCACAAGGTTGTCGCTACGGACTTACGTGCATCGATAGCTTTTTGAGACGGCCGGAAGCACTTATACCGGATATCACTGCCGAGACGGTGGCAAAAACCATGATATCTGGTTGGATATCCCGATACAGCGTCCCACTGCGTATCATGACAACCTTGGAAAACAGTTCGAGAGTAGCGTCTTTAGAGAACTCACACGTTTCTTCAGCATCAAGCACCGCGCCCTCAGAACAGCAATCTTTTTTTAGTATTTAGTATTTATTTATTTAGATCTACGATACAGATACATCAACAGATCAAAAAAAAAAAATATATGGTATATATAAAGTACAATAATTAAAAATTATCTTAAAGCTAACAATGTGAGTTCCTTAAATCTAGTTCTAGGTATTACAATATCGAGATGATCATATACAACATTAAATAATCTACAGCAAAACGTAACAGGCTCATTGGCTCCGTATGAAGTGGAGTGATGAACTTCAAATAACAATGGTCTTGACCTAAGAACCCTTAGTGGCGCATAAATACCAATTAATGAGAGTAAGTTCTCACAGTCAATGGAAAAACAAAGTAAATCTCTAACGAACATAACACAAAGCATTTTACGACGAACTTCGAGGGAATCAAGACCCAACAGCAAACATTTAGAGCGGTAAGAATAGTGGACATTGTCATTCAGAAAGAAACGGCGTAAAGCAAAGCGCAAAAAGTTTTTTGAACTTTTTCTATTCTATTAATGTTTTTCAATGAAAACGGGTTCCAAACAACACTACAATATTCCAGACATGGACGAACAATGCTTACATAAATGGCCTTAAGAGTATAGGGATCCTTGAAGTCCGATGAATTTCTTTTCAGAAATCCTAAAGCAGAGTTAGCTTTTGACATTAATTTATTAACATGGAGATCAAAAGTAAGTTTACTATCAAAAACAACACCAAGGTCTTTAAACTCAACTACAACATTGATTGATTGGTTTCCAAGACGATAATCAGGGGTTAGATTATATTGTGTTCTATAATATGACATGGTGGCACATTTGTCGATATTGAGATGCAGATCGTTCATTTTACACCATTCAAAAAAATAATCTAAATCTCTCTGGAGTAGAAGACAGTCACTCACATTAGAAATAGTCACGAAAAATTTTATATCATCCGCATACAAAAGACAATGACAAAATTTTAGAATACTCGGCAAATCATTTATAAAAATGAGGAAAAGGATTGGCCCAAGATGGCTTCCTTCCGGGACACCAGACACAACATTAATTTCAACCGAATATAAATGTCCGATTGAAACGAATTGTTTTCTACCAAACAGATAGGACTTAAACCATGAAAGTAATGGGCCAAAAAATCCGTAACACTCAAGCTTTTTTAGAAGGATACGCAAGTTAATTCTACTAAAGGCTTTCACGAAATCAGTATAGACTACGTGCACTTGCTTGTGCTTCTCGATGGAACTTAAGCAATGATTGGTGAACTGAACTAGGTTAGAGCAAGTCGAACGACCTTTCCAAAAACCATGCTGAGAATCACTAATAAAGCTGCTTAAGATGAATACCATCCGTTCCTTCACTAGGCGATCCAAAAGTTTAGGTATAATAGATAGTTTAGAAACTGGTCTATAATTCGAAATTTGATCTTTTTTACCACTCTTAAAAATTGGTGTTATAAGCGAGTATTTCCAATCAACAATAAAAGACCCACTTGCTAATGACTGATTGAAAATATAGAGCAGAGGGTAGCTAAGAGAATCAGCACAAGACTTTAAAACAACCGGGTAAAAACCTAGGAAATCCGGATTTTTACTGTCCTTCAAATCCTGTAATGCCAACAATAATTCGGATCTAATGAGTACCAGAGAGCTTGAGGCAGTAAAAGCTTGCAAGGAATCAAAATAATCCTCATTAAAAGAAGAAAGGCTGGAGGAATCATAAATACCTTGAAAAAACGACGCGAACATGTTCAGAATATCTTAGGGATTACTGGATGATTTGCCAAGAAAATTCATAGTTGAGGGAAAACCAATACTAGCCCGTTTGGAATTTATGTATGCCCAAAAGCACCTTGGGTTGGACTTCAGATTCCTTTCCAAGCGTTGGATGTAATTGTTCGAGAGGAACCTAGAAAGAAAAATAAATTCCATTCTCAATCGAGCAAATAATTCATAGTCTGATAGAGATTTACTCCTTTTAAACTTCTTATGAACTCTGTTTTTGGCATATTTAAGATTGAGTAACCGTTGGTTATACCATGGAGGATGAGAGTTTACTCGTTTTCGCACTCTAGGCACAGTATTATTTAAAACATTAAAAAAAATCTTCGAAAAAGCGTTAAAGTTTTCAGCCACTGATATATACCGAAGTTCATCACCCCAGTCCGGTGCTAAAAAACAGATTGGTGTAGTGCTGTGTCACCTACTCTACTGTGCTTACGGTCAACTTATAAAGACATCAATGCAACTCCTGCGGAGATGTCAAGGAAGTTTTGCGGAATATAGCAAAGTTACGTCCAGCACCAGCTTCTGCGCCCTACAGTACAAACGTTTTCGACCAACCCAAGCCTAAAAACCACTTCTCAAGTTTTCGTGCGGAGCGACACCGTCAAACAACCCCACAACAACCATATGATGGCCCGTTTGAAGTGGTAGACAGAAATGAAAAATACTTCAAGGTGAAAGTCAATCAGCGTACAGCAAAAATCTCAGTTGACCGTTTGAAGACAGCATTTCTGCCCAGTGAACCAGCATTGAACAAAACCGATAAACCAGAAAATTTGGTTCAGAAAATAAAATTCCGGAAGTAAAGTAACAATTCGTAACAGCGCTTGATATTCTTATAAAATCATCTATGTATATGTACTGTACATTTCCTACGATATGATTTGTTATAGATCACTAGAGAGGAATGGTGCGGCGACCACAGGTTAAATCAATTTTCGTTCAAACTATACATTAATTTGACATTTTTATTTTCCGTGATCTTAGCATCCAGCCGAATGTACATGAACATACTCGCTCTCTTGACCTTTGCACCTCGAGGTGATCACACCTATAAGTATTGTCAACCCATAGTTATTAAGAGAATAAAGTGAAGTATAAATAAGTGTCAATCACGTTGTGAATGAATTGTTTTTCTATCCCGTATAGAAGTGCAATCCACCACAGTTGTGTTCTCCCTACAATGCAAAACGGGATATACTGTCTTGTAGACAAAAACCAAAAAATTTGGCATAGACCATGTAATAAGGTCTATGTCGGCTATCATTTTGCCCAGCCAGACGTTTTGGATAGAATCCATTTGAGCAGTGGATAAGGTTGCGTCAGGAAAATCACGTGCCAAAACTGTGGTCGGGATGCTCGCCACGTGGCAGTGGTCTGCTTTTTATTACATTCCATCTGACTCGGATGTAGAGGGATAATTGTCTTCTTGCCCTTTTTCCTCGACGTATCAGGCTAGTCCGTGGACGTCCTGCTGTAGGGGCTGCTGTCACCATGGGTTATGAGCTGAGCTCTATCCTGAGCTTCTTATTCTTATGCCAGGCGTTTCTTGCGGCGCCACTTAATCTTTACTGGATTCCAATCGGTCCATATTTCTTTGGTTTTACCGTCTGCACCAGAGCCTCAGATTTGCAGTAACTAAGCATCTATTATCATATGATGTCCACCTTGGGCTGAGGATTTAAAGGAGTTTACTTTCTTCGCCCGACTCTACCGACCAGAAACCTGTTACCAGTCGCAGTTTCGACAGGAAATTAGTTACGACACAGAGTCTACAAGAGCCTCTGTGTTAATCTTCCTACTTGGATGCCAGCGGACATAACACGAATAAGGTTGGCCTATTAAAAACATCAGACCAAATCTTTGCGATGATTATTTTTGGCTCATGAAATTGCGTTACCACCCGATAACTCAACATCGTGCACAAACATCTTGGAGATGGGTCTCATTTGGTACATACTATCCATAAAAATAAACTTATACCAAGTAAACAACAAGCATATCAGTGTCAGGTGGTCCACAGGAATTCCTCTCTTCTTTGTTTTGGGGTGAAAATAAAGTACTCAAGGTAGTAGTTAATTCCGAGGAGTCATCATGGGTCAAAAACTAAGCTATAAGACGCAGCTAACTAATAATTTACAAAATAGTATTTCTTTCTGTAGCTACAAGTTCACCAACGGATTTAGCTGAATTCATAACCAAAGCCAGCATCATAGATTTGTTCTATTTCGAAGCCATCAAGTAGGCCGATTTCAGGCATTAGTGATCAGGGAACCAAGTGTCATCTCATATCTCACATCTAAATCTAACTTCGATGGACCCATTCGCTGTTCATGCTTCGGTGTCATTGTGAGACGTGTGGGCATGTAAGGAATCATATCACCTCAAGTTATTTCTTCGGATAGCAAATGAACGACTCACCAGAATTGTCATTCTTAGGTAAAATTTGTCAAAAATTTTTAAGAAAATACTGCAAATACTCCCAGGTAAAGGAAAAGTGACATGACAACTGCTCAGGTACCAGAAACCAGTGATAAAAGTATGTGCAATAATCTTGAAACTTCTTAAACAATTCGCGGATTTTGACCAGAAATTCATTTGCTGCTGAAAGTAAGGAGACCTACACGATACCACATACAGAGTTCTCAAACATTGGGAGCGGTTTTAGAACCTCGTTATTTCCTGAAGCCGTAAAATCAATTAGCTTCCCTTCCACTCTTATCTTACATGAGGGCCTTAAGCAATTGATCACTGAATACTTTCGTAAATCGCTATCAATTTACGTCAGCAGACCGAATTTATAAGGATTCACCCACCATCATTAAATAATTATAGTGCTCCAATCAAAGTGCATCGACAAGATTAAATTTATTTTTGTCTCCAAAAATCTTTCCTGCATTGTCATGCAATCTTTATTCGAGTCACAATTTACTGCAGTATGCACCAGTGTTTTGGCATCCAGAAGGTAAGGAAATACATACAACAGCGCGATAAAGTCAAACAGGACATGAGATGAAATGTCAAAATAATAGGCTAAAAGTGCTCCACGCAACGAAAAGACAGATTGTAATCAAAATTCAACAAATTAAGGGAACACAGACATCACCTTTTCGCCAAGTCCAAGTTCGACGAATGTGTATTCCCAGTATGTTAACATGTTCCCTTCTTGCGATTTGAATCGGACCAGCGACTAGCCACCAGTCGGCAGCAACCAGCAACCAGCCACTAGCCACTAACCACCATCAAGCACCACCTTCACCTCCTTCACTACGAAAACCGACTTACAGTGTGTACTACTCCCAAGAGGGGAGCAGCACCACCAAGTTTGTACAAGTGTACCTGACCGCGGCATGAATGAACCACACGGGTATCTCGGCCACTGCTGGGAGAAGTAGAACCAAAACCCGAACTCGAACACAAACGCGAACGGGAACGCAATGAGCTAACCTCTAAAATATGTATTTATTCAATTATTTCGCAAGTAGTAGGTAAATAAAAATATATATCTGTGTGTACGTGTATAAAATACCAGCCATCCATCCATCCAGTCAGCTAGGTATCCATCCATCCAAACAGGAATACTTGTACACACCATCGATCCAACCATTCGGACCATGGCCATGGAAGAAGGGGGTGGCGTAAAGGTGGAAAGGCGGTGGCGAAATGAGCTCGATGCTTGACTGTAGTAAATTAAAATTTAAATTTATGCCGTTTGTTTTCGAGAGGATGGCCAGCGAAAAAGGACGAAGACGATGAAAACGATGAATACGACCACTACGACGGCTACGACGACAGCCTACGAGACTTACGATGATGATGATGATGATGATGATGACGACTACAAGGAAAACGACGTCTGAGGAACTTACGATGGATTGGCCAACATTTTCGTCGACCATTACTTTCCAACCATGGCATGACTATCAGGGTAATTCCGTCCGAAACTTGTAAGTACATTCATATGGGAGAGAAGTCTCAGCCGTAAAAAGAGAGGTGAACCATAATCATGCTGTTGAAATTTATAGGGCAGGTGTGCCAGAACTTTTGAGGTCTTTTTCGGTCTTATTACGCGGGTCAAAGGTGGAGTAAGTCAGGAAGTAGATGCAATATTCAATGTCAGTTGTGATTTAAATGAGAGAACTGATTCCCTTTCCCCAAACTCCGAGTGTTTATTTAGAGCCAAGCTTAGATTTCCTGAAGTTCCCCAGGTCTGAGATTGGAATAACAAGTCAAAAGCTGTTAAACGCCAGCGACTCGAAAGCAGAATTATGTGTTTCAAATGGATAATGAAGATCTCCGAAATCAACTTGCATAAAAGTAGTTTTTTTTTACATCTTCAAATGCTTAAACACATTAAGTTTGTTTTTCAGTCTGGGGGGTTACTCTGTATTTCGATTCTAATATCCAATCACTCGAATTTGAATGATTGGCACTTGGTAATCCGAAAGTAGTATTGAGAATTTCGATATTTCCAATTCTCTCATTTTCGATGAATTCGATTCGAAAGTGTTAGAGAGTGCCAATTTAAAATGGAATCGAATTGTAGTTTCGAATAGTTTTGGCTTTCGAATCGAAATACAGAGTAACCCCCCTGGTCCTGGTATAATTGTCGGTGACGATTAGTGTTTAGTTGAATTTTGATAGCTTAGACTGATAGCGACAAACCTTTAATTTATGGAGATCAAGAAGATCTAAATACTGCCAGAACTATTGCTTTCTGCTAGACTTCGACAATCCCGTGCGGCGATTTGGACCTTTGCCTTATTATCGTGCATGACGAAATTTTTAACACACAATTTTGTTTATCGGCCTGTGCTCCGTGCTAATCGCTGCTATTCTGCGCACTCTCTTTAGGAGATCCTTCATTTATATATTGCAAAGTTTGTCAACCCAATCTATCGAATAGTGTTTCCTTTGGAAAGATTGGGGAGATTTTTGCCTTGACCGCTCCAAGTGGAATGTGTAACTTCTCTCCAAGCAAGGAGGCCAATCGGTGACTTGTTCGTTTTTTTTTTGTTTTTCAAAAATGTTACCATGCCCCGAAATCTCTAATCAATTCAGCTTAGAACTTTTCTAAGAATTTTTTAGTTTTGAAGATATAGTAATTTAGGTAATAGCCTTGATAGTAGCCTGGCTGTTAATGAACATGACGAGATTCTGCCTTGGAGTTATAACTATTTTTGTGTCAAATTTGAATAATTGAGACAAGCTTTCTGGGTCGCAAACAGTTTCATCTGGAATACACTAGCGGGATCCAGAAAACTGTAGGACTTTGATGGGTCTAGCTTTGAACAGACCGTATAGATTTTTGCATCGAACTCCTTAACTACCCGCCAACTATCCCATTCAGTCCTTATGGAAAGTTTTTTTTATGAAATTTAATCTTTTAAAGTTAGCACAAGTTGTCTCGGTATAGTGTGTTAATGACCGAGTTAAATATCTTCAAGACCAAATATTAATTCTATTTCAAAAACATATTCCTTTAAGGAAAAAGATCATTAGACCTGCCTCGGAAATCTGGTTAACATCTGAAATGATTCAGCTCATGCACAGACGATAACAACATACATTTTTATTGCGTACGTAATGAACATGTTGTACACGACGTACTATCGACGATATAAAATCAACCGCTCAACAATTGGCCTAGTACATCCATCAATCCAAGATTTATAAAATAGTATTCCATACTGTTTTGCAATTTATAATGTTTACTTTTAATTCCATCGTTACACGTTTACCTTTCCCAAAATACTGGAAAGTGAAGCTCTAGCTATACTTCCTTTCGTATCAAAAGTACTTGGACAAATTATCCTTTCTCAAATTCAAATGCACCTGCGCAAATATAAGCTACTTAGTGAAAATCAGTTTGGTTTTCGAAAAAAAAGAAACGGCAAAACTACTTTGTTGTTGGTTGTAGAGGTGATTAGAGAAGTCCTATATACTCGTAGGAACAAGGTGAGTTTTTTGAGTCTTTAGATATTTCATTATATGTATATCAGGAATCGACAAAACTAGTTTCTTTCTACTCAAATGAAAGACATTAGTATTCTATTAATAGCGGCATACCACCGGGCTCAATTGTAGGACCAATTCTCTTTACTTTGTATGTAAACGAGCTTCCCGCCGATTATAAACATTGTTGGGAACACATGGTTGCCGACGATGTCCAAATTATTTTGAGTCAAAACTTGTGAAAGACAACCTATGTGCTAAAGTGACAGTACTATGTCATTTATAAAAAATTATCTGTCTTCCCAAATATTAAGCTTGGGGATAATACCATCAAGTACGTTGAGTATACAAAAAATGTGTTAATAAGATTTAACAGGACGAGGACTTTAATCCCTTAGTGCATAAAGTTAATAAAATAAATGTATTAACTGCAGAGACGTGCTGTAAAGAGTCATGTCTAGTTTTGGCACCTGTGTCAAACTCGTCCGCTTGTGTAGGATGACGATGGAGAAAGCTCGCTGCTGCATCAA
Organism: Volucella bombylans; assembly: GCA_949129095.1. Classification (NCBI taxonomy): domain Eukaryota; kingdom Metazoa; phylum Arthropoda; class Insecta; order Diptera; family Syrphidae; genus Volucella; species Volucella bombylans. The sequence continues at coordinate 314,320,681 of OX422140.1, read as the reverse complement.
GGTCGGTAGCGACCTAACCGATACCTTTGATGGCAAAAAAGGATTCAGGCGAGGCGACGCGGCATCAAGTGGCTTCTTTAACATCATACTTGAAAGAATTGTGCAAAACTCACAAGCCAACACACGAGATACGATCTTTCAAAAGTCTGTTCAATTTCTTACACACGCCGACGATATTAATATTATTGGTAGAACACAACGAGCTGTCACTATTCCGTTTGAGTATATAGGAACAGAAGCGGCAAAATTGGGTGTGGCGGTAAAAGAGGGCAAAACAAAGTATATGCTGGGACACTTTTATGAAGTGAGGGACTTTGTTTACCTCAACTCGGCTATCACATCTGAAAACGACATCACTTCAGAATTCAAACTCTGAAAAACGCTTTAACATCGCTGTTTCTTTGGGCTGAAAAGGCAACTGTGTATTAACTAGTAAGGCCCTCTCCCGAACAACCAAGGAAACTTTATATAAGACCCTTGTAATCCCAGCCCTGCTCTACGGTTCCGAAGCATAGACCCTTTCTAAGGCGGACGAAGATATCCTTAAGAGAAAAATTCTCCGTAGGATATTTGGTCCCGTATGTGTTGACGGGTTCTAGAGGAGACGATTCAACGATGAACTCTACGAACTGTACACCGACATCGACCTGGTAAAAAAACTGCACATTTAGCGTTTGAAATGGCTGCGACATGTAGAGCGAATGAACAGCAACGCTCCAGCCCGCAGAATCTTCGACTCTAATCCGGAGGGATAACGCAGTAGAGAAAGGCCCCGTCCCACCCTCCAAAGCGAACATCGTCGGTACAAAAATAAGTTCTCGACCCTCTCGATAAACATGTGACATATGTCGGCTAAAATCTAAAAGAGCTCTTAATTGGCGACCGTTTGGTTTCACTTTTCTCATTAGCAGCCGAGCATTTACAACAGAAACATCCAGCAGATATGCAAAAATTGGCCACCACCATTTCTTTAACCTAATCTCGTTCTGTACACAGCAACCAGCTGATCCATTTTATCAACGCCGTCCATACCTATATTATAATTTCCAAAAAACTGGGATAACCACAAATATTAGCAAAATGAAAGTCAATTGTTGTCTTTCCCTTTCCTCGTATCCACCACGTACAATGACCGATTTTAACTTCGTTAAAATTAGTTCCCATCGCTACAACGTTGTTGTCTTTCGCACCAATTTTATTTGACCGTTGTCGGTAAAACGGAAATCGTATGACCCTCTGTCCTTCTTTTTCATTTGTTTGCTTGGTAACAGAGTGCATTTATCGGTCATTCCATCCGGTATAGTCGTTGTAGCACAAATTCCAATACTGGGCAAATGCCTTAACAATTTTACTGAGGTAAAGTATAAGCGCAAATTTCACAAACGTTTATCTAAAAAAAATGAGAAATTACCTTTAATCCTTTGTGGAGATATAAAACCGCTTATTGCAAAAGTTCAATTAGTTTGCTACCATCAAGACCCGCTTCCTTTTATGGTTGTTCACTATCCACAGTCTTGCCTATATGTGTATGTAGGTGTATATATCAAATTGGAGCATCTACCCATTGCTAAGATTAAGAGCCCAATTCCTAAATCCGAATATTATTGGTTTGCCCCTAATGAACTGCTTAGCGTAGTACTTTCCACTATCATACTCAAACCATCCTCCACGTTTTTTAAACGAATAATTTAGGGAACTGATCAAATGTCAGAGTTTGTGTAAACGGTCGGTGTTCACTTTTGTTTTGTCATTCAAACGAAAGTTGTTCAAAATGCACTCAAATCTGTTCAGACCTAATTTGGATACATCTTTTTTGTCAGAGCAAAAATGAGAAATTCACCAAAAAAAAATAATCTATCATAGATACATCTAACTTATCATTTTATTTATTTTATTGTTCAACATATGCTTCATACCAAATGGTATTGAATAAGCTTCTCATTTAAAAAAATACAAAGCCTTCCTAAGTCTACTATTAATTTGAAAAAATTCAAAATTCTAACCCATTCCTGTAAAAAATGGCACTTAGAAGACGTCCATTTTAACGGAACATATGCACTAATGGTTTAACTTGGAATGCTCATGTAAGCGTTACCATATATAAAATTTATGTCAGACTCCGTACCCTATGGCAATCACAACGTTTACTCCCAACTAACTAACTTACTTTTAGCCAAATCTCTCTTGTTGGCAATTCTCTTACGAGTATATAGATGTTTAATAGATCTTCTGCAATTTGGAATATGAATCCAGAGGAAATCTGATTATCGCATACAAAAGCATTGCACGATATGTAACATATACAGTCCTAAATGCTACGACCGCTTTGATACTCCATCTTAGATCTACTAAAGCTTTTTTCACTTTGTCTACTGCGCGAAGTAATACAAATAGGTTAGCCAGAATAGAGAATGCTGCGGTTCCATTCATCAGTCATACTCTCGTCAGACTATATTTTACAGATGAGTTGATGTATGGTCTTCACCAAGTCATCGACTGCCGCTTTGAAGAACTCTGCAGTCAGGCAGTCAGGCTGTCCGCTCTAGCTGCTTTCTTGGCCTTAAGCTTAGATATGGCTATCTTCACTTCATCCAGGTTGGGTTGACAGAATTGTTGGTCCAAATCGTCCAGGTTGAAAGGTTCATTCTGCCAGACGGCGGTATTTGGTTCGTCATCTCCTTTATATAGGTACAGTCTACAGTCGTCTCTATGTTGTTGTTGTTTTTTGATAAAACTTCCGAATCTCATTCCTCGACCGCGTGCTTTCATGGTATTTATTTTTCCTCCTAAGAAGCCGGTGTTCGTCTCACCCCTTCAGCTCATAGAGATCGTGAGCAACTCTAGTCCTTTAATGCAGCGCCGATTTTTATGTATTTTGTTTAGCTGCATGTATTTGCAGGCACTCATGAAACCCTGCATCTCTGATGGCTTTTTGGCAATCTTGCCAATGGTCTTCAATATTTGTTGCTGGTGGAATTCATAAGACCTCTTAAGAGATTAAGTGAAATCGGAAAAGGATTTGGCGATCTCTTGCTATTGTAACCGTCTGACGTCAAACCTGAGCCGATGTTGGCCAAGCGGAACGTTCGGACATCCATAATACTGGAGGAGTGCCTTGTGTCGATCGCAATGTGGTCAATGTGGTTGACGATTGATGATTGATCAATGTTTCTCCCCGCCGCAAAGTCGATTAGCCTGAATCCATTATCGGAAGTGTTGTCGTGCAGGATGTATTTCGACAATACTACCTTCTTGCCCTCTATTCCTAGCTTTGCATTAAAGTAGCCGAGGACAATTTTACTATCATATCAGTAGATCCGTACGTATACGAGGTGTGTTGCCGCTACTCCGACACAACCCTCAACCTGGAAGGCCAGCTCCATTATAAAAACCCTTAGGACGAGGGGTCGGTTAGACCGAAGCCAGTAACCCGTTCGGGTATGTAAGCGTTGCATTTTGTCCATTAAGGGCTCATCCGCTACCATCTCTTTTCCAAGAACCTCACTCAGACTCGGAAATCCTTACCGGCCTGAATTTTAAATATGTCGAAATCGCCCAGATAAGGTCTTATTTGATTCAATCTGGGAATTTATACGCTGTCCCTTTTATAGTTCTGCTATTTTTGTCTGCTGGTCAGCACTCGCTTATACGAGTAAGTTTGTCAAGTCCAGTCCGAATTGACATACACCAGTACCCGATGGCTACCACAACCATTGATGTGTAGAAATAGTTACAACACAGGCCATCGCTTAGATGATACCTCTCAGTGCCTACCCTATTTCTACGGCACCAAGCCATCACAAGTCCTTAATCGAATAAAATTGAATGAGGTCACTGAGCGCAAGGACATCGTTGGACAACCAACAATAATTACCATAAAGGCAAACGAGTCGGTGATAAAGAAACTAAAAAGAGCTTGCTGCTGATTTCTAAATAGCAAATATGGTAGATTCTGATATACAATCAAGACAGTATTTCTTTATCTTCGTTACTATTGTAGTTTTAGCAAGAAGTACCATTTGTCATTGGACTCTTTCCGGAGGACAATTAAATATCGGCATACTCCAAAAAATATACACTTTCCTTACTTATTTCGAACTTGCTATTGCTACACTCGTTCTCCGTCTCTACAAATTTGGAAAAGATTGTTTGTTAAACATCAAATTCAATTCATTGAGTTAAATAAACAATTATTCAATCGACAAAGTGAACCAAGTTCTGGCTAAGGTCCGTTCTGGTTTAGCAAAATCATTAAAGATACAACTGCTACAAAAATTTAAAAAATTAATGTGCAGTTCACTTCACACATTCGAGTATTTAATGCGATCGTTTTCCAAACACGTTTACTAAAACTGAAACGAAAAACGAAGAATGCAACGCAAATGCAGATTACCCCCCGTGAGGCTGTTACCACCGGGATGAAGAAGGTACGAGTAAGTACTCGTAATTTTTTTAAAGAATTGTTAATTACCGGTAGCTTCTTACCTCTCAGTCTGTTACAAGTAATCGACGTTTAATTTTCTCATTAGCCTGAGACCAGAGATTCCAGAGGAAACACTGAATTCATTCTCTAATATGCCTCCGGTTCAACAGCATCTCGTACGCACCAGTTGTAGGAATGGATGTGATGCTAGTTTATCTTTAAATACACCTTAGGGTCAACAAATGAAGAAGTTTTTAGGGTCTAAGTTGGAGCTAATCCATTTCATTGAGCACCTGTAAAGACTAAATTACTCAACACCCAATTTGCATAGTGGCCGATTCATTGCCAAGGACATCTTTTTTTCTAATATCCTTCTATTTCATCCAGTTTTACCCCAATTAGCGTCACCAAAGAACAACAAAATGAAAAAAAGAAGAAAAAATGCGCACACAATCCCTCAATTTTGGTTATTTGATTCCATTTGTTCTTTTTTGGCTGCCATATGCCATATGTAGCTTCTAAAACCATAATGTACCCTCGACGGGTTCATTCTTCTTCCTGATTCTCCGCGGCTTCTTCTTCTAAAGCTTCACCAGCTCCACCAGCTCCACTAGTATCGATGGCATCCCACTGTCACTGAAAACACACATACAGCCATGCCTGGCTCCTGGTTAAACTCATCGCTTTAAGTGGTTTCTTTATTTGGCCGCATTTGTTTTACAAATATGACCGATCCTTCGCAACATTCTTGCCTTCCGAAAAAAATGAAAGGATTTATTGCTCCAGACAAATATTTTTTTTTTGTTTTTTTTTTTGCTCCATTGCCTGCCATTCTCCTTGCGGCGCGTACGTATCGACTAAGCGGCGCAGTGGATGCGACGGTAAGAAGGACCGGGAGCAGGAAAATCTTTAACCAGCCACAAAAAGTCGTGTGGGAATTTTTTCTTTTGCTGCACAAAGATACAAAAAAAAAGTCCATAGTCGAGCCGAGTGGGGTTTGGTTTCATTCTGTTTTTTTTTTTTTTTTTGATCTGAGTCTCAGTCAGAGTCGGAATCCAGCGTACGAACAGGGTAGTTTGGGGGCCCTTTTTTCTGCTGCTAATGCCAGGGAAAATTGGTTTAATCTGACTGCTGATGTTTTTATTGCCATGGGAATTTAACGCATTGGAGTGGATTTGCTCTTTTCCTTCAAGATTGTTTTTTTTTTTTTTTTTTAACATATTCGCGGGGGTTGAGCTTTGAAATAGTGTCATTCTTTAAGTGAAGTTTAATTTGAGCAGACACTAGGTGTGAGATTGGTAATTTCTTACTTGTAAATACGAGTATGTAGCATAGATACGGATATGGGATTGGTTTTTGTTTACTATGCCGTAGGTGGTTGTGCTTTATGGTTTTTGTAGCGACCAATTGATTGAAGGTATGCTATGACAGTCCCATTCTCATGCTGAGTTTGAAGACTTGTAATTTTTTATACAGGAAAGTATGTATGACTTACCATACTATAACATATCATTAAGAGCTGTTGATTATGTGGCATGAAAACTTCGAAAATCGAAGATTTTGTATGTGTGTATATTGTATGTAGTCTTGGTATGTAGGGAAACTTAAGATAAGTAATATTAAGGTACTAACGTAAATGATGAAAATTCAGCTCCATTATGCTCTTTATGTATATACCAAAATTGAGTTCTTTATCGCAGAAAGAAGGGATTTCTAAGAGATTTAAATAAGGCCTTAAGGTTAGTTTGGCTGCCGCTAAAGAAGTAGATACTCCTCCTCCTTTTTCGCACCAACCGATGTTCGGATGTATTGTGGGTTGACTAGAAAAAAAATGCAGGAAAGCTTGTACAACAGGTTTTTTCTTCATTAGCAAAAGATTGCTCTGAGGATTAAGAAGCAATATTCAAAGCCAGATTTCCCCCTTTGAACATCCAGTATAGCTAATAGTTTCTCATTAGATATGCCAGTATTTACCTCTGACTAAAGATGGTTTTGGAAACAAGGGCTGTATTCCAGATCTATAAGATATACACAAGCAGGGATTGTCTTTCGATCGAAGACGTGGCAAGGACAATTTTGATGTAGAGCAGAGGTTCTTCTTTGGTTTTGCCTTGTTTTCATGTTGTTTTAATTTCTGTGCTCCAACAAAAACGAATCCTACTGATAACTATTTTGGTTGTTAGGAGCTGAGAAGGCTCAATAGCAAGCCGGTGGCATCATTGGTGTCTAACCCAAATCTAATTTGACAGATATCCAGAGTTGCTAATCATGCTGAGCCTCCTTATCAGTGAATAGTGAAAGGAATTTAATGCAGGTGGGTAGAAAATAATTCAAATTGGTAGTCCAAAGCAGTAGAATTTCCGCTTACTTTACTATTTGGTCGAATAGTTTAGCTTCAGTCCATTTCTAAAGAGTTTTTTAATTATTGGATGCGTTCAAGGATCTCTGAGTCATAGTAAATTTGTTCCCAGACTTAAACGCTGAAATCATCTCGAGAGAGTTCAAACTACAAATAAGAAGTATTTGGTGTTGAAGTCTGGTTTTGATCTGCGGTTTTTTTCATTCTTGATCATTATATTAATGTAACGGAAAGAAAATGTAAACAAGACGAATGATAGAGTTAATTCAACATCAAATCCTCATGATGGCTTGTAGTCAACACCTTTCAAATCCTTGGAACTTTAGAACAAGGGTGACAAATAACAAAGGAATTGTGAGGATATTTCCCTTTCTATCTTTGTTCTTAGATGTTTAAAGAAAATGTAACCTTTAACACAAAACTCTAGGATTTCCTGAAGTTGCATTTGGTATTTTGGAGTCAAATCCAATATATAATTTACTTTGCAGGCCTTGCAATTTCTTAAAAACGTACAAGTCTAACAAAATTCTGACTTATGGCTCATTGGCTGACTTAAGCGAGAGACACCAGTCATTCTTATGAATGTCCGCTTACCCAACTGAATGCTCGTCGCCAAAGATAGCCCATTTAATCCAGGGAACACAGGCGCTGAATATGGAGTTCGTATATTTTTATACTGCAAAAGTTTGCAGAAACCTTTATTCCAAGCCTCAAAAAATGATGTCGAAGCAGGGAGTATTCCATTAGAAAGCTGACCAGTCTTCTGTATTGTCGCCTTTTAAGGTAAAAGCTAAAGATAAAACAAAAGATATTTTGGATTAAAGAAAGTAAGAGTAAGTAAGTGGTTGGGACTTGATAGTAGCTGTGGAATGGTGCTCAAACTCGATAATAGCAGGTGTTGGCAACTGCAGCCTTACCAACTTATTGCAAGTGTGGACGAACAGCTTAGATCAGTATACTTACAGCAATCGTCTGCATCGTTAATTAGATGACACACAGCCGTTTAAGTCAACATTTGCAGGAAAGTAATTGTACTTCTGTGGCGAAAATAGCATTAAGGAAATAGCGACTGTGTTTAAGCTCGGGGAAAGCTTCTGAAACTTAACAATATTCCACACAGGGATGATCTACAAATACTGTGTAGCTTGAGTAACTCGACGAAGAGGGAAGATGTTATACATTTCATTTGCAAGTGTCCGGTTTTAAAAGAAACGAGGAGACATACGTATCATCGGAAGTGATGTCCTGTCGAAGAAACAAGACATTAACGTAGCCAAACTATTTTAATGCTGTAAAGTCTCGCTAATCTACAGGGTCTTCCAATAGGGACTTTGACAGTTGATAGCGGCCATATTGTTGAAGCTACATCTGTCAAATTGGCTCTCATTTATTCAGTTTGTTTTGCCAAATCACCATGGATGGACATACGGTGCAACAACATGTGCTTTTGATAAAATTGTTTTATCAAAATGGGTGTTTTACGGTCGTCATAATCGTCCTATCGAGAAGACTATTCACAGTGTGGTGGATAAATTTGAGTTCACTGGTTCAGTAAACGATAAACCAACACCCCTACGTCAACGAAACGCAAGATCTGCCGAAAACATCGCAGGTGCCCGTGAGAGTGTGCAGGAGAATTCGCTCATAAGAACTCGGTCTTTCGCAGATCGAATTTTGGATCGCGACTTGGGCCTGCACCCGTACAAAATTCAACTTACCCAGGAGCTGAAGGTAAACGACCATAGACAATGGCGTGTGTTTTGCTGAATGGGCTCTGGAGCAGTTGGAAACTGACCCTAATTTTCACCGAAATATCATCTTCAGCGGTAAGGCCCATTTCTGGATGAATGGTTACGTCAACAAACAAAATTGTCGAATTTGGGACGATACCAATCCACATGAGATCCAAGGATGTCCAATGCATCGCGAAAAAGTCACTGTTTGGTGTGGATTTTGGGCTGGCGACATCATCGGTTCACAATTCTTTGAGAACGACGTTGACCAGGCCATCACCGTCAACGGCACGCTCTATAGGTCGATGATTACCAACTTATTTTGGCCTGAATTGGATGATATGGACACCAACGACATGTGGTTTCAACAGGAAGGTGCTACGTGCCACATTGGAAATTCTGCACGAGCGATTCGAGGGCATGGTCATCTCACGTGGAGGTGATATGAACTGGCCACCGAGATCGTGCGATTTAACCCCGTTAGACTGAAGTCGCTAGTCTATGCGAATAAGTCACAAACCACAGCGGCCCTCAAAGCTAACATAACCTATGCCAGAGGTCAAATTGAGCCTGATTTATGCGCCAGAGTCATTGAAAAATGGACATTTCGGATGCGCGCCAACCAAATCGACCCCGGTGGACATTTAAACGATGTAATACTCGTATTCCATATATAATGGCATCGATATGCCTTTCAAACGAATAACAAATTTCGATAATATCTCACGCACACTTTGTTTTATTTAAATTTAAAGATAGGAAGCGCTTAATGAAAGACCCTTTATATACAATCTATGTATAATTCTTGTTAATCTGGCAGACAAATCCAAGAAAATTGATTTTTGTAAAAATTATGTTAAAATATGAAATACATTAACTAAAATCTATCTAATTCTAAAAATGTAGTTTTGGTATCACTGCCAAATTCGTCCGTCAAGATTGGTAACAACATTCGATATCAAATACGATTTTAGACAATGTAACGCTGTGTCATGTGACTTTTTTTAACATCATACTTGAGCAAATCGTGCGAAAATTACAAGCCAACACCGGAGGCACAATCTTTTGAAAATCAGTGGAACTACTAACGTACGCCGATGATATTGATATAATTGGCAGACCGCAGTGGCCTGTCATCAGTGTGTTCGCTGGTATTGAAACGGAAGATGTCAAATGAGTTTAACGATAAACAAGAAGAAACGACTCACAACATCGACGAAGTTGACAGAACGCCACAGCCGACAGCTTTAACTTTGAGGTAGTAAGGGACTTAGTCTACCTACAATACCTCAGTGGAAATAAAACGTAGACTAGCTCTTGCCAATCGCCATTTCTTTGGGCTAAGAGGGAGATTGAGTAGTAAGGCCCTATTCCACATAACTAAGAAGACTTTATATAAGACCTTTATCATCCCAGTCCTACTTTTTGGCTCTAAAGCATGCACTCTATCGATAGTGGATGGTTTCGAGAGAAAAATTTTTCGTAAAATATTCAGTATTATATTTAATGATGAACGATGCTCACATACAACGATCGTACATCAATATAGTCAAAAAACTGCGCATCAGTCGCCTAAGATGGCTATGACATGTAGAACGAATGGACACCAATGCTCCGGCTAGCAGAATCTTCGAATATAACCCGCATATAACGCAGTAGAGGAAGACCTCACCTTAGGTGGCGCGCATAAGTAGAAGAGGATCTCAACCAACTGTCATCCCAAGACCGGACTAAATGAAGAGGCATGTTTGTCAGGGCCCAGAGTTACCCCGAATTGTAGGGCTACGTAAGTAAGTAATTAAGAAGCATTGATAGTCCCTTTTAGCTCCACCTCTTGGTTATAGCTATAGAGTAGGTTTAAGTTAATTAAGTTAGTTTTAAGTCAAGAATTTAAGCACGCTTGTAATAAGCTTTCATCTGTCCGTGGTTGACCTAGGAAAATCAAAAAGTCTTCTCTGACCTCATCGCATAAACCGGTTTTATCTGTTACCTGATATTTGATTATGCTGCCCACTCTTAGAGAAGAGTGGAGACACTGGATAATTACTCCGCCGCAGAGCTCTAGAACTTAGAACTCGTGCTTCGTAGCACTACCTGGCTAGTTTCTAATAGCTCCCCCTTATGCATACTCGTATATGATTTTCAAACTGAAGTCGATTTCTCTTACAGGATCACAGTTTTAAGTGGGGCCTTAAATAAATATCAATTGTAACTGATAATTTCATAACTACGAGTATCATACATAATAACGGCATATATCAGCATCACAACGTGAGAAAGAGGCTAGCGTGCCCACTTTAAGATACGTACATATGTTACAGTCATCTTCTACAGTGTTGTTGCTAATTTAGCATTAAGGCATCTCGATAGCTATGCGTTGCTCTGACACCTTTAATGCAATTATTATCCAATTACTGTCAAATGATTATTGAGAAATCGATGATGACGACAATGATGAGTAAGAAAATTGCCAGGCGCATACGATACTCCCATTTTGTCCCAGAATGTGTAGCCTTCATTCGCAAACGCATCAGCAGTTTTCTTTTCTTAAGCGAATCCAAGCCGAAGGGATGCTGCTGTTGATGATGATGATGAAGATGATGAAGATGATACGCTGTGAAAATCCTCCTGACAGTTGCAAACACTCTCTGCCATTGCCATACAGAAACACATACAAGAATAAAAAAGAAAAATGATTATTGAACAAAACGAGGGGTTGACGCATGGACGGTCGATACAGACAGAGTGTACAGAAGGGCAGTATCGCATCTATCGAATCGTTTCAATGGTGTGAATTGTTTGTCATTTTGCGTGATTGATGAAGTTAAGTTCTGCGATTTAATTCTACGCCCACAACGCACACAGCACAACACTTAAAGCTCCAAAGACTGAATTCATTGGAATTCTACTGAATTATTAAATCTGAATAACTAAATGTAAAACAACAAAGAGATATGCACTGTCGATAAAAGATGAATTTCAATCAATTTAATTCGACGAGCGGCAGGTGATTTTATGAATGTAGTGTTGCTTAGGGAGAGAACTTTGACTCGTTGCCATCACCATTTGTTGGTGCCATCATCACGACCATCACTATCGTCAGCCCATCAGGTGTGTTTTGACTTTTCTGGAATAATTTCACGAGTGTATTGCTGTTGTTATCCTTTCGTCAGAGTTAATATTCAATTCCAAACTCAGGATCCCACCACATCCAGCCAACCTTGGAATGACACGGGGGAATGTAAAACACAATGAAAATATCCGACAGACCGCAGAATAGATCTATAGCCAGTTGCCCTGTCATAAATATTAATGATGACACTGTCCCCAAACGTGGCCTTTTCAATTGGGTCGCTGACGTTGAAACCAGTGGAGTCAAACGGAGAATTTTGAATACAAAATCGTACTGTTACACAGAAAGGGCAAATATTCTGAATGAATTTGAAAAATCCTACCTTAATAATTAGTAATTGATTTCCAATAGGAAGACTGTTAAACAATTTTTCAACAATATGTAGATACATACTCGTACTTACTTAAATGGAAGAGACGAAGGTAGGATTAGCTCCGCTTCGGCCACATTACAGTGGGCTAAAGCCTGCCACCATCAGCTTCAAGATGAACACACTGAGATGCTTACAGGCGAATCTCTAACATGCTAAAGCAGCAACAGGAAGTTTACAGGTAGTATCATTGACAATAATTAAAACACGTAGGTAATCTGAAATAATGACGGGACTGCAGAGAGAGTTGCAGTTACTCTTATAATTTTTATTATCCCACAATATTATTATTGCAAATAAGGGAAAAAGTTAACTCTATCTAGTAATATACGTTACCAGGTCCTAGGTGTTATACCTCTTATGAACAATATCTCATCTAATTTGATTCATAATTGAAGGGTTGAGGACTCCACGTCTGACCACAAACAAATTCCCTTCGTAAAGGGTCTTGGTAAAGGTTGCTGCACTCCTTAGGAGCTCTCATATACTTAGGTTGGCTATCCCTGCCTTTTTAAGGAATTACACGTTCATCCCAATAAAACTACATTTCAGTCGTTACTTAAACATTAACTACTTGGCAGGAGCTAAAAATAATGAACTGGCATCGATATGCTCAGGTTCTTTCAGAGAAACTCTACTACACAACAATAGCCAATAGCCAATCGCCAGTCGCGAACCTAACCGACGCGATTTTATTCCCATACCATGAATGCTATCCATCGAAAATCAAGTCCTCCAAAGAGTACCTTGGTGGAACAACAATCTAGAAAATTTTCGGAAACTGGCTGGGAAACTAGTCAAAAAGGGTAAAACAACAAATAATTGAGAGGACTACACAAAGTCTCTCACAACAAAGAATTAAGTAAACTCAGAGTTAAACTTGGCCGCTGCTAGGATACCGAAATCCCTAACCCCATAGCCACACTGAAAGGTCCAGAAGGGGTCCTCCTGCGGACCCACTTCAATCGTTGCAGGACTAACGTACTAGACCATGAATCACAGGTGTGTTGCAAAATAGTCGTAGACAGTTTGACTCCATGTTAACCAAGACCTCTGAAAACACAGAATGGTCAGTAAACTCATTTTGAAACTACAAATCACCAGGACCGGAACTTTCCAGCACTTCTGTATGGAGGTACCAGCAGACGACATCAGTCTGAATCTTCAGAGCCGGTCTTATATTTGACTTGGAGACAAACTAAGGTAATCTTCATACCTGAGGGAAGCAACATACCCACAGAATCTCTGACATACTAGAGACCCATTAACCCTTCGTCTTTCATGTTAAAGACTATGGAACAGCTGATTGACCTTTATGTAAGGGAGGACATATTACCTAGAACTCCGCTTTACAACTTACAATTTGGCTTCGAAAAAGGCACGTCTACAAACTCAGCTTTCAACACGCATAGAAAAAGCGTTAGACTCTAAAAGGATAGCATCTGCATATTTATGGACACTTAAAGTGCTTTGGACAACGCGAACTTAAAATAAAACATGCCCTCCTTAGAAGGGATGCAAATCAAAATATTAGAAAGTGGTTTAGCAACATGTTACATCTAAGTATAATAAAGGCGAATCTATGAGATGAGGAATTGAATATCACTACTGTAAAAGGCCATTCTCTGGGTGGAGTACTGTCCCCTCTTTTATGATTTGGCGCAAACCCCTTCAAGCAAGGTAATCTCAATGGTCACGTGAAAATATTAAACAAAAAAGAAGCCACATTTGCCAAATGTCAAACTCTAGACCCAATTGATCCCACCATTAGCTTTTTAAAGTACAGAGGCTACTTCCCCACAAGGGAGGAATGTATCACAATTTCTCTATAGCTGGACGATTATTCACAAAAACGGTATATTGACATATTAACGGGTAAGAGCAAGAGTGGTGGGACCACGAACATTACGAGTAAATAAGGATGCCACCATCTTTCAGGTGGGATTGCCTGTCTTATTGCAATCGTATACTTTTTACTAAGTAAAGAGTCTAAATAACTACACTTTCATAGTCAATCGGTACTCAGAGTACTAAATAGCTACTCGTACTCATTGAGAACCATCTAGAGTGTCATGACGCACTCAACAATCCAACTTCCCACCCTGAACAATATCTCAGTAGTATTGGTCAGGATGGTAATGAAAAGGCGGGCCATCAGACTAAGAATGGCGAAGAAAGTTTGAAATGATCTAGGTGGTCTTAACCACTCAAAGATATTCCCAAATTATACTAACAAAAGAGCCGAATTAGCCTTTCTGCTTGATATGAAACATGGAACGGTACTGTGCGGAGCACAAACGGGCTACCTTCCTTACAATCCATTCCACTTGCTAAGGATACCGACAAACTCCAGGATTCCCAAGTTCGGCATTAAACAAGAAACCACCTTGCAACAAATGCAGAAACAATCAGAAGATTCGCCGTTGGGAACACGACGACCGCTGAAATGCTAACGCCCATGGGGCAGACACCATTGACGGAAGAAGGCACAAGCCCAAAGCACCTGGAGATGCATCGATGAATATATTAAACTCAAACACATTGCAGCGGCCTCAGAAGCGGCCCCGAACTTAAAGTCCAGAATAGAAAAAAATTGTTAGAAGAGAGAAGTGTAACTCGTTATCTACCAAATCTGAAGAAGCAGCAAATAAGTGCGACGACAGGTCTGTCAATAGAATTACTAACTACAAGTAGTAAAATAATTAGATGTATATCTGCTGAGGAATAGCTTTCCAGAACACGAAAATGTTTTGCAGCAGTACTTAATAACAAAGGCAGCACAATTTGAACCCAAGCTCAGCTGAGCTTTTCCGTTGCAACAAATACCCATATTCGCATCTCCTCCTCAGTAGCTCTATTATAAGGGCCCTTAAGGTAATCAGTGATGTGATTCAGGCAGCTCTTTCTGAAAGAAACATGGGGCTGAGATGGACTATGGACAGGAATACCATATCTCAAACATCTCGACTACGGTGATGGTATTTGCCTGCCCACAATTCGACTTAAACAAAGGCCCTAAGCAATTCAATTTTTCAGCTTTCTATATGTAGGAAATAAGATGGTGATAACGTACTGAATGTATAATGAACATTAGAATTTGCGTCTTCAGCACAAGAATCAAGGTGAGACCGTTCCGATCGATGAGTGCAGTACCTGGAGGGGTCAGATTATTAACTAAACCAACACATTGCGATAGTTTGATGAAACTCAGCACATTTCATGGCTTGCTGCTTTAGACTTATCAAAAGGATTAAGGATGTTTAATTGGATAGTATCTAGCCGTCTAGGGGATATTAAATATTTTATTGATCACTCTCACACAGTAATAAATACTTATTACAAATTACACATCAGTGAAGAAAATCCTTCTGCTTGTTAGATACCTCACTGGATAAATACTAAAAATAGATATAATTCATAAAAGATTTAGATAGCTCTGTTAAGAATTCAGATCGAAACAAACGGTCATATTTTTGAGCATCATTGATTCATAAAACTTAAGACAGAATATCCAAGAAATACTTACTATACGCTTGACCCCACTGTGTATTGTTTCTAGATGAATGTTTGCCAAAAACCCGATAATATCAGTGGCATTTCCAGTTCTCAACAGTAGTCAGCTTCAGCATTTTCAAAAATTCCAAGTAATCGTACAGCATCAAGGATATTTGCTGCAAAGTAATTTATCAAAATAATCTTCTCCACTTCCCTTACAGTGTCCTTGCTGCCCCTGCACACAAAGCCCACAATGCCGTCCATTAGAAGAAGGAACGACGACAACGGAAATTCAACCTGAACTCCGGTATAGGAGTTTGCCACCCCAGATTGGGTGGAAAAGAAACGAAACCCAGAAAAATCATCATCTCCAACATCCCTTGTACGCTGGATGACGTGTATCCTGATGTCAGAGCCATTAACGCTTCTGTTTCCACGTAATAAAATGAAGTTCTGTAAAAAGGTCACCCAGAGCCAGAAACATCGGTCAGTACGCGCCACCACCACAGGATATAGGACTACGGATAGAGAGCTAATTGAAACGTTTCCAGAAAAATTCCCACAAAGGTTTGTCCTTTCAGCCGTCTGCATGGTGCCCCACGTGCTATGGCTACCAATCGCCCTTCTCCTGACAAACAATCAAGGGATACTCGACGGCTAGAGCAAGGACTACAAGGCAATGATGGATACGCATAAAAATTAGCTGCTCCATGCTCGGTTGGATGAGGTGGGTGTCCTGGTCTGTGGGACAATTGGCTTTGCTATCATTAGTTTTCTGGATACTTAACGATGATGGCCTTAATTATATCCTTTTTCCTAATTTCTTCTCTAAGTTGATTGTTTTTATTTTCATGTAGTTCCTTCTTTTTTTTTTCTACTCGGATTGTTGTTGTTTTGAATGGTGGATGTTTGAAGGGGAGCATTCAATGTTCGGTTGTTTTTTTTTCCGTCGAAAGTGGCAGAGGCATTTTTAGTTGGTACGCTACGTTGCTTGTCTTTGTTTACATCCGAAGGGAATGTTGAGAAAGGAAGTACTATGAAAATAGACTCTTATGTTTCCGGGATTTTAGTGCGGATGCTGATGATGATGATGGTGATGGAACTACCTCAGAAGATGTTTCAAACGCAAAATCCCTGGGTTGATGCGCTCTAACTCTGCCTTAAGGAGGTGATTGATTGTTTTTATATGTAAATAGCTGAAGGAATTAATCAATGCTAATGACAGATATCCTCAACTTGAAGAATGAGTAGGATAACAAATAGTCGGGCATTTAAAGCGATAAATTGATGACATATCAGCGGCTGGTGTTCGCTGCTTAGGTCTTGGCCCGGATTTAGGATATCTTTGAAAGATTTGTTTTAATATCTCTTGAAAAAGGACACAGCCTAATTAGATCGAAAGCGGTTTAGAAAACGAGGTACGATGATATCTGCAATTTCTTAGTCAGACGTCATCTAGCGAGTACGCAAAGTAGTGATGTAGTTTTTAGTTCGGCTTTAGCCTTGGCGTATATCGAGCAATGTTTGCAGCCCAAAAATACGTGAAGAAATGTTAAACAGGTTTTGGGTCGGAAGAGTTGGGTGACAACATTCCTTAGTAATTAAGCTGCGGGATGCTCTTCGTGGTTTATCTAGGTTCAGGGCTGTTAGCAATTCAAAGACTTTAGAGTATTTCTTCCATCTGCGATGCAACACGCTTACCAACGTTAAGGATCTTGTGAGAGTGCGCTTCAAAATCTGGTGGGCAGAATTGGAGCGCACTCAACAAAGAAGGAATACACCCTGGGCATTTTAATCGATATTGTGGATGATTTCGACAGCGCAACTTTTGACGGCATGTGTAACCCGGCCATACAACACGGCATAGGTGAGTCATTAGTTTTGTGGATAAAAGCAATGCCGGTGAATAGGATAGTGATTGCGGATACTGATTGTGACCAATATGTGATAGAGAGAGTAAACAGGGCTTGCCTGCAGGCCGGCATTCTATCTCCACTGCTATGGTGCATGTTGACCGACTCTCAACGCGGTAATAGTTCGGACGTCTATTCACAAGCATACGCGGATGATATAGCTGTACTCTGTGTTGGATCATGTTTAGCGACTGTCTGCTTTAAGGCGCAAGCAGCCTTAAACGGAATCGACAATTAGTGCATTAGAAATGAGGTTGTTCACTTTGCGAGAAGGAGGAAGCTGGCTGGTCTGACTCAATACTATCACCAACAAATTCGCCAAGGAAGTTAAGTATTTTTCTGGGTATCGTCCTGGTCCTGGATAACAAACTTCTATGGACTAAACATATTACGACGAAAGCCTAGGCCTTCGGGCAATGCAAAGGAGCTGTCGGCAAGACATGGGGCAAGCGGAGATATGCGCATTCCTTATGCCAACGAACTATATTGAGGAAGAACTGGTGGAAAAGGTGAAGCCCCTTACGACTTCCAAGCTACTTCGAGAATACAAGATGTCACTGAGTTTTGTCTGGTCTCAGATCACAATGGGATCATGGATTGTTAGACAACACTCAGAGGAGAGCTTTTCAGGACCCGAACGTACGTTCGGTCTGTCGGTTAGGGTTTTAATTGACAGTTAGATTTCATATGAGCACAACTGCAGATGACATGAGTTTCCAGGTTGCCGGTATACCAAACGAATGCTTCTCAACATCTCTAAGAGATGAGTGGCTTTCCCTCAGTAGGAAATACTGCAGGGTACTCAGTACTCACTGACATCGTGACGGGGTATTACACTTTTGCTGAGTACATAAATGTGGTGGGCATAAGTGGTACAACAACCTGTGATGGTTGCTGTGAAAATAATAATGACACCTCGGAGTAGTAGCTCTCTGAATGTCCGACTTAAGCTCGAATCAGGCTGCAGGTACTTACTCATCTTTCTTCGAAAGACTGAAAGATTCCATTAAAAGGAACTTACAAGGAGTACAATAGACTAGTTCTTTGTCTGAGAGTTAAAAAAAAAGAAAAAGAGTTAACATATCATCTCGCTTTCGGTAATTACTGAAATGTTTTATATAAGCGACATTGTTAGCACAACAGCAGCAAGTAGCGGCAACAGCACAAAACCCTCTAGGTTGACTGATGTACCTTGTAAAAGGGCTACTTGGTGTAACGACTAATTTTGAATGAACCTCCCAATCAATAACTAATGTCATTGGAAACGTTACTGCTTTGCGCGCCAACATCTGGATTTTAATCCGCCTTTTCATATTTTTTTTATGTGACCATTGTAAAATTAACTTAGTCATTTTTGAACAAACTATTGAACTATGAAGCCGACTTTCTGTTCTTAAACACAAGCGACCAGGAAAATGGAAATGAGTACGGCCATGTACTGCAAGAAATGTTAAAGCAGCAGAGAGTGGATAGAAAATATAGGGCAGAACAGTGCAAATAGTTTGGGGCTTATCCTTAAAGCTGCAAATCTACAGTTTCACCCAGGAACTGTAGAGAAGGAATTATGTGTACTTACCTTTTTCAATTTCAGTAGCATTTTACCGCCAATACCTTGGAGGACGACATCTTGCCCAAGGTATATTTTTTACCAAAATATTATAAATTATATCAACGACCTGCTAAAGAAGTTACTGAGAACTGAAGATGGTAGTACGCACGCTTTCTGCAGAATTTACAAAATATTTTTAATCCAAGCTGCACGTGCTGGCGTCAAGGTGCAAATTTTAAAATCAAATGATGCAACCAAGCCACACATATGCTAAATGAGCAGCGGAACTTAAGGTTCTTGCTAGGGAAGTGTCTGCTCACGATAATCAGTTCGCATGACCGCGACACAAAAAAGACCCCACTCTGGATGAAATAGAAGAACTCGCGGCGGCCTATGAATGGACGGAACTGGCATCGAGTATTTTAAAAGGCAATCTACGATACAAGTAAGTCAAATTACAACTTTAATATAAGAACATCGTACCCTGGATGTTTCGCACAGCACAGTCGAAAAAATTGCAAGCATATTGAGTTGGTTTGTAATACGCGAGCACATTAGTAGACATTTGTTTGTCCCCAAAGCACGCCAAACATTCAGTCTGTCTAAGATACAGTAAAACATCCTAGAAAAGGAGATTTCCTCCTAAGCAACCTCAAGAAGTCTAAAATATTCAAAATGTGATACACGCAAATGATAGACACTACGACTGTTGCAGGACCCATGGCCACAGCAACGAACAGAAAGAAATTAAGGACGATTCTCCATACGAATGTTTTGAGCAAATGCAATCTTTAAAATGGTTCTATGTATGTTTCCGCTTGTCCGTCAATTCAGTAAATCAAAAGGTATCCCCAGTCAGGTAAGGAAGTAAATCTAGAGGATAAAAGCTAAACATACTCGTACATAGGACCTCGCCAAAAGATTTAACGACTGAACGCAAACCTCATGAGGGAAGATATGCCATATGTGAACTTAATTAAATGGGAATTCGATGGTCTTGTCGGTGCTCATTATTACAAATCCAGCTGTTTGCTAAGTCTTCGGAGGACCTCACTCATGGGACTTAAACTTACAAATCAGCTGAAAAAACAGTGCAAACAGAAAAGGAGTTAAAAAAACGGGTTGGATCACATTTGGATATACTTGTACATAATGTTATGTGTAGCTTTTCCTTCTAAAATGCTTTGGAAATTGCTTCATTTAAAAGGTAGTCATCATTATGTATGTACTCGTATTTCTTTTTAAATGCCCAATGAAAGCCAACGCAGCCCTACTCTTCCATTCGTTTTGTTTTGCGGTCATTCGTATTTTGCGCGAACTTGTTGAATTTACCATATTTTCCATTTACCACTCAAACAGAAGGGAAGGGACATTTCGTAAGGCTGCGGTTAGATTATTATGTCTCAATGTACAAATTGATTTGTATTTTATATAGTAATTAGGAATAAACGTTCATTCATATGTGGATATGAAAAATTCGAATTATTTATCTGGGTATTAAAAGTTAAATTTGTTATTCATTCGAGCCGTAGGCTGGGACAATCATTTGCTTCGTAGTAACATAAGGCAAATCGTTGCCATTGTCGCGGGAGAATTCGAAGTTTTAGCTCCGTATATGTCACCGCCACCCCAAAAAAATCCAAGCTTATACGTATCCAATTCAACCAAAAACAAACGTGAGATTACGTCTATCAGTGAAAACACAGTGATTTCTCAAATTCAGTTTGCCTGCAAATCGGACAATCTTACCGCGTTTTTGCAAACAGCAAACAAACGGTCAAAAATTTATGTCGAATCAAACGTTATTGAAAGAGTTGTCTTCAAGCTTGCAACGACTAAGAAGTTTTGTAGACATGCTCAAAGCAAAAAGTCATAGAATACGCTTATATGAGTGGAGCTGGCAAGAAGAAGAACCATATGCGACGAGTTGCTAATGGCTCGTCTAATTAATACTCAAAATGTATTCAAAGTTTAGAGGAGAACTAGCTGGTCTTACCCGCTTCGCTGGGTCTTTAATATGCAGTTTAATGTACACTTTTTTAGAACACTCTCAATTTTCTAAAATATGAAGACATTTGACCCGCCCAAGTTCATCCACACCCAAAACTATAATTCGTTTCCTGTTGATTAAAACTTTTTACCTGCAACTTCTTCAGGACTTACTTTTTCCTTACTTAAAAATTGCAGAGCTCAATATTCATTGTGCAACAGTAATGCACGTACATAGACATCTCATTTGTTAGAGCTAAACATAGAAGTGTAGAGAATATATTTACAATTCTGTAATTAATGTTGAAGTAATTTATTACATTTGAAAAACCTCCGTGTATACAATGTTTCGTGTTTTTCCGGTTGGGCTATAAATGGACAAATTATCTGGACTACCAACTCTTGAACATCCTACATATAGTTGGCCATGGGAAAAGCAAGGCTCCTCTAGTTGTAAACCAGCAACAGATAGAGTTTGTCCTTGAGATTTATTAACAGAAGTGGCAAAACTCAGGCGAATCGGGAATTGTAGCTTTTTGAAGTGAAATAGTGTGTCTGATGGTATCAGAGGAATACGTGGTAGAACAACGTCTGATCCTTCGCCACAGCCAGTAAGAATAGTTGCTTCGATAACATGATGCATTAGTTTTTTAACCACCAGTCTTGCCCCATTACAAAGGCGAGGTTGATCTAGGTTTCGCAAGTGCATGATTGGAACTCCAACTTTTAACTGCAGTCGATGGGGGGTAAACCTGGTGGCTCTAATGAATTTAGAAATTCTGTTGGATAGTTAACAGATTCCGATAGGTCGACCACAGTGTCAATCGATCTGTAGGTATGGCAGTTTCCAGGTATCATATTCAGGAGTTGACTATTGATGTTATTAACAGTGTTATTTCTTGGTGCAAGAATAGCTCTTTCGCATAGCCATCTATGGTTGTGATAATTTTTTTTGAGGTTTGGAAATACTCTTTCCACTAGTTCATCAACTGACTGCACCACAGTACTGACTTGATCAGGACTTAAATTACCATCTCTGTCAAGGGTCATCCTTCCTTCTCCAAGTTTTATTAATTTTTGAGCAAAGTGGCCTGATAATTGATCCCCATAAAGATGTGCACTCATATTTGTGGAAAGTTTCATTGTTTGCACATGGTACCACAGGAAAGAAGACTTAAGGCAAGCTTTGATTTCATCTGTTTTAGTTTGGGATGACTGGAAGCGTTTGTCTAAAGTCTCCCGACAATACAATGGTTATACCTCCCATCAGAGACTTGCATTCTAATATGTCTTGCAGTGTTCTGTTAATTGCTTCAAACGCTTTCTTATGGGCCATTGTACATTCATCCCAAACTATAAGTTTACACCTCAGGTTCTTACTGAGCCATTCCAGACGATTTGATGATATTACAAACAGGTGAATCATTAGCGGCTAGATTTAATGGAAGTTTAAAAACAGAGTGAGCTGTTCGACCCCCAAGAAGTAGCGTAGCAGCAATGTCGGATGAAGCCACAGCTAAAGCTATTCCTTTCTCTAGTCGTACTTTAGTGAGTAAAAGCTTTGTGACAAATGTTTTCCCTGTGCCGCCTGGAGCGTCAAGAAAAAATATGCCTCCCATTTGATTGGCAACTTTATTAAATACAGCAGAATATATATATCTTTGGTCTGGTAACAACTTTGGCTCATTTTCCATAATGTACCGAGTGAGCCCATGTCGGATGTCGGAAGAAGTCTCCCGGAATAGCTCAGTATTTTGATTATTCACTTCTGTTCTGTTAGTTTGAGGAAGACCAAATGGACGCAAACTTTGTCCCCCGAGAGTAATAACCCTATCTACTATGGCAATATCTAAGTTACAAATATCTTCAGGAAAACCAATTTCCATTTGAGGATTTCGTACTTGAAGTTGGTGCTTAAAATCTTCCGCAAAATCATCCCTGAATTTCATCCATAGAGCCAAAGGCTTACTAATTTCGCACGATATAAGTAGGATAGCGAAAAGAGACCGAAGTTGTTTTGCTGTTTGTTGCGATGAAGCCTCTGACAAAGTAGCATCCCAATGTTCGTCGTCTTCTAGTAAGCCTCGTTTAAGGCAAGTTCAGTTTTAAATGCATTTTATTTTCTTAACACTAACTCTTACATTCTAACAAAAAATGCTTAAATGCTAGCCTACAATTACATAATAATCTTATGCTAACTTACTGGCCCCACACAGGCAAGCATCTCGGTAAGTGTCACAAATATAAGTATCTACAGTCCGTAGAGATACAAATGAGGTGGGACCTATAACTTCATGAAGGAGTAGTCTTAAGAAGAAACACTCGTGTTGGCTGGGATGGACAGTATATACTCTCCCTATGGCAGTATCATATTTAATGCCCTGATAGCCTTCTACTATTTTACCCCTTTTCCTTCTGTTCCACTTGTTATTGTTCTATGTATAATACGATGGCACCTGATTGTATAGCAAAGTTCGAGCAAAAGAGTCTTGTTGGCATAATTTGAAGAAACCTGTAAGTGTGGTATCTCTTGGAGTTCGTGCTTATTGTGGGGCAGTATCAGCTGTAAAATAGACTCTCTGACCATTCTCCAAATGGACAGCAAGAAGTTGCACTGCCGGATATCGATTATGAATGGAAAAACCGAAAATTCTCTCCAGAAAGCTTCATTGCTGCTTATATATCGACCCATTTGGTATTGACTAATTTCATTTTGAACCTTTCGGTTGTGAAGTGCATACGTTGCAGCGTCTGATCCCTTGTTAACGTATTTGTACACATATTTAATTGATTTTACCGAGTTACAAAATTCTACGTTAATATGAGCATTAAACATCTTGGATAATAGAGGGCAATAGGGTACAATCCACCTGTTATCAACTTCATGTCCTATCATCGTTTGAAAACCACCATCTTCAGGTTTTCTTCGCCTATAAGAGGGATACCCATCCGCACCAATCTGTGTTTCATAAAAAAATTCGTTTGTTGCACTTACCATCTTTCATGCAAGGGGAATTGTAATTGAAGGAACCACATGGACCATGGACCATCTGTGCCTTAACGATTTCAAAAAGTACTTTGTCCCTCTGCAGAGATGAGTGAATCGATTTGATTGGAATGGAGTTTCGTTTGAAGCCAAATCAAGATATGCGCATGAGGCAAACGTCGTTGCATTCTGGGTCCGCTCATGCATGTACCTGGGGCTTCCTCTGAAACTTGAAGGAAGAATGCAAATTTGACTAAGATCTCTTCCCTACTGGAACATCATTTTCGATACCATCAAATGTATGTACGAATCAACTCTATAGCACAGTCTTTCTGACTCTGTTTTGGCATACATGTCTTCAGCAAAAGTTGCTGGCTTCGATGAAGATGGTTAAAGGAATTATTGCGGGTCATGAAGTAATAACTGTAAAAATTCATGCAAGAAACATCCTTTCTAGAGTTTACACCAGCCTGAGGAATACCAAAGTGATATCCATCTTCTCCATTTGCAAATAAAAGTGGATATTGTAAAGTATCATATGATCTGTGCGTTTCGTTTATGTGTTTGAAAGATTCATTATTATATCTATACTTTAAAACAATATCTCTTCTGCCATGTTGTTCATCACCCATAATTAAAGCAACTTTATTGCATTCGGGCGCATTGAAGCGTCGAACGTGTTCTCCAGATGGTCTTTTTTCAGCATCAATAATAAGCTTACACTCCGGGATAGATAAGCACTCTAAAGTGAACTTAAAACTTTTAACGTAGCTGTTTTTTAAAAGCAGCATTTCTTGCAGTTTCAAAAAAAGATCTTTTCTAGTTCCTTGGTTGTAATCACATCTCTTCTGCGCTTGTTGTTCAAGATCACTAATAAAATAAACTTGTAAATATTCGGGCTCTTTACCATCCAAGTGTATGGTACACCTGTCCTTGGATTTTAAATGTTGGCATAAGTCCACCTTCCGTAATAATATTTGCTCCAAAAGATGTCATTTGAAAAGCAGAGTTGTATTTTCGAATATGCTGTAAAAAATGCCTGGATTCAGGCGTCGTGCCTTTAAAGAGATCTTTTAAAGGTTCTGGTGAGTCTGACTATGCCTGGTGGTTCCTTTTCCTACTTTTTTGCACTACAGGAGAAACACAAAGGAGACATGTGGCCTATTTTCACAATTTTTTCCGACGCATATTCATGATCAGATTCATACTTGAAAGCACATTGATGCCACTGGCTTGTTGTATATGGTCGATTTCTTCTGTTCGTAATACAATCATGTTCCTGGTATCATATAGCAGCCATTCTGTCTGCTTGGGCTCGGAGTCTTCCGAGACATTGATCTTCTGTTTCTCTTTGCCGGGCTATCCTTTTACGCTGAGCATTAGCATATCTCACAGACAATGAACGCTTTTTTCGTGGCATGTTAGCACCTACAATAACGGGCATATAAAAACATAGCAATTGTATATGATAATCCTCTAACTACGATAACTAAACTCAAGTTCTTAAGAAATAAAATATTGTTAAGCTCACCGTAATTCTCGAATAGTCAAAACGCACCAAATTAAATAAAAAACAAAGAAAAACACGTATAATCTTTAATTATAGGATTTCTCGAAAAACACTTATCTATTTAAAAATCAATTCAAGAGTGCAATCGCACTTCTCAGTAGGGCAACCAGTGCCAAAAAAAAAAAAAAAAAACAAAGAAAGAGAGAATATCCGTTAAGTGAACATGACATTCAGCCACTGGTGCGCTGTTGATTGCAATGACACGCGATTGATTGTGATTTTTCGCCTATGCAAAAATTTATATTTTGGCTCACTTCTCCGGATCTAGAGAGCACAGATTAATGATTGATATATCAATCTCTTTCGCAATAAATGCACTAACCAGGTAATTCAATTATATTCAAATCGGGTGTGCCATTATTAAGTTATAGACGTATAAATGGAATGAAATGCGCCTTAAAGGACATGGAGGAATACATAAACCTGTTTATAGGGCAAACAAATTAATCTAGGATTTTAAAATTTCTTTCTGGTGTTTCTTCTCTTCAAAAGGAATCGACTGATATAAAATAACATTGTGGTTTCGTTAGCCTACCCCCATTTTTCTTGAGCCAAACACAAAATATGGCTTCTAAAATATAGGGATAGTGAAAGAGTATAGAAAGAATACCAAGCCTGAGTCGTTAATTGCTCTACATCAAAGTTACTCGAACCTTCAAAAAGGATCCCAAATGATCATTATGGTATCCAACTGTAATATGCTGGATACTGTTCGGCCCAACTACAAAAATCGCTTCCACAAACGACGTCATGTCATGCACCTACATACGAGTATAGTATATATCGAAGTATTTTGAGGAGTAACAATTTTAAAACAAAACTATCAGCCCTAGTCAAAAAGCCGATGTCGAGCAAAAGATATACCGACAAAAAAGATGAATGAACGCTTCCAGGCTGGGCTTATGTGGACGGCGATAACGAAGCCCGGTAACTGTTGCATGACAGTGAAACGCCTTATGGAAATTGAACACAATAAGAAGCATGAAGGAAGTTAAGGACTTTGCCACCGCCTATAATATCGTCTGCAAACAGTAAGCTACAACCAGAAGAAACTATTCCGAAAGAAGTTGGCTCAGTTGTCAATAAACTTTGTTGTCTTTACGGCTAGGGCTTAATTTTCGTCTTGTGCAGGTCAACATGTGAAAACGACCAAGGCTGTGGAGCATTAAAACCTATCGTGGCTTTAAAATCTATCATGAATTATCATTACGCTAAAGACTTAAAAGTCCACAGAACAAGCCATCAAAATAGACGCTTTGCAAGGTATTGATGGTGATGTACTAGTGAGCGCGATAGTTAGACTCGGCATATTCTGGCAGCCAGACATCAATTATTCGGATTATTATTTTCCACGTTGAGAAATATGTACATATATCGTGAAGAGCCCTTCAAAAATAAAGGTACTAAGGATCATAATGTCAGTTTTCGATCATTTCCTAAGCCAACACACTATTGCTGTCAAGTTACTTAAAATTTGGTAATTTTGGTATACGATAGGATGAGTCGCTGCCAGATGAAGTTCTTTTGGGAGGATGGCGGACAAAGCTGTCACATATAGTGGAATACAATGTCCCACGTTTTTACTTTCGAAATGGCTTGATGCTAAAAACCCAGCTTCGTATTTTCGTATTTCGGAGATCAGTTAAGGCGAATAAAGAGGTAATCAGATATTTCTTGATCATTTTTCTTTGGAGTCTGCTCATAATGGAGCAACATTACCTAGGAGTTTCTTGAAGTTTTCTGGAGTAATTCAACAACAGACACCAAATGTATTAGCAGTGAGAATCATCAAAGTACAAATGTTTTATAGCATATTGTAAAATTGTGGAAATTTTGACGACTACTAATTTATCTAAGAAATCTGCTAATGGGTCGAATTGTCATCTAAGTCACCTAAATTTTAACGCCTCATCAGATTGGTGAACAGGTCCCGGTAACGGTCCCTAGCCTTACCTGATGGCATTGGCTACGACGATGAACTTGATTTTTATCTGAAGTCCGGGTCAAGCCCGGATAAGTGAGATAGTGTTGATAGAGATACATAAGTTGAAGTAAATAGGTGCTATTAATGTTACCAACTAAAATCTGATGAAAAGTGTAAGTCTCTGGTATCTCTAACATTCCTTGGGCTCATCTTCGTGTGTCTTGATTGTGCTGGATAGGTTTCGAAAATCGTTGATCGTTCATATATATTACAAGCGCAGTCATCTGAAAAATCCCACGAACATCCAGTGCTTTTAAAGATGAGTTAAATCCTCAGAGATATTTTATTAAACGATGCTGTAAGGCTGAAATTTTATCTGTATGGGTTTTTGCCGCAGTCCCCCAAGCCAGGATGCCGTATCTAATGCGCGACTCTGCGAGCGAGTAATACACCTGCTTCATCACATTATAATTGCAAAGTCTTTTCAAATATACCATCGCAAAAATAGCACTCTTAAGTTGAAGACGCAGTGCATTAATGTGTTCACTCTAAAGGAACTGTTCGTCAATTGTTATTCCTAGATATTTTGACCGCTGTACAACTTTAATCTCCTGGTTCGGTGAACAATTTTAATTTCTCCGATCCGCTCTGAAGATTTTTAACGGCCGTGTTAAGATCTCTATGTTTGACAACTATGGCTATATCGTCTGCAAATGCATACGCAGTTCGTTTGTAAAAAGAATGTATAAGATAGGACCAAATTTGGATCCTTGAGGAACGCCTTAAGAGCTTGATTTTTGTTGGCTTGTTTCCGTTGCCACCTTAACCCTGATTGTTCTATCAGTGAGATAGTTTTCAAGCCAATTTAATATTACTCCCCTCACACCAATTCTGCCGAGACTCTATAATTTTCTCATGAGATAATGTGTCAAAAGCCTTCCTGAAGTCAATATAAAGTACCAGTATGTTGAGGTTTCTGTTTAGTCCTGCATTGATTGTGTTCGCAAAATCTCCTAATAGTCTGTCCGTGCTTTTGTTTCTTTGGAAACCATATTGGTTTGGACGAATAATTTGATGTTTTTCTCAAAAACCATTGAAACTATTGACCATAAGGTCCTCCAAACATTTTTCAACAGCAGATAGAATAGAAATAGGCCGATAGTGTTCTACATTATTTTTAGCACCAGCCTTGTAGATTGGCCGCACGATAGCTGTTTTCATTAGCCGTGGTACGTGGACTTGTAAAATAATTCGATTAATAATTGCTTGTAAAAGGTCTGCCATCTAACGTTTTTTTTTTTCAACTAGTGCTTATTTCGTGAATGGTAACACTTAGCTCATGTCTGATCTGACAGATAATTAGTTTTATCCTTCCGGTTAATAATGGAAAATAATTTCATTCAAATGGCTGTCTCGGCTGGCCATGCAGTAGCCTACACGATCGGTCCAATTTTTAAGCACATTATCGATTGTGTGCAGCTGTATTTCACCAATGGCTTCACAAATATTGTCCTTTAAAGCGACAATTGTCTCTGGCTTGTCGGCGTAACACTTATCTTTTACGGCACCCCACAAATAATAGTCCAATGGTGTCAAATCGCAGCTCCGAGGTGGCCAAACGACATCAGCTCTGCGGCTGATAATGCGATCTTCAAAAACAAGGCGCAAAACATCGAGTGTAGCTTCGGCTGTGTGGCACGTAGTGCCGTCCTGTTGAAACCAAATGTTGCCAATATCCTCCTCTTCAATTTTTGTGAACAAAAATTCGTTCAACATGGCCCGATAACGATCGCCATTGACTGTAACGGCCACTCCTTGCTCATTTTCGAAGAAAAATGGCCCAATTATGCCGCTGGACCAAAATCCGCACCAAACAGTGACTCGTTTTGGGTGTATCGGCTTTTCAATGTATGCGTGCGGGTTTTCTGTGCCCCAAATGCGACAATTTTGCTTGTTTACATACCCGCCAAGATCAAAATGAGCTTCATCTGAAAAGATGATTTTTTTGGCAAAATCGGCATCTTCTCTAAGTCGATCGCAGGCCCATGTTTCCCAGCGTTCAGCGGAAGGATAAAACTAATTATCTGTCAAATCAGACATGAGCTGAGTGTTACCATTCACGAAATAAGCACTAGTTGAAAACAAAAACGTTAGATTGCGGACCCTTTAGTAATCTATTATAGTAGATTTACTAACCTCACTTTTATTGTCATGATGGCGCCCAGCGATTATATGCTAATTTTATAATAATAACATACATGTAATAATAATTTTAAAAAATCCTTAGGTTGTAGCTTAAGATTTAATTAATTTACCTGAAAGACCGTGTTCACAGGCATTTTGATAACAAAAGCGATAATTATTGCAAGCACCTCGCGAATGTCTAGCCGTCATTGAGGTCCATGGAAAAATGTACCGATAGATGGGTTGATTGTATTTCCACAATTTTTGTCACCTTTTTTTAGAGCTTTTCTTTGAGCATCGCCACATCCAACCGAACTTTACATTTCTACACTTTTCTCCTTCATAGGTAAGTTGCAACACTGTGGGGGAATGGATGTTTTAGTGGGAATTAAACCAGATTCTTCTAAAAATTCAATGCTTCTTTCGTTGGTCGACACCAAATCTCCGAAGGAACAAAACACTGAGAAGTTATTTAGTTTAGGATGGATTAGAGGATGCTTAGCCGTCATTGCTTATTCACAAAAAATATCACTTGATTCGCACTACGGTTGAACACAGAGTGATCACAAAAAGAAATAACGGTATAAAAGCCAAACGTTTGTTCGGTTATATTTTTGCATCATTATCAAGTGCATTACATATTACGTACGTACAAACATAGATATTTCGCAAAGTAAATAATTTACTGCAACACTGGAACATGTGAATTTTCTATAATGCGAATTAGTGAAACTTTGTTATTAATGGGAACTTTGTAATTTTGTGATGAGTACTGTGGATGAAGAGTATTTATGACATAGGCGCCTGCCTGATGAAAAGCAGATACCCCGAGCGGAGCAACGAAGTTGGGTGAGCGGGACCTGCCGCTTGCGGAAAGAGAGTTGAAATCCCTTAATCCCGCGAAGCGGGTCACCCGTGTACTTTTAATTAAGAAAACTATTGATATAGGCGTCTGCGAGATGTTTAAATAATACTCATTAACTTATTCAAAGGAAGACTACGTACATAAATCCCAAAAAACAAAACTAAAGTAGTAATTTCAATTTCAATTTGCTCAAAAACTAGAGGACATAAAGCCATGCGTTTTTGTGTTCGATTCAGAATTAATACGCGCATTGAATAAAAAAACCAATTTGGCACATTATTTCTCAATTTTGAGTAATATTGTTAAACAATTTTTTTTTTAATTTGTTACCAAGAATTTGAGTTTGAATGTGAATTATTCAAAAACTGTTTACACGAATAATTTGTTGCAAATTTTATATTAAATAACAAGTTTCGGGCTTTTAGATTTTGTATAGTACTTTATTGGAAGTACGAGTATTACCGTTGTTTTTTAATAATTTTTTTCCCATCTTAAGTCATTTGTTTTTAAATTGCCCATAACTCCTAAACGGGACGAGATGGACCCCCCCCCCCCTCCCATAGTAAAAAAATGCTGGTTTTTAACACCTCTACAAAATACTGTTATCAATTCTTGACGCCAAAGTTACCGTACTCGTGCCAAATCATCAAATCTACTAATTTTAATAACTTGGTCGCCTTTCCTTTTTCCTTTTCCTAATGAGCACAGATTAATTCCTACCCCAAACAAATTTACGTTTATTTTTACTGTCATAAGTGAAATGACAGTGAGACAGTGAGTCGTTAATGTAAATCTTGCCGCTGCTGATCTTGTTATTGTTACTGGGACTACCAGAAACATTTTCTGATATTTTTTTTCTGTCCTCTCTCACCTTATTCATCAATGCTTTTTTCCGTGAGAGAGATGAAAATTTTACGCACACGATATTAGAAGGCGCATATTTGCTGTTTTTGCTAATCAATTTTACATTCTTGACGTGGCACGATTCAATTTCGCTGGTATTGATTTCCACGCTATTTACAGCTGGTAATAGTGTTTTAACTCTCTCTTTAACATTACTATTGTTTAGATCCGGAATAATAATATTAATTTTTATAGACAGAGAATTATTTTTGTTTTCAAGCGATCTACTCGTAATTCTTTAAAGAGCTCGGCAGTCAGTCTGCTCGCTCCAGTAGCTTTGTTTGACTTAAACTTAGATATGATTATCTTCACTTCATCCGGGTCGGGTGGACGGAATTGTTGATCTGCATGGTCCAGGTTGAAGGGGTCATTCTCTTTGACAGCGGCATTTGGTTCGGCATTGCCGTTATATAGGTAAAGTCAACAGAAATGCTCTTCGTAAATCCTCAGCATCGACCGCAACTCTACTACTATAATATATTCCCTTGTTCGTCTCTACAGGGTTCGGTTTGATGTTTGTATCCGTGGCTTATTATTTTTACGTTTTTGTAAAATTAGCGAACCTTATTCCTGGAGTAGCGCCTCTCAATTTCATCGACCGCGCTCTTTTTGTACTCCTTCTTTTTCCTCCTGAGAAGCTTGTGTTCGTTTCTCCTTTTCTGCTTGTAGAGCTGCATGTGCTTGCCGGCAGTAGTGGTCACACCAAGGGCTTCGTTGTGATGGCCGAGTGAAACCCAGCATATAAGAGGCGGCATCTCTGATGGCTTCTGGCCACTGGTCTTCAGTACTTGATGCTGGCTGGATAGCACCTCTCTTGGCGATATTTTGCTATTGTAGTCGTCCGACATTAAACTTCCGCATAGTATTAGCTTGTCTTTGCGATGTTCGGGGTATCCGCAACCGTACTTTAAATACAACAACGTAATGGTCCGAGTCGATGTTGGCCCCTCGAACCGTTCGGACATCCGTATTAGTATCATAAGGAGTCTCCTTATGAATATCGAGATGCGAGAACTGCGTGCTAGATACAACAATGGTTCACTCCGCCGCAAAATCGATTAGCCTGAATCCGTTCTCGGAGGTGGTGTCGTGCAGGCTTTACTTACCGACGGTGCTATCAAAAATGCCGTCTCTACTTAGCTTTTCATTAAAGTCGCCGAGAACAATCTTAATGTAGAAGCGATCTTTGGTGTTGTCATCTTTCTCCGCTTTGGGCCGTGAGAGCATAAAAGTCTAATGTTGGCAAATTTTGATGTAATATGCATAACATGCCGCAAACCCAGGACTTCTTGCCTAAGTCTGCCTCTAACAATAAATTCTTTCTTTACCCACTCAATTGAGTAGGACTACACTTATTATGCCAACGCTTGTGTTAAGTTTTTCGGAAAATGGGACAGAAAGAGAAAGCAAGATGTTAGGCCTCAGTGGCTATACCACTCCATATACCACTTGAGCCACGGCCACCCGCATCCTGCTAGTTGTTCGGCTGCACGTGGCCTATTAAGGGACCTAACATTACATGTACAAATCCGAAGTTCGATGTCCTTATTTCATTTGCAGAGGTTTTTAATAGTAAATCCGTCCGCATCCGAGGATTGTTGTTGCTTCGTAACTTCGTAACTATACACCGCGAGGATAGTTACCCATTTTTAGGTACAAGTGTTTTGTATAGATGCGTGTACCTAGATCGTATTCTATAGACGTTCCGGAGGTTCATACCAGAAGCGTTGATAACTTTTTCATTTTAACACTTGACACGTGTTTTTTACAATTTTTCACACTTAAAAAGTTCAAAAAGAACCTTATCTCTTTCGCAACTAAATTTGCGATAAGTTTAATATGAGCTAGGTATTAGGTGCCTGAATAACAGCAGCACAACCAGAATGTATCCGTATTTTCACAGGATTCAGTCCTACGAGGAAACTTAATAGAATTCAGCGCATGTGTGGAATAAATAGATTTTTACCTTTCATGATGTCATTTTACTGCCAGGCTTTTTATTATAGATAGATATATTAAGGAAAAAAATCAGTCGATACAATCACACAATATACTTATACTCTGAATCCATTTGGAATGGATTTTGCAAATGCGTCGTACATTTTAGCGTATTGATGAAACGAATTGACAGTTCGTACTTGGCCACAGTCAATCTCCAATTTCTTGAAGAGTTATTCGGTTCTTGTAGGAAAGTCCAAGTAAGGCAGAACTACAAGTTCAGATGTGTTCCACATATGGCCAAACAACTCTCATTTACCCGAATACTGAAACTGTAAGAGCATTAATCATTAGCAGAATCGACACGAGCCAAATGACTCCAAAATCACATGTTCAAAATGTAGCAGTACCTCACCATCATTTTACAATCATCATTACCATGGTCAACAACTGTAGGTACGTTCAGCACAATTTCCTCCAAAAGAAAGTAAAATTCCGGAAGTGTAACACGAACACCAATTCCAATTACTAGGTCAGAGGGAGCTAATCCAAATTTCTACTGTCATCTGCAATTGAACTCATACACGCACCAGCACCAGTACCAACAACAGCATTTCAGTCTGTAGCGTCAGACAACCGAGACGGATACGATATAACATCCATTGTCGGTAAATTAAAACCTCGTAACGCATCACAGATGCCAGAGGCACAAGTGTCGGCCTTTGTAGCGGCGACTGGGCTCGCGATAATTTCACATCACACGGTGCGAACACATGAAAATCTGCAATTATAGATATGTACGTATGTGTATATGTATCTACATATGTGACTTGACTTGTCATTGATGCTTTGACCAATTCCAAATCATCAGTTCCACCGGCAACCTTGAGTCAATAATAATCGACTAAATGGAGTCTGCCTCGCTGTAGGTAACCAACCAAAGAGGTATATTCCACTCGCCAACACTTTCGAGATGGTGTTACAAGTATTAATACCACTGGTTATAGTGATGATCAAATAAGTACTTGTACACTGGTTCGATGAATCTACCTCGCCGTCCGGCACAATCCGTGGAGGCAGAGTAGAGTTGCGCGCCAATTCATACCTCGATTGCAGTCCAAAATGAGATAATGTGTGTACTGCGGAGGCACTCACATTAAATTACCCCGCACCGAACGGACCATTAAAATAGAAAATTACCAGCCAGCACTGTAGCACTATAATCACCGGAATTTAAAAATTAATACCTCGGCACTCACTCGGACTCACTCGGATGAGCATGTGTTCTGGGTGTTTCTAAAGACCTCCAACCAGTTGCTGATTACTGTAGTGGATGGCGTCAATATGGGGCGGACAGAACTACCCCTTCTTAGTACAACCACTCTAATGGGCCGTTTAGTTGAACTATCTTTTTTCCAGTTTTCGGACGTACCCGTACTCGAACTCGGATTTGCATAAATGCCATTGACCAGACAAAGTGGTGACGAAGACAACAACTGGCACTGAAACTGGCAACGGACACAACCAAGGGTGCAAGGGGTGATTTAGCACATGGTATTTGAAGTGAAAAGCGAACCCTTCTCTGCATGGGATTCCAACCCTTGTTTGCTGGTTTCGGTGTCTTGAAGTGTTTTGCCGAAAGGCGGGTTACTTGGGCGATAATCTTTCGGATCTTTGCCTTAAGGGTTTCCAACACTCGGCAAACGATACGCATTTCCATAAAATGTTTATTAAGATAACTGTTTTTGTTGTAAATTAGTCGGATTCTCTCTGCCGTTGCTATTGCCGTTGTCGTTGTCGTTGTCGTTGTCGTTGTCGTTGTCGTTGTCGCTTTCGAATTAGCTTTAGTCAAAGTAACGTCTTAGCGGGTAAGATTAAGTGCTAAAGGAGCACATGTAATCTCTCATCTATAATGTTGAGTAAACAATGGATGAGGAGAAGTTTCACCCGTTTCCTTGGCTTTGGAGTTTACGCCAGACCACTTTAAAGGGCAATTACATGTACTGCTGCATAATAGCATCGAAGGAATTAAATTCAAGTTTAATCCGAGACGTTCTTAAAGAGGCTTATGGTGTGATTACAGAGAATTTTTTTTTTCGGTTCTTTTCGTTTTCTTTTCAGTGGTCTTTCTGATGATTGAGAACGTATGTATGTACCTATCTTAAAGATGCGGTTTTGAATACTTTTTCAAATCGTTTTCATAATGAAGTACGAGTATACTTGAAGTAAAGTCTTTTTTTCACACTAACATTTCAAAACCGCAACAAATTAGCACTTTTTAAATTGGAAAATCAACACTTGGGCGCTGTTCCTTTGAATAAGGCCTCTCTCAAAATGTTTTTTCTCATTATCAGACGATGGAAGCAAGTCGAGACCTGCTCCTATGCCTTTGGAAGTTTTTGAGCAATCACAATGCCCACTCATTAGGATTTGTTGTTCCTAGCAATATGAATCAACTTTTGCCAACTTTTGCTTAATTTACTTTAGTCTTCTTCAACTGTTTCGCAAGGCATATTATTGGACAGAATTGGAGCTGGAGCACTGTTGCTGGGTGATGTACCCATATAACCTTACAACTGGATAGATTTTATGAAAATAGCATCTCTTCTTTTGACCGCCAGCACCTTCATATGCTCACTGTTTAAATCTGGTCTTAGCTTAAGATATTTCTGTTGCAACATTTCCAAACTTAATAGAACCCAGTGCTTGCAATGTTGTAGCACAATAGAATTCTCCCGAAGCAAATAGCAGCAATTAACAAGTAAATGCTGTGTGTCTGAAGATTGGGCAGCATGAGTGACATATAAGGCCTGAGATAGTAAGCAATTTCCTTCCCGATGATTGGGGGAGATCAGCACTGTTGATGACTCTGAAGACATGTCCCTAAGTGAAATTAGAAGCCTGTAAGCAATCGACCCTTCTTATCGCACTCTCCAAATAAACCTATTACGCCTTTTTGCGCCTTAACGCAACAATGAAACTCAACAAGACTATGGAGGTAAGCACTTGTCTACGCCCAACTGTCCGTGAAAAGAGACAATTCCAAAATTAATGCTGGGGCTGAAGATTAAAACCTGAAATTACCTTTACGATAAAGGCTTTTATAGTTAGCAGGTGATTCACGCAACAGATCATTGAATAGCTACAATACAAATACAATACAAATTCTGAGATTGTTGCTCTACCCAAGTTGTTGATATCCAAAATGGGTCCTGACTGTATAACCGGAAGAGGCCGCCAGGATATAGTCTGATGCAACCACATCAAACATAGAGGACCAATAGGACAACAATTTCCAAGCTAAGATCTAACAAAGTTGCGGGACTCATTGACTTAACCGTTGAGCTGCTTAAAGCAGCAGATGATGACGGGATATGGAGCATACTCGTACATCAACTCATCTCTTAAATCTAGGGCGACGACAAGAACTGCAGCTTTGTTTGTCCGATCCTAAAGAAGAGGGATCCCCTGAACTCAAAGGCCCCTATAAGTGTACTTTTAAGCTTGTAAAGTCCGCCATAAATCAAAATTTTCATATTATGAAGCAGATTTTGGAGTTCGAAATAGACGCACACCAACACTTCATGGATTTCAAGGCTATATATGATCGCATCTATTGAGTCGAACTTTACAGAACCATGCCTAGTTTTGGCATCCTGCCAAGCTCATTCGACTGCTCCTTTAAGGTTAGTAATGATAAAACCGGGACCTTCAATATCAGAAAACGGCTTAAACGAGGCAATGCGTTGTAATCTGATCTTTTTATCATAGTTCTTCAAAGAATGCGTGCGAAACTCACAAGTCAACGCCAGAAGCGCCATTTCTCTAAAGTGTATCCAGACGGCATTAACAAAATGGAGCAGAAGCGGTAAAAATGAGCTAAGCCATCAACGAAAAAAAAAGAAAGTATGATCTGTCAACAAAGAGGGACACACAACGTCGACGACTAGGACACAACGTCACTATAGGAAACTTTGAGGTGCGAGCAGTAATTGGGTCATCCCAATTCTACTTTACGGCGCAG
This sequence comes from Volucella bombylans, assembly GCA_949129095.1. NCBI lineage: Eukaryota > Metazoa > Arthropoda > Insecta > Diptera > Syrphidae > Volucella > Volucella bombylans. The sequence goes on along the minus strand of OX422140.1, from coordinate 314,283,323 downwards.
GGGCTTGGACTCTGACGAAAACGGATGAAAATGTTCTCGGGCGCAGCAAGAGAAAACCTTTTCGTATAATTTTCTATACCGTTTGCATCAAAGGAGGAGACGTTTCAACAGCGAACTGTATGGGCGATGCCGACTCAGATAAACCGGGTTAGAGGATTAGGTCACATTGAGCCCAACCAACTTCGTGTGTCCAATTAAAGAGTTAGGGAGTAGAAAAAGAAATATACTGACGCGCCTTGGTCTCTAATATTTGCAAGTTATAAAGCTTTTCGGGGCATTCCCTAAGCGAGTTGTACGGCTTAGTAAAAAATTGCGATATTTTAGAGTACGTCCGAAAGTGCGCTTGACACTGATGAGCATTCCTAGCGAAACGGGTGTTACGGTTGAAAGTTTGAGGGGGCGGAATTTTGAATCTGGTACAGCAGTGATGGTGGAAATAGCGATAGAACAAGGTGAGAGAGGAGAAATTACGTCAGGGTTCGAGGATGTCAATTAACTGTGTAATATCACCAAAAAGAGGTCTTAGATGCACCTGACCAGATGTGGGCGTTTTACTTTAATTTTTGTCGGATAAATGCCTTACATATCGATGCCAGATCAGAGGGGAAAAAGTATTTCTTACATCGCTTCAGGAAACCTAAACATTTGGCAGTATTTTTGACGACATCAAATTGTAGTCATTCCAACGTAAATTTTCATTAACACACATGCCGAGAATGGAATGTTGTTCGGTTTCAATGATGCAAGTGCCATTCATGGGTAATGGCTGGATGTTAAGAGCGTCGGAGACGGAATGGACCCTTGGGGTATACCAGCATTATTTTGTGGAGATTTGACTTGAAACCGTCCAAGAAAAATTGAATTGAAATTTCTGAAATGTAATTTTTCGTCCACTGAAGAAGAGATTTATCGATTCCAAATGCACTCATTTTCGACAAAAGAGCCTGATGCCAAACTCACTCGAATGCCTTAGATATATCACGTGCAACTATCTGGTTTTCGCAAGATTGATGTACGCTTTGGTTCCACTTTTCGGTGTGACATGCCATCAAATCACCAGCGGACCTGTTGCTATGAAAACCGTACTACCGATCATTGAAAAGTTTTCGTGTTTCGAGATATTTCATGAGCTGACGGTTGATCAACATTTCCATGACCTTGGAAAGAAAGAACGTCAGTGCAATGGGTCTGTAGGAGAAGAAAAATGCTGTTCTCTATCTGCCCGGAAAGAGTTCTAAAGAGTAGGATTTATAAAAATCCGCATAAGCGCTGATTTTGCCAGCGTAGAGATACAGAAAGGACACACATCCTACACGAGTGCGAAAGTGGATTCGTCCCATTGAAGATTCGACACACTCATGTGTAGGTGTTGAGCTGGCATCAAAGTGTGCAGCAAACAGATTGATCTTGTCCAGAGAACTGACAGGTAGAATGTCATTATAAATGAGCGTTTGGATAGATGATGAGGCAGAATTTCTAATATTTTTGACGAACGACGAAAAATTGTAACTACCTTCGTGGCATTGTAATAGTTTTTGGTCGTATTGAAATTTCGCACGTTGGAGAAAGATTTTGGAGTCATTTCTGGCACGTTTGACCTTTCTCTCGGTTTGGCGTCATAAGATTGACCCAGCTCGAGTCGTACCACGCCTGTTCTTTTAGTTTGATACTGTTAATCCGATGAGGGATAAACGAACTCATTCCCAAGAACATAGTGTCTGTGATCATATCAGCAGCGGCATCCAAGTCGTTATCGAGGAAACATAACGACCAGTTAGAACTCCCAATGAAGCTGTTAAGTCTGCTCCAATTGCCTTTCTGTTATTGCCATACGGTTCTTTTAGGAATATTTTCTCTAACTGGATGGTCATTATACGATATGACACAATGGTCCAAAGAGCCTAAAGAAGAAAGCACACCAACGGTGTACTTATCAGCGTAAGAAATTAAGAACAAGACCAGAGTGTTGGTGGTATGACTGGTATTTGCGTGGACTAATGTACAAGCTGGGTCAAGCGGCCACCTCATACTATAGCGCCATATAAGTAAGTAAGTAAGCTGTCAAGTATCATACGACACATTTCTGCGAAACCCAGGGAAAGAAAGAATATCCTGACGTATCTCTATGTCTACAACCTTGGATTCGAGTGGAAAATCTATTCAAGACTGAATTCCTATCGGTACCCTTGGCACTGGAGTTTCGATAATCTTGTACGGCAATTACCTTCTGACTTTTATCTTATGAACTTCCCGTCTAACTTCGCTTATTGCGCGAATAGGATGTCAACTTTTTCTCTAGGACTGGTCAGAATCTGAACCAGCAAAGAAACGTGATCGATTCTTGTCAATTGGTTCTATAACTGGTCTATGATACGACTCCTAGTAAATTCTTTTTTAATAATTAAAATTTCCAGACATTATGAACTTATTACATTTTTATTACTGGAGGCTGTGTTAACTTTCGTTTAGCCTCATTCTGTTCTCTCCATTTTACATCGATTTCAGCAGCTTCAGGAGCTGTTAATTTGATTTTGTGCATGTGCATTTGGGCAATAAAGATTTTCTCATCATCATCTCTTTGACACCACAAGTCTCCGAAACTGCTTTTCGGTTGAATGAGTTATCACTATTTCTGTCAATTTCTATGTCAGCTGGATAGTTTTGTTGCTTGCGAATTTTTCAGCAACTGTGGCTGTGTCAACTTGCACCTTCTTTGTAAGGCTGGCCATATACATATGTATGTCAATAGAATTTCAGTGAACATCTTAAAGTTCAGCAGATGGGCTCGGTCAGTACGAAAGGTTTCAAAAGTGTAATCATTATTGGTTGAAATACGTTAAATCTATTTTCTGACAGTCAAAGGAATGCTGTGGATTTTAAAAGAACTAGAGTACTGGAATTGTCATGATAGGAGCATGTCTAGTTCAAAGAAAACTCTGACCACTACAATAACCAAAACCATTTAACAACCCAACGTTGCCTGCTTGGTTTCTCGACTTTTGAACAATCGATCGATCAAATGCAAATCATAACTGCAATCTAGTGCTAACCGGTGTAATTGCTGTTTACTGCAAAATTGATTAACAATTGTCTGCTAAGCAGCTAATGACAGTTTGCGCCTCTTTGCCATATACTTAAGCTTACCAAATAGCGCTTAATGCAATCAAATCGTTTGCATTACAATTAGGTGTGCACGCGCACTATGTGCCAATTAAGATTCTTACAGGGTTATCTTGTCCGTTGATAGCTACTTTGATTTAACAACCTTTTTTCATCACTTAAATGCTCAATTTTTTAATTAACAATCAACAACACAATAATTAGCAAGATTAAATTAAAATCACGCACTCGAGTGTGATTCGTAGAATCGATAATTCATTCAATATCAGAGATAAAAGGTTTTTTTCGTATCAGACTAGGTCGAAGGACTGATTTTTTTTAAGGCCGACCCTGGCGTACTTTTATCTTAATGCATGACGTCAATGGCTCAAGATAGTAATTGGTTACTTAAGCTACATAGTCTAGAGTAGGCTTCAAGGTAGCCTTCCTTTGTCAACTTGGTGCAACTAAAAAATCTGGAACAAGTTAAGTGTTACAATGATAAGAGATGGCTTTAAGACAGTAGCAGGTATTTATTCTCGAAGATTCAAAGTTTCTAAAGTCTCTGAAATCATCTAATAGCATTTCTTATGTTTTTTTATTTCTGTCTGACAGTGTTGACATAGAAACCCCATTTATCTTCTAAAGAATGGAGCTTATGACTTTTTCCGCTGCTGTGACATTCAAAGGGGAATAAGTGATAAAAAAATGCAACAGCAACATCTGATACATTGCCTCCGATGATTTGATGACTCTTGTCTTCTGAGAGTTATACTGCATAATTATTGTCGGATTTTAGGATATCGATAAGGGCCTTTGAAGCCTGGAGTCGATACTGAAAAGTTATTCACTCCCTCTGAGAAGATGAAAACAAGTAAGGCTCTTCTCTAGTTGTGTGCATGGGCAAAATTTCTATCGAGACCACTAAATTATGACTCACGTCACTATCTGCACCTTGGAAAGGTTCGTTTCCAATTAATTTCCAATTACTGGATCCCCCATATTATACCCATACAGGAACCATGGGTGTGCAATGAAGGCAAAAACAGTTTCGGAAGTTTAAGGGGTTTTACAACAGTATCTGCTGAACGGTCGTGAAATACTGTAAACTTGCCTTTTTGTCCCGAAATCACTCTAACCATTTTAGAAACAAGATTTAGGTGTTGCAGGCACAAGGCGAATGGCACAAATTCGTCTATGCGCCAGCTTATTTTTACCAAAGGCAGCAACCGAAATAATGGATACTGTAATTCCTGGAAGATGAGAGGCAATCGAAAAGATCGGAGTACTAGGTGGTGAAACCAGCAAGCTAGCCAAAGTCCTCAAATGGAGAAAATCAGCCAGAGAAGAATCACTCAGAAAGCCTGATGGCACCTACACTAAGTCGAATGCTGAGATTCTTTGCCTCATGCTTGAGGTTGACTTCACAGATAACCAAATTAGAACCAGAACAACTAGCTCTCATTAACGAAGCTGCTAGTGAGCTGAGTAACATAACACGCCGTAGCTGGTATTTCTCAACGATTGCGGATGAGGCCATCAAACACGCTGTTGCTTCTTTTGTTGGGTTCAAGCCACCTGCACCGATGGCATAGACCCGGTTATGCTACAAAAAAGTATAGACCATCACAGCTGCTGGTAATTTTGAAGAGAATCTTCATTAGTAGCCTGGCATTGCCATATATATCGAAAGCCTTGCGAACTGTGCAAATATTCTTTATAACAAAAATTGGAAAAGATGACTACACGCTCACCAAGGGCATCGGACATATAAGTCTGACTTCCTTCATGTTCGAGAGAATGGTCGAACTGCATGTGTGCAAAAGTGCTTTGCGATTGCATCCTCTGTATAAGATATAACATGCTTACCAACGCTTATGATGCTGCAAGACTGCGCTTCAAAGTCAAGTGCAAGTACCCGGTGAACATTTTCATCGACATTGAGGGCGCTTTCGACAACGTAACTTTCGGTGGCATGTGTAACTCACCCAGACCGCACGGCGTAGACAAATCACTAGTATTGTGGATAAAAGCAATGCTGGTGAATAGGCCGTTGATTGCGGATACTGATTACGGGCCACTGCTATGCTGCATGTTGGGCGAATCACTGCTTAGTGCTCTCAATAAATATACTGCCTGTTGAAGCGTGTCTAGCGACTTCTTGCTCTAAAGGACAGACACCCTAGATGTGATCGATGATTGGTGTATGAGGAAAGAGTTTTCAGCTAAAACCGAGTTTGTTCTCTTTACGAGAGAAACGAATGAAACTTAATATTTGGTGACTCCCTGGATAACAAACTTCTTTAGCCTAAACATGTCATATCGTGAACCTTTCGACATTCTTGCAGTCTAAGGAACTTAGGAAATGCATGGGGCTGTCATACATTACATACATTACTTTTTTACTAGACTCTGTCTCGATTGATACTCAAAATACGCTCATAGCTCTCGTTCTTCTCAATATTCATATCATGGGTTGTGCTCTCAAAACCATCTTCCATTTTAAGAGAAATGGTCCTTGGTATAATACGCACCTTCTTTGATTCTAGCCTTATGAACATGGCGTTTGATGCAGTTACAAGAGAACTCCTGTTCTTGCGGAAATATGAAAATGACATTCCCTGTTCCTAGGATTTGTTTAGGCTAGAATCTGAGCCCGAGAAGGAATGAAGTTTGGTCTTTATGAATAGGATTTAAGATGCGGCACAACGCTGGTGTCTTTCTTTAGGACGACAATGTTAGATTTCATTCCTCGAAAGGAAAACTTGCATCTGTCTTCCAAGAGGAGATAAACGCAATTCTAATGGCAATAATCAATATTGTCAAGAATCGGTGGGGCGAAGCATCTGCAAATGTAGCGATAACTACTTTGGCCATAAAGCCTTCTAGACTCAGTCCAAATCGCGAATCACAGGAAAGGAAAACACCAAGAACCTTGCTGGGCAATGCTTAGAGGATCACAATGCCTGTGTCTTCGATTAGGACTTTTCTTGATTCTTCAGATTGCTGGCTAGCCAAACGAATAGTTCCCGACGTCTGTAAGAGGTCATCGTCTTAGATTGCCTCATCAGGTCCCGCTCTTTAGCAAGAAAAACTGCAGACTGCTTACGGTGTTGTGACGCAGTACTGAGCTTTTGTTTAGCACCTAAGTGTGCTTGGCATAAGTGACACAATATCCTGCAGCACTTGATGTGACAGTTTTGACGACACCGAGGAGCATTACCTGTGTAAATGTCCGATTTACATTCGCAAATTCTGAAAAAAAAACTGAGAAATTCCAGTAAAAGATAAACTCTTGTATATGGACTAGTTCTTTTTCTGAGTGTTCTATTCCGAATGAAAGAGCTTCTGAACATTTCACTTGATGGTCATTATTCTTATTCTTATTTCACTTTCCCTAGGACGTTTCCGTTTGAAAATATGAACAGATATTGACCTGGACGAGACAATGCTTCAAATGATATTGGAATTAATTTTCTGTCGAGATATAAGCCCTGATATTGGGCCGTTGGGAACTGCAGCGTCACCTTCTATATTTCAAGGTGGTGCTAGGTGGCGAAAAATCACTAAATGAGCTGGGCTCCAAGTATATTGAAGGAGATCAAATAATGTGGCCATTGATTTTATTAACACAAAATAATTGATGTTGTTGACTTGAATGTTTTAATTTACAAGTTACTCGTACAAGTTACAAGTTAACTTTATTGAGACAAATTTAATCAATACATTATAATACAATCTTATTTTAAATATGGCCGACTTAATGATTTGTCTGACTTAAACAAAAGTAAAACTAAATATTCTAGATAAATATTAATTAGGAAATAATTACAAACGAATTGTGCTGGGCTTATATTTGCGTACGCTTGCTCCCGGCGTACCTTCACTACTTTGCTCTTTTTGACAGTCTTAACCTAGAAAATATCTTAAAACTAAAACTAAAACCTAAGCTAATTAAACCTAAAAAGATACATCTTCATCTTATTAGATAAATATATACTGAATAGTGCGAAGACCTTAATCGTACGTTGGCTGCAAAAGCTATGACAATCCTTAATTGTACGTATACAATATATACAATATTAAGGAAATTCAAAAACTTTTGCATTATTAACAAAGGCTTATGTTAGAACAAGTATTGCAAAGTCATCCCCTATAGTTAAAAGGCTTGATACCAAGAAAGTTATAGATAATAGTTGTCATTCAAACTGTCCATAACATTAGAGTCCATAAGAGATCTTATCTGTGGGTTAGGCTGTGAACGAATATGTTCTAACTTTTTTTGAAGAAGCTTTATTTGGTAGTTCATGAGTGGTGTAAGCTGAGTTGCTTCATATATAGTTTTGTTAGAAAACCATTTTTTATCGGGTTTTCTAAACATTCCGCAGCAAAACCTCAGTATTTTTCTCTCAAAGACCTCCATTTCTTTGGCTACAGTGGGTGAGATGGTAAACCAAGTAGAAAAACCGTATGTCAGAATAAGTCTTATAAGAGTTTTGTACATCATAATCTTAGTTTTCTCTATCATATGTTTAGAATTAAGTAATGGTTTAAGTATTCCTGTGACCATTTTTGCTTTACTAACTACAGCCCTTCCATGCTTGTTAAAGAGAAATCTGTTCTGGAAATGTATTCCCAGATAATTTCTTTCAGAACGTAATGGAATTGAAAAGTCATTTATTCTTAATGACAAATCCTTGCTTTCTTTAACCGCACGATAATGTCCCTTTCCGCTGGCATTTCTAAAACACGTGAGGCCACATTTACCAGTATTTACTTTTAATCTCCATCTTTTAAAGTAATTTTCTAGAAGTGGAAGTTTTGCTTTAATTTTGTCAAGAGCTAAGCTCGGTCGTAAGTCGTTGGCTAATATAGTGGTATCATCAGCGTAGTGAAGTGATCCAGGATTTTCCCTAATTGGGTCAGAAAGAGGGAAATCCTGAAGATAAATATTAAATAATGATGGTCCGAGTATGGATCCTTGAGGTACCCCTGATTTCACTGGGAGAGGTTCTGTGTGCTCGAATCCAATGTATATTGAGGTTGTTCTATTTGATAAAAAACTGCGTATCATTCTTATAAGCCAATTCGGGAAGCTTAGTCTTAGTAACTTGAATAAGAGTCCCTGATGCCAGAGCGAATCGAAAGCATTTTCAAGGTCAATATCTAAACTCACCGTACTCATATTGAAGTAGGAGTAAGGCGTGCTCCGTGGAGTTTCCTTTCTTGAATCCGAATTGGTTGTTTGGGATAATATCCTTCTCTTCACAGAAATTATTTAAGTGTTCGGCTAATACCCGCTCGAATAATTTTCTAAGATTGGAGAGAAGCGAGATAGGACGAAAGTTGTTTACTTCTTTCGCAGCTTTCTTTTTAGCTTTCGGAAAAAGTTTGGATATTTTCCAAATCACTGGAAAATAGCCATTGTTAATACAGTGGTTAAATATTGATGCCAATAATGTATCTAAAGAAAAGGGACATTTTTTTAAAATGAAATTCGAGATCTGATCAATACCCGTAGACTTTTTATTGTTAAGCGACGATCTGAAAAGGTTAACGCTATTGGGCGACGTGAACGGAGATACCCCTGGATCACAGGCGCTGTTAGAAGACGAAAAAACGGACAGCGTGTGTTCAAGATGTCTTTCCTCAAATTGGTTAATTGCATATGGAACTTCGGTTTCTAAGTTTCGATCATCGGTGGATGCTCTTTCACTATAATTTGCAGTGTACAGATTTTTAAATGCATTTAGTTTGGCTTGAATATCAGTTAGATCTTGTCCATTATGGATGAGCGTATCTTTTGAAATATTTGCTCCAAAATATTTGCGCCCGGTTATCCTATCTATTTCTTTAAAATCATGTGGAGATGGTTTTATTTTTCCCAGTCTTGACTTAAAAGAATTATTGAGATCTAAGTTAACGTTTTCTTTAATAATTGTACTTAAGCACTGTATTCTATAATGCATTTCAAGGTATTCAGTACTAACTCTATTAAGGTGACGGTGCTACTCGTACATTCTTTTAAGTTGTTTGAGCCAAATTCTCCTTTATTCATTTAGTTTCTTAGTCAAATCCGAAATACAGTTATACTTATGGTCGGTAACACTGTGAATATGTGAGTGTGATTCTACCTTTGAAATAATTACTGCGTTTAGTTTGGCTATTAGCATATCTATTTCAGTATTAGATATATTTCTTTCCGTTGGTACACTAATTGAGGGTAAACAATTATGAAGACTAAGCCGAAAGGCTTCCCAGTTCGTATTTTTAAAACTTCTATATGTAGCAGGTGGGATCAAGATAGGGAAAAAATGTTCAACTATTACTTCTATAAGAATTCCAAAGTGATCAGAAAATGCTGAAAAGGTCTTACAGGTTACAACATTTGATGAATTGTTCGAACTGTATGTGGGGTTAAGGGATGGAGAAATAAGGAAAAAGTCCAAAAAAGAGGAGGATCTAGGAAATGTTGGGGTGCTAGCTGGTATTAAATCAAGATTTAAGTATGGGCCATTATAGAACCAATTGTTAAACAGGTTTCCGTTGTTATTATGTACACTGTCTCCCCATGCTAGATGCCGGGCCTTAAAATCACCTCCAATTATAACGGCGTCAAAGTTATTAATGACAGCAAACTCACTAATTAATCGCTGTCCAGCATTGGGCGGGATGTAAATGCTTCCAATCAACAGGCGGAAGTTTGAACCTGAATAGTTCTGTGAAACAATAGAAGATAGACACACAGAAAAGACATCGCTTTGGAAAGAGACTTCGTTAGGCTTGTACGAGTACTTTTCGTCAAGTAAAATCGCTGTCCCTCTGTAGGTGTTATTTTTTATTACATTGTATCCCCTAAATGAGGGATTATATTTCCCGGATAGTCTGGTTTCAGAAAGGAAACATATCTGAGATTTTTTAATTTTTAAGGTATTTGATAGTGCTAGTCTTTTCTCACGTGAGATTAAAGAATTGATATTTATTGATATGATTTTCATTTTGTAAATGGCATGATTAAACAACAATGGAGGCAACGAATTCAAGGTAGGAAAACATTTTATCCTCCTTGGATTTCAAGGCTTGATACTTAGGCCAGAATTGCCTTATTTTTGTCAGCAGATCTATAAATGAAATCTTAAACAGATTCTTAGCTTCATTAAGGAAGTCGTTGAGATCACCTTCTCGTGAGTTTGGGTTAAGGAAAGATATTGGAATAGGTCCTTCTTCATTTTGAAGTCTAGTCCGAGGAGCTGAGGAAACATTCGGTTGTTTAGCTGATGCTTTTACTTTTTCAGCGAAAGAAACGTTGGCTTTTGTAAAATTGTGAATTGATTCCTGAACAAACGTTCTTGTTTTGCCTGCTGTTTGTCTAGCTATTTCAGAATAAGATAACTTTTTTCCTTTATACTCGTATTTGAGATATGCTGGGCAGCCCTGATAGCTAGCTGCATGGCCGATCTCATTACAGTTCACGCACTTAGGCATGGGAACCACTTCATTTTTTTCTTTAAGAGTTTTATTTAAATTAATACACTCATTCGAATCGTGATCTTTGCCACAAAGAACGCATCTGCTCATATAGGCGCAACATTCACCTAAATGTCCAAATCGCTGACATCGATAGCAGCGCATAACAGTCCTATTGTACTTCTTTTCCCAGTAAACACGTTGGTAGAGTAAATATCTGACACTCGTTATTTCTCTAATGGACGCTCCTATCTCTAGCTGATGATCCTTCTCCTTTAATACATTCGGGGCACTAAGATTTAAGAGAGCGCTACTAGCTGCCGTATTCTAGGTCTGCATTGTCACTGGGTAATACATGTTTGATTCGATTGTGGATGTCAAGGGAAACACGTGCGCTGGTTAGCGTTTCGCACTGATCACTTTTTTTTAAATCCAGCATTAACGCCGTAATTGCCTTATTATGAGATTTTTCACTAATTTTAACTTTTAAGAGTCACTGTCTCAGAGAAAAGATATATGTGCGGCAAAAGCCGTCAGTTGAAAGATTTAAACTCGGAGCAATTTAGCACGATTTTTACAAGTCCGTTCGACACGAAGGTTCGATCGCCACCGTTTTAATTTAAATAGCATTTAAAACCGAATTTTTCGCTGGACTTCTTTGTATGAAGATCTCTGTAATAAGTTTCCATATCGAAAGTTAAAATCGAATGTTTTGAGGCAAACGTCTTCCAATAATGAGCGAAACTTCCTCAACGCGGCAGTAACCAACGCCTTCAGTCAGAACCTACATGGTCTCTACATGAAACAGTCTGAATGTGCTTACATTAATAGTGGGAAACGACTGTCGAGTAAACATAGTGTGTTAATCGCAGTATGCATACTTAATAAAAAGTCCATAGTCGAAACAATATTTTTATGTTTCAAAATGAGTAACTTGTAGATTGTCTAAGGCTTCGAAGACTTTTCTCACTACCAAAAGAGACTCACTTTCCAAACCGAAGATAAAGAGACAATATGTAGAAAATTAAAACAGCACTTGTAGTACTAGTGGAAAATATGCCTGAAGGAGGTAGTGATAGCAGGGGTGGTGCAACAAGCTACTACTTATCAGCTTTTTGTGTTGTTATTTATGAATTATCAGAAATTATTTGATTACTAAAATAAAATCACTTAATAAAATACATCTAAAGCTCACTAATCATTTCATAGTACAACTTATCATTTTAAAAGAAGACGAGTTAGGTCCCACTCTTATTTCCTAGTATAAAAAGTTATTTCCTTTTGTCTCTTTCAGACTTTCAGACTACCTTGTGAGATATGAACTCATGTTGTTGTGCTAGCAGATTTCTTTGCATGTCTATTTGTCTGTCCTGCTCCCTCATGAGTTCCCGCAGAGTTCGAAGAAGATCAAACATTTTTTCCAAATCCTTTAAAGTGGGCTTATGTTAATTGAAAAGGGCTTACTACTCTGTACGATAGTAGACAAACATTACTAACACCGCTGGATGTTAAAGCGTCATTAAATTTCGCCATTTGTTTTGACGGAGTGCTCTAGAATTTAGCTTAGCAATATCAAGAAGAAGAATCGGGAGACTCCTCTACCTTGCCAAACGGTGTTGTGGATCTCTAATTCCCTCGACAAACTTAACCCAAGCAACAATGTAAATACATGTGGACCTACAAGCCTATCTTATATAATAGCGACCCTTTCCTTCGGAATGAATATCCTGAGTAAAGCACACCATATGGAATTATGGATGGGATATGGGATTCATGGATAATGGCTGCAGGGTAGAAGCACGACCTTACCAAAGACTTCTTCTACGAGTTGCTCGACAAAGCATACAAGCAATACCCTAAATATGATGTAAAAATCTTTCTTACACATTTTAATGGTAAGCTGGGCAAGGAGGGCTTCTTTGGTAATATTGTCAGAAAGTACAGCGTCCATGGAAGCAAGCTTATTGATTTTTCTGCGGAACGCAGATATCCATAAAGAGACCTAGACTCCTGATCAACAAACCGTGACCATATTTATTTATTTATTTATTTATTTATACATCTACAAGTCACTTAAGTGCTAACAGATACTAGAAAACAAAATATAACATATATACATAAATTAAATTTAAAAAATGTATAAAGTTTTGACTATATTTTTAAATTGATCTCTATTTAAACAAATGTCTAAGAGGTTACTGACTTCGTTGTGACCGACGCAAGGCACTCGTCCAGTGTTATGGGTGTCGGAACAGCTAACATCATACTGGGCTATTATCTTGTTCTAGCTAACACAGATGAGGATATCCGTAACAGCCCAAAGCCAGCGAACCATTGTGATTAAGTTCAATTTCGAACAACTCCAATCGAAAAAGACCGTCCTGGTCATTTCCTATCGAGTTTGACGAGTCCGATGCTACCAGCATCGAACGTAATTAAACAGTGGCATCACTCTCAAATAGCAATTAGAAAGGCTGGCTGTGATGTGCCCCAAACAAAAAATAACCATTGCTCTTCAAACAACATTAGGCATAATAAGATGGACGATGGTAGACTACATTTCCATCCACCCAACTAAGATAAAATCGGGGCAGCAATTTCTAAGTTTAAGTCTAATTAATCTGGATCAATAAAAGTATGCCCCCTTAAATCGAGCCTCAGCATTGTTTGACCGTTTTTAAAGAAAGGAGATCTCCTAAACTCCACCAACTAAAGGAAAATAAATCTGCTCAACATCGCGTATAGTAATCTATCTGCCGTATTATGTGACCCTTTGTCAATAGTCTTATCTGTCCCCATCAGTGTGGTTTTATTACAGAAAAGTCCACGATGGTTCCAATTTTCATATTACGGCAGGAAAAAAAAAACAGAAATTCCTATTCAATACACACTACCTCTTCATTGATTTCAAAGCTGCATATGACAGCATTTATAAAGACAAGCTATATAGAGCCATGCCTAGTTTTAGCATCTTTGCCAAGCTCACTCGACTATGCACAATGACGATAGAGAATACAAGCTGCTCCGTCAAGGTCAGTAGTGATAAAACCGAGATCTTCAATATCAGAAAAGGACTTAAACAAGGCGATGCGTTGTCATGTGACTTGATGTGTGACATCATTCTTAAAAGAATGGTGCGAAACTCACAGTTTCAGTTACTTGCATATGCAGACGACTTTGACATAATGGGAAGGACACAGCGAGCTCTCAATGGAGTGTTTGCGACTATTGAAGCAGAAGGAGCAAAGATAAGTAACAACAACGACTCCCAGGACAAAATATCACAAAAGGCAGCTGCAACTTTGAGGCGACAAAGGATTTTATCTGCTCGGCTCCGCTATCAACTCTGACAGCGACACCAGCGCGGACATTGAGCGGAAAATCACTCTTTACGGAGTAGAAGCCTGGACACTATCGAGAGAAAATTTCTTCTGGTAATTTTTGTTCCCGTTTGCATTAATGGAGAATATAGGAGACGTTTCAACAGTTAACACTATAGTGATATCGACCCCGTCAGAAAAGCTCGAATAACTCAGCTTAGATGGCTATGTCACCTTGAACATGTGGACACCAGCACCCTGGGTAGGAAATTTTTCGGCTCCTACCCTGAGAAATATCTCAGTAGAGGACGACCTCATTTTAGGATTCCCTCAAATGTGGAAGGTAGCTGGCTAGCTGGATATGTGGAGGCACTGATCCACCTTGGACTATAGCGATATCTAAGTAAGTCAGATAGAAGTGGCAGACAATAAATCATTAATGAAAACTAAAGAGAATCCCTGGTGCAATTAAGCATTTATTTTGTGGATATAAAAACATCGCAAACGACTTGAATTAAATTAATGTATTGAAGAAGAGATTCATCGTGCAACTATCTTGCTTTTACCAGATTACTTACGCAGTGGTGTTGCCAGCATTGAAGAACGCTCCTTTTGAAGAGAAGTAGGTACTCGTGTACCATCTAAACCAGCTGATATTAAAAATTCGATGCGCTCAAATGTAGGCACAGACATGCCAAAATCTGGAAATGTCGAGCTGTCTGCAAGGTATGAATTGGGAATTCACATACCTAAGAAATTCATTGCAGCCAATCAAACATTTCTCCTACCCTGACGGCCCCTTTACAGCATGAGCAGCGACATTCACGTCTTTGTTGAAGAAACATAACGTTTAATTAAAATTCCTGATGAAGTGATCCGACGTCCACCGTGTTACTTGTCAGAGAGTTAACATTCTCGTGAATCCACATTACTTTGATCAGCCCTTCAATTTCAAAATTGTGTCACATCTGAGGATCTTATTTGCAGAGGTACTAGAAATCGTCAAAAATTTATCAGCTCACACTTTCTTTCTTTCAAATTCTTTCAAAAGCACAGGGGCTGACCATAGTTACAAAGAACTACCATAAGAATGTAAAGCGAATACTTGACTACCTACGCAGTTCTAGACGATTAGCTACTCAACTTTTTCCAAAACTAATGGATTACACTCATTGAGTTACAATGAGATAATAATCGTTAACTAACTCTTGAATTTGTGACCAAATTCGTAGAAGTCATCTCGGATACTATAGAATTCGATCTAAATACGTGAAAACAATATGAAATGAAACAGACTCTCCTTTGCATCAAGGGTTGTAGACCCTGACTATTGACGCAAAATTTGTCTCCACTCGGTCCATCCACAAGCTCCAAGTTACTAGGAGCTAACTTAGTAATACCTAGGCTATATATTTTACTTAAAAATGTAACTCAGTCGGATTCAAAAATGCCTTCTAACCACAAAGTTACACTCATAAAATTCTATAAAACAGCAACATCTATAATGCGTTTCCATGGCTTTTTATTCGTTATTAGCTTCACAAAAAGAATATTTTGCTTGTCTTCACTTCTTAAAAAGCAATCGGATAGGTTGGAATGCCTCTTTTTCATTTAGCAATTTAATCACGTTCTATTTGTTTGGTTTTTTGCTTTTTCATCATGTGTGTGCCTTCCACGTGAATTAATGAATAAAAGAAAAGAAAAAATCTTTTCAAAAACTTACATAATCGCTGTTTTATTATTACAAGCAGCCACTTTGATGAAAAAAAAAATTAAACCAAACCCTTACTCAACATCATGTGGCTCACCATCTGTTTGCTTGCTATGCTGGTCAACCACATGGTTATCTTCTAAATATTTAATAAATCCACATCCATAGAGTGTCCCACACTCAGCTAAAACCACTCCTAGACTCTGCATAATCTACGCCAAACTCAGAATGGAGCAACACTTGTCCCACTTGCATCTGGATTCTGGTTTTTGCTAAAAAAAAGTTTCGACGTGATTTATGGTTTGTCCCTTACATCATACACTACACGTATGGATATGTATTATGAAATTCTGCCATCCTCCTCACCAAATAGAAGAGGGTCATCCGAAAAAAAAATCGTTAACACTAGGAGGAGTGGAGTGCTAACTTTGTATTTGATTGGCACTATCATGGACATAATCACAGTTTCCGGCTTCCATCGTGGTCAGATGGTACACTTTGTCTATTATGGTCACGTTTGATAAGGAAAACGATTCATGGATGGGGGTTGAAGTGGTTTGGCATTTAAATAATCACTTCTTTGACATTTGTAACATTGCTACATCGATGGTACTCGTATGTGGTATGTGGAAGGTGAAGGTATGATTTAATTAGGCTGTTGTAAAATTGAGTGCCCATTTCTAGAGCTATCAATAAACCATTACACTAGAAATTGGATTTCAATAAAAACTGAAATTGTTAGTGAGCTTGAGAAGTTAAAAACATTGAGAACATTGTCGTTTTTCTGTGGAAACTTTGAGACAAAAAGATTCTTCGTGAAGCGAACTGGGAGCTAGCTTCATTCGAAAAGTAGAAGGTAAAGCAAACCGTAGACCCTCACCCGCAGAGTCTAATTAATACGCATGCTTTTACCCGATTTATACAAACTATAAAAGAAGAAAATTGTAAGTAGCATTTGATATCTGGAAAGAAAAATGTTAATATCTCTTTAAAAAGTTGGAAAACCAGTATGTTACAAAAATTTGAAAAAAAAAATAAAATAGAGAAATAAGTGCAGGGATACATTAGAAATCAACTTTTTAAATATAATCAACAATGAACCTAAGCAACATATTAATTTCATTTTGTTCCAATTTTAGATTTCGGAATTTTAAGGGAGACACAAAATAGGACACTGTGTGAGAGTGGGTTCATCCGCAGTAATATCCCTTGGAAACTGAACTCTACAAGTCTAGAATCTCAAAGAGCTCGAAACTTTCCAATTAATCATGGTACGTATTTTTTTTTTTTTTTTTTCCCGGCGAGGGCAGGTGAAAATCTTCCATCAGACACTATGAGGATCAGAAGCGCGTGCTCATAGCAGTGTGAGATTCTTACTCACTAAAACCACCTCCCTTCGTTGTTAATTTTAATACCGCAACTAAGTAGAACTTATCAAGCACTTTTTATTTCATAAGTTAATCACGATTGGTAGGACACATTCCAATGGAAGACCCTACATATTCCGCTTTCTTAATGCGGTTTCAATTTATCGCGCAAGGTCCAACGGTTTAGTTCGTTGAAGACGGCGTAGTATGTTTCGTTCGTCCAAGATTTCTAGGACTGTATTGTTGATATGGCCGCTTAACCGGACTTTATGTTTTCGTGCGCAGTTCCTGACTTCATCTTCCACGAAAGGAACTCCGAGGTCTCGATGCAGGTCATTATTTCTTATAAACCATGGGGCACGCACAAATTGTCGTAGCACTTTATTTTCAAAAGTTTGTATTATATTTATATTTGATTTCTTAGTACAACCCCAGAGTTGTATACCATAGGTCCACACCGGCTTTAGCACTTGCTTATAAAGAAGCAGCTTGTTTTCTAAGCTTAGCTTGGAATATTTACCAAGTAGCCAGTACATTTCTTTGTATTTGGCCTCTAGTTCTTTTCGTTTCTTTTTAACATGCGTTTTCCATTTAAGCTTCGCGTCAAGTGTCATTCCCAAATACTTAGCTTCGTTTGCAAAGGGGATACACACCGAGTTTATAGAAATGGGCAAGTGATTTATCTTTCTGTAGGTGAAGTCAACATGTACAGATTTTGTCTCATTAAGGGTAATTCGCCAGATCTTTGTCCACTCGTAGACTTTATTTAAAGCAGTCTGAAGTTTCGCCGTTGTGTCTTCTATTGATTCTCCAACCGCTAAGATAGCGGTGTCGTCAGCAAAAGTAGCGAGAACAGTATCCTCGACGTGTGGTATATCTCTTGTATATAAAAGGTACAAAAGTGGGCCCAGTACGCTTCCCTGCGGTACTCCGGCTAGGATATCTTTAAATTTCGTAACATCATTTCCGTATCGAACGCGAAAAATTATATTTTCAAAATAGCTTGTCAATATATTATAAGGCTTTAATGGCAAAATTCGTCGCAGTTTGAACTTCAAACCTTCATGCCATACTTTGTCAAAAGCTTGTGAGACGTCAAGAAATACGCTCGAACAAATCTTTTTTTCTTCCAGGGATTTTTCAATTACATCAGTAATTCTATGCACCTGATCAATTGTTGAATGCTTAGTCCGAAATCCAAATTGATGGTTGGGAATAAGATTTTGGTTTCCGATAATTGGGAGAAGACGTTTTAGCAAAATCCCCTCAAAGATTTTCGACAGGATCGGTAGAAGAGGAATGTGTCTGTATGATTTTTTATCGTTTGGAGGTTTTCCTGGTTTTAGTACCATAATGACTTCAGCAACTTTCCACTGACTTGGCACGTATTCAAGCCTCAGAGCCGCGTTAATAATGTGTAAGAGCTTTATAAGTGCTTTTTGAGGTAGCATTTTCAGAACTTCTCCGGTAATAAGGTCATACCCCGGAGCCTTCTTTGGTTTTAATTTCCTTATTACAGTTTTAATTTCAGCAAGAGTTGCATTTGTCATTACAAAATTACTATATGCTATTTCTAAAGAACTGGTGCCGGGTACCAGTGTTGGGCCGTCGGAGGGCTTGAAAATTTCTTCAAGATAGTCGGCAAAAACCTCCGCTTTTTCCTTATCCCCCTGGCGTCAGGTTTTGAACATATGTATTTACTTCGGAATTTCTGTAACTTTTAAGAGTCTCCTTGAGCAGATTACAGAGCCTGTTTAAGCGTGTTTTATCCTGCGGCGCTCGCGTTGTTTGCCATCTTTTGCGAGCTTTTCTTTTTTCTCTTATCATATCTTTTACCTCAGGCGGGTAGTTTAAGTTACGTTTAGCCGTGTTTTTACGTTGACAAGGTGTATTGTTCCACGCAGCACATTGGACTATTTCAACGAAAGAATCCACTTCGATTTGGAGTTCAAGTGCTGCTTTAAGTGACACGTCTAGTTCTAGGTTATTATTAATCTCATTTCTGAATCCTTCCCAATTAGTATTTCGTCCAGTTAGTCTTAATGGTCCTTGTTTGAACGTGTCGTTCATTGCCAGTATGACTGGAGAATGATCGGAGGAAAGATCGAAGCTTTCATCAACGTTTATATCCGAGTTACGAATTCCTTTAACAACGAAGAAATCGACAAGATCGGGTATTTTCGTTGTATCTGTTGGCCAATAAGTCGGCTTGCCCGTTGAATAGAAGTCACAATTGTGTTCCATACATGCTTTATAGAGTATTTTACCCTTTTGGGAGACACATCTTGATCCCCAAAAAGTGTGTTTGGCATTGAAATCACCGCCAATCATAAAAGCCGATCCAAGAGAATTGAATATATTTTTAAATATATGTTTTGAAGGTGTAAATCGTGGAGGACAGTAGATGACTGAAATAGTAAAGGAGTTCCGTACCAATTTTACGCGCACCGCAATTAGTTGTACACACTCGAGCTCAACTTTTATATCTTCGTTGTGCTCAAGAGACTCTTTAATGTATACAGAGGATCCGCCTCTCGCGTTTCCCGAAGGGTGATACGCGTAGTAATCTTTAAAACCTCTAATTTTTGCAGATGACCCATTTTTCAAGTGGGTTTCGGAAATCAAACAAACGTCAATGTCGTTTTTCCTTAGGAATAACTCAAGTTCATAAAGTTTTTCTAAGATTCCGTTTGCATTCCAGGTGAGTACGTTTAATTTTTCCCTTTTCATTTTTTAGGCGAAGGACGTTTTTTATTGAACCTATTTTCAAACTTCTTTAGCTTTTTTTTTTTTTTTTTTTATAATTTACGCGCGCCTAAGGGGTTGATACCCTTTTACTGTTGCCAGGGCGCGGGCGGAAAGATAGAAGGAGGAGAAAGGAAAATTGTTTTTGTAGTGGTTTGAAACTCAGGTGTGTTTGGTTTCTAAAGGGTGATTTTTTAAGAGGTTTAAAACTTTTTTTAAAAAAAAAACACAAAAAATTCCAAAAAATGAATGAAATATTTATTTGAATCGATAGTTTGAACCTTGCAATTTAATGTTTAAAGATAATTTCATGCAAATGTTGACCGCGGCTGCGTCTCAGGTAGCCCATCCGCTGAGTCCAATTTTGGCATACTCTTTCACACATATCGGCCGGTATCTCACGAATGAATGCATGGATGTTGGCTTCCAGTGCGTCAATCGAAGCGAGCTTGTCCCTATAGACATTAGCCTTGACATACCCCCACAAAAAATAATCTAATGGTGTCAAATCGCACGATCTAGGCGGCCAATTGACCGGCCCGAAACGTGAAATTAACTGTTCACCAAACTCGCCTCGCAATTGCGCTATTGTTTCGGGTGCTGTGTGGCATGTGGCACCGTCTTGTTGAAACCACATATCATGCAAGTCAAGAACTTCCATTTCGGGCAAAAAAAAGTTTGTTATCATCGCTCGGTAGCGTTCACCATTGACAGTAACGCTGCGATTCGCATCATCTTTGAAGAAATATGGCCCAATAATGCCGCCGGCCCATAAACCGCACCAAACAGTGGCTTTTTCGGAATGCATTGGTAGCTGTTGCAATGCTTCTGGCTGATCTTCACTCCAAATGCGGCAATTTTGCTTATTTACGTACCCATTCAACCAAAAATGAGCATCATCGCTGAACACAATTTTTCGATAAAAAAGCGGATCCTCGGCCAGCTTTCCAAGAGCCCATTCACCAAAAATTCGGCGTTGTGGTAGGTCGGCTGGCTTTAGTTCTTGCACCAGCTGTATCTTAAAAGGCTTTACGCCCAAATCCTTCCGCAAAATTTTCCACGTAGTGCTGTAACAAAGGCCTAACTGCTGGGAACGGCGCCGAATCGACATTTCGCGGTCTTCTGTCACACTAGCTGATACGGCCGCAATATTTTCTTCACTACGCACAGTACGTAAACGTGTTGGTGGTTTAATGTCCAACAAAGTAAATTTGGTGCGAAATTTGGTCACAATCTTCCGAATAGACTGCTCAGAAGGTCGAGAATGCCGATCATAAAATGGAAGCAGCGCGCGATGAACATTTCGAACCGAGCACGAATTTTGATAGTAAAATTCAATAATTTGCAAGCGTTGTTCATTTGTAAGACGATCCATGGTTAAATTGCAAACCAAACTGAAGCTGTTTGACAGTGACACAAGGTACTAAACACACGTCAGCTGTCAAAACCAGTGTTGCCAAAACCAAACCAGCTAAAAAATCACACATTATGTTTGCTCTCCAGGGGTGGGAGTCCGAATAGGACGGAGAGTTTTTCTTCACTCAGAGTGATTCGAGATATAATTCCCAGTATTTTTTTCATTGCTTGAAGCTCTTATAACAGCCAAATCTACGTGTCAGTGTTATGCCTTCACACGCAGAATTTTTTTTTTTTGTCTGAGTTCCAATTATACAATGAAAAACTGATTTTGCCATGGGCAGGATTCGAACCTGGACCCTCCGAGTGAGAAGCGTTTGCTACTACCACTACACCACGGCCACCCCTAAAACAAGTTCATTGATTTTGTTTTGCTGCTCAAGCAGAGCGAGAATAACGGAAAATACTTGGGAAGCAGGATCTCCGGAATCTTTTGCCTTTAGCTTGGTAGCTTCAGCGTATGTAAGTTTTTCCGATGCTTTCTTTTCAACACTGGAATCAATCACTTTCGCCTTGGCGTTTTTAACGATATTTTGAGCAGACCCCGATGTTTTTTCTTTAGTTTTGGGATTCTCTTTTTGTGGCTTAAACAACTTGTCACGTCTATTTTGCAACTCCTTTGCTACTTCACAGCCACGGAAATTTGCTACGTGTTTACCCCTGCAGTTAACACAAGTCGGAGGGGTTTGTTTGCTTACGTTGCATTCTTTGGACAGGTGTTTACCTGCGCATTTTACGCACCGAGGCTCTTTTTGGCAGTAAGCTTGCGTATGGTTAAATTCCTGGCATCGCTTACACTGCGGGATCAGTTTCGAGTTTTTGCGTCGAGGCTCAATTTTAACAATAATGTTGAGGATTGACTTAATATCGTATATTTTTTGGGTATTTTCAGTGTTCTCAAAGGTTAGCATAAAGAGGGGAAGGCTACGTTTAACTGTCATATCCTTTCCTTCAATTTTTTGTTTCTCTCGCTTTTCGATGTTGACGACATCAATGATTTTAAAACCCTTATTTTTTAAATCACTTACGATATCTTCTTTTGGGCAAGACGGATGCAGTCCTCTGGCGACGACACGAATAGGTCTTTCGCACTTGTTCTCGTATGTGAACCATTGGATTTTTTCGACGCTTAACTTGCGAGAAAGAATGCGATAGTTGTCAGCGTCCTTGACGTTGACTTTAAATACATTATTATTGCGCGATGTTACTATATAGTCCGATCTCGGCAGGGTCATCAATATGTTTTGGAGTTTCTTGTAATCTGAAACTCCAGTGACATTGATTGGCGGGGGTGTTCGTTGTTTTTCCGCTTTGATTTTTTCAGGACTCATGTTATTGTTGCCATTTTTCTTCGATTCATCTCTCTTTGCTTCACGTTGAGAGACGATTTTGGGAGAAGACGCAGCTTTACGCTTTTTTCCGGGACGTTTTTGCAAGATCCAGTCGTTTTCTCGACCTAGCTCTTCTTCATCTGTTTCGTAGATATTTTTAACAGATTCAATAGACATAACGTCGCTGTTTGACTTTTCCTTGGTTTTCAGTTTTTCCAGTTCTTTTTTAAGATCTTCGCATATCGCTTCCATTTTGGTTAGCCTAGTACGAAGTTCGGTATTTTCGTCTTTCAGGCTATTTATTTTCGCTGAAGTCCATTCTTCGCAAGACGACGTTTTTGGTGTCGTTGGACTTCTTTTGTTATTTTCTTGTTTTGGAGATCTAGGTGGTGGAGATCTCGAAACCTGTGAACTTTTTCCGAACGGGTTGATAAGATGCGATAATTGGCTCGCCCCAGAATCCATCGAGCCGACCTGCGTAGAGGGTGGATTTTCCAGCATAGCTGGTCTGCCACCTGGGGTAATAATTCCATTTGTTTTACTCATTGCATAATTAGTATACACTTCGCGCTCGGTATACGGAGGGTGCATTTTAGTCGCCTCTTACGACAGTCATGCATACCTCGGGTATATTTCTAACCCCTACCCGAAGGGTTATCATGGTACGTATAAACATAATTTCCTTACCATCTCATCTATTTACGTTCCGCAGCGATGTGCGCTTGAAAAAAGTGTCTTCAAAAATACATATGTATTGTATATTAAATTCGCTTATACCAAATTTCATTATTGGCGGTGACTTTAATGCAAAAAGCACCTACTTGGGATCAAGATGTATCTCACAAAAAGGTACAATAGAATGCTGTATGAAACTGCCATGGAGCCTGGCTGACTAATACCACGAAAATACCCAATCTTACCGATTTCTTCGTTTCAAGAGGAATATCTACCAATTCTATAAAAGTTGATGAAACCTTTGACCTTCCCTCTGACCATTCTCCAGTCATTTTGATAATGGTTGCGACTTTAATTAGAAACCAAGAACCAGCATTACTGAATGAAAATAATACAAATTGCGAAAACTTCAAGAAAGAAATTGATGAAAACGTCGAACTGTGAGCTCTAAGTCGAAATTGTGTACTGTGTTGAAATCGTTCAATACGCCTCATGGACTAACATACCTTATCCAAGAAATGGAACACTGTTGCATAACCTGAGTGGCCTAATAAAACGGACTACTGGACAATTGAGCAGCAGGTCGACCTGGACAGGTCGAGAGCAGAAAAATAATCCAAGCAGTATAAGGCACTAAAAGACCTAAAGCTTTTGAGCCGAAAATCAAAAAAACAATAATGAGTTGGTGAAGGCAGATATGGAAAAGCACACATCTTCGCTGATGAACTGGGAGAGAATTTTAGGCTGTTCGATGGTCAAGCGCTTATTCATAGTATCAATGCATCAGCATCAGAAACAGCAGCTGACAATGAAACAATAACAAATGCAACGTAAATGGAACTCAAAAAACAAATAAACAATAACCTAATAACCGGAGAAATGCTTAAAATGTTTCCAAGAAAAACATTAACTAAGCTTCTCTATATTGTATAATAAGCGCGGAATATAAACGGTGACCAGATAAGAACGATTAGGAAAAAACAACAACGGTGTGAGACATAAAATTGATTATGTGTGGAACAGCACATCATTCAAATCGCCGCCTCGGCTTCGTTGGCAGTGCTTCAAGCGATCCGTCCAATTTTTAAGGACTCTGTCCAATATGTGTGGCGTTATTCCGGCAATATAAAATAGTGTCGAATGTTGGCCTCGAGCTCATCCAAAGTGTTGGCGTAGACTAAGGACTTGACGTAGCCCCAGCGAAAATAATCGAGTGGTGTCAAATCGCATGATCACGGCGGCCAATTGATGAACGCTCTCCGTGATATGACCCAGTTGCCAAATTTCTCTTTCACAACTTCGAGCGTTGCGTCGCTTGTATGGCATGTAGCGCCGTCTTGTTCAAACGACATCAGTCGTTCATAGACCTCAGTGGCGATCAGACGCAACTTTCGTCTTCGGCTTTAAACAAGAAATTTTCAAGTGTTCGTTAGCCAAAGTGGCAAACACTCGGACGAAATTCATACCTGGTGTGACGATCCCGAGGCCTGGGCTCGATTCCCATCGGTAGACAAATTGTTTTTTATTTTTAATTTTTATTGAAATAGTAACAAGTGAAGTGTAAAAAAAAAACATCACGTGATGGAGTGTGAAGAGCGGTCCGCTATACCAATAGCGGGATCTGCTGACAAATCAGGTGAGGCGTCTAGTAGTTCGAGCCAGACACCAAAAACTAAAAGAAGGAGGAAAATAAAGCCAATTTCTAACTTGGTAGAACGTCCCT
Source organism: Volucella bombylans (assembly GCA_949129095.1). Classification (NCBI taxonomy): domain Eukaryota; kingdom Metazoa; phylum Arthropoda; class Insecta; order Diptera; family Syrphidae; genus Volucella; species Volucella bombylans. Next base: position 314,258,469 of record OX422140.1, on the reverse strand, counting down.
CCCGACAAGCTTCCACTGAAATGCTGCCTAGAGGAGTTCGGACGGGGCGCACTCGACGTCTTCAATGATAGGAAATAATCATGCATTGCAAGTTACTGATAACAACCAGTATATCTCCGATGGTGGTGAGTTCTCTCTGAGAAAGAACATCTTCGCTTCCTTGGGTCCAACCGAATCGGAAGATGAAGAGGAAGAAATGGTGTAGCAGCATAAAAATGCTACAGCAAAGAGTTCTTGCCATAAAGGAAATGCAAATGCTCAGAAGGAAGAGCTAGTGCAATCCCAACAGCAACAACAGACTCAGCTAGCCCAAAAGCAGCATCAACCCCAAACAAAAACAATAACACCAACAAAAACTAAATAAACACCAGCAGCAACAACAAGAGCAGCGACAACAACGGCAACAGAAAAAACATCAGCAATCACAACAAGAGCGGCAGCTACAAAATCAGCAGCAACCACAACAGCAGCAGCCACTAAAACGGCAGCAGCCGCAACAGCAGCAGAAACAACAACAACAGCAGCAGCAGCAACAATAACAACATCAACAGACACAACAGCAACAGAAATAGAAACAACAAAGGGTACCACCCATAAATACATTCAAGATGGAGCTGAAGGAAACTATAGAACAATGTAAGACGGTCATAGGAAATAATTTTTTATATTAAAAGACTTAGCATAGATAGGCATGCGATCCACTGTAACACAGTGGAGCGCTATTACAAAATAAAAAAAAATTATAAATTCGACGACGGAATTCTTCTCCTACACCCCGAATGGGGAGAAGTTGCAAACAATGCTGCTGAGGGGATTAGAACCGGGTGCGTAGTTGGCGGAGCAAACCCTCAAGGTCCTTGCACTATTTAAGTTGCTTAAAGACCAAACCCCTGATGTGCTTTTGGTTAGCGAAACTAAGCTTATCAAGAGACACAAAATGAGGCACAGAAGATACAAAATAGTACGGAGAAACCGACCCAAGGGAGGAGGCGTTGCGATCTTTGTAACAAAAGGAATGCATTTCAAAAGAGTATACAGTCGTCTAGTACGTAGGTTCCAGGTGCTGGAAGCATACATCGTGTATATCCCTCTCCGTAGTGGAAAGCGTTTATACATGGTGTCTGTTTATCCACCTAAGGATACTCAATCCACTTTATTCATCTCAGAGCTCGAGACACTTTTCCGATTCCTAAGACTAGAATTGGAGGAGAACTACTTTATTATCGGCTAAGATTTCAACGCCAAACAAACCAAATACTAGAGGGAAAATAATATTCAATTGGTGGGGTCAGCACAGTATAATGTATCGACTCGGCCTTAGGGCGACGGATAGTCCGTCGTTTCCTAGACACGGGTCCTATTTGGATCTCCTGCTGTTCGACACACGAATACACCTGACATGCACTAACCAACAAACTACAAACTGTCTACGCACTTTCGTGTATGACAGTGACCATTGCGGTCTCAGCACCGAAATAACTGTTCCCAACGAAATTGCGGAATTGGATGAGTTTGTTCAAAGGCATTCCTACAATTATAGTAGGGTGCGTTGGACACTCTTCACCAGAATACTGACTAGAGCACTCTCCTCAAATTCGATCTACCCACCGTCCAACAGAAATCTGTCAAACGAGGAGATTGACAGGTATCTAACACTAATGGACGAGGCAATCAAATTAACAATGGACAAAACGATACCTCGGTACCAACACACTGACGAAGAAGACTTATTCCGCAACGCAACTATTGACGCACTGCACCGACATAAAAGTAGACTGCTGTCAAGACTAAAAACCTTGTACAGACAGTTTACTGACAGACATAACCCGGAGATTATGACGCTAAAGTCGTCGATCAAAAACCTCCAATTATTAATAAAAGAAAATTACAGAGCATCTGTAAGTTTGTATTGGAACAACAAAATTCGGGCTGTAAACACCAGCAACCCGAATATGTTCCCACAAATAAATAAAATATTTCGGAGAAAAGATCAAAACGACCTTTCGTGTCTTAAAATCGACACGACAATCGAACGACGGACAACGAGAATATTCTTATAGCAGCAGGCATAGATCCAAATGAGGCTGTTGATGATGACAACTTCTTTGTGATCGAGGATCCACAGGAGCAGGTAGAGGCTATAGGAGCAGCTTTCCAGGAAGTGTACAAGGCTAATGTTATCATTGGCCCGAATCACGATCTGGAGAATCGAGTCCTTGTGCACAATTTCTACCTTCGAAATGAAATTGTGAATTGGCGATTCGAGAGCTCGGGGTTCACCAAGTTCAGTGACGAGAATATTGCAAATAATGTCAACACCAACGATAGGGTACTACCCCCGTTCATTTCGAAGGAAGAGCTCCAAATGATCTTCGAATCACTTAGAAGTAAGAAATCAGTGGGAACCGATGAAATACCGAACATTGTGCTTCGACATCTCCCTCTAGAAGCGGTGAACATTTATACCACCCTGTTTAATAATGCAATGAATAATGCACATTTTCCAGCGCATTGGAAAGCTGCGGTGGTACATCCCATACCCAAGAGGGATAAAAATACTTCCAATCCGGCGAATCTCCGCTCGATTAGTCTTCTTCCAAGCATCAGTAAGGTTTTCGAGAAGGTGATCAATAGATCCTGACTAAGTGGGTTGAGGACAAACATATAGTTCCGGATAATCAGTTCGGTTTCAAAGCGGGGCATGATATCATTCATGCTGCGTCCAAACTGGTTTCTGATTGACTTGAAGAAGGCCATTGATACCAGGGATTCTTTTTCAAGCTGGACAGGTTGGGCATTAGTAAACCACTGCTGTATATTCTTTTTAATATGCTCTCCAGTAGACAGTTCATCGTGTAGAATGGCGATGTGACTTCTGCTGGAACATTTAACATTAAAAACGGTCTGCAACAAGGTGCGGTAAATTCGCCGATCCTGTTCAACATTTACACAAGTGATCTGATAGGTTCACTTTACCATGCCATAGCGTACACAGACGACATAATTAATATACTTTTGCAGCGCGACTTCGAAAAAATTAAGCAATATTGCGATGACTGGAAGTTGAAAATCAACTTTCAGAAGTCGGAAACCATTCTGTTTAGGACGCTTTTGTCTGGGGCCTCTAGGGATACCAGAAAGAATTGGCGAAAGTTCTCGATCGTGGGGCAGCACGGGCAGCCACTTGCTTGTCGAAATGTAGTCAGATACCTTGGGATCTGGCTAGATCAATTTCTGTATTTTAACAAACATATAGATGTTGCTCTGGCCAGAGCCAAAGGTGCTTTGCCCTTATAAAGAGACTGTTTTATAACAGCCAACTCGATGCGAGTTATAGGGCCAACTCTTATAGGGCGAACCTAATAAAAGTGGACACTTTCGTCATTAAGTTAACTCGAAGGCACGTTGCAAGAGCAACGACCTCATCGAACAACCTGATCTCCGGGGCTTACTACCCCAATTATATGTATCACGAGAGAGTTCGCTTTGACGGCTTTATTCCTCCAGAAGCGTTCCTCTATCTAGATAGCAAAGTTCTGATCCAGGACAGATTGGCGGTGCCGCTAATCTTCCACGTCACTCGAACAGCTACGGACAGGCGACTCAACTACGACAGAGACGTCGCACATAGCAGTGCGGAGCGTCTCCCGTTCAGTAGGGCGGTAGGGAATCGCGACATGAGAGATGTTGCTCGGCAGCACCGACACTTTTGGTGGCTTGTTGAAGGGGAGGATGCTTCGTCGTCGAACTCCTCCAGTGATATGTGAAGCAAAGTGGGCCTGCCTAATTTTTTTTAGCCATTGCAGGCTTACATAGTTTTAGGTAGGTTTAAGTTAGGTTTTAAGAAAAAAAAATATAAAAACACAAAAAAAAAAAATATATATATATACATATACTTATATATAAAGTATATAAGTATTATGGATATATATATATGTATGTATGTATGTATGTGTATGTATTAGACGTAAGTAGGTTAAGTAGATTAAGATTTATTTTTAGGTAGTCTATAAGTTTTTAGTTTTAAGTTTTTATAGATAAAAAAAAGAGTCCAGACACTAAGTTTTTTCAATTAAAATTCATTTCCTTAGTTGTAATAAATGTAAAAATAAAAATAAAATTCAACTGTAAGATTCGTCGAAAGACATAGTTTAAGTGTTAGGTTTAACTTAGAGTGCCCGCATGAGCCAGTAAGTTAGAATAAGATTATTTGTAAGTTATTTAAGCTAATTTTTAAGCGTTTTTTGTTTAGCATTTAAGAGTAATTTAAGTATATAAATAAAAATGCATAAAAACTGAAACTGACTGTTCAAACGACAGCTCGGATATATCCATGTTGTTGAGCTCTGACCACAGAAAGTCGGTTAACATTGCTCTATACCTGAGTCCATTGACTGTAACGATGTCTCCTTCCTCAATTCGAAAAAATAAGGTCCGATGATGCCGCCATGCCATAAACCGAACCAAAGACTCAATCTTTGTGGATGCATTGATACTTGGCCGAACACTTATGTAACGGAAATTTTGCTGTTGACATAGCCGCTGAGTTAAAAATGAACCTCGTCCGAGAAGATGATTTTTTGGCCAAAATTCGGATCTCCGACCAACATTTACAACGCCCAATTAGCGAACTCACGGCGTTGTCTATGGTCATCCGGCTTCAATTCTTGCGTTCACACAATCTTACATATATAGATGTACGAGTAGGCCCAAATCCAACTGCAAAATAAGCCGGGTTGACTCTCTGGTGACGCCCAATTCAGCTGATCGGAGCTGGATCTACATTTCTGGGTCTGCTTCGATACTAGCCGCTACGGTGTCCATGTTTTCTTCATTCCGCACCAATCTCCATCTGGCTAGTGGCTTACGATCCAAAAGAACGTGCTCACGCTCAAACTTTTCCACGGCGTAACAAAATTGCCTGCACACTGAAACCATGATGACGACCCACCTCACGATGAAATTCACGTTGCGTATTTGCAATTCAGCCGGAACTTCGATAATGTTTTTTAATAATTTCCGCACATTCGGTAAGGCTAAGACGATGCATGATAAAATGGCAAACCTTACTGAATATGTTGACAGCTGGATGCCATTGGTAGTTTTGACAGCTTCTGAAACATAACAATTGGAAAAACTATCATTGCTATTTGGTCTGCCATTATATTAGGTTGAACCATCACTCAGTTCACAATTAGAAGCTCTCGAGTAAACATCTGTAGCAGAGAGCGTAATTTTTTTTTATAAGATAAGAGATAAGTTTATAAGATTGAGACATTAAGGGCTCGTTCGTTTCAATCCAGATCTGAGATCGGGAGCGGGACATTGCACAGAACATGGGAGTATCTTCCACAATAGTAAATTGACACCTATCTCTAATAGGAAAAGCAAAATAACTCGAAAAGTAGGTGCCCCATGAACTGAACTAGGCACAACAACTTATAACTTTCAACACCTTCAAATTTAAAGCAGGTTGAGCTGCATACTAAGCGTTTATTGAAGTTTTTTTACCACATATATGAACAGAAAAGTATAATTTTGGGCAAGAAATAGAGTGGTACATAACATTACAATCAAGAGGACAGTGAATTTTTAGGTTATCGATCATGAGTTTCGTCTTTTCGCTTACAAGCTTACAACTCATGCTATGCAAACCACCTTCTTAGTATATTTGAGTCCATATGCAATTTTACTACTGAATCAAATAAATTTATGTTTGAATATGTAAGCGTTATATCATCAGCAAACGCTGTTACACTACGGTTTCATTTTTGCTTAGATAAAGAACTAATATATATACATCAAAAATAATATCGGTCCCAAAACATAGCCTTGGGGAACACCAACCGTCATTTTCAGCTCATTACTATAAATTTCATCAACTTTTACTTGTTGGTTTCTATCATACAAGTAAGATGAAAACCATTTATACATACACTGCACCTCTCAAATCAGTCTTGTACAATTTATACAAAAATATATCGATTCTTCCCAAATCTAGTGCTTTGGTCATATCTATGAACAGAACTATACTGCTATTTCAGCTATTTTGGAGTAATGTTTTCGAATGCTTAATTGGCACAATGAACTGGTTAAAATGATTCCCACTTCCGTCTTAAATATTTTTTTCTTTTTCATGTTGGTTATTAAGCATATTATTAACTACGAGTACTCCCCAATCTTTTTCCAGATTTACTTCTACTTAACTTGACTTCCTATTTTATCTCGTTATTTATTTTTATGTAGTATTTCTTTAATTTTTAGTTTACACGGATGGTGTTTCCATTTTTTTCGAATTTGGTTCTTCTTCGCTATTTTATTTAATAATCCTTGTCTTATATATGGCCTTCGACCTTTTCGGTTTAATTTTTTAAACAAATGGAGCTTTCAATATATTTTCCAAATTTTTTTGAATGTTTACAAAAAGTATCATAAGCCTTTGAGGGATCCGTTTAATTACAAAAGTGTTCCCAGAATTTAAACATTAAGTAATTCACTAATTTGTCATAAATAATTTTATAAATTGTCTTGAAGGGTACAAGATAATTTTTGTGTAAAGTAAGGGTTCAGTCTTAAATTGAAAAATATCTTGGAAAAAAAAAGGCTTACAGAAGCGTGTTTCTTGATGTCTCGCAAACCTTTGAATTTTAGTTTCGATAGGTCTTGCATTTAAGGCAACACAATACTCTGGCAACGTATCTCGTGCATATACCTTCCGGAAACACGGAAACGAGTTCTCGCAATTCAAATAAATTCTTGCCGGTGTACCTAAGGAAGTTTTCTCAGTCCGCTTCTATATATCCTACATATGTATATACCGTATGGAGCCGGCACACACCTACTGGTGATGTGATGACATATTTCGCCGAAAAATGGAAAATATCAAATATATTTCAAATATATTTAATAGAGTTTGACATCGGGCTCCTTTGTCTAAAATGAGTGCTTTTGGGATCCACGAATCTCTTCCTCATTGGACTAGAAATTACTTTTGGGACCGTTTAAGTTATCTGGGCTGTTTCGGCCGTGCCCAAACGACAATATTTTTTTCAGGCAACTAAAATCTCGTGAGATGAATGGTTGCCTAAAATACAATAAGTCAATTTACACTAATCATTTAGTCTCCCCATTAAATTTTTGGGAGCGAAATGGAGCGAAATAGCCACTGAGCCCAAACATCTTTCTCTCTCTCTCTCTCTCTATCCAATTTTCCAAAAAAAGCAGCGACCTTCGTGCAACCGAACAATTAGCAGAGGACCTCTCCTGAAATGTCTCAACAACTCCTATACCGCCAATATCAAGTACCGAAGAATACAGGTTGAAAACGTGCATCAGAAACACCGTAACAGAAGTACTGGTTTTCCCACTACTATCACAAAGAAATCATTGATTTGGTGAAAAACGAGCCGCTTTGAACTCTCCGAGCAAAAGAGACGAGGATCGGTTTCTCCAGATGAAGGAAAAGGGACACTAGAACTGTGCGCTGGAAGATACAGGTTTCTGTAGAGATGAATAAAGAAATATTGTATTAGAGTCACAGATGGTGGTGAGAATATGGAAAAACTTTTTCTGCAGACTGTATAACGGCGAAGAAGTATAAATTTATGCCGTCTAGCAGAATAGACCATTCAATTTAGACGACGATAGCCAAAACTTCCGTCTACGAGATCAGAACGAAGTAATAATATTTAAGACAAAATCCATGTAATCAACTTTATCTGACGGCTTACCGGCCGAGATATTCAAAGCTGCTGAAAATGTCTTTGTGGGGAACTCATTTCTCAGATCTGGTTAGATGAGGGTATGCCTGATGAATGGAATCTCAGCACCATATGTCCGATCCATAAAAAGGGAGACCCACTCAATAGTACCAACTATAGAGGATAAGTCTCCTCCACATCGGACACAAGATCTTATCTGCCATATTGTGTGAACATCTGAAACCCTTCGCCAACAACCTGATTTTTTATCGATTTTAAGGTCGCATATGACAGGATTTACAGTGACGAGCTATATAGAGCCATGTTTAATTTTGGCATTCCTGCCAAACTCGTCCGTCTATTTAGAATCACGATTGAAAAAATTGTGCGGGACTCACAAGTGAATACTGGAGGAACAACCTTTCAAAAGTCTGTGCAACTGTTGATGATATCAACATAATTGACATAATTGGGAAAACTCAGCGGGCTGTTACCGGTGTGATAGACAGTATTGCAACAGAAGTTGCCAAATGTTTTGCGATAAATGATGGCAACACCAAGTATATGCTGTCAACAAGAGGAGACACACAACATAGACGAATTAGACAGAATGTCACAGTGGACAGCTACAATTTTGACGCAGTAAAGTACTTTGTATACCTTAGATCTGCTATGAATTCTGCCAACAACAGCTCAGCAAAAATAGTACAAGGAATCACTTTTGCCAGTCGCTGTTTCTTTGACCTAAGAAGGCAAGTGATTAGAGGCGTAACGTGGAGGTGTGGGGGGGAGTGTCGGGGAGTGCGGGGGATATGGCACCAACCCACGCTTTTCAAGAGTCGGCAAATCAAAGAAGCTACATTTATTAATCTGACCAATTAAAAAAAAACGGTTATTATGAATAAAACGAGCAATTTTAGCTCAGAACAAAGTGTTAAAAAATATGAAGTGGGTTTGGATTTTCATAAGGTATAGGTTTTTAAACAATGTATACAAGTCGGCATTTTCAAAGGTTTCATCTTTCGGCAATGCCGATTAATTCATAGTTATGAATTGACCGGTGCCGACCGTTGTTGGAAACTGCACGTTGGTAGTGAAGTTTTGATAGACATGACCCTGGAAAACAGTACAAAATATCGACTGCCAACGACTGCAGATATACCTTCTAACTAGCAATGCCGATTCAACCGAGCACGGTATTCGGAGTAATAATTTTTGGAATACAGTCCTCACAAAGATGCTGAATTTTGCTTTGCTTGCATTTTATTGACAGAAAGAATTGAAAGACATTTCTCTAATCCGGAATGGGTATCGATGGATGTCGGCCTAACGAAAAAAACGGGAGAAGAGTTGGCTCAAAAAATCATAGTGACCCTTGAAACAGCATGCAATGCGAGTGAGTTCTTCAATATTTTGGAAGCATTGTATGTTTATGCGTGAGTTCATTGAAACTGAAAAATTTATCAAAAACTCGATGGACAGCTAAAGCTGAAACAGTCAAGGCTGTGTGGATTTCTTTCGAAGGCATTGTGCATGCTTTGGAAGAAATAAAAATCGATGCAAGTTCTTTTGATAATAATACACGTACATCTGCCTCTAGTCTGGTGAAAAAAATCTTGGATTTTGATTTTATTGTATCAGTTCTTTATACTTTTGTAAAAATGTTATGTTTAAGGTCAAAAATTTAACTGAAAATTTAGAAGCGGAGGAGTTGAAGGTCATTTATACTTTATTATTGATTCGAAGCACATCAGTATCAGTTCAACAAATGAACGACGATGACGACCAAATCGATGAAAGTTCATCTTCATTCGCTGAGAAATTAAGGATCAGTCAGGAGAATGATTTTCTGAAACGCGCCGTATATCAAGACGAATCGAAGAAAATCCAGAAACCGTTTACGATTTCGATTTCCAAACATTTTATAGAAAAGAATTTAGAACGGTTTTGCTAGTTCTTACCACGTGTATAAACGATAGAATCAGTGAAATCCATTGTGAAATTGGAGCCCTTGTTTTTTAAAGGCATTTGACAGAGTTTGGCATCAGGCTCTTTTGTCGAAAATGCGTGCATTTGGGATCGACGACTCTCTTCTCCAATGGATTGGAAATTACCTTTCGGAAAGTTCAATTCAAGTTGTCTTGGATGGTTTCAAGTCTGATATTTACAAAATAAATACTGGTGTGCCCCAGGGCTCCGTTCTGTCTCCGACACTCTTATTAATTTTCATCAACGATCTCTTGTCTTCTACTTCTAATCCAAAATATTCCTTTACTGACGACAGTACTCTCTGCTTTTCAAAATCATTCCCGGACTCACGGCCCTGCTCTTCGGCTGTAGAAAGAGAACGACAGCGTATGCTAAGCTCATTAAGTTCCGATATCAACAGCATAACCAATTGGGGAACTATCAACAGAGTGGAATTTAATGCTTCCAAAACACAATGCTATCTGCTGCCGTTAAAGCGAAATTTAAACACCCAGCCATTATCCATGAATGGCACTTGCATCGTCCAAACCGATAAACTTTCCATTCTCGGTATGTGTGAGTTTCCAACAGTTTACGTTGGAATGACCACATATTCGATGTCGTCAAAAATGCTGCGAAATGTCTAGATTTCCTCAAGCGATGTAAGAAATACTTCAAACCCTCTGATCTGGCTTCAATATATACGACGTTTATCCGCCCAAAACTGGAGTACAACACCCACATCTGGTCAGGCGCTCCTAAGACCTCTTTGCACTTGCTAGATAGGATCCAAAATCGTGCCAACCAACAATGGACACCCTCGAACAGCGACGTAATGTCTTGTGTCTCACTCTGTTTTATCGCTATTCCCACCACCAATGCTCCACTGAAATCGTCAGTAACATTCCGCCAATTCAAACTTTTAACCGTAACACCCGTCTCGCTATGAATGCTTATCAGTATACCCTCAAGCCCACTTTCGGACGTACTCTAAAATATCGTGATTCATTCCTAAGCCGTACAACTCCATTATGGAATGCCCTGCCTAACTCTTTATTCCCTAGTCATTATAACATTAAAAAAAAACCCAGCATTCACCGGTACCTCTCTTTCCATCCTCCCTGATTTTCCTTCGCCGGGCTGTGTGCAAATATTTTAAGGGTACATAAATCCGTTGAGCGCGCTGAAATTATAAAAAAAAAACCGAAAATCCAGAATGTTTGCTTTCTGAGTTGCAAATTCTTCTTGATACATGTACAAATTTCGAAGACATTACCAAAGTGGTGTTCAGGTTCAAAAGCGTAATTCCCTTAAACAAAAAGAGGTACCAAAGCAGCGCATTTCGGTTTTTCGAAAAAAACTTTGAAGCCAACATTTAAATATCATAAAATAGATGAAAGTCAGGGCAATGTGAATTATTTAAGGAATTATTGAGTTTCAAAGCCTTAAGCCGAGAAATTAGTACAAAAAAGAAATATCCCTACCTAATTGGAGGTACTAGAACACCAGCTAAAATTTACTGTGGAGTTGCCCGCAAAGTGGATTTACAAAGTGATTATTGTACTCGTTAGCTATACCCGTCACCATGTCCAATATGTGCGACGTTATTCAGGCAATAGCGTGTCGAATGTTGGCCTCGAGCTCGTCCAAAGTGGTGGGCTTGTTAGCGTAGACTAAGGATGTTACGTCGCCTCAGAGAAAATAATCGAGTGGTGTCAAATCGCATGATCGCGGCGGCCAATTGATGAACTCTCACCGTGAGAAGACCCAGTCTACAAATTTCTCCTTCACAACTTCGGGCATTGCATCGGTGAAATGGCATGTAGCGCCGTCTTGTTGGAACCACAGCTCGGATATATCGATGTCCTCGAAAAATGGTCCTCCTCCGAGAATCCGGATCTCCGGCCAACATTTCCAGAGCCCAATTAGCGAAGTCAGAGCGCTGTTTATGGTCGTCCGGATTCATTTCTTGCGTCAGCATAATCTTATACGGCTGTACGCCCAAATCCAGGCGCAAAATAAGCCGGGTTGACTCTATGGCGATGCCTAATTCTGATCGACTCCGAATCGACAGTTCTGGTTCTTCTTCGATACTGGCTGCTACGGTGGCTATGTTTTCTTCATTTCGCACCAATCTCCGTCTGGTTGGTTGCTTAAGATTCAAGAGAGTGTACTCACGCTTAAACTGTTCCAGGTGAGACGAATTTCTTGCACACTGAAGCCATGATGACGACTCGTGAGGTCAGTCGTTGAAATTCACGCTGCGTATTTATAACTAAGGCAGAATATCGATAATATTTTTTAATAATTTCCGCATGTTCAGCAAGCGATGCAAGATGAAATGGCAAACCTTACTGAATATTTTGACAGTTGGATGTTATTGGTAGCTTTGACAGCTGCTAAAACATAACAATTGGCAAAACTATCATTGCTATCTGGTCACCCTAAATATGAAGTTGCAGCATCTCCACAAGAATAAACTTCTTCCCTGAACTCATACAGCAGCTTATTTTTCAGCATATTGGGATTAATAATTTTTACTTCGTTTGAGGATTTGCAAATATTTTTGATTTTGCTTTTAAAGTGTCTGCGTTCCTAAGACATGGAGTGATCCATAATCATTATATCACACTTTTCGCAGATACTGAACGAGATATTGTTGAAACTTCAGCATGTATGATCTAAACATGTTCTTAAAAGAACAAAATTAATCAATCTATCTATCTGTCTACTTCATAGTTAATTTCAACAGAAAATTTCAAAATATCTGCGCTCAAGAAATCGACACACACAACATCGTGAATTTTGCTATCCTCTTTTACAAAACATCCAACGACACCTGCAGAGTGATTTTCATTCCGATTAGCATACAAATTAAGCCCGGGAATAATATATCTCATCACTTTTCTCACATAAAAGAATCTAAGTGAGTAACAAGAGTAGCAACGATTTCTCTTAAGCTACTTATATTTTTGTGAACAGTAAGAAATAGTAACTATACGCCTTTAAAAACATTCTCACAGTTAGTGTTAATACGATTAATGGCCGAAATGTATCTAAATTGAATTCATTATACTATAAGTGCGAGATCAGCAAAAGTTTTGATTGAAATTACTTTGTCTACCTTAACCTTTCTAACAATTGACTGCCTTTGAACCATAAATACTTAGCACCAGTTCGCTTTACTGTCTCTTTAGCCTACCGAACCAGCTCTTATAACCGAAGCTGTAAGTAAAGTGAGCAATATAATCCACTGTTGCTTGTATCCGTTATCGGCTGTGGTGGCATATGAGGCTATTAAATACTCTTGTACGTGCTTCGATGGCTTCAAGTCACATGACTTCGATGAACAAGTGTTCAGACCACAGAGATATAGAAATGCCTGCAACCCTGGCACTAGCATAGATACCGAAACCCCGGCAGGCCAAATAGTCTGAGTTTTTTTATATTGAAGAGCATAAGCAGAATAGTTCATGTGCGCAAAACTGTTGTAGGAATCCATCCCCCTATCTAAGATGCAACATGGCTACCAACGCCGAAGATTTTGCGAGCCTGCACTTCAAAATCTGGAAGTATAACTTTTGACCGTGTGTTGCTTGGCCAGACATCACGTAGAAAAATAACGGAGGTAAACATAGGTTGTCCGCAGGAAGGCGTCCTGTCTCCACTACTTTGCTACATGTTGGTCGAATCTCTGCTTAACGTTTTCAACAACTCTAACTAAGCCATATGAATGTGAAGCAGTTGTACCTTCTGCAGCATCAAGCCTTGTAACCGTTTGCCCTAAGACACAGGCAGCCTTAGACCTAATTGATGATCTTCTGAAAATTGAGCTTATTCTTTTCACTAGAAGGAGGAGGCTGAATGGTCTAACTCAGCTGGTGGTTAAAGGCATCAACATTTGTTTTTCATATGTCACATCGAAAACCGCCAATACGCTGTCGGCTTTCTGGTAGTGTAGAGGAGCTTTCGGCAAGACATGGAACTTGTTACCAAGGAGGGTACTTTTGTTCTACACGGTAAGCCAAAATACAAGCGACTTGTTGGTTGTCCAACGAAAAAAAAACTACAGCGCTTATCACTTCTCACATTACGAGTTGCAAAAGGCATAGTCACTTATGCCTGTCATTTAAGATGGATAGGCAAAAGCGCAGTGTCTCGTTAAGATGCCAGTTAGCAGTGTGCGGCCTATATTACTAAATGGCAACAGGAATGTCAAACGTCAGAAGAAATAGTTTGCTCTACCTGTAACCTGTCGTTAACCCATGAGACTAATGGTTCATCTACGATGTGTTGTCTGTCCGAGTTACATATCCTGTCGATATAAAAATATATGGCAATGGTGGCAAACAACTTACAAGCTTTAAAAAACCCATCCGTGACTACAACCGAAATCAAAATTGCTGAAATACAATTTACATCGTATCCAGAAGATGATAAATAAATACGATAAAACAAAAGGAAAATTTCCAAAAAAAAATCGTTTTCTGGAACTAGAATTAAATGAATTCTTAGTTCACAAAGCGCTCAATTTTCTGCTTCCATCATATCCAAAGATCCGTCGGATAAAACCTAAGTTCACCTACCTACCTAAGTTACTTATTTCGCGATGGTTCTTTTAGCTGTAGATACGAGTACTCGCATACTTTAATGACAGTCAGTTGGAAAATTGGCTTCTCAATCGTTATTTTAACAATGTTAAAGGACTCATCTGAGAAAAAATGACTGGAAATCTCTTCACACTCAAAAAATGTTAAAATAAATAAATAAAGTACCCTGTCCTCCACCATGTCCACCCCCACATAAATGCCTGTCTACCACCCACATAAAAGGTCAAGGTATGGTAGATATGTACAATACATACAATCTTACCTGTGATTTATCATTTCAAAGGCGTGTCAAATAATTGCTGCCACATTTTTCACTCAAAATAAATTTCATTATAATCGTAGCACGCGCCTAGAGTACGACTAGATACTCGTAATTTCAAAAGAAAAAGTTGAACGTAAACAAAAACTTTACGAGTAGCTATCTTTCCTTCAGTGGAAAATCCAATTAATTGTAGAATACTCCTGAAATCCGTGAAACATTGTGTAGGTCAGCAAACTGAAGATGACTTTTTACAGCGACAGTGTAGACATTAAAAAAAATTAACTCACTCAATTGTTTGAGTGGAAATCTCAGCATCTATAGATATGGAATTTGCCGGCTTGACTAACCAGTTTTCCAGAGGCAAACAGTTTTATGTGTTAGTGTTTGATACCATCAATTGGAGGGAATGCCACCTACTTACAGATCGGTTTTTGTATCTTTTTCCCACTTTTGCGGATAGATTTATACTCGGTGGGCGGCCAATGGAAGTTGAAACAGTCAAAACAGCCAGCGATTGTGATAGAGGCGGAGAATCGGACTAAGCGATTGCGCGTTATATGCTCCCCAACCAATTGTGACACTGACACTCTGTATATACAGTCGACAGTCTGTAGGTTCTGGTTCTGGTGCTGGTGCTGGTGATGAAACAGTAGGCTAGGGTGCAGCATGGAATGAAAGTATCTCAGGACACAAACATCACGTATGTATCTAATACAATACAAAGACTTTTAATCGTACATGGGTAGAAGTTAGATGCGAACAGTGTATGGGGATTGTACGAGTAGATGAGAAGATATACCGATGCTTATGTCCTTTCTACGTAAGGTGAAAGAGGTGTAAGGAGTGAGGCCCCGACTGTGGAAAGATACAGAGCGGCGGCGGACTATGGAAAACATTTAATTAAGCTAAAACTTTACCATAAAACCCACATTGTTTGAATTTTTGAGTTGCAATAGATATGCGTTCGCTCGTATGCAATTTTTTATTTTTTTTTTTGCATTTTCTTCTCTTTCTTCTCCATGATCCCCCACCCAGGGGTGTTTCATTTGTTTCAATACAGTCGTCAAAGAAGGACTGTAGGCAGATGGATAATTGAAAAATTGCTTTATTTGCTAAATCGCATTCTGTTATAGGTACGTATCTGGGCACATTGTAAGCATTGCTCTCAGTCGCGCGAGCGTGCTACCGTTGGGATGTCATTTGATACAGAAACCTGTGATTTGGATTAGTTAGTGCTCATATCTTGTGAGTAAACAAATTATCGATTGAAATCGATTAGTAATGTAAATAATATAGATATGAGTGCAGTCAGGTACAGATACTTGTTACTTTATGTGTATCACAAGTGATACCTACTTCAAGACTGCTAACGATGGAGGGTTGGGAAAGAGAATTGAATTCGAAAAAAAGCAGACAGTCTCACGCCAGTATAATGGGGAAAAAGTTGTCGAGAAACTGTTATAACGAGTTTTTCTTCTCGTTAATGCGTATTATTAACTTCTATCTATCCGAGGGATGTCTGGGTGGCTACCTCATAATTAAAGTTCCCAAGGAACGTGCTTAAGCAAACAAATGTCTCATGGAGAACTGGAAATTGGAAAAATCAGTTCGATTCGCAGGCATTTTAAAACAAATGCCGCTCAACTGGTTTGGTGTTGAGGTAGGCCCCTGCAATAACCCGACTTGAGGAAATCAAAGTTCCAAGTGCTAGTCATCAATGCAGATAATGAAAGCTTTGTGGAACTCTTATCAGTTAACTGACCGATTGCATAACTGAAAGTGAAATCAAAGTCCTTTGCACCACTTGAGCATAGACTCAACTTCAGATCTCGGTATTGGCTTTTATACATTGAATACCGGTAAGATAATCAAAGGCTTCAGCACAAACCAAAAGAAGGCGAAATATCTTGAGATTAGGATTTATTCGTAAATGCTAAAATTTACCAAAATACCTGGACTCTTTTTCCTCTGTTAATCTCAGTGGTGGTGGAGTGGTGGGCAGCCGTGGCTGCATCAGTTATCAGTGCAGTGTTAGTGTCTAGGAGTCCGTTGATCCAAAAACCCTGGTGAAACACACCAACAGACCAAGCGCCCGTCTGGCTGTACCATGAAAATCGCGAGAAAAGCCTGGGATAAAATTTTTTCTTGGCAACGGTTCCAAAGTAGTTGGTTGTTGTCTCCCCTTCTGGGTAACCTCCAGCCTTAAGAAAAGAAAACGCATTCCGCTTCGTCCATTTCCCGAGAATACCACGTCTAAAGTATTGACTTTGAGTTTTTTTTTATTTTGTAGCTTGTGAAATGTGTGACACTTGTTTCTATAAAGCGGGAGAGGC
Organism: Volucella bombylans; assembly: GCA_949129095.1. Lineage (NCBI taxonomy): Eukaryota > Metazoa > Arthropoda > Insecta > Diptera > Syrphidae > Volucella > Volucella bombylans. The sequence continues at coordinate 314,241,596 of OX422140.1, read as the reverse complement.
AAAATGAGCAGCGCCGAGTTAAGTTAGTTGCCCGGGCATCAAAATTTGTGATTGGGGATCATAATTTTGTCAACTGCCTTAATCGACGACGGTTAAAGTTTTTGTCGCTGTGCTTTTTCCGAACATTATTTCAGTCCATCAGAGCTGCCGTGGATGTTAAAGGGTTTAAATGGTGGATATCCCTTATGCCTAACAGAATAACACCCAAGATGTGCAACATTACATCTACATAAAAGTACTTAAATTTGTCCTTAACAGGAGATCTGTTATAATGGACCCTAATCTGATCGATCTAGGTTTCTAACTCAATGTTGTGCTGATGAGGTTGTCATTATAAAGAAAGAAATTAAATATCTTCGGGTAACTCTTGACCACAATGTACCCAAACCACTGGACCTATGTAACTCACCATTTTCACCCTAATAATACCCTAACCAAGCAGCTCTTAAAACTTTAAGTCATATGTGGTTTGAAAATAGCTACAGATCCTTCTACAGCTTACTGCGCATACAAAAATTACGCTAAGGTTTCCTATCTAATGGAGATAGGAAATCGTGGCTTATCTGCAGACCAGATTGAGCTTAAATAATGGCAACGACTAGATATGGATAAATATTAAAATATTCGACATTTCAAGGAATGATCCTAACTAACTCCTTAGTTGGTAACTCCTTTTCCTAAAGACCGAACAGGCTAGGTTAGGTTAGGTTAGGTGGTTGGAAATACCAACCCACTTAGGACTATTGGCCCATTGTGATGCCACGTGGATCTATGATCCTCTTACTACTGGAACCAGTTTGATCTTATAATAAAGCGTAGGAGACTCTAGATGAAGCTTTCTTCTCTGGGAGAGAGCTGGGCATGTACAGAGTAGGTGCAGGATTGTCTCCTCCTCTTCCTCGTCCATGCAGCTTCTACAGAAATCATTAGTAAAAGCGCCAAGCCTTCTTGCGTGCTTGCCTATGAGGCAGTGTCCAGTAATGACACCTATTATGGCGCTGAGATGTTTCCTATCTAAAAGGGTCAGACACTTCGAGCGGCTCATATCCAGCCTTGGCCAGATCTGTTTGGTCGCTAGACATGTCTGCCCAGCAGTCCACCTAAGGTCTGTTCTTTTATTGGCATCTAGCTTTAGTGTTAGTTTGCACGTAGCGATTGGTATACCTATACTACCTTTGTCCGGTAGGATAGGTAGAATGGTTCCAATTTTGGCGAGTTAATCGGCTCTGCAGTTCCCTGGAATGTGTGGCCCGGCACCCAACAAAGGTGAATGTTGAACTGCTCTGCCATCTCCATGAGAGATGATCGCCATTCAAGGACAGTTTTAGAATATAATGAGACCGAGTCCAGGGACTTGATGGCGACCTGACTATCCGAAAATATGCAGATATCACGTTTTTTTTCAGCCTGGAACACGCTACAGTAATTTGGAAGACGGAAAGAGAGGCTTAGATGTAGCTTATCTGAGAAAACACCGCCACCAACTCCGGTATCGGTTTTAGATCCCTCTGTGTAGAGATGGATTGACTTGTCCTCCATGAAAGCATCTTCCTCTCAGAATGATCTAGAGGGGAAGCTTACATGGAAGTTTTTGTCAAACCAAAGTTCAGGTATGATGTAATCGATGTTCTCTGTGAGGATTCCTAATGTATTAAGAATGTTGGCGTGGCCAAATGAATTATTTGTCCACTGTTTAGTCGCTTTAAGGCGAATAGCTGCAGTCGCAGCTAAAAATGTCGAAGGGTGTCAAGTAAAGCAGAATATCTAATGCCGCAGAGGGGGTAAACCGCAAGGCTCCGCTTGTGCATAGACATGCTGTTCTTTGGAATCTGCTTAGTTGAATGCAGGCTAACATCTATCTTACTATTGTACTTACTTAGGTTACTTACTTACAGTACAGACCTGGCCCCCAACCAACAAGCCTTTCTGGTTAGCACGACGTCTCGTCAGCTGTCTCTTTCCACTTGCGTTTGCCACTATAGATGCGGTCGTCCTCTGCTGCACCGTCCGTTGGGGTGTTTAGGATCGAAAACTCTTTAGAACGGAGCTGTAGTGTATACCCACTCTGTCAACATAACTCAGCAATTTTAGAAGTCGGATCCTTAGACGCCTGACTATACCGCTGTACAGCCCATGAATCTCCTCCTCCGTTTCCTGTCAATACTAATAGGAACGAAAAATATCACACAGTGTCCTTCTCCCGAAACGGCCAAGTGCTCTTCACCCGCTTACGACAACGTCCAAGCCCCAGCGTCGTAGAGCAGGACCGGATGGTAAGGGTATTTTATTGTATAAAACCAGTTTGGTCTCACTGGAGAGGGATCTATTACTCAATTGCCTCAATACTCACGAAAGCTTCATCCAATTACATCAATATCATCCATGTACGAAAGTAATTGTATGGACTTAAAAAAGATCGTGCCTCTTTTATTAAACATTAGTTTTGTACGATTTTTTGCCTTGGTTAAAATCTTTCAAAGGTCTCGGTTGAACCCACCTTGATGGAGTATAATTATCCATAGTCATCCTGAACACATCCTGCTAGTGTTGCACGCAATCAGATTCGGCTTTGAAGCCGACAAATAGATGATGAGTGTCGATCTTAAATTTCCGGTTCTTTTCGAAGGTCTACTTTAAGGGCCAATCTAATGGACTTTGGTGAGCTTAAGTCAGCTTAATGAAATGTCTCATTATATGTAAATAGCATTAAATGATCGCAGTGGGATTTTGATCTTTTTCATCAAGTTTTGTTAAATTTAGTGGGCTTAAGCAAAGTCTCACTAGAACGACACATTCAGTGCAGAAATTTGACACCAAGATGCAATAATTTTTAATTTTATTGTTTTAATCCGCAATTTATTTTTTCCCCCTATAAAACCAATCCGAATGTAATGCAATTTGACAGATTAAGTAGGCCTTTCGTTCGGTTTTGACATAGGGTTAATCCCACTGAAGTCTGTTATGGTTAGGTCTTTAGTGTGAAGATTTGATCGTTGGTGGACTTTCCTGAGCTGAAAGCATACTGGTATGATCCAACCAGATCGTTGCTCTCTTCCTTTGATGCAGCGCAGATTTGTATGGTTCTTATTTCGCTGCCTACATTTATCGTCAAACTAGAGCTTTCTATATTGGCAAGGTTTGTAGCTTTTCCGATGGCTCGATAACAACATTCCATTCTTATCACCATCTGATATTATCTCCTTATCACTTCAAAGAATCTTAAGGTTCATACAGCAAATTTATGCTGGTAAAAAATGAAGTCGAATTGCTTTTTGAGAAACCTTTCATGGCCTCTCGCCCCTATAATCTAATAAAATAGAACTTTACAATTTAGGTATATATCTTTGCCATCTTGTAAATATGTAAACTCCTGGTTGGACCCTCCAACTGGTATTTAATTAAAAAACCATCTGCCGCCTTTAATTTACAGAAAAACCGTCTGCAATTAACATTTCAAATTGTACGACTATACGAGTATAAAGCAGAAATAGATTGAAAGATCCAAGTCAATACTTCCGATACTTCGCACCTTTTGATTGTTTTGAAATTCCGTTATTATTTTGCATCGTTCTAGTAAATAAATTTAGTTCTACGAAATTTAAAACAAACAGTGCAAAAGGTAACCCTAAATGCAGTATTTTTTGTGTAGTACATCTATTTTTCATTAGCTAATATAACGTTAAAAAATTAAATGAGATCATCATGTGACCGTTTAGCTAGTCAGTTAAGGGCTGATTGCCATCAATTCTCCATATACGAGTAGCTTGTTAGCTAGAGTGCCCTTATACTTACGATCAAAGGTTGTTTCCTCGATTTTTGACAAGACTTTTCCATTAACAAAATAAAAAGTTCAAAAAAAAAAAAAACATTAGAGAGAAATCAATTAGAAACAATTATATTGTATTATACTTGTACCTATTGCGCTTTAGGTTTGTCAGTGACTCTGTACTTTTGTTCAACAATCTTTGCCCAGTCTGGGATCGATGTGACCTTGTTTAAGGGTAAGTACAAGTACAATTGATGTGGTCAAGTAATTTAAGGCCACATCATGGCAGTAAATCGTTTTGTAAAATATAATAGTATCTCGCTGCTAAAGTTGACTCTTTATAAAGAGCATCTGTCTAATACAAGTATATTCACCTCGAGCTCTCCTAAACACATGACTACAATAGTAACTTGAGTGGTACTACAAGCTCCTTCGGCAAGTCTTAAGCTAGTAACTTCAAGTTTTTTTATTTGACATGTCCCATGTCCAGAGAAATAAACTTCTCTCCTCACCGTTTCTTCGGATATTCTGGTAAACTTCAAAGAACAGTTTGGCTCGGTGGCATAAGTGGATTCTCCAACGCTACTGAATCCACCATACCTTCACTTAGGGAAGTGCTTTCGAATACAATCTCATGAATATATTCCTTCCTCTATGACAGTCGTGGACTGCAGCCTCAACCCAACTAAAATGTTGGGTGCAGAAATGAGTATATTCAGACTCTAACTGGGAATCTTTACGGGTACACCGAGAACTTGTCAAAAATTGATTTCCTCATGGAGGATAACAACATCAACCTAATATTATGCTGTTGAAAAGGAGTCTCCGCATGTTGACAGTATACACTAAACCAAGCCAAACTCATTCCCAAAAAATCCATGACCTTAGGATTTCTCTGAATCGTGTCATTAAACACAGTTCATCACAGTTCAATGAGGTTTGTTTGTATCCCAGGTCACATTGAAATCCTGAGAATCCTGTTCGCTTTTAATTTTTACAGCTTTCGCTTATACGCATATACCTTGGCAGCAAAATAATGGTCCAAGTCAATAGACGTTTTATGAATTCGTAGTACAGTGAGGAGTGGCAAAATGGATCGCTTGGAGAAAAGAGGAAATTGTTCATACCTTTCAGATTCAGTTTAGGTGCGATTTAGGAGAAAGGAATTGTTGCTAAGACTTATCATTTTTATTTCTCTACTTTACACAAAGCTTATGTTTAGTTTGCTTTGAATTTTGGTTAGACCCACCTTTTAATAAATGTTCTTAATCGGCATTCTGTGCAGTTTAACCGACTACGGTTATAATCATTTGCGGTAAGATCTTTTAGCAGTCGCTAATATTGGTTTTGAATTTCTGTCTAAAAGAGTTTGTCAGCCAAATAGGATCGGCAAAGGAAGATCTGACTGTGATCGGCTTTCGATTCGTTACAACTATTGGCTCTTCCTAGTTTATTTGTTTTTTTTTCTGTCGGAACAGAATACTCTGACAAAAACTAACCCATTGTGCTCCTTGTATGTAACAAGATGTTGTCCAACTTCTGCCCAGCACGCTTACAAGTGCAGTGCTCCGTAATGATGCCAGTAAGCAGCCTAGAGTCTTTCCTCACACGTCATGCTCACACGAGACCCAACTGTCAATGGAAGCCCTAACCGCTAAAGCAAGCAGACCTATTCTCTAAGCCTTACCTAACAAGTTCATCGACGATTTCATTTTCCGTGATCCTATTTTGAAATGGGATCCATACAAGACTAAGTAAATTCAAACTTTCTAGCATTTTAGAAATCTAGCATTCTTGAATTAGCTTGGAAGTCGTAAAAGGGTTCAGTACCGATTCTACACAATATATTTGATTGCCATCAGAATTGCGTACATCTACGCATGGTAGACAAACGCAAGCTTTCCTTACGCGTAGTGAAATCTAACATTGTATTCAGAACCAGCGCCGGATCCTAAATCGGTTTTGGAGCCAACCGTCATTTTCGCCGAAACCATTTATTGGACACAGCGAAAATCGATTTCAATCGATCGATCGGAGCAGGTGTTCTGGAGTCATTACATCAGACGGCATGTCTGTAATACCAGAATTAAAAGGCAAACGTAAGATCATCAAAGGTCCAGTCCATTTTGTACCACTTCCCTTTAAATAGAAAATGGCTTTGAGTGCAGTGCTTGATATTAATATAAAGAGAAGGGAAATTCACCAATGTTTCTAAACAGAGTCAGGCGTGCTGGGAAAAGCACCTTTCTTTGGAAAAGCAGCAGCTTGTTCCACTAGATAGCAGACAAATAGGATATTTTCGGCCTTATCAGAGCTCCAAAGAACCCTTTTCGGTGAAATGCCCCATATCTTACCGATAACTTCCTTGCACTGCCAGAAGACCAACAGAGCCTTAGAGGCTTTTGACGTGACTTGTTTAGTCCGGAAAAGTTTGCTCCTCTGGATGACACCCAAATGCTTAGCTTCTTTGAAGAATTGAATGGTGATGCCTTTAAGAACTAGATGAGTCAGATTGATGAACTTCTTCCTTCTCGTAAAGAGAACAACTTTTGTTTTGTAAGGATTGACTAAATTGACGTATTGGCCGTAGTCAACATCCGCAATCTGTATCCTATTCACCAGCATTGCTTTTATCCACAAAACTAGTGATTTGTCTCTGCTAGGTTGTCCAGCCGAATTACACATGCCGTTAAAAGTTGTGTTGTCGGAAGCACCCTCAATTTCGATGAAAATGCCCAGTGCGTATTCCTTCTTATCGAGTGCGCCTACCAGATCTTGAAGCCCCGCATTCGTAAGCATTTTGCATCTTAGATAGAAAATAGTCAATATGGATGAGTATTTAATATACTGATACGACGAGATTGGAATCGCGCGGAATTGAGGAGTCAGCAAAATGAAACAAGAAGCGATTGCATGCCACTAGGTTGTTAATATAAAGACAAACAGGAAATATTGTTAAAAAAAAAAAACAAAACGCAACTAGAGCTGGCTTAAAGATTGGGCAGCTTACTCGTACTCGTATATATCAGGTTAGGTGTGCCTATAAAGTCTATCATAAAGTCTATCATTACCTTGGTGTCGGGAAGCTTATAATAACCAACCGCTTTAGCATATGTCCACTTCAGTGTTCACTTCATGTCACTTTTTTTCGCCTATTTTTTCGATACCCGCCTTTGCAACAATGTGTATTGTATTAAGCATCAGAGCATTCTACATATATGCTGATTGAATACCTCGTTTTATTAATTATAACCAGACATGTTAAGGTGCTAATCCGTTAAAAAACGTTAACTTCTGGCTTTCGCGATTATTTTATTATTTAACTGGAGATTTGATCTTTCTTCACGTATACATAATACGAGAGGGTTGGACTATGGATATCCATTTAGCTGTCGTCTATTTCTTCATCATTATTGTACGCAAGACCTAGTATTCGACGAGCGTCTTTCAGTCGAAAAAAAAAAAAATTAAGTGAAAGAGAGAGGGATCGAAGATCTATTAAGCATCATCTAGGCCTTTTATATTAGGTCGCTGGAAGAAATTGGTTTTCTCATTTCCCGTAACTTATCATGTCGAGGTTATATTATTTTGCAAGTATGCAGCTGAAGCCTCAAATGCTACCAATTCTAGTTTTTGGTGGTGAGGTTTCACCCAGACAATCGGTTAATGATTCTTTATTTGTCAACAAATTTGACTGTGAGTTTGTTAGGCGTCTTAAATGCGTGTTACATCTTTTGGCTATATCTTTGCCTTCGACTTTGATATGTTTAATATCTTCTAAAACACATTTTTTGTTGCAAAATCAACACATGTCTGTGATTCTTAATGGCGTGGTGTGATTTCTATAAAGATAAACACACAAAATTCAAAAAACCTATCTTCTTCAATGTTAGACCACTTTTGTTCAACGATTTTCCTAATGCCGTGGAAGATCATCCTAATACTATTCACCTGTAGATAGAGGTTTATAATTGGTTTCTTCAGGGTGTGCCATCTTGTTATACGGTGTTTTGCATAATCCTTTAAATAATTTGGTCTAATGCGAGATCTGATGACGTCCGATTTTAGTGCTTCGAGTACGATCTTAATGTGATATTGTCAGTTGTTCCACTTACAGACCATTTGCGTGGAATACATGAGCAACGCTAGCGAAATATATCTGATAGACAGATTTCTTTCGAATAAGCTTTCCTTATCGAATAATTGTTTTATATCGTCTTTGATGGATGAATCAAATCGAAAATAGATTCTATTTTGTTGAAGATAGAAAAGTGTTTTAGACATACTAATAGTACGCATGGTACGATCTTCTACAACAGATAAGATTTTGTATGTATATGTTTGAAAATCCGAAGCCCCTTGCCTACGTCTTGCTAGATATTCAATAGTAAGTGCATCTTTACTCTAAGTTTGTAGTTGTTCTGTGACCCCAGAAATATTTTCGTGATGTGAGTGGCAATCACAATTACGGCTACCTATTTGTCTCGTCGCATTACTATGTAATTCGAAGATTTCAGCATAAATTGCACAAGGAATTATTTTACAAGTTCGACTTCACTTGAACCATGACCTCATCATTGGCTGCATTAAACTTTATTAAGTCGACACGCCTTTGCTATTTTATTTATATCTGCATAAGCCAATATAATGGATTTTGGTTCGTGACGAAATCTAGAAATCTTCGTTTCATAACAAAATATAGAAAATCCTGTCTGACGTACATGCCAAAAATTGTATTCCTGTATCCTCATAGTGCAATCCTGATTACGGGTCATTTCAATATACACAACACTGGCTAGCTTCTTCATTTCTTAACAGAAAACACCCGAAGGACGGCGTGATGAGATCTTCACTGCGGAAAAGAACTTGACCCAGCTTGTAAATCAGTCGACATGAATGCCAGTTGGCATTCTGGACTTGTTTTTAATTTCTCGCTGGCTCGTCGGACTATTGTGTCATATTAGCTAATTTCTGGTACACCGACCACACAGTTAGAGAAAAAATATTCCTAAAAGAACCGTTTGCCAATACGAAAAAGGCAACAGCTTCTTTATGAATCTTAACCGGTAGTCATGTTTCCTCGATAACGACCTGGATGCTGCTGCTAACATGATCGCTGACTCTATTCTCTTTGGAATGAGATCCTTTTGTGAAATTTCAACATGACCAAGAACTGAGGTAAAAAATATTACAATGTCTAAAGGTAGTAGAAATTGTTGGTCGCTCGTCAAAAATATTAGAAATTCTGCCACATCCTGCATCCCAAAGCTCATTTATAATGATATTCCAGCTGTCAGCTCTTTGGGCAAGGTCAATCCGCTTGCTGCACACTTTGCGGGCAGTTCAACACTTCCAGATTGAGCTTTGTCTCCGCCTACACTTCAATGCGTCTAATGCTTTTCTGTTAGGTTTAATCAGATAGATTTTGTTCTGTTGTCTGTTTATCGTCTACATATGTTCAATGTTTTGGCGTTCATAGGAGAATTTTCTTGTCTGCTGAACACAGTAAAAGCAAAAAACCTAATTATTTTGGGAGATTTCAATATTAATCTGTTAGATAGTAGCGAAACTGTGTCTAATTACTTGGCCCTCTTGGCCTTCCACGGTTTAGCTAGTTTTATAAATGAACCCACTCGGTTGTCTTCAGGTTTGGATCATATTTATGGACGATTTGCAGACTTTCCATTGAATACCTGCGAAAGGTGCACATATGACTTGCAAATCACTGATCATTCAATGATAGGTTTATTGGTGAATACTTTTCAAAGCAAAAAGACCAGCCGTACCGAAGTTAATAGCCGAAAGCAAAAGACAAGAATTGATTTTATAAAGCTGACAAATCTTCTACTTTATGAGTCCTGGGACGATGTTTACATGGAAAGTGATGCTTCTGCTTCTTATAATGTGTTCATAACTCGCCTTAATAAATTTATATCAAATTGTTTCTCTACGGAACCCTTGAAAAAATCTAAAAAAAGACTAAAACCCTGGATATCTAGTCAACTAATTGAAAAAGTTTACGTGAAACACAAGCTTAGAATAAAATGCTGCAAGAATCCCATGAACCTTAAGCTAAAAAATAAGTTTAAAAACCTATGTTTGGATTTAAAAATAGAGATTGATTTTTGCCGCGATAATTATTATCTAACTAAATTCATTTCTGCTAAGGGTAACCTTAAATCAGAATGGCAAGTAGTGAATGATATTCTGAACAATTCTCGTTCTACAAAAAAAAACCCCATTCAATTTGTGTGAGCAATTGCGAACTGTTTGACAAACTTCACATTGCTAATGCTTTCAATGAGTATTTCACCTCAATAACAAACAGCATAACAACACAAACAGTCCTGAGAAATTGCACTCGTTGTTACAATTCAATAAGTGGGGGTGGTGACCTGTCGCAATATACGAACCTATCACTGCTTTAAAGCTCCTAAAAGCAATTTTATCCCTAAAAAATTCGAACTCTTGTGGCTTTGATAATATTTCAAATATACTTGTTAAACAAATAGCATGCTATGTGATTGACGTCCTGGCAGTCATTTTTAATCGCAGCATATTTGCAGGAACATTTCCCGTGGCACTCAAATGCGCCGACGTAATTCCGCTGTTTAAAAAAGGCTCTGCAGACGATATGAAAAACTATAGGCCAATTTCACTTCCGCTCACTTTTAGCAAATTATTCGAAAAAGTTATTAAAGAGAGAATAATGTCTTACTTGAAAAAATTGAGTTTTTCAATCCAATGCAATTTGGTTTTCAGTAGGATAAATCTACCGAAGACGTTCTTCTAAATTTTTGCTCAAATATTTTCTCTAACCTTGATGGTAAAAAATTTACGGCTGGTTTATTTGTTGACACCACAAAAGCCCTTGACATGGTCAACCATACTATACTGTTGGATAAAATGGAAAAAGCGGGTTTTCGTGGGTTCATACTAGAGTGGCTTAGATCATACCTATCAAACAGATCTCAAAGAGTGAAGATTGATGGTATGAGAAGCGAGATTCCTTTCTTCAGTTTGGGATTTCCTCAAAGTTCTGTGTTGGGACCCATTTCATTTCTAATTTATATAAATTCACTGTTTTCACTAAACTTCAGAAGTAGAATTACGGCGTTTGAAGATGATGTTGGCTGCTCATATGGCTCTGAAAGTGTCTTGGATTTAATCTCCGACATTAATTGGGATCTTAGTCTATTAAGAATTTGAACATTAGCTCAAAGACAAAAATAATGTTTTTTAACCTAGCTTCCCCAATGTGTATGAATGCGGACGTTTACTTCCACGCATCAGAGTGCCAAAAGTATGGATTAGCAGGCTGTAATTGTGATTCTAGTAAAATACTTCCAACATTTTGTAGCAGTCTTAACTGTAGTGATAATTGCTTTTTAATTGAGGAAGTAGACGAGTTTAAGTATCTTGGCCTCACAATTGATTCTAGGATGTCATTTGCAAGCCACACAGAGTCCTTAAGGAAATATTTTCGGAATACCCTGCGACACTTTTTTTATCTAAAAAATGTTTGTTCAAAGCAATTATTAAAAATAATTTATTATGGTGTCTTTCACGCTAAACTCCAGTATAGAAGTGTTTGTTGGGGGGCGTGTATCTAAATAAAATCAAGCCCTTACTAGTCTTACAAAAAAGTGTAGTGAGGAAAATCTGTAACAAGAATCGGCGTCATCCAAGTTTCCCATTGTTTTGTGATATGAAAATTCTTCCAGTTCGTCATTTGTATTGTTTTAAAGTGTTGAAAACGTTCTTTCAGAGATCAGGAAATTGAAATTACAGACTTATATCTGATTACAATCTACGGAGAAACTTTTCTTATGTTGTGACTGTACCCGTTTTCCGTACAACTGCATTTCGTAATTTTTATAATATCTCTTCATGTCGACTATTTAACAAGCTCCCTTTAAATATTAAAATGATAAGAATTTCTGGAGTGTTTGAAAGGTCCATAAGGTCTTGGCTTTTTAATTATGATTCACAGAACGTGGAATACCTTCTCTCTGATATTCTGGTGTAAATATTGGTTTTTTTTTTCTAACTTCCTCTTAACTTTTCTTTATTTTTATGTAGTTCTTTTATTTTGATTTGCATCCTTCAATTTTTTTGGAAATATAATTGTATCTCAAATTAACTTGTTCTTTGAATGTAATTAAACGGGTCACCCCACCCACATATTAATAATATTAAAACCCATTGAAGCGGCATTTGGCACTATTTTAATACTTTATGTATAGAAAATATAAAATTTCACTATATTATTTCTATTATATATTTTTTTTAATATACTTAATGAATTATTGTGTTCAAATAATGTAAATTTTACACATGTTATAATGAAATAAAAAATACTAGGTACTACTACTACTACTACTAATCTTCAATGGGACCAATCTACGTTCGCAATCGGGAAGTAGTAAGAGTTCAGATCTTAATACACACAAAACCGCTGATCCAGATGGTATATCTCCCCTTCTTCTGAAGAGGTGTTCTTCTACGCTAGAAAAACTCTTAAGGCCGCTTTCCGAGCAAATGGAAGACACCATTTGTCCAGTCCGTCCCTAAAAATGCGAATTTTCTTCCATTCCATTCCACTTACGTCCCTTATTTTCGAAGTCATGGAAACGCTGATAAATGGTGAAATACTCGTATCTTGAAACATGAAAATTTCTCTATGACTCTCTATTTTCATAGTAACAGGTCCTCGGGTGATCTGATGGCATGTCTCATCGAAAAGTTGAACCAAAGCACACATCAATCTGGCGAAAGCAAGTTAATCGCACTTGATATTTCTAAAGCATTTGACAGAGTTTGGCATCAGTCTCTTTTGTCGAAAATCCGTGCATTTATAATCGATGACTCTAGATCCGTTCTGTCTCCGATAATCGTTTTAATTTTCATGAGCGGTCTCTTGTCTGCTACTTCTAATCCAATTTATTCCTTTTCTGACTACAGTACTCTCTGCTTTTCATATTTGTTTCCGGACTCAGATCCCTGCTCTTCGGCTGTAGAACGAGAACCCAGCGTATGTTAAGATCATTAAATTCTGATATTAACAGCATAACTAATTGGAGAATCATTAACAGAGTAGAATTTAATGCTTCCAAAATACAATGCTGTCGTTAAAGCGAAATCTAAACACCCAGCCATTATCCATGAAGGGCACTTGCCTCGTCGAAACCGAAAAACGTTCCATTCTCAGTATGTAAGTCAATGACAACTTACTTTGGAATGACCACATATTCGATGTCGCCATAAATGCTGTAAATTGTCTAAGCTTCCTCAAGCGATGTAAGAAACACTTCGCCACCTCTGGTCAGGCCTCAATACATAAGGCATTTATATGCCCAAAATTGGAGTACAATGCCCACATCTGGTCAGATGCGCCCAAAACATCTCTGAAGATATGATTCAAAACTATGCGATAAAACTCATAGGTGATACTAGTATCACTCAGAAAATGGGTACCCTCTAACACCAACGTAATGTCTCGTGTCTCACTCTGTTTTATCACTAGTTCCAGCACCAGTGCTACATAGAAATCGCCAGAGCATTCCACCACTTCAAACTTTATGAATGCTCATCAGTATACCCTCAAGCATACTTTCGGACGTACACGAAAATATCTTACAACTCGCTTTGGAATACCCTGCCGGGCTTTTTAATTCCTAGTCATTATAACCTTCAAACATTCAAAACCAACGTTTATCGGTACCTCTCATTCTTTCCTCCTTGATTTTCCTTCGCCCGTGCTATGTGCAAGCATTTTAAAAGTACTCAAATCTCTTGATCGCGCTCCAATTATAAACAAAAAAAATCCTTTTCCACGTGCTTCCTCGATTGAGCAAACCAATGAGGAGAAGACTCTAAAGTATTAGACTGCCTCCGATTTCAATAACAGTTTTCATTTCAGCAACAGTTACAACAGTTCAAAAAATTAAAATATTTTGAATAAATTTGTCGAACCACTTGTACAATAGCGATATCTCTTGCGAAAGTAAGCTCGGAAATTTTAGTGGAATCTTAGTCATTCTGAATACCACAACAAAATACTAATTAGATAATTTGGAAGGAACCTTTTAAGACTTCAAATACGAGTATATGAGGCGTATAATTACATCTTACTCACTTCTGTCACCGAGAGTTTGTTGATATTTTCGCATTTGCATGATCCAAGGACTTTGAAACTCGTCTGGAACTAGTGTTTTGGGCGGGATTTTCCGACGACCTTCGTTGAACATGGTAAAACCAGCTGATTTGCTCAGCCTGAAGTATCTTATCTATCGGTTTCTTACTATTGAGAATTGTTATATAGGCTTTAAAGGTTCCTCTTCTGATTCCTGACGAAATGGTTCTACTCCTATCGCTGTGCTGTTGTTACCGCTTTTTTCGCCTCTTTTTTGTAAAATTGATAGTCTTACTCATAACGCACATTTTCGGCTTCGTTATTTCCGCTGTAATTAATCTACACTTGAATACTGTTCTTTACCGCCATTTTCAGTTCATAGTTCCGCCACCACTTATTTTTTTGTTTATGTGGAGCCGGCCTTTTGAAATACTTCTTCGAAACTGTTCCACATACCTTGTGCGCTTAGGTCTTCTTCTTGGTTTCTGGCACTTTGGATGCCGGTTTTCGTTGGTTGTTCCTGGGCTTTTTCACGAAAAATTTTGTCAGAAAAAGTCGGTGCTGTAAAGATTTAATGGCTCTTATATGTAAGTATTATAGAAGAGATGTTTGATGTATTGATTGAATTTACTGAGGGCAACTGTTGCACGTATATTCAGATGCAAAGTGATGTCTGAGCATTTTTTTCAAAAATTTCAGTATAAATTCAGTTCAAACTTGAAGTTATTGCTATATTATCACAAGGTTCTTTACTCAAAGTATCAGCATGGCGAGCAGGAGTACCAATAACAGGCACAACAAAAAGTCGTTTTTCTTGCTAAGAACTACGTACGTCGGAGATGTGATGGTAACCAAATCGTACATAAAACCCTAGAGCGGTCCTTGACCTGCTTCGGCCTCCTTCAGTCAGAGTTACAACAAAGGTAGCATTACTCTCGGTTATATTCAAAAGCTTTAGGAAGCGAATGGTAAAATGGTGATAAACTGTGAATATATTGTACTCACTAGTTACTGGTATCTGGTTTTATTTCCCTGAACTATAGATATCTTATTCCGGTCATTTTGAAGAGGAACGAGTAGGATAGAGGTACCTAGTCCTCAAAGATTTAGGAGAATCTTAATTGGTAATAATTTAGGTGTTCTGCATTGCTGCCAGCGATGCATGCAATTTCCTTGCCTAAATTGGAGCCCTTTTATACATAACTTTATAGCTAATGTATATTTTCAAAATGGCGAACTATTTTGATAGCGTTTAAGAAAGCTATTTAAACTAAGAACTCTAATGTGTTTGTGTTTCTTGGGGAAGATAGAAAAAAAAACTTCGTCTACAAGCCCACAGCGAAATACAATTCACATGAAGTCACGATATCATCGCATCATCTTCTAGATACACTTGTGAAAAGAATTCAGCGTGACGCCCTCTATGAATAATAATCAGCTAACATACATCATTACAAGTGAAACAATGTCTACGACAAATTTATTGCAACACCGTCCGATTATGGCTGAAAGTCCGTCTGTCCGTCCGTTTGTATATGCCTGTGTATCTATCTATACCTACAATGTCAAATGCATTTTGTTTCAGAAAAAATTGATTAGCTTACCAATTATAACCGCATTTGAACGAATTACAGGATTCCTAAATCCAATTACAACAAACGACCCAAAACAAAAAACATCCATCCAGCAACTAATTCTAATTGCACATAGCGGCGCTCATCATTTTTATTACGGCCGCGCAAAATTTTTATATAACAAATGGCGATTAAGCTGAATTAGTGTAATGGAGGTAATAGCGCGATTCTCTATTCACGATTCAGATCGCGATCTCCAAATTGAAATGACCGCGTCCAGTACAAAACAGAAAAAAAAAATTGACAAAACACAAAAAATTCAATCTCTGATTAGTTCTATCCGAGGAGCCAACTGACTTGGAAAAATTGTCCATTCGGAGGTACTCGCAGTTATAATTGTACTCGAATAATTTGCAAAAGTGTGCTGTCCATGTGAGTGCAGCTAGCGGTGTATGGGAGTAGAATATAAAACGCAAGAAACGGTCGAAGCTGAATTAATTGATTACTTGCAAACAAACGGACAACATGGAGGCCGATTGTTGATACTACACAGAATTTTTGGTTTTACTTTTTGCTTTGCCTGCAAATACGAGTACGAGCAAAAAGGATTCGAATTCGAATTGGATTCCTCCCGCCCTATTCGCAGAGTTTGTAATTATTGTTATGGTAGCATTTGGTAATTGTTATGTATACAAGTTGGTATCTGCTGGACAGGGATTGGAAGTCCTTGTGTAAAAACTACACAATGAAAGTATTCGCCGTCTCTTTCAGTTGTCAACCGAAATGCACCTTGAGGTTTATACAGTTGACTGGATATTTTGATATCAGATACTACATATATATATAAAATAACATGTGCAGTGAGAGTAGATTTAAACCCACTCGAACTCAAATGGAAGTTGAGAGTTTTCTTTAATTGAGAGCATGAGCGGAAGAGCAAACACTCAACTGTGGAAAATCGAAGAAGTCTAGAATCTCAAATAGTGTTGACTTTGTTTGCGTTTAAAAAGATGCATTTCATTGAGCTTCTGAATACATACAAGGTGTCTCTGATGTTTAACTTGCGTATCCGCCTAACTGGGGAGAGATCACGATGCCCCTTCTCACATGAAATTAAATGAGATGTTAGTTAAGGGCCTATTGGTTGCCCTAATGCCACTTTTGGTGGACAAGGCCCAACATGGCCCAACAAGTGCAAACTCGAAGTTATGTGTCCTATCTAAAAGCCAATCTAAAGGTCATACCAACCGACAAGGTTGGTTTAAACAACAACTACTATGGTTCGCCCATAAAATAGTCTACTTCAACATGTCAGTCTGGAATCGAAGTTTCAGGGGTCCCGATTTCCGTAGTACCAGAATTCTGCCTGTGGTAAGACTTTCATGACCCTCAGCATGGAGGCCTTACAGTCATTGATTTATTTCCCTTGTGCAATAAAGTGTATTTAGTCAAATCAAGGCGTAATAAAACACGTTGTACAAGACGAACAACTGCTTCGCCCCCCAACCAATTCAAACTGTGCCTTGAAAAAGACGTAGCCTTCTACACACGTGCAATAAAATTAAAAAAAAAAATTGCGAAAAACAACAAGACCGTTTTGTGTCTGTTCTGAGATGATTTTTTTTGCAGATTTTCATACATAATATGCAGACAAACATAGGCTCAGATAGGCTCATTAAGGCATCAGGATGATAAATCGGAACCCGCATATACGAGTAGCATAGCAAATGGCTGGAATCAATAATAGTTTAAATGTTCCCAAAGATTAATTCGACAGTATTAATTTATTTCAAATTTATTTAATACAAATCTAAATTAATTTAAAAATTCATAAAAAAAAATGCACAAGTTAGGCAAAATTCCGAATAGGTATGTCTGCTGCCGAGAACTGCACGCGGAGAATAAATCTGACATTATTTTTATTACAATATAGTAGTTCCTGTCCTCTTAGTCCTTTGTCTTAATCCTCGGTGGCAGTATTCACCCCTCCCTTCCTCCTTGGTCAGAGCAGTGGTTCTTTGAAAGAACTTTCTTTGAAAGTGGACTTTGAAAGAAAGTTTTTCGGATCGTCGCAATATGGGAGACGGATCTTCAGGAGAAGACTCTGGCATCGATGTGTCTTGCTGTCTCATAGATTCATCCAAAATTAGACTCTCTTCGCTTGCACATGCTGTACTCTCCCGAATCACAGATAGTCTGAAACTGGACTGGTGTGTATAGTTATGTACATCCATGATGGCCCACTCGAATAATTTCTGTATGATACAGTTACTGTATCAGTAACTGTTGACGCGTGCTGATGTAATAGAAATCTTGCAAGTCGTAGCTGTACGAGTATGTTACCCAAAGTGCAATATTTCGCTTGAGATGGACCTCCGTCGTCCGCACCATTCGTACTGCTTGGCCATCGATGGGTGAAACGGGGCGATTAGTATGTGAGTGATTAAGTTCCTCTTACAAAACTGGTTGAATTCCTTCGACTTAAATGCTGTGCCGTTATCAGAGGCAATCTAGAATGGCTATCACACATGCTGCACTTGTCATTGACACTATCCACTACAATAAAGAAATTCTTACCTTGGAAGGGAGCGAAGTCCACGTGTAGCCGTGACCATGGTTTCGAAGCTTCTTCTCAGGGATGGATCACCGCTTGAGACTTTTCTGGTCTTGATTGGTGGCACACGGTACATATCTTCGCAGTCGCCTCAAACTCTGCATTCGGCCACCAAATGTATCTTTTCTCAAGGCTCTTCATTTGAACTGTATGACTAGAGTGCAATATCTGTTAAAGCTATAGCCGTTTAAAAATAAGTGTAATAGTGGTTGGTTTGTCGGGATTAAACAAACCAATCAACGGCCTGTGATCAGTATTGTGATATACTTATTATATTATGGTTCTGCCATAGAGAAAATTAATGCATTTTTAACCGCCAGCGCTTTCTAGTCGATCTGTGCATAATCCCTTTCAGGCGAGTTCAGGGTCCTCGAATAAAAAGAAATTGGGCACTCTTGTCCATTTCGTAAATTGTGTGTAAGGACTACTATTGAAATTGGCAACTTTTCATTGTACGTAATAAGAATATTCTCACCAGTAAGTTCTAAAAGCATCCGAATGGATTTTTTTTTTGAAGAACTTAACACTCAAGTGGGAATTACTACTCTTAAAATGCCTTACCTTTTTTTTCAAAATGGGATAGAGAGAGAAAGAATGATGTTTGGGCTCAGTGGCTATTTCGCTCCATGGGTGGCATCCAACATTTAATGGGGAGACAAAATTCTTAGTGGAAATAATTTGCTTAGTTGGCTTGTTGTTGATTTCTAGTCAACTACTCATCTTACTCGATTTTCGTTCTAATAAATGAATTGGCTTACACTGCCACTTCGTGTTTTTATCTAATATCCTATGAAGTATTTCGGCAATCGTCGCCTTATCTTTCAACAAGCAGTGGTAACGATTGATACAAGCTTAGGAAGGTCTCTAGTTGTTTCTTATCCATGGGGCGGAAATAGACTCTGAACCCAAACATTTTTCTTTCTCTTTCTGTTCAATTTTCCAAATAACTTAACACGTGCTCAGGCATTTTAAGGGTAATCGTAGCCTCTTCAGTGTTAAGGCCGGTCCAGACGCTACGTTTTGCACAACCTTTTGTCTGCGCAGTTCAATACGTTGCAGATAAAACGTTGCGTGTAGATAAGAAACGTGCGCAGTTTTGAATCTGGCTCGAAGACGAAGTACAGCGATAACTGAGCTAGTTTTTTAGAAGCCACTTCCGCGAGCACTTTGGACTCCGGGTACTTCGCAGACATTCCAATCTTTTTTTTCACAAAGCAGCTTGCCAAAATCGACCAGAGTAGTACCTCCTCCAAACTAGGCGAAATATACAGATATCTCTGCACCATGTAGACGGTCTAAAAATTACAATGTTTTCATTTCGTCTTAAGACTGCGCAGATAAAATGTTGTGAAAAACGTAGCGTCTGGACAGGCCTTTAAGTTCTTTAAAAAAAAAAATTGCAGTGATCCGTCTGGTTTCGTTACAGGCACAATGGTTGTCAACCACTCACTATATTCTGTGGGTTCCAGAATACCTTGATTCACCTGTTTGTTAAACTCCGTTTCGGGTAGTTTAATTGGTTTAGCTGTTGGGTCGAAACTGAGTTTGACTTTCTCGTCCGCGTAAGATTCCAATTCTTTGGAGAATAAGTCTGCTGAAAAAATGTTGTGGACGCCGTGGACAACAATTCCCAGTGTATCAAACCAATTGCACCCTCACACATTTGTTCGCGACCTCCAGTAATATAAAATGGAAGTTCTCAAATCGTTCTAATATTATATACAATGTTAACGTGCGTCTAACGACTTTAAGTCGACAACACACACTGATGTCCATTGATGATTATCGTCGCGCACTTATTTGAACTTCTGGGAGAATTGATTGAGTTAACCTGTTCGTTTTTAATCTTGGCTACTATTGTTCTATTTGGACCCTTTTGTTCTATTTAGCCGCACTAGTTGAACTTAGCTGAACGAAAAGGACAATCTGCCCTAAAGTGCTTTTTCCCAAATCCCTGACAACTAGTTTCGTTCTGTTTCACGTCTGATCTGGCCATATTCGTACTTAGTGAATAACTCTTCAGCGGCTTCGATCTAATTGTATGCACCCGTGCAGATTCTGATTTTTTCTGGATTAAGTGCTGATTTTTTGCGACTGTTTCTGTTGCGATCGCACGATCTTGCACGGTTGGGAGGGTTCCGGAATTTTCAGCCAAGAGCGATTGTAGCATGATGGTGTTCAGTAGGCCACACACAAGTCTATCTTGTAGCATCCTGTAGACGGTTTTTCCACTAAATTGCGTCGACATTCACGTGGCAAAGATCTGCAATATATTCTGTTACGGTTTCGTTTAAAAAATCTGTAAAACGCTGCAATCTTCGACGGTGTAGGAGTAAAGTGCTTTGTGAGGTTTTCGGTTATCTATGTGTACCTACTGGATTTCTTCTATGTTCTGTGGTGAAATAAGAAACTCTGTGAAGTTAAAACACTGCGAACCAAAAATTGTGAGAAAGGTGACCTTCTGAAATTCCTTGTCCTTAATGCCGTTTGCCAGCAAGAACATCTCGAAGCCTGTTTTGTAAGAGCCCCACAATGCAGGGTTGGTTATGCCAAACGTTTCGATGGACCCAATGGATGTCATTTTTGTAAACTGGGATACGTAAAACTCTTTGTTCGGTTCGTATAAATTTCGGTCTTAATCTCTCTCTCAAGCACCTACAAAAAAAGCGTATATCACTGTATCTCATCCTCGTCGTTGGTATAAAGTTCCGAAAGATTAATTAACCAACTTAATTACTTAGTATTTAAAAATCCAAATTTATTTATTACAAAACTAAGTTAATTTTTATAGGAGTATTCACAAAAAAATATATAAGTTAGGCAGAAATCAGAACAGGTATGTCTGCTTCCGAGAACCGCACGTGGAGAACAAATCTGACATTATTTTTCTGACAGTGGTTCGTTCTCTGTTTTACTCCTCGGTGGCAGCACTTGGCGCTGTTCAGACATCGCAGTTATTCTGTTAATATTTTTTTTATGTGCGGGAGAGGTGAAGGCGTTGATGGATTACCTCAGTAGATTGGCTAAGTGATATGTCGGATTCCATGCGCTTGTATGTTTACGTGCGATGAAATGTTTATGTCCATTATTAAGTTATTCCGTCGACGTTGCACTCTATACGGGAAATTTCTCTGATGGCCATTCTGCCTGCGCTAGTCAATTGCCTTCTTAGCCCAAAAAAGCAACAATAAGTAAAAGCTGCTGTCGAATTGATAGCAGAGCCTAAGTAGACAAAGTCCTTAGCTACCTCATCATATCTGCCGAGGGTGAGATTCTATCCGAGACATCGTTGCCGAGTGTCTTTTCTTGTTGACAGCATATACTTGGTCTTGCCCTCATTTTCCGTTCAACCCATCTTCGCCGCTTCCGTCCCAATACTAGGGATGTAAAAACTAGACATTGCTCTATTAGCCCATCTCTATAGATACTGTTATACGAGGTCTTAAAATCGATGAATAGATAGTGTGTATCGATTTGGATCTCATGGGTTTTTTCCATGATCTACTGTAGTGTGAATATTTAGTCACCTGCCGCTTTGAAGAACTCGGCAGTCTCGGCAGAACTTAAGCTTACATATGGCTACCTTCACTTAATCCGGCGGACGAATTACCGTCATCGATATCGAGTGAGTGAGTAGAACTCGTCGTGATCGAGTTCCTCGAGTGATCGATTAACCTCATTGAGATGATGGTACTCGAAAGCTCAAGTATCGAATGAATATAAAATTGTATTAGAGAAGTTCTACTACAACTCACAAAGTGACGTTTTTCCTGTTGATATAAAAGATAGAAAAATATTATTGTAAATAATGGATTTATTTTTTCATTTGTCCTCGGATTCCAACGATGAATATCGCGAACGCGTTGAGCGACGGCGCTTATGGATAGGAGCAGTCTGTTCTCATTGCCAGATGCTGCGTAAGTACTTAAACTTAAATAACATTTTTCTTATGTAGATTTATCAAAAGATTTAGGATTAATAAGGATGCATTCAACCACATTTTGCAAAACTTTGAATTCAAAAACATATGTCAGCTGCCGTACCTTCTGTATTGCTGTTAGCTGCTTATCCTTATTAGGAAATGGTGGACACCAACATTCCATATGTAAGTTCTTGCTAGGTAAGCACTTCTCCCAATGATAATCAACGCCTTAATAATAATACATAATACATGTTCTTAGTTTTTAGGTAATGATTATCTTATCGGAATTTGTCAGAGTGACATTTCAAAAATAATTACGAGAGTTATAAACGATGATAGAAACATCCACATAGCATTCGACGATGGAAACTGGAATGGTATAACTGTAAAAATTATTTTTTCCAAAAATATAAAATCCGGTATTTTGGTAGGTTTGAACTATTTTTGGAAATTAAACTTCAAAAATTATTTTCTAAGTCATTGGTTGTGTTGGCTAAACACATTTCGGCTTGCAAAAACCTATCGCAAATGAGTTTTCCAACAGAAAATGGTTTCAGTCTTAAGTCCATGATCGTAAGTAAATTATTTACTGAAAACCATTACTGTGGATTCCGAATACGGAGGAGCGGCTCACGATTCATTTGTATGGAATCAAGAGAGTTGCACCAATGAAAGCTTATGGCTTCTAGGTATTGTATTATGGAAGGAACTCAGTTCCTACTTTTCTTTATTTTTAAGGGATTCGGGCTATTCTTTGGAGCCTTATTGCATTACTCCTTATAATAGTTGGTTGTTGGTTGGTTTCTAATGAGGCACTTCAATGATGTGCACTCGAACGCGAGGAGTATTGTTAAGAGAACTATTGGAGTTTTAAAAGGGCGTTGGAAAATGTTAATTTATGAAAATTGCGCTAGATACCTTCCTGAGAAATATGAAAGATTTGGAAACGTATGCTGTGCATTCCATAACGTATGCATTGATTTTAAGGTTCCCTCAGCCTCTTAATGGTTTTGAAGGATTTGTAATTGTAGTTTTTTACATTTTTAGTTGATTCAAGCTCATAAAACTTCAATGCTTCTTTTCTTCAATTTCTAACAACCTTTCTTGTATTTTTAAATTCCGTTCCTCGAAGTCTAAATGTTTGTCGAATTTTTCAATTATTATTTGTTTATAGGAATATTCTCTTTCTAATTTTTTTCTTAACTGAATAAGTTTCGGATCTCCGCTGTTTGAATTTTTTTTTTCTGCATCGACGAAGGTCGTAGGTTTTCCGTGTCCGAGTCACAATCCGAGACTGCATAATTTTTTCTGCTTGTTGCAGATGGTGCTGAAATGGCTGTGTTAGGAAAAATTTGGTTTGCGGCTTCGAATGCTTGTGCGGATATGCCTTCTAGCTCACTCGCTGTGAGCAAAAGTTCAGCAGCTTCTCTTGGAAAGATCTGCAAAAGACAGTATTGAGTTTTATAATATAAAAACAAAATATGATGACCTTTCTCCTACCTTTTTCATCTTTATCTGATGGCCGTTCTGCATTGACCATTACCATTATCTGGTGCCATAGTCGTAGCGATTTCCTTGTCAACACTTCGGCAAAATATTCTTTGCCAAATAGACATATGGCCAAATGTGGCCATGAAATCGGTGGAATATTTTTTTGTGAAAAATTAGTTGGATTGAATCGGACCTTTATTTAAAAAATACGAACATTGTATTAGTAAATTTCTTAAAATAAAAAATTTAAATAAAAATACTAACATCTTCGATGTTTCGCTCAACTACAGCATGATGGTGTTCGAATAAAATGACGCACCATAACGTGTGCCGTCATCTCAAATTTCGATCGTGAACTCTTGATCGCGAGAGCGATAATGCCAAAACGGGATTGTTGCTTTACATCGTCCATGTTGAAAGGTCCATTCTGTCTAACAGCAATATTTGGTTCGACATCGCTGTTATACAGGGTGACTGACTCGAACAGTAACTTTTTAAAATGCTATAAAAGAAATGAAGTGTGGAACATTGTTTTTTAACCAATCTTGGCTGACGAGCGCGCTTTGTGAGACGGTGCCGAGTCTTGTTGAAATGTCCACGGTCTCCGACTGAAATGAATGTTTGCCCAAGGCTTCAATACGTATACGTATACGTATACGATACGGTATACGATCGCATTAGTTTTGACGCCACGGTCCAAAAATACGAGCGGAGAGCGACCATCGGCGGTTATGGTGGCTCAAACCATCACCATCGGTGCTACCTACTTTCCGGTGGCCATCCGAAGATGTAAATTTCCAAGGACCTCTCTGGCAAGTAATCTCGGTGATTTTGTTTGTTGAAATATTGCTCGATAACAAATGGCGACTCATCGGAAAAAACCAAATTCGGTAACTCACCACTTTCGTGCAAGCGTAGCAACTCCTTCGCTCATTCGACTGTAACTTTTTTCTATTGTGGTGTAAGATCGTGTGCTTTTTGGAACTTCAATGGCTTGACCCCAAGCTCATTTTTCAGTATGTGTTGCATCCGTTCCAACGATATGTTGAGCTCACGAGCCATTTTTCTTCCACTTCGACGCGAATTTCCCTCAATTCGAGCCTTCACTTTCCGAACCATTTCTGCCGATGTTGCTGTTTTTTCTGAGCACCTCCGTGGCGTTTTGCAACGCTGCCAGTAGCACGGTAACGAGCTATGGTTCGAGACACAAATGATTTATTCACGTTGAGGTGCTGGAGGGCTCTAACGATAGCTACTTGTGGTTTTTCAGCCAAATATAAAGCAATCACACTATCACTTTTGAATTCCATCGCGGATAAAAATTGTTCAACACAACTGAGACGCAAATCGTTTAAAAAGCTTGTAAATAATAAAATTATCTGTCATGTGTCAAAATATGAGCTCACTGTCAGGAACGGTTTGGAAATTATAGCAGTCTGAATTTGGTTGCAGTTCGAGTCAGTCAGGGTGTACAGTCTATGAAACATAGTCTTACTCTAGAAGAAACGTCAGAAAAACACTTCCGTATCATTCAAACTTTTTGTGAAATTTACGAATCGTATTGAAGATTACGTAATTTGTTTGGTTCTCGTAATTGGCCATCT
This sequence comes from Volucella bombylans, assembly GCA_949129095.1. Lineage (NCBI taxonomy): Eukaryota > Metazoa > Arthropoda > Insecta > Diptera > Syrphidae > Volucella > Volucella bombylans. The sequence goes on along the minus strand of OX422140.1, from coordinate 314,216,490 downwards.
ATTTTGGATACATATCGTGCAACATACACAACGCAATATTCGTACAGAAAAACTTGAACCCGCTGCTAATGAAATAACAGAAAAAGATGTGGAGTTGTCAATTCAGCGTTGATCGCAACAGATCGGCCTTTGTCCATCTATTATATAGAAAATTAAAAAAAAGAACATGGTCTACACCCACTACTCGTAGTTCAGGAACTAAGGGCACGAGAGCGTAGTTTACGACAGAGTTCGCGCATTGGGCTTTTGAGCAGCTTGAAACCGACTCTTTTCTTATTTTTTTTAATCGAAAAATCGAGTTTAGTGAGAAGGCTCACTTTTGTCTCAATTGGTTTTGTAGACAAACAAATTTTGCGTGTATTGAGTGAGGTTAATCCAGAAATAAAATTGTACTTTTTGGTGTAGTAATTGGTCGTTATTTTTTTTAAATAAAGCGGACGGAGCTCACGTTACATTCAATGGACAACATTACAGGACAATGATCAATGGTTATGTTGTCGAAAATATGGGCTACATTGATCCGGATGATCTAATTTGACCGGCAGGATGTGCTTCGTCAAAAACAGCCATGGAAGCTATACGACTAAAGTCGCATTTAGAACATAATATTGGAGTTCTTAATTCCTTGAACTTTGCGGACTTTATAGTATGTTGATACTAATTCGAAGTCTATTATAATTTACAATTTCATATGGACAAATTCACTCATTGTAAAAAGAAAAGCATAATTCCAAAGGTACTTTCTTAGTAACAATCATCTTTGACATCTACTATGTACTCGTAATTACCTAGCTCGCAAAAAAATGTACAACAGTGACCAGCTTAAATTTGGCCAACAAAGCTAGACATGTGATTATATAAAGAAAGTTGAAATGGGAACCTTATACACACAACCATTGCATTGATAGCTCCAAGATCAGCCGACAGCCGAAAATTGTCATTGTATAAAAACAGGGAAGTTTCGACTTTTGTATAGCCTGTGTACATACTCGTATACACTTTAGTTGGCAGTCGTTTCTGGAGTTTTCTGCTCAAGAATAAGCCCTTAAGCTTCAGCAGATTAAGAAATCTCGACATATATTTGATTCGCTTCGCCAGTCTTTCTCAAGCAGTGATAAACTAACAGCTTTACCCATGCATCCACACAATAATAATTCACATAGAGACTCCATACAATAATATAAAAAGTTGCAGAAAGTTAATTGGCAACACTACTATTCTTCTAAAAATGTACTCACTCAATAGCTGGCTCTGAGTGTTTCATTAACTGAGCACTTCTTACATTCCACACATGAGTGACTTCTGAAGAAATATTTCCACTACACAACACACACCTAAACTAATTCTGCCTTCTCTGTTCCACCTGCGAGCATAACCTGTCATCCATCTAAATGTATCCAACGTAAACTTGATTCAACCAATGCGGCAACTTTCTTCGCATGTATGCGAGACAATTGTTATTGTCACACGTCGTCTCCGCGCCGATACACTGGCATCCAGTCATCCACATCCGCACACAATCAAGCCGACACCAGGCAGGCATTCTCGTTTTTTGTGGATGCTGCTCAGCGCGAGCATTCGAGTTCGGAATTCCAGCGAGTTGGAAGCTGCTTTTTGCTGCTCCTGCTACTGTTGCTATTACTGCGCTACCATACCACATTGCGTCCGTGTGTATTTTCCAACTGGACTACCGTCCGTCCATTTGACGGGGCGAGATTCCTTTTCGCCAAACATCCACAGGGCAGTCATTGGATGTCTTTTGGCCTAAAAATTAACGAAAAACTGGTATTTCGAAGCGCAAATCGTGTTGCGAATACTTTTCTTTTCCCCCGCATGGCATTTGTGTGTTTGTTTGTACGAGTAAGTGCGGCCCGCGTTTTCCACGCTACCAAAAACCAATAACAAAACGAAACAAGATACGAAAAAATAAACGGAAAAAGTGTAAACACGCGTTAAACTCAAATTAATTTCAATTGAAGAAGAAGCAGGTCGCAAAAAAGCCAAACAAATTGTTTTGTGCGTTTTTCGCTTTTGTTGCGTTTTATTTTTGTTTTGTTTGTTTGTTTGTTGTGCCGTGTATCGTGACGCGAGTGATTTGCGCGCGATTTTTAATTAGCCATCCGTTCATGGAAATTGATTTGGCACAGGCCAGAGATTGCTGGCTGACACCCACTTCCGCCCAGCGAAAGTGAATAATTGTGACTTCGTTTGTGACGATTATTTTTTGCAGTGATGTTGCTTTTGATTTCGGGATAGGTACGACGTGATACGGGATACGGAATCGGGATACAGTTCACCTACCCTATCTGCCTACACTATTCGAAAATATTGTTTTATGAATGAATTCTAAAATATGCAATTCCAATTAAGTGCGCTGCCCAGCCAATTGCATGGTGATGTGAAGTGATGTGATGATTGAAGTGAAGACGTGATCTGGTCAACTGTGGCGTTATAGTGTAAATTTTTTAAAGAATTTATCAAGTGCTTTTCAGAAGAGCAAATGGCTCTTGCATAGAGCATGCATTCATGGTACAAAGGGCCTCAGTTTCATCAGAAACACTTTCGCCATCCTCTGGCAGTTGCTGCACCACCACCACCAATCAAGCTAGAAACTGGATACAATGAGAACTACCTAGCTTTCGAGTGTGCGTCGCCGTTTAAGGTGAGTGTTTTTTGAGTACATAAGGGGATGTGAATCGTTTTAAACACTTCAAACTGAACATCTTATTCAAAAGTTCCCTTACAAGTTGTTATAAGATATTTCTTTTAGAAGTTTGTCTCAGGATAATGTCGCCGGTCTACACCTTTTCCATTGTGAGGTTATAAGAAATACACCTGAAGTTGATTGCTTTCTTTGATTTCAACAAGTCAAGACTAATTGACCCAAGTTTGTGGGATTTCAGGACTTCAATACTACTCCTGTTCAATCTCTTTTTCAATTTTCTAATCAAATGTAGATTTCTACTTATCTTACTGTGCTTGAACTTTATACATATACCTAACTTCGATATTTTTTTTGGGATTCGGTTTAAAACAACAGCTTTGATGTGACATTAGGGTTTTATTAAAATTTCGCTTAAATTGACTTTTCCTAGTCCAGCCTCGGGATGGGTTCCTTCCTCCGTACTTATCAGAATTTTGAATATATCATATTTTACTAGATTTCCTCTTCTATCACAATATATCTTACCCTACTTCTTTTACACAAAATACACTCGATATTCTTCCGTCGGCGGGAAAATCGCGTCTTAGAATTGTACGAGTCGTATGGTTCAATTAAATGAGGTCCTATGGTCTTTATCAGTAAACGCAATTCATCGGTCAATACCTGTTGGAGAAAGTGATCCATTTTCATGCTACTCTCATTCAATTTATCAATCCATTGTTACTCTCTTTGGTAAAATTGGATATACACCCTCGAACTTTCACAGTGTGTAGTGGCCATGTAAGATTAGCTACAGCTGTCAAATTTGCAGGTTATGGTAACTAAATTAGGCAAATTATAATGGAAAATTACAGTGTTGAGCAACGCGTGCAAATTATTACGGTGCATACAATCGTACTATTAAGTCGGATATTCGTCGTTTGGTGTACAAATTCAAGCCGACTGGTTCAGTAAACAATCAAACAACATTCGTACGTCGACGAAGTGTGAGATCTGTAGAAAACAATGCTGCATTAAACGAGAGTGTGTAGGATAACACGAGTCAGCCAATTAATTGTATCGCCCAAGAACTTGGCCTTTCGTAGATCTCAACTTGGGGAATTTTGCGTCGGGACTTAGGCCTACTCCAATTGACCTAGGCACTGAAGGTAAACGACAATAGGGCGCGTTAAGAACACGCTTACTGGGCAGTTGGAAGTGGCCTCCGAGACCCATTTTCGGATGAATAGCTATGTCAACAATCAAAATTGGGAAGATAACGATCCATATGAGACCCATCGGTTGCAAATGCATCTAGAAAAAGTCACTGTTTGGATTGGATTTTGGTCCGTCAGTGTCATTGGTTCGTACTTCTGTTAAAATGAAGTCATAACTGTCAGTGGCGAGAGGTGCGGTCGGTGATAACCAACTTTTTGTGGCTCAAATTGGATGGTTTTGATTTGAGTGACATGTGGTTACAACAATACGGCGCTACGTACCACATAGTGCATGCAAAAATGGATCCTCTGTATGACAAATTCGACGGCAGGGTTAACTCATTTTTCGCCGCCGTCAACTTGCCACCAAGTTCGTGTGATTTAACGCCAATAAACGTTTTCGTGAGTGTTTGCGAATAAGCCGCAGACGATTGATCCCTTCAAAGTCAACATAACCAATCCCATCAATGAAATCGAGCCCCATTGCGAGTCATCGAAAATTGGACCTCTCGGATACGCGCATCCCATCACACCCATCACACCCATACATACTGTAATCGAATATTTTTTCAAATAAAAAAAAAATAATGATATACCATACACAAGTTGATTTATATAAATTATAAGTTCGAGCGCTCTTAATGGAAAACCCTGGACAAACTCGCATATCTGTCTTAAGAATGATAAGAAAGAGAAGGGTTTTGATGATATTGAGCTTAGATAATTTGTACTGGGCACATCTTCCCCAAGATATTCCATACATAGATCGACTATGTCGTATGAGAATATATTTAAGTCAACTGTAACCGTTTCCCTTTTTTTTATGTTTATGCATGTTTTGTTTTTCTACATCCCGAAGACTTGTGCCATAGACAGTTGGTTTCCTGAAAAACTTGATCGTCAACACAAGTTCCAGTCACAGGGCAAATTTAAGCCAGTCCAGACTTTAAAAAGCCTTGATTTTCCTGCCTTTCCTAACACTTCGTTGACGAATATGAATCTTCTCTGTCATCTTTATTTCACAAGCTGTTCATGGCTATAGTTTAATGGATCCCTCAACATCTTTGTGTCGTAATATTCTATCGTATCAGGCGAACAATATCTGAAACTGAAGCAATGATGGTGATGAAACCTATCTCATCAGCCTTGACACTTGAGAATTTGTAGTTAGGTACTCGTAAATTAGAATGGTTCCACAAAGAGTGATTAATAAACCGCTTGTGATACGAGTAATACGACAAAAGGATGTAAAAGAGGAGGATTTTAAATTTTTTGCAATACTAATATAATTGTATAAAATACGAGTATGTACTCAGCAAACACATACGAATACATAAATGACTTAACAAAATTGATATTCAATTTGGTTGAAAAAAAAGAACGAATACGTTTTGCACTACTTGGTTTCCAGAGGGTAATGCACCGACGACAGATACTGTGGCCGATTGTATGGAGAGCATGTCCTAAACTCCCTTTTTATGCAAAACCCCAATTAAAATGATTTTTAAAGGTTCATTGTTAAAAAAAAGAAGAACGGCTAATCATAATTAACAAAAATTTTTCGTTTACACATTTTAGTCCTGCAATGTTAGCATGTTTCTCAACGGTCTTCTTCGAAAAACTCTACAAGATCGGATTCGAAATATTTTGGTTTTATTACAGGTAGTGAGCGCATAAGATTTATAAATGGATCCGATGAAATAAATAAGCGATGTCATTTATATTATCTATTCTGCTAAAATGGTACCTGTATGATTTGAAACCCTTATTTCTAGCTCCTCGTGCTTCTTCGCTTAGGTGGCCAATAGGTAATACTGCTTTGTTAATAATTTCAGGCCCATCAATTAGAATTTTGTATAAAGTTGGGGTCATTGGCAGGCAGTGGCATGACAATAACTTTTAAATTTTTCGAAGTTAATATAAAATCCACTTGATGTGGCTTCTATAAAACCTCCTTATCAACTCCAGACTCATACCTGTTATATTTGCAGATGTTTCGTAATTTTGGAAAAACTTTCGAGTAATATCGTTACTATTTCCGAGTCCAGGCTTAGGTTTATCCACAATTAGGGACATTCGGCTCTTAAATTCAGTTTGTTTTATTTTATTTTCTTCAACAATTGCGTTTGCTTACTGTACGCCTAAGCTATCGGTAGTTCATATGCAAGATGCAATATATTTACATTCGAATGTTCTAATCCATGAGAAATACCAGTAGAGAATCCATGAGAAATACAGTAGCACCAAGTTTAGATTTTGTATCTGACAGAGAATTGCAAATCTTTCTGTCAACCATGGTAAATATGGGCTTGTGATTTATAGTGTTCCATGTAATTAGACTGAAATACTTACTAAATTATTTGCTTCCTCTTCTATGCTTTCTTTTTTTTTCTTCACAAGATTATCTGTTTCCTTGGAGTAAGCAAGACTAATTGATCGGCAAAATCTGGGCGAGCGAGGTCTTGGGCTTTGTCATAGAACAACATGGGCTTCATTTGATTTATTTAACACAAATCTGAGCGAAACAAAGAAAGCTAAAAACATATATTTGTCATTAGAAAATTCTGAAGTAAACGTTTGCTTGTACTGCGTATGGCTCGAGTTTCCATCAAACCACTATTTTAAAATTAAGCCTATCTCAGCAAATGAATCCACAGAATTCGACTCAAATACATTTATTTATGACATTAAGATGCGTTTCGCAGTATTATTAAGCAACGATTGCATAGGAACTTCAGCCACAGTTTCGTTGACTAATTTATGTGAAGGGAACACAGCGTGGTTCCTTCTAATTCCATATTGTTTTCCTGACAACTGCGCTTCCATTATCATTAAAAGTGCCTCTTGTGCCTTGCCGTAGCTCTCAACGTCATTACGGCAGCATAAGTTAAAACATTTGCATATGCTTCACTTCGCGAGTTAACTGCTTTTTTTCTTTTTTTTATATAATTAGCGCGTGCTCAAGGGGTATTATACCCTTAAAATGTTTACACACAGTGCGGGCGAAGGAAACTTACGGACGAAGAAAAGAAGGGTATCGATGTACATTGGTTTTAAATGTTTGCAAATTATAACGACTAGGAAATGGGCCTTCGAATCACGATATTTCAGAGTAAGTACGAAAGTGGGCTTGAGTGTATACTGATGAGCATTCATAGCTAGACGGGTGTTAAGGTTAAAAGTCTGAAGCGACGGAATGTCACTGGCGATTTCTATGTAGCAATGGGGAATAAAGTACGACACGATACAATACGTCGGTTATTAGCATCACCTACACGTTTTATCGCACGGTTTTGAATCCTATCTAGCAGGTGCAGAGATGTTTTAGCGCACCTGACCAGATCGAGGCCCGATCAGAGTGGTGAAGTATTTCTTACATTGCTTGAGAAAACTTCGACATTTCGCATCGTTTTTGACGAAATCGAATATGTGGTCATTCCAACGTAATTTGTTATTGACGCACATGCCGAGAACTCAAAGTTGGGTGTTGGCTGGGTGTTTAAATTTTGCTTTAACGACAGCAGATAGCTTTGTGTTTTGGAAGCATTAAATTCCATTCTCTTGATAGTCCCCCCATTGATTATGCTATTAATATCTGAATTTACTGACCTTAGCATACGATGCCATTCAAGTTCTAGAGCCAAAGAGCAGAGACGTGAGTCCGGGAACGAGTGTGAAAAGCAGAGAGTACTGTGTTCAGCAAAGGAGTACATAGATTAGTAGTAGCAGGCAAGAGATCATTGATGAAAATTGAAAAGAATATCGGAAACAAAACGGAGCCTTGACAAAACAACTTGAATTGAATATTCCGAAATGAAGTTTCTAATCCATTGAGGAAGAGGGTCGTCGATTCCAAGAACACGCATTTCCGACTAAAGAGCCTGATGTCAAACTCAGTCAAATGCCTTAGAAATATCAGCAATAAGTGCAACTATCTTACTTTCACCAGATTGAGGTACGCTTTGGTTCCACTTTTCGGTGAGACATGCCATCAAATCACCAGTGGACCTATTGCTAGGGAAACCGTACTGCCGGTCATAGAGAAGTTTTAGTGTTTCAAGATATTTCACGTCTTATCAGAGTTTCCATGACCTCGAAATGGTACTATAGGAGGAGAGAGAAGATGATGATGAAAAAGCTTACGCAGTGGTTTTACCAGCGAGGAAGAACACCTCTTCGGAAGATCGGGAGATATACCATCTGGACCAGTGGATTTGTTTATGTTAAGTTCATTAAGTACTCTTGCTACTACACGAGTGCGGTGTAGGCGGAGACAGAGCACAATCTGGATGTGTTGAACTGATCGCAAAGTATGTAGCAAGGAGATTGGCTTTGTTCAAAGAGCTGACAACTGGAATGTCATAGTCAATGAGCTTTGGGATGAAGGATGAGACAGAATTTCTAATATTTTTGACGTACGACCAAAATTTGTACTACCTTTGATACATTGTAGTATTTTTTTGGTCGTATTGATATTTCATACGCTTAAGTAAGACGTTACAGTTCTTCCTGGCTCATTTAAACTTTTTTCGGTTTTCCTCTATCGGATTGGTCTTGTAGGACCGAAAAAACATTTCTCTAACCCTGACAGACTCTTTTCAGATCGAGTCGTACCAAGCTTTAAGTGGAATTACCACTTATTCAAGCATTTGAGGCCGTGTCTCATTAGTAGTGCGCTCGATGTTGGCTACCAACAACTTGCAATACCAACCACAGAATACTCGATTGTTTCGCCATATGGGACCATTCTGTTGAAACCAAATGCCACTAACGACGACCTCTATTTCCTTCATTTTGACATAAACCGCACCTGACCGTGCATTTTTCGGAGTGCATCGGTAGCTGATGGATCACCTTAGATTTTTCCCTCACTCTAAATTCGGCAATTTTACTTACTTGCAAAGCCACTGAGACAGGAGTGAGCTTCATCACTAAAGAAAATTTGACTTAAAATGTTCAAGCGCCCAACTAGCTCAGTCACAATGTCAATTATAATCGCCTGGCTTCAATTCTTGTAGAAATATAATCTTGTAAGCGCGTGAGCTAAGATTCTTGCGCAAAACACAGACCAAGTTGTTGCGGACGGTGAATGAGAATCTTCCTCAACACTGGCCTCAATGGCCACTTGTCAATGGCTTGGAGTCCAAAAGAATAAGTATTGTGAAATTTTCCAATTATATTGCGAATAGCCGACTCACTTGGTCGATTATGTTGCGTAGCGCTCTATAATTTTTTTTTACTGAACACTGATTTTGGAAATATGATAAATTTTCACAATTTGTGTACTTTACTCGGGCGTAAGTCTTTGCATGATAATTTGCCAAACAATTCGTAATAAAATTTTCGTGTCAGTTGTCATTAGCTGATTTACTATCACCTGTTTGAGTGTTGCCATATTGAAAACAAAGCTCATAAAAAATATCCTGTGGGTACTCTTCATGAATTTGGAACTTTGGTTAATACTAACATTAAAATTATTTCTAGCCACTCGCTAAAACCTCATATTAGATCAGTAGACCTGTCAATGGGAAAAGGTTTTACAGAGAATAAGCAAACTACTGAAGTAGATATTTATTGGGTTTCTGAAAATTTTGAGGTTCAAGTTCAGCTATCAAACTCTATTTTTCTTGAAGAAACTGAAAACGACGAGGTGTATAACATCCTATATCTGCTAGGCGTTACCAAAGCACCATTAGTCGACGGGATATGAATTTTCATGCGTCAAAGTTCAAGTGAAGCCAGAATTCCCAAACAACGTAAAGTAGATGGAGTAAGACCTATTTACAAAGGTGGGATGCAAATTATTCTGAACAATTATATGCCCACATCGATCCTCTCAGTGGTTGAAAAGTGTTTGAAGGAAATTCTAATGAAGCGACTACTCCAATTTGTGGGAACACAGTTCTATTATACATAAGGCAATATGGTATAGTTTGATTATGTTAAATCAATGAAAGCCTCAAAAAGAACCACCACGTACATTTTCAGTTCCTGGATTTCAGCAAGCCATTTGGCACACTGAATCATGATAAGCTGCTATGAGCACTCAACTAAATTGGAATGCGGTTGAATTTGTTAAGTTGACTTAGAAATTACCTAGGTCTTTTCGGGTAAAAATAAATAACTATTACAGCAATGAAGTAGACTCACCGTTTAAAGTGCCGCAATGATGCCATCCTTCTTTTCGATTTTGCTGACGATACGATATTAACGATATTAAACGCCTCTAAGACAAAAATGATGCACATTCGTGGCCCGCATCCAAGTTACTGGATAGGTTATAGAAATGGTGGAATCATATAAATACCTAGGAGGGATATTTGACAGCCACCTTATATGGGATATACAAATCAGTAAACTGCATTCAGTCCTAAGAAAAGCACTATTTGGCCTAGTATACCTAGGATATAATTCGACACCGCAGGTCCTATAGCAAGCGTAATTTGTTCTTGTGGAATCCAAATTAAGATATTGAATATTTGCTTGGGTAAGAGCTTGGTTAACTCATAACAATAAGTTGCAAAAACTTCAATCGAGCAGTGACCCCTAAGGAAAGAAAATTAAAAGTATTGAGAGTACAGAAAATCTACAAGATGACATTACCGCTGGAGTACTTCGAAGACTGTCGTTTTAAGAAACCAATACCCCACCAAATAAATACTAGAAAGCAAGCAAATACCAAGCAAATGACCTACAACAACCACGGCAGAAGAGAGTTAAACACACTGTTCCTGCAATATTAAATGAAATTCTTCACAAATTTTAAAACCATAAAAAAACTTCTAAAATAATTGTTCCGTTCTCAAAACTAGACTATTGAAAAATGAAACTAATGTATCAAATATTCGTATATATGTACAATTATTGAATATTTAATCTCGTATTGAAATTGAACGTTATTCTTGATAAATTTGTTATTTAGCTTTCTGCAGATAAACCTTAAGCTTCGCAGAAAAACTTTTATTAAATGTACTATTAATTTTTTTATCTGAAATAAATAAAATGAAATGAAAAAAATACCTTAGACTTCAAAAAACCCCAAAGGAAAAAGCCCTACGGCGTTAAATCGCATGATCTGCGCGGCCAATTCTATTCACCAAAACTTGTTGAAACAACATGTCGTTCACATCCATGTCTAGCAATTTCGGCACAATAACCATTAACTATTCTTGTCTGACTAGCCGCATTTTCAAAGGAAAATGGTCCGATGATGCCAGCATCCTCTGTATCCACACCAAACAGTGCCATGTTGAGTTGTGGATACATTTGTTTCTCAACAATTTTCCGAACAACAAATTCTACAACTTTGTCGATTAACAAAGCCACCACGATGAAAATGAATCCCATCACTGAATAAGATTTATGAGATGCAAATTTTTCGTGAGTATACGTTGTAGAGAACTTCTCGAAATGTCAAACTCTTGACCACGATGCGAATTGATGTTCCTGGACTCTCAGAACACTCTCACGAACTGGACGGCCAGAGTGTATAAGTTCACTAATTGATCCAGTCTCCCTGAACTTTTGAATTAATCACTGATGATGAAGTTAGTGATTTAACTTCCACGACCATATTTTCAACGAAAATTGCGAAGTGTATCTCCCAAACCTTTATTATTTTTAAAATATTGCTCAACAATTGTGGGAAAGTCTTTACGCACAAATGGCGCAAAATTCAAATCTTGCGTGAATTTCAGACACCCTTTAGAAAGCTCTTGTGTTTCCATCCATTCGAAAATCGATTGTTGATAACAAAACTGCAATCTGTCAACACAATTTCCTGTTTTTATTAGGAACACATTTCTTTTCACTTGAAAAAAAAATCATTAAAAGGAGCTCAAGAGGACCGGCAGTTTGGCGTTGTTCTTGCTAATGCAATATTGTTTTGAAGTGGTTTTCATTTTAAGTAGCTTTGGCCTTGGTCTTGCGTATGAAAAAGTACGAGTACTTTCCAATTCGAAAAGTGTACAATTTCCATCACTATTTTGATGTATTTTAGATATACTTATGTACGAGTATGAATATGTATTCTTGCGCGTTTTCAAGATAATTTAATCCCTTCATTTAAAATTATGATTTTGTCAACTTAAGTTATTCCTTATGACGAAGACTGTTGACGAACATTTTTAATTAATTAAAATAGCAGTATGACTGCTAAAACTAATAAATATTTATGCATCAGGAATCCTTTTATAAGGGACCGCATAAGCTACAAATTATTGTCCTAAGAAGTGTTTCAAGCTCCTGCATTTATATGCGAACAGCATCTACATACGGTCGGTCGGACCCTGCCTGTCAATTGTTTGGTGTAAGCTGTTATTAACACTGGATGTGTTATGGAAATAAGTAGCAAAGGTATTACTTGAATTTCTTTAGAATGAGAATCAATAATGTTCTCCTTAAATTAAATGAACCTTTCACTATATTTTTGAATAAAGTTTTACATCTGTTATATATATGGTGTTGCTAGATGAGATCTAAAGAAATAATATTACGCCAATTAAAGATATGAACCATGAACTGAGAAAGCAATGTATTTGAATTTTAATGGACGTTCTAAAGATCAAGGTTTTATATTCATGAAAACTTAATCGAGCAAATATAATTATCTAAGATGTGGCTTTAATTATAATGCATTTTTCGGATTGGGACCTGTTAGGGATTTGGAAAGTTTTCAGTCGAAGCTAACATTCATTCAGAGGCATCCTTTGAACGCACTGTTTTTCATTGATCCTATAATTTTTGTCGACTTTTAACGGAAAGACTTCAATTTATTTATTTACGTCTCCCAAATATAATACTTTCTAGTTTTATTAATTCCAACGTTAGTTTTATTACTTCATAATATGTCTCACAATTTTTAGAAGAAAAAAAACATACTTTAAAACAATTTTTGGTGAATCATTATATTAAAACTGTTATTTCCGTTTATAGCTTATAAAGTCTATAACTAGACTTCCATATTTTTAATTTGATTTAATTTAAAAAAGTTTTTAACAACACTTTAAAAACACCGTAGTCGTAAAAAATAAGTAAACTTAACTCATAAGCAAGAATAGTGAAGTATACTGTGTTAGATAAATATTATAGTAATCTATGATATATATATAAACTTCTTTTCACGGTGTAATTGTACAATAGATCCCGTCTTTGTTGTCCTTCTCCTTGGTACATCTTCGTCCGGAACATATTGCTGCTGTTATACATTTACTGTGGTTAAAACGAAGTTTAAACACCCAGCCATTGTCCATGAATGACAATTGCATCTTCGAAAGTGAAAAACTTTCCATTATCGGTATGTGTGCCAATAAAATCTTACGTTCGGATAATTTTGATTCGATGTCTTCAAAAATGCTGCGAAATTTCTAGGTTTCCTCAATAAATGTCAGAAATCCTCCATCAAAAATTGGAGTATGTTGAGAAAATGCAAGCTTTTTTGATTTCCTGACTTTGGGTTCTTTAACAGCGCACAACGCGGCTGGATTATTTAGAAAAAAGACGATTTATTTGACGATATCTTTATAAGTTGGAGCTTTATTCGAGAAGAAGGTCTTATAACAAAAAAAAAATGACAGATGATCATTCAGTTTTTACCTCAGTGGGTTTACAATTCACCATTGATCGTTTTGTTTTACCACAGTGGGTTTACATGTAGTATATTAAAAAAAAATGTATATTAGGCATTAACATTCTCCCGCCCTTGAACGGACTCGGATCCTTCAATAGGAAGTCGACGGAGTTTTGTAACAGCTCGCTGAATATTACCGCTGCTTGTCCTGAGTGTGACCATGCGCACAATACCATCTTTACCAGGATGTACATGCACAACTCGCCCGTACTTCCACTTTAGGGGTGGCATATTTTCATCTTCAACTAAAACGATGTCGCCAACTGATGTCGGTGTACCCAACCTTGTCCAATTGGTACGAAGCTGAAGGTTCTGAAGATACTCCCGTGACCATCTGGACCAAAACTGCTGAAAGTACCATTGAGCTGGTGGTATCTTTTGAGGGTAGTGATATTAGTGATGTGCTGCATATTTGGTTCCACCACAGTGTTAAGAGCCGTCCCGATGATGAAATGCCCAGGTGTAACTGCTTGGGTATCGTTTGGATTCTCCGACATATCTGTGATTGGCCTGGAATTCAAAATAGATTCAATTTGTATAATAAGAGTATTAAGTTCTGGATAAGTGAGAGAGGAGTTTTTCAAAATTCGTTTCATGTGAAATTTTGCGCTTTTTACTGCAGCCTCCCACAAGCCGCCGAAATGCGGAGATCTTGGAGGAATGGTTCTCCACTCAATCCCGTCTGCAGCGCAAGCACTTATTATTGCTTCTCTAGTCTCACGCTTGAGAAACATCTGATATAATTCGCGAAGTTCGTTGCGGGCTCCAATGAAGTTAGTTGCGTTGTCACTATGAATAACCGAGCATATCCCTCGACGACCAACAAAACGCTTGAGGGCAGCAAGAAAACAATTAGTGGTTAGATCTTCAACTAATTCCAAATGAACGGCTCGAGTGACAAAACATACAAATACTGCCACATACGACTTTACTGGTGACGTCCCACGCCGACGGAAATGAATTTGGAAAGGACCGCAAAAATCTATCCCGACGACATTAAATGGCCTCGTTTGTTGTACACGTAGATTAGGTAAGTTACCCATAAGTTGAATGTTGGTCACAGGCTTAGCTCGAGCACAAAGAACACAGCTACGTACTATTTTGCGAGTAAGAATTTTTCCGTGGATTGGCCAAAATCTTTGCCGTACTATGCTCAATAGTGTCTGTGGACCTGTATGCAAATTCTTTATGTGAAGATGATTGAAAAGAATTGTTGTAAAGAGTTCATCTTTCGGTAGCACGATGGGATGTTTAGCATCATAATCCAAAGATGCATTTGATAAGCGACCGCCCACGCGTAATATTCCTTCAGCATCCAGGAAAGGTGACAGAGAGTTGATGTGATTTCTTTTCGGCAAGCAGTTGCCACTGGCTATGGTTGATATTTCGCTTCTAAAATTTTTAAGCTGCACGTACTTAACAAGACCTTTCGAGCTCTCGTACATTCACAGGTCCATAAAGGCGCAATTGTTTGTCTTTGATTCTCGAGTTTGCCTGAAACCTGAAAATATATGAAACGATCCTTAGTAACGAATTGTAATTGTTATGATATTTAATGCTTGCAATAAAATTTGATTGAACTTCAACGGTAAGAATAATCTTAATTTTTTTTCGCTCCTGTTGATCATTTTCTACTACTGTTGTGCAATCGGATTTTGGCCATTTGTCTTCTGATAGTGATAAGAAATGTGGTCCGTAAAACCATAAATTGCATTCAAGTAACACTGACGGATAAGCTCCTCTAGAGATGATGTCGGCAGGGTTCGACTCCGATAGTACATGTCACCATTGGGAAGCCCGAGAACTTTGCTGAATTGCAGCAACCCTGTTTGCTACGAACGTCTGCCAATTACATGGTTCTTCCGCAATTTTTGACTGGTGCTACTCGTGATTTACCACACAAGAGCTCAACCTTTACCGTGCCGTCTTCGTCGATAGACCGTATATATACACAAGTTCCATATGCATTCTCCGAGCTGTCAGAGAACGCATGCAGTTGGTAGTGATCGAGTTGGCCAAAAAACGTACGTCGTTTAATCTACAAGTCGCTGAGTTTATGTAAATTCTTCCGAAAAAAGGTCCAGCGCTGGTGATAATCCTGTGGCAGAGATTCATCCCATGTGAGCTTAAGTCTCCACAGCTGCTGCATAAATATTTTTGCTAAAACGACAACAGGGTTTATTAAACCAAGGGGATCGAACAAATGTGCGATGTCCGAAAGTACAGTCCGCTTTGTAATCTTTTTATGACAAGCAGGAGCTACGGCATAATGAAAACAATCTATCTGAGGATTCCAAATAATGCCTAATGTTTTAATTGAGCTGCTGTTTCCAAAGTTTTCCAAATTCTCTCGATTATTTGTAGGAATACCTTCTAAAAGCTCCTCTGAATTTGAACACCATTTCGTAAGATTAAATTTGCCCTTGCTTAACATTGCAACTATTTCACGCTGAAGTGACTTTGCTTCTGTCAATGAATTTGCACCCGTCAAAACGTCATCTACATAGAAATCTATGTTTACGGACCTTGCAGCTAGAGGATATAGATAACCTTCATCAATTGATAACTGCTTCAGAGCACGGGTCGCCAAAAAGGGAGCAGAGGCAATACCAAATGTCACAGTACAAAGTCGATATATAGTGATATCTTCATCTTTGTTCCTTCTCCACAAAATGCAATGAAAGTTTCTATCGATTGGATTTAACTGTATCTGATGGTACATTTTTGTAATGTCTGCAGTGAAGACATATTTATAAACATGGAATCTTAATACAATGGATAAAAGATCACGTTGGATAACATGACCCACCATTAAAATGTCATTGAGAGATTTGCCAGAGCTTGATTTTGCAGATGCATCACATACTACCCGTAACTTCGTGGTAGAGCTTGACAATTTCAGTACGCAATGATGGGACAGAATATAATGTGGCTTGGTGAAATCTAGCGAAGTTATCTCCATATTCGACTGCACAAGAAGATCTTTAATAACTTCAGAGTACTGCTGAAACAACTCTGGATTTTTCCGAAATTTTCTTTCAAGAGATAGAAATCTCTTCATGGCGATATCATACGAATTTCCTAATAAGCTTGGACTTTGTTTGAAAGGCAATCTCACTTGGTATCGCCCAGACTCCAAACGGTTAAAGTGTGTGCAAAAATGATCTTCACATTCCTTCTCTTCTTTTGTTAAAGTTGACGGCAATGGATCGAAATTTTCAACACGCCAAAACGCCCTTAACGAATCGTTAAGTAATTCGTCGAACTCAGAGTCCTCAAGTGAACCTTGAGCATGAAAGTTGTATGTTTTGTATCTCTTGGAATTAGAATATTTGCCCGCTACTATCCAGCCAAGTAGAGTGTTTTGTAGAACAGGTAAATTCGGACCTAACTTAATTTGACCAACACGCAAGATACTATAGAACAAGTCGACGCCAAGAAGTATGTCGATGCGCTGTGGGACATTAAACTGTTGGTCTGATAGATTGATGTTTCTTGGTATGTTCCAGTTATGAATGTCAATTGTGTGATCAGGTAGAAGACCAGTGATTCGGTTAATTACATACACTTCTAGTGTAGCTTTAAATCCAGTGAGTTGAGACTCTACTACAACTGTTGTTTTGTATTTAGATAAAGTCTCGGTATTATTGGCACATGTTAGATTCATTTTAGAATGAAGACGTGGCAGTCCTAGAATCTGCATCATTCTCTCAGAGATCATGTGTATTTGAGAGCCGGAATCCAGCAAGACACGACAAGGTACTGGATGTTTAAATCGGTTAAAAACATTGACAATGGCAGTTCCGAGCAGATTGCCGTCAGCACAAGTGGCATCCATGGAACAGCTTTGGGACAGATTTGTCACGTCGGATGAAAATAATTTAGATTGATGTGAATCGTTAGAAGAAGCTATTAAGTGACTGTTTGAGCTACGTGGATTTTTATCTATTTGTGTGTAAGAGGTTTTGCCTATGTGCAGCATTGTGTGGTGTTTATTTCCACATTCACGACAAGAACTCGATGGGCAATTAGTGCTTATGTGCTCAGTAGTTTTGAGACAGTTAAAACATAAATTGAGAGCTTTGATTTGCTGTACACGGTCTGATACAGATAGATTTTGAAATTTATGACACCGATAAATAAAGTGACCCGGGCTACAGATGTTTTTAGAGGCAACGAATATCTTCGGACTGTTCTTAGGGTGTTTTTTTAGAGTTTTTGTTAAGATCGCCTTTCACGGAACTGTCAGAACTGTATAAATTATTTGTTACATTACCTTCTAGGTGCTGAGCCCTCTTTTTCAGAAAGTTGATTACTTCAACAAGGCTAGGAAGTCTATCCACAGGAGCTTCATCGTTCCACTTACTTAGGGTGTGTTCATCCAGCTTCGATGTTATGATGAATATGATGAGATCATCCCAGAAGTCGACTGGTCGCTTAAGGTTTCTTAGTCCGGACAGATGATTGCTGATTTTATCTATGAGACTTCTTAGTTCCACTGCAGATGGCTTCTGGGCTTTCGGGTGATTAAAAATGCGTTGGAGATGTTCCTGAGCTATGATTTTTTTGTTCTCAAACCGTTCCTTAAGTCTATTGCCACATCGTAGTTTTCATCCTCATTTGCAAGTCCTTCAATTGGCGCAATTGCGGTGTCACTTAATTTTGATACGAGATAGTGAAATTTGGATTGCTTTGAAAGATTAGGATTGTCGTGTACTAAGTATGCAAATCGATTGTACCAACTCATCCACGTAGTCACGTCACCTGAAAATAAAGGCAGTTCAATCTTTGGTAATTTAACTGAATGCAATGGAAATACAATAGATTTCAGAAAGCTTCCTGGTATTTCCGCATTTTCAAAAACTTGATTGAATCCCGATGAAATCGCTGATAGGAATTCATTCCTTTTGTATCTCATTTAGAATTATCGATGCATCTAGGCGCAGCATATTGAAACGGCTGGGATACTTGTGTTGCATTGAGCAGATTTGAGAAGTGTTTTTTTAGTTGTTCCGCTTGCAAACCTAAATTGATAGTGCTTTTTCTACCATTAATAAGTTTAACAGCTTTCCAAAATTCTACTGAACACCTTGTTCTGTTGAAAAGAGCAATATTTCTTGAAGTGCTTATTTGTTTTTACGTATAGAGTTTTGAATGTATTGATGTTCTAGCTCGTATGCAATCAATATCAAACCACTTTTGCTTGCAGGTACCCTTGAAATATTTTACTGGAGCGCTTTGTCGCTCTTTTAATTATTTCTGTAAGGCGTTTAATATTTGTTGAGGTTTGCTTGATATAAATTCGAAAACAGTTCTTTCCACAATATTTTAGATAAGAGGCTTAACTGTGTTGTGCCTTTATTGTTCGGGTTTCTGTATAGGCAGAACGTTACATCCAGCGGTATGTGTTTTGAGAACGACTTCATTGCTTCCTTAATTTATCCTTAATCCTTAGAGTTGCAGTTTGTATATATCGATGATATACCCAATCCGCTTACGAAGTTATTTTGCGACATGTCTATCCTTCCATTAAAGTCGCTTATAAATACTATATTCGCTGATTCTAAACTATTTAGTGGGTCGTTTATTTCGTTGTAGTCTCGCGCCCAATGATTACAATTTAAACATATCGTTGCGATGTGACAGGTGTTAATATCCGTTTTCAGCTCATACATGGATGATCTTTCTATAATTTTAAAGTTAACCTTTGCCCCATTTTTAATAAAATTAAAAGATTCTACAGATATTTGCTTATTTAAATTATTTAAATTTAATAATTTTATGTTGTTCTGGTAGACGAATTTTTCTCAATTAGATGACTCGTGTAACCTCCTACATGTGTTGCACACACCCAAATTTGTTGCAACGATTGCTTCGGGTGTGTTTACGCCTTATTTACTTGGCGACTTTTCCGACTGTCAGGTTCAGATCACATATGACGTTGAAATATGTAACGCGTATATTTACATCTTACTTACCTTAAATATTTCTAGAATGCATCTTCGTCGCTTGTGTAATTGCCTTAATTTGCAGACCCTAGAAATATTCTACTTTGGATCACCTCGTCACCAAACGCCAAGAGGCTGCTGATGTTTTCGAATTTGAGTGATCCAATCTTCAATCCAATGTCGGCTAGAATTTGTGGCTTTATTCTGTTTTGAACCGAACGACCTTCGTTAAACATGGAAAAATCTGCTGATTTGCTCAGCCTGATGTTTCTCTACTATCGGTTTCTTACTGTTAAGACTTCTGCGGATGTGCGTTCTTCCTATAAGATCACGATTCGTTAATGTCCACATTGGTGGACACCAGCACTTGGACTGCTTAGAAATATTCATACAATGAATCCCTCAAATTATACAAAAAAGAACTGAGGTCATTCTGTGACAAAATCACAGAAACCTCTGAGGTATCGCGGCTAAGAAAAATCCTCTCTACAAATCCTATGATGCCTAGCTGTTTGAAAAAAACCGATGGCTCTTGGACAACATCAAGAGATGAATCACTCAACCTGCTTCTGGACACCCACTTTCCAGGTACCTCCCAACTCGAGGCCAGTAAAAGCCCAAACAGGCCTACTGCAACCGTGACCAAAATTCATGGTCTGATTACGAGAGACAAACTGCTCTGGGCGCTGCATAGCTTCAAACCATACAAGTCTGCTGGTCCGGACGGTATAATAGGAGGAGCTGTGTGGAACTTATCCACATTCCACTGTTATGGAGAGAAGTCAATGTAGTATTCATTCCCAAAGCCGGAAAATGTTCTCATGTTGTCCCAAAGGACCACAGACCTATAAATCTATTATCTTTCCTTCTGAAAACTCTGATGCATATTCGAGCTAAAGTTGATCCAAGACTTCTGTCTACGGCTCAACATGCCTACTGTAAAGGAAAGTCGATGGAAACGGCTCTGCGCTCTTTGACTAGCCACCTCGAACGATCCCTACAATATAAGGAGTACACAATGGTTGCTTTCCTAGACATAGAGGGCGCCTTTAACAAAGTCAACACATCCGCAATCGCGACTGCGCTGTCAACTCTGCAGGTAGACGATTCACTTGGGGAGTTGATCAGTCTCATGCTAAAAAGCAGGATAATCAACTCCAAACTGGGTGAGACTTCTGCTAAAAGATGCGTCAGCAGAGGTACGCGGCAAGGCGGTGTCCGCTCCCCCCTTCTCAGGAACTTAGTAGTTAAAGAACTACTGATGTACCTGAAAGCGGGTGGTAGCAGGGTGATTGCCTATAGTGTCTGATTTTTAACGTAAACTACCTGTCGTGTAGACTTATGTTTACGGGATGCCCATACATCGATCTCCGTCATTCCATTGATACCAATTCGGAACTGTGTTGCCGGCACAAGTTTCACCCTTGGTATGAGTCGAGGCAGATCTAAAACCTCTTACTGCTTTTAGGGTCGCAGCACCCAGTACTTATTGCAACTTATTGGGCCAAACCAACAGGAAAACCCTTCCCGCGACGTTGGGTTTAAACCACAGCAACCATGACGCTCCCACAAGGGGGTCTACCTCTTTAAGTCAGGCCCGGACCGAGATCCGGGGGGATACTGACTCCCATGGTACCGTGATTTAAGTCCTGGTAGGGATTACCGGTGGTAGAGCCGCCAACAAGACCTATGACCGGCAACTTGTGACTGATCGAATCGTAGGAACCTTCGGTTGCGCCATCTAAAGATGTTTACGATAAGACCAGTACTTTGCTCTGCCCCCGTTTATTATTATACAACGTCATTGTTGAGCGAAGCCCAACATTGGGCGAGAACTCCTTCAAGTAAATCTCAATAGATTAACCCGCTGGGCAGATCGCTGTGAATTGGGGATAAACCCCCTGATCTTGTCCTCTTTTCCAGAAAATACAAAATTCAATTAACGGCACCAGTATAGTATTTTCCGATACAGCAAAATAAACCTTAAACCTAACATTCAAGAAAGAGTCAATAAAGCTACAATAGGTTTCTTCTCTTGCAAAAAAGCCATTGGGAATAAATGGGGACTTCAACCTCTCAAAAACACTAGCTATACATCTCGGTCATAAGACCGATACTTACTTACGGGGTGGTCGTATGGTTGACGGCCTTAGAAAATGCTGTCAACTGCATTAAACTAAGCAGAGTCTACAGAACAGCATGCCTATTCATAAGCCGAGCCTTGCGGTCTACCCCCTCTGCGGCATTAGACATTCTGTTTCATTTGACTCCCCTCGATATTTTCAGCAAGCAAGTAGCTACGACTGCAGCTATTCGCCTTAAAGCTACTGAACAATTCATTTGGCCACGCCAATATTATTAATACATTAGGAATCCTCACAGAGAACATAGATTACACCATACCTGAACTTTGGTTTGACAAAAACTTCCATGTAAGCTTCCCCTCTAGATCATTCTGGGAGGAGGATGCTTTCATGGAGGACAAGTCAATCCATCTCTACACAGTTGGATCTAAAACCGATAGCGGAGTTGGTGGCTGTGTTTTCTCAGATAAGCTAAATCTGAGCATCTCTTTCCGCCCTCCAAATCACTGTAGCGTGGAGCTACATCTAGTAGCTTTCTTCTAAAACGACATAAAGGATATTTTCTAAATAAAGACGTTAACGTCTTTATCACAAGCTCAAACTGGTTTCATTAGTAGGAGGATCATAGATCCACGTAGCATCACAATGGGCCAATAGGCCTAAGTGGGTTGGTATTTCCAACAGCCACTCTTACCTAACCTAACCTAACCTACAACCGCTAACATTCGTAACATTTTCAATTTTTTTGTACATCCTCTAACATTGCCATGACTCGTTGTGCGACATCGTCATCGTAATTTACTTGGTGGTTAACGACAGAGTCTAAGTATTTAAACTGTTCGTACTCTGGCATGATGACTCCTTCTCCACAGAGGTCACGAGTTGGGTTTACTGCTTCGAAAAACGGCCATGCTGTCTTAGTACGACTGATTCGTAACTCGTTATCTTCTAGCACCTTTCTCTAATTGTTAAGAGTTGTTTGAAGGGTTGTCACGTTGCTACTAACAGTAGCGCTGTCATCGGCGAATAGAAGAGAAGTTGTCCGGAACTCATTGATGTACTGCTTCAATATAAAATCTTGTGTGACATTAAAAAGTAACTGACTGGAACAGAGTTTAGTAATATTCTGTTGTCATATGTCTGGAACTCGCTCTAATTAGGCATTCGCTCGCTTCTCATCATTTTGTTGAATAAGCTCGCGAGCAATTTAAACAGAAGATTTGCGCACACTTCAGAGGATATGTTATCAGGTTCGACTGCACTCCTCCGGCTCATACTTTGACAGCTTCACTGACATTGGCTTCCATAAAATTTTCCGTTTTCGCGATTGCCAAGAGATCGGTACTGTACGGAAATTTTTCGTTTAGTAAGGCGTTAAAGTACTCTTTCAATCTATTGCAAATCTCGTTATCCCAAGTTTGGGAATGTATTAGAGATGTATGTAAACAATAAATATACTATTTCAAAATAAACATTTTTCAAGGAATTATGATAATTTAAGTTGATGACACTACAGGGTCATACAATTCTCCCATAAAATTCCTTAACATGAATGTTCCTTTCGACACGGTCTGAAATGTTACCTCCTAGTCATTAGCCTTTTGAGTAATTCGATATAGCTTTTACACCGTGAAGTATGATTATTTTTATTTCGCTGAACAAAGAATAAATGTTGATCTGTATACCGGAGCTATACCCATTGGAACGAATAAGTCGAAATGGGGACACCTAAGCATATTCTTTGAAAACACTCAATTTTCCTATAGCTTATTTCCTCGAATATTTTTCTATAAATTTTCTTCGGTGTCACGATACTCCTTCGCCGCTACTGGCGTGTTCCTTAGGAGGTAGAAAATGGCACTCATATTCATATAAAAATTATGAATAAAATTTATTCTACTTCTTCTTTTATTAACAGATAAGATATTTAACGCGTATAGTAATATTTAGTGATATAACATATATTCCTACTACGCATTATGGATTACTACAACGCGACTTGTATGATTGGATAAGCTTGCGGATCATTCTAGAGGTCGCTCTATGGCAAAATTTTATAATCGAAATCGAAACTATACTCGTACTGAAACTTGTGTCTATCGGTCTCCTAATGTGAATTACAATTTATTTCATGTTGAATAACAAAGTGTTTGTATTGTATTGTATTTAACATTATCAAACTTCGTCACGTCACTTCTTATACTCGGAAAAGGCGATGCAGGTAGTCAGTCTCATAAGACAGGTTACGTTTTCTTCTAGCGCTTTATCCAATTGTTAAGTGTTTCCTTAAGGGCTGCCACGTCGTTGCTAATAAAAGCGCTCTCATATACAATATTTTCATGGATTAGAATATTTTCTAGTCATCTCCTAGGTAATGAAATATGAAAATAGGTATTCAGAGGACCTTGAGGTCTAAATTTGAGCACAACTGCAGTGAGTATTTCTACCAATGTTGGTAGTTGCATATGTCACAATCGATATTTAGTGTGCTGGGCGAACAGACAGAAGCGGGGTAACTTAAATAAACTATGACAACATAGATTACACACCCCCAGTTCGTTTAGGTATGGCTAAGTAGACTTGTTTAAAAGTTGATTTGATCATCATCATCATCATAAGATCAGGCATTCAAACTCCACAGATAAGCTTAAATAGTTGGTTTTGCTATTCATGTCCACCGGTTTTGAGCAAGCAACAGAATTAGCAACGCAAAAATTGCATTTGGTGAGGAATTGTTTCCACACAGTTACATATTTTTAACTTGTCATATTTAATTGTTTATTGTATAATAATACGAACACTAATCTCGTTTCGATTTCCTGAACGTTGACTAAAATGTATGGACAAAAAGAAAAGGCATGAGAATCGAGCGATCGAGTTTCAGTTTTAGCTTACAATTACTTAACAATCTTATACTAACTTACTGGCCCCACACAGGCACTCTAAGCTACTCTAAATTCTTATATCTATGTCTTCGACTTCATTTACATTTTATTTGGAAATGTTTATTTTATATACTTAGGGCTAAGAAAAAATTGTTAACAAAAAACTTAGCCTATGAATGTAATTTTGTATTTTTTATAAAAACTTAATATCTAACTTAAAATAAACCTTAGTCTACTTAACCTATATACACAATACACACATAAACACACATAGACATTATACACAATTATATACATATATTAGTATATACAAAGGTATATACTAATGTATGTATATACTTCTTAAATGCTAACCTAAACCTATGCAAGCCGGCCATCGCTATTCACAGAGAAAGCGGATTGGTCAGCTCTGCCTCATTAGTTAGGCTGGTCTGTAATTGACGGAAACGACGACGAAACATCTTCCCCATCATTCAACCACCAGAAATGCTGGTGCTGTCGAACGACATCCCTCTTATCGCGATTCCCCACCGCCCTACTGAACCTGAGGCGATCCACACTGCCGTGTGCGACGTCTCTGTTGTAGTTGAGTCGCCAGTCCCCAGCTGTCCGAGCGACACGGAAGATTAACGGGACCGCTGATCTATCCTGGATCAACCCTATCTCATCAAGGTAGAGGAATGCTTCCGGCGGAAGGAAGCCGTCAGAGCGCACACTCTCGTGGTAAAGGTAATTGGGGTAGTAAGCCCCAGATATCAGGTTATTCGTCGAGGTAATTGCTCCTGCAATGTGCCTTCGAGTCAGCTTAATTACGAAGTTGTCCACTCGTATCAGGTTCGCCCTGTTGTAAAGGACCTCGTTAGGATAAAATTTCTTGTACTCCGACTCTGGTGTTCTGTACAAGCGAAGGCAAGCCCTCTCAAACACCCGAATCTTCTCCATTAAGCTTGCTCGTACATTGAACCACACGGGACAACCAAATACCAGCATGGGCCTGGTAAGGGCCATGTAGCAGATTACCTCTACCCTCGCATCGAGTTGGCTGCTATAAAACAGTCTCTTTGTAAGGGCAAAAGCACCTCTAGCTCTAGCCAGAGCAGCATCAACATTTTTGCCAAAATACAGAAACTGATCTAGCCAGATCCCAAGGTATCTGACTACGTTTCGATAAGCAAGAGGCTGCCCGTGTTGCCCAATGATTGAGAACTTACGCAAATTTTTTCTGGTATCCCTAGAGGCTCCAGACAACGGCGTCCTAAAGAGAATAGTTTCCGACTTCTGAAAGTTGATTTTCAACTTCCAGTCATCGCAAAATCGTCTTATCTTATAACCTCGATTTTTGGACCAATTCTGTACGCTACCAAATCGTCTGCGTACGCAATAGTATGGGGAAGTGAGCCTATCAAGTCGCTTGTATAAATGTTAAATAGGATCGGCGAATTGACCGCGCCTGAAGACCATTTTTGATTTGAAATATTCCAACAGAAGTCACATCACCATTTTTCACGATGAACTGTCTGTTGGTTAGCATATTATAAAGAATGTACAAGAGTGGTTTACTGATCCCATCCCAGTTACCTTATAGAAAAGACGGGCACTGGTGGTGAAGTGATCACACAGATCACCCGTTTAAATGTTTAACAGGATTGGCGAATTTACCGCACCTTGTTGCAGACCGTTTTTAATGTTAAATGTTCCAGCAAAAGTCACATCGTCATTCTTCACGATGAACTGTCTACTGGAGAGCATATCAAAAAGAATATACAGCAGTGGTTTACTAATGCCCAACCTGTCCAGCTTGAAAAAGAGTCCCTCTAACCATACGGTATCGAAGGCCTTCTCCAAGTCAATCAAGCAGGCACCAGTGCACTGGTTCTTGATTTTGTTCCCTTGGATATCAGAAACCAGTTTAGACACAGCATGAATGATATCATGTCCCGCTTTGAAACCGAATTGATTATCCAGAACTATATGTTTGTCCTCAACACACTTAGTCAGGACTCTATTGATCCCCTTCTCGAAAACCTTACTGATGTTTGGAAGAAGACTGATCGAGCGGAGATTCGCCGGATTGGAAGTGTCTTTATCCCTTTTGGGGATGGGATGTACCACCTCAGTTTTCCAATGCGCTGGATAATGTGCATTATTCATTGCATTATTAAACAGGGTGGTATAAATGTTCATCGCTTCTAGTGGGAGATGTCGAAGCACAATGTTCGGTATTTCATCGGCTCCCACTGATTTCTTACTTCTAGCTCTTTATTAATGTTTGGAGGTTTTTAATCGACGACTTCAGTGTCATGATCTCCGGGTTATGTCTGTCAGCAAACTGTCTGTACAAGGTTTTTAGCCTTGACAGCAGTCTACTTTTATGTCGGTGCAGTGCGTCAATGGTTGCGTTGCGGAATAAGTCTTCGTTGTCAGTGTATTGATACCGAGGTATCATTTTGTCCATTGTTCGTTTGATTGTCTCGTCCATAAGTCTTAGATACCTGTCAATCTCCTCGTTTGACAGATTTCTGTTATACGGTGGGTAGAGCGAATTCGAGGAGACTGCTCTAGTCAGTGTTCTGGTGAAGTGTGTCCAACGCACCCTACTATAATTGTAGGAATGCCTTTGAACAAACTCATCCAATTCCGCAATTTCGTTGGGAACAGTTATTTCGGTGCTGAGACCGCAATGGTCACTGTCATACACGAAAGTGCGTAGACAGTTTGTAGTTTGTTGGTTAGTGCATGTGAGTTGTATTCGTGAGTCGAACAGCAAAAGATCCAAATAGGACCCGTGTCTGGGACGCGACGGACTATCCGTCGCCTTAAGCCCGAGTCGATACATCATACTATGCTGACCCCACCAATTGAATAGTAGGTTCCCTCTAGTATTTGGTGTATTATTTCCCCAATCACTATGTTTGGCGTTGAAATCTCCGCCGATAGTAAAATAGTTGTCTTCCAATTCCAGCCTCAGAAATCGAAAAAGTGTCTCGAGCTCTGAGATAAATAAGGAGGATTGAGTAGCCTTAGGCGCATAGACAGACACCATGTACAACCGCTTTCCATGCTTCCAGCACCTGGAACCTACGTACTACACGACTGTATACTCTTTTAAAACGTATACCTTTTCGTACGAAAATCGCAACGCCTCCTACCTGAATGGAGTTGGGTTGGTTTCTCCGTACTATTTTGTATCTTCTGTGCCTCATTATGTGTCTCTTAGTAAGCTTAGTTTCGATAACCGAAAGCACATCGGGGGCCTGGTCTTTAAGCAACTTAAATAGTGCGGCTCGTCGTTCGAGCCTAATCAGTGAATTCACGTTCACAGCAAGGACCTTCAGGGTTTGCTCCGCCACGTACGTACCCATAACCTAGGGAAAATGTATTGGACGCTTATACTGTACCTATGTGTTTGGATTGAATTTTACCTGAGGTATAGGATAGATCAAGTCAGAAAGACCACATAATCTTAAAATACCTGCTTATATCAGATATGCTTAGAGTTCAAGCCGACGGACTATTGACTTTTGTTTCAAGCTGCTTTCCAAGATTATCAAAAAGGAAATCATCGAGAGAGCAGGGCAATTGGAAAAAAAATTAATTCTTTACCTTTTCTTCATCATTTCTACAGCTCGTGCAAAGGCATTATGAAGGATGCCAAGCCTATTGGCATGTCTGCCAATTATAAAATGCCTACTAAGTTGCTGATATGTATGTATGTAAATTTCACACAGATGAGAGACTTCTGTGGGGCTCAGATCTAGTGTAGTTGGGGGCAGTTAAATTGCAGGTTGTGTTAATTAGGCACCTGCTCTTGATTTCATTTATCGCATCTGATTTGAACGTGAGTTTGCATGTTACCGCGTAAGATTATGATTATATTTTTATATAGTTACCACGCGTTCACTGGATTTTGCTTACCCTTTAAATGTTTGCACACAGCAAGGGACGGAAAAAAGAGAGGTGTCGATGTACGTTGGTTTTGAATCTTTGCAGGTTATAATGACAAGGAAGAGCTCAAAAAGGCATTCACTAAGCGAGTTGTCCGACTTAAGAAACGTTCATTAAATTTCACAGTACCTTATCCTAAATTTGTAAGTCTTTAGAGATTGAATGCATATTTAGAATTTCTAGTGTTATGCCCTTTTGGCAAATTCAAAAGCCTTACAGTATTGAATTTAAACTATTAGCAATTCCCTTTAGAGATTTTACTATTTTACGAACCCTCTTCGTTGTCAAAATTAAGGAACGAAATTCCAAGGAATTTATAGCTTTTTAGCTATCAGATATTACATTCCGCAAGTCTCTTCGACTTCCAAAACTCCCACTTGACACACTTTTCAATTGTTTAGTGAGCAAGAAGAAATACTCAGTACGACTTCTTTGAATAAAAAACCCTAGCCTTCGATCCATTTCCAGCATGAATATAGTGCTGTATAAAAGAATTGCCTTTTTGAGTTTCGTAGATATGAAAAAAATAATTTATGAAACAATAAAGAAATCTAACAAAAAATTGCGAGACTGGGACCACTGGTATAGGGAAAAGAAGGCCAGGAAGAAAACGCTAGTTGAAGATCACTATAAAATACTCTAAAATAGAAGCCACATTTTCAGTAAAGGGCAAAAAACATTACCCCGTGCTCAGGGGCACGTTTTTTGGATCCATGAGACGTAAATCATCATTATCTCTTATAAGCTTAAGCTGCATGTTGGAAATGGAAGAATCCATATACGCAATGAAGAGAGGGTCTTAGGCATTCGTGGCTTCGAAGGATTCAACAGAAATTTTGCAGAAGAAATAGGATGAATGTGCTCTTGGACAAAAGAAAAATCAGCGGTTTACCTGGAGGTTCCCCAAAATAATTTTGAATTAGATCTCTTTGGCGAGACTTGTACGCCATATCATGAAAAGCAAGGGCGGACGAGTAATCTGTTTGCGGATTACTTTCAACCGAAAGACAATGAGATGTACTAGGTGAAGTAGCATAGTGATAGAGGTAGATTTTAGAGCGCAGCTATTGTACTATACAACCTGGACGATATTGAAATTTTTCTAGGGATTCGCAATTACTTTGTTGGCCACAAAACTCATACAGAATAGATATACTAACGGAAGCGTAAAGCCATTTAGTGATTATAGTCCCAAATTGTTTTCCTATGGTTTTTTTTGCATATAAACTTTGGTTACGCACTACTAGAATCATCTGCGTAGGCGAACACTTTACAAATCTAAGTAATTTGTTTCTACTGAGTAGAAAGGGAGAGAGTATCACCTTGTGGTGTACCTAAATAGACATGTCTAAGAACTGTGTTGAAAATGCTACTAATTTTGAGCTCAAGAGTTTTTCTCTGACAAGGTGGTTCATCAACATACTTCGAACGGCCTCGATTCTCAGATCTAACGACTCTAATTTTAAATTGTTGAAAGCTCCTTCATTGTCTACTGAAGCATAGATTGATTACTTTCAATACGAGGTGTAGCTTCAGTAACTTCAGGAAGAATATTTTTGATATTGAATGCGATCTGTCGATCTGTCTTATATTTCAAAAGTATGACTCGATCGAGTTTCTTGAAGCTAAGAAACAAACTACCCTTTTTTGATCAATATTCCATCTCATTTCTTTGACAAATCATTGGATTAACTCTATCTCCAAAAGTAAATCGTTCACTTAACATCAATATTTTTGCTAATATTAGCATGCTTATGTGTGGTTTGCTCACCCTTGCCTTGCGCTACAATATATTCACTGAAAACTATAAATATCTTCAATCTCCCAAAGACTGGGCAGACTGGGACAGGTTAACTACTCATGAACTCATGAACTTACAAACTCATTAGAGCACGAAGAAAAAATACCGGCATCTATTTGTAAGGAATGTTCAACAGCTTTAAAGCATGTAACTCATTATCTCATACCAGCATCTCTTTTAGAATTTTTTAATCAATTTAATTAAACGATGTAAACTGCAATGAAAAGAGCATTGACCTGCGTCAGGTGACGTGCTTTGCGATAATTTATGCAGCAATGCACCGAACTGTTATCGTTGTAAAAACAAAGCAATCCATATGGTAGACACTTATTTAATGATTTTAAATATATGTATCATACATGTGATTATTAGATGTTAGAAGTAAAATCGTCTTCATTTAGGGGTCTTTAGGTAAACTACGGATTTTCCGCCCCGGCAGCAAAAGGTTAACTTGTGATTATAAGCATTGCAACTGGCTTTTCGAATACTGCTTGAAATCGGTAAACAGACGAAAAAGTTCAAGAACTCCAATTAGAAAAGTTCCCGCCGAAGGAAATTTGTATACTGTTCAAGAATGAGAAAGTTAAATTTTACACCTGAGTTTATCACTCGTATCTTAATAAACATAAAGTGGTAATTCATTCTCTAAAGCAGACCTATTTAAAGAACATACTCGTAGATGAGGACTATCCAAGGATAACGTTGACTGCCTATCGGGTAATATATCTACACTATAGCTGACGTGGAAAGAAAAGTAGTTGGTCTTCGGAATGAATATAAACAAATGGTTTTATGATGGAAAAGATCATAAAAGGTATCCTTGATCTTTCTCGGCTTAAAAATCCAAGGTATAAGAGGCTTGATAATTATTGGACCTAATTTTTGTTAAAAATAATTTATTTTAAAACTTCTTTGGCACTATCTGTTTATACTATAATATTACACGAGACAACAATTTGAATATGAACGTTAGCAGCTGCATTTTTAAGAAGAAGATAGTAATGCGTTCTTTCATGCGTGCGTGGTCATTGAGAAGTCCTCTTAACATAAATTACATTCTAAAATAAGACATTGTTGACCAATTGCTCAGATTTACAATGATAGAGGTATTTTTTTCTCAGGGACAGGGGTGAAGTTTACGTTTTGGTCCACAGTTGGAGAAGAATTCAAATAGATTCGGTAAACATTTAGTGTCTACTGTTGAATTGAAATGCTCTAATTTAGTCTAAAACAATTCACCATTTCCCTGATACGAGGCAATGTGTTTTTCAATCTGTTCCTTAATAGTGCGATTATCCTTCGCGAGCAAATGAAGCACTGGAAACGGATAAGGGTTACTACGGATGAAATTAGATTATTTCAAGCTCCTTAAACATAAGCGAACTTATCTAACTCCAGATCATCGATCAGTTAATTAAATTCATCAATTCATCATCAAACAACTTCCTTGTGAAAAAGTTTACAGTCAAGAAACTACGATCGCAAAACACTGCCATAATTTTTGATAATGGCGAAAGTAATAAGGACCAATGGCTACACTGTTGGCACGCCTTTAGATATGCACTTACATATCTGATAGTTTTCAACCTCACGTCACTACAAAATCGATGCTTACTTACTTACTTAAGGTGGGGCTACAGTCCGGTCCGGATCTCGGCCTAAACCAATAGGCGTCTCCAGCCAGTTCTTAATCCTTAGCTAGCTGCCTCCAGTTTCGTACGCTAAGTTGATTGAGGTAATCTTCCACTTGTGTGTGCAACCTGACTTTCGGTCTTCCTCTACTGCGCTGTCCTTCGGGAGCGGATTCGAAAAATGTTCGGATCGGAGTATTGCTGTACATCCACTCTACATCCAATGTACATATACATGACCCAGCCACCTCTGTCATTGGAAGGTAACTCTTCTGGCTAAACCTATGTCGCTGTACAGCCCCTACAGTTCGCCGTTGTATCTCCTCCTAAACTCGCAGTCTATGCAGACGGAACTGAAAATCACCCGACTGGGATTATTAAGGTCTTGTATAGAGTCACTTTTGTAGACAAAGCTCTTAATAACCACAAAGTTAAATATATCGAGAATGGCAGCATATATGTACTTGGTCGATCCCTCATTTGCTGTTAAACTCATCTTCGCCGCTCCTGCAGCGATACTCACGAAAGCACCACTGACATCACTCTGCTTTCCTCCGATTATAATTATGCGGATAATTGGACAGACTTTTAAAAACACCATTCTTAATACAATGATGTTAAAGGAATCGTATGACAGCACATCGCCTTGTCTAAATCCTTTTTATGATATCGAAATTCTCGGTGAGTTCTTTACCGACCTTTATGGGGCATCGAACGAGTTTGGCAGAGATGCCAAAACCAGACATTGCTCTGTATAGCTCATCTCTATAAACTCCGTCATACGCGGACTTAAAACCGATGGATAGATGGTGTGTATCGATTTGCAGCTCATGGGTTTTATTTCCGAGATCTGCCGAACTGGGTCGAAGTGGTCGATGGTGGACTTTCTTGGCCTAAAGCCAACCTGATATGGACCAATCAGGTTGTTGACGAACGGCTTCAGGAGTTCACACAATACGGCAAGTAAGATCTTGTAGGCGATGTTAAGAAGACTGACACCACTGTTGTTGGCGCAGTTCAGAAGGGTCTCCTTTCTTGAAGATCGCACAAACAATACAGAAGTTTCATTCATCGGACATACTTTCGTCCGACCATATTTAACAGATGAGTTGGTGTATACTCCTTACCAAGTCATTAAGCTCTAACAGCTTTGTTGGACTTTAGCTTAGATATGGCTATCTTCACTTCATACAGGTCGGGTGGATGGAATTGTTGGTCTACGTCGTCCTAGTTGGAAGGTTCATTCTATCTTACAGCGGTATTTGGCTCGTCATCGCCGTTATGCAGTCTACAGAAATGCAGAAATGGAGTTTTTTTCCGTGGTATGTTTTTTTATACCTTTTGGTAAAACTTCCGAACCTAATTCTTGGAGTAGCATCTCACTATTTCCACGCTTTTTATGCTCCTACTTTTTCCTCCTGGGAAGCTGGTTTATGCAGCGCCGCTTTGTATGCCTCTTCCCTAGCTGCATGTGTTTGCCGGCACTAGTCGTCAAACCAGGGGTTTCGTTGTAGTGACGAGTGAAACCCAGCACATCAGAGGCGGTATCTCTAATGGCTTTTTGGTAATGTTAATACTGGCCTTCAATACTTTATGCTGGCGGTATAATCCCTTAAGAGATTAAGGGAGACTCGATCGGAAAAGGGTTTATCGATCTCTTGAGATTGTAGCCGTCCGACGTTAAACAACCTCTATTAGCCTAGTATTAGCCTGCCTTTGTGATGTTCGTGATATCCGCAACCGTGCCTTGGATACAACGAGTTAATGGTCCGAGTCGATGTTGTCCCCTCGGAGCTTTCAGACATCCATAATACTGGAGGAGTGTCTTGCATTAATCGCAATATGGTCAAGCTGACTGTGCTGGTTGGAACCGCGTGCTAGCTACGACAATGTTTCGCCCATCCGCAAAGTCGATTAGCTACAAAACATGTCCTCTCTTCACAGCTTTGTATTTAAATCGACTAGGACAATTTTGATTCCATAGCTAGAGTGATGCTCATAGATCTACTAAGAGCTCCTAGAAACTATGTTAGGTGTCATCATCTATCTCCTCTGTGGCGGCGTGCGCGCATATAAGGCTAGTGTAGGCAAATTTAGCTTTAGTACGGATTGTTAGGAGGCGCTCGCTAACATGTCAGAAACTCAAGCTTTCTTGCCTAAGTCTGCCTCTAACAAGAAATCGGAAATGTCGTAGTTTTTCATTTTCTTTTTATCTCGCCCATCCCATCGAATTTATTGGATTGCAGTAACATCCGCTTTGTAGCAGTCTAGGCCCTCCGCTAGTTATTCGGCTGCACGTGGCTTATTAAGTGACCTAAAATTCCACGTGCAGATTCGAAATACGTGTTCAATTTGCAGGGGTTGTCAACAGCAGATCCGTCTGTATTCGAGGCTTATTGTTGCTTCGAGGTTTTTTTTCCAGCTACCCGGACATTACAATCCCCAACCTGGAGGGCCAGTTCCATTATAGATACCACCAGGATGAAGGGTCGGTTTAACCCAAGCTAGTAACCCGTTCGGGGATATGAATACTGCCGTTGTTCCAATAAGGGCTCATCCGCCACTATATCTTTTCCAAGGACTGACTTGTTCTCGGAAATCCTCCCAGACCTGAACTCCAAATATGTCGGAGTAGACCAGATAAAATCTTATTTATTTTATTTCACCGTGCTTATAAGTTTGGTAAGCTGAATCCGGATGGACATCAATCAGGTAAAATAAGCACAAAAGATGTGCAGAAACAGTTACAATACTGGGCATCGAAAGGTTGACACCTCTCAGTGCCTGCCCTATTTTACCAGCATCCAACCACCACAAAATCGATGCTAATACAAAGAAGACAGGCGTCCAGACGTCCAGACGTCCATTTATAGCGAAGACAGCAGCTTATTAAACTAAACTGCGAGGACGACGAGGGCTTATTTGGCTGCAGAAGAGCTACATCTATAAATATCAAGGACAGCGAGGACACCAGCTTCTGAAAAACAGAATGATGGAGTACGTACAGGGCTCAATTCATTAAATGAGCGATGCTTATTTCGCAAACTTTAATAGAACGTAGAAAAACCATTACAGACCGACGGAATGAATAATTAGTCAAAGAGATGAAAATGGAAACCTTATAATAGAAGTGCAGTCCAAAAAACTGCTACTGTAGGCTATTTAACGACGATGGAGACGTTTTATTGACAAAGGCTTGCACGGTGCCATTCAGACGGATTCCCTACAAAGCTCTTAAAGCAGCTGCAGATAAATCGATAGGGTAAATAAACTAACTCAACTCTAAGAATTGGTTAGATGAAAATAAATGGAACCGCAGCTTCGACAGCCATTCATAGGAAAGAGATTATCGAAACAACAGTCTCTTTGAAAAGAACTTGTTTTCTTACATTGGAGCAAATACGATAGCTTCATCGATGCACACCAGTTTTTCTTTATAGATTTCAGGAATATGCCATGTTAGGTAGTAATGAACTAGACGCAGCCATAATGATAAGTTTTGCCATCCCCGCAAAATTCGGTCGAAGAAGAAATCTAGCTGCTTCGTCATTGTATTCTCCATCACTAAAACCTTCTTATGGTTTTTTTTAACATTATACTAAGAATACATTTTCATCTCGGTCGCTGACAATTTTCCTTAACGCATAAATGTTTAAGTTTATTCTCGGTTTTTTGGCCCCAAAAGAATTTCGGATTTCTTGCGCCATTTTTCGCATGATTTCTAACAGGTTAGCCCACTAAACTTCAGTACGATAGCTCCGTATCAAAGGATGTTAGTAGTTGCATTTCCAGATTCGAAAAAACAGGAATTTAGATATTCGGTAGACTATGTCAAAGCACCTACATTCACTTGCCAAGAGTTCTCTGAAGAAGTCCCGTCGGTCGTTACTTGTAATAGTGCTATCAAAGTGTTCTGAACCCGGAGAGTACAAAATGCACTCCAACCTTAACTCCCAATTCATCATCAACATTTTCTCAAAAATTAGTGCAACTGGTGGCTTATGTCAATGGCACTGACATCATCGAAAAAGCGAAGTCAGTTGTCACCGGTGTTTTCGTCAGCATTGAAAAGAAGCCAGTAAAACAAATCCAATTTCACAAGCACCGAACACCGACGGCTCTGATGGAGTGTCATAGTAGACAGATGAAACAGTCTACCTTCTACCTTTCACAGTGAAAACAATATCGCATCGGAGATGGAAACAAGGAGTTAACATACATATGTACGAGTATTTTCTTACCAAGGCTGTTACACTGAGCTAAGAAGTCCTCTTTCGAAACACCCTGATAATAAATGTCCTACTTCATGGGGTTAAGAAATAAACATTATCTTAATCACATGGGAAAGACCTTGGTTGATTCAAAAGAAAAGTTGATTGAAATATATTAAGGCCGATTTGCGTTTATAGGTTTATGGACCTCAGTTTATGTAGTTCATTAAACCATTACATGAGCTATACAACAGCAGAACACCCAGTCAAGGCGGTTAAGATATATAGAGCAAATGAATACCGATACTCTGGCCTGCATAGTTTTTAAATTCATTACAGATGGACAATGCAACAGAGGAAGAAAGTGTGTTTTAGATGGACAAGTTGGAGATGATTTTAAGGAATTTGAAATGATCAATTGAGCGAGCTAACTGAAAATTAATGCCTCAAACTAAGTTTCGTAGTACATAGCGAAAAGAATTTATTTGTGCAGTAGGCGCATTCCTACTGATGCATATTCATACAGTTATTATAGGCCGTGATACTACAGTTTTCTATAAAAAAAAAACTTGGATAATATGTTTTTTTAATCCATACAGCCCTTGTATTTTAGAGTTCTGTAATCTGTTGTTTGTGTAATCTGGTTGGTTCTTTAAGACTCACCGCAAATAAACTTAATATCTTCTCAATGGTATTGCTCATACTTATTACTCGATGTAGTCGAATCTATCTCAGTTGAAGTTGACTCAGTAGGGTTGATTTAACATGTAAAATTCACTCGATCAGTCGAAGCCGAAAGTTATCAAAATTTCAGTGCGTATTGTACCAAAGACCACTTCCCTTTTAAATGGAAGATGACTTTGAGAATGCAGCTAAGATATGAATATAAAGAGGAAGGTGGTTCATCAATGCGTCTGCAGAAGAGCCAGGAAGTATAGGAAAACCTTTCATGCAGCCAAGGCAGAGAGTACTTTAGAGTCTGATAAAATTAACAGTGATGTATTTTAGTCGTCAATCGTCAATCATGCTGCCTGCGCTTTAGAGCAGGCGTATAGGTTCGATAAATATGCCATTTCCAGTCTAGCAGTGAAGGTTCTGTTCAGAGCTACCAGCCTACTGAACCGGAAAATTCTGATTTAAATGAGCTCGCCAAATGTGGAGGCAAACGGCAATTTCTTCCACAATGCGATTAAATATTTTCAGAAAGCTTTGTC
Organism: Volucella bombylans; assembly: GCA_949129095.1. Taxonomy (NCBI): domain Eukaryota; kingdom Metazoa; phylum Arthropoda; class Insecta; order Diptera; family Syrphidae; genus Volucella; species Volucella bombylans. Next base: position 314,179,282 of record OX422140.1, on the reverse strand, counting down.
TTCAAATTGTGGGGCTGCCCTATTTCGTTTTCTCAGGAATATTTTTGATTGATGCTACGTTTATGTGTATTTAGAAAAAAAGACAAGTGTCAAGTGTCTGACTCTTTATTCGAATAAGCGGCAAACTGACCCTTTTAGACACCTCGCATCAATATAAACTTCTTTTAATAACAATACATTTGCACAAAGTCCTTCACAATAGAATTAAAAAAAATCGGCTGCTTTTACCCTATAAAGTTATACTAAGCCTTTAATCCCTACCAAGATCCGGGGTCCTATTAGAAAGCTTAAGTGAATTAGTAGCGTCGATACATCTCACCTGTAAAGGACCATCGCTACAAAATTTCGTATGACTATTGATATTCTCAAATTTAGAACATTCCGTACAAAAACAAATCAATGAATTCAAGACTCATTTTAAGAAGAAAATCTCTAGGTCAACCAAAATGTATTCCTCCATATCCTTTCCCGGCGGTCCTCGATTATCCCAGTTAATCTTCCTTCACATCTGGACATCAATTTCGTAATCTTGTCGGAACGCAAAATATCATCTCGTAGACATGTTCAAAAGCAAAATAATTTGTACAGCCAATTGGCTAAATTGTCTGCCATCCATTACACTCGGAAAGATGTAGCTTCTGGCTGGCATCTAATGCGCAATTTTTCAAATCATTTGTTACTTTCATCACGGGATTTATTTAGGGGATGACATTAGCTACCCACTAGTTATGAATGAATGTTCTATGGAACTATGAATGGACGTTTGTATCTGTTCGATGACGATGTGAACACAGGTGGCATTAAGATTTGTCGTAATGTGACGATACCTCGCAGACGTACAGGTTATAGGGGTACTTTTGTTTTCAAGTATGGCATAGGGGCAATAATTAATTATAATAATTATAATAATAATTGATTAGATACGTCAGCTACATATGTACATATGTATGTGTATCTACAAATATCGATGGTTGAATATATAGTGCTCTAATTTAATTTACATATATCTTAGAAGTATCTCATAGGCATGTCGTCCTTCCTGTTCATGTATATGCATATAAGTTAACGGAAATAAAATTGACTGTTTGAAAAAAAATTATATTCACACAGATTTCGTGTCCTTTATTATATCAATCATATTGTACTTAAGACTAAATTCCCTATAACACTTCTTCATTTAGCAAGTGTCAACAGAATCTATGTAATTCCAGGAATGGATGAGTTCAAGTATTTTGTTGGAATCGTTGTTTCCATTTAATTCATCTGGACGGAAATCAGATCATGGGAATGATTTTGAATTCTACCCCCTGCCAAATTCATTTCATTAACGCTTTACCAATCTTAACCAATCGACTCATTTCGTCCCAGATCGAACACCAACAATTCTTGATGTTGCTTTAGTATCCGCATCTGACTTGATTGTACATTAGGACCCGATTTTCGTACCCGGGTTTTCTTATCATGATATACAATAATCATACCGATTATGGAAACCGGCGGATTCACTGCGGCGGGATTTCATCCAATCCGCATCACTTCTCTTCCGTAGTTTAATGCTATTATAGAAAATGGGGGATGCACCACATTATCCGTCGGTTGAACCGTATTACCGATCTTCTTTATCATCAGCTGTGTTCTGTCAATGTAAAATTTTGATATATAAATTTTTCCAAATTAAAGTTGTTTAAAGTGTTAAATAAATTTTATTACGGATACAATTGCGTTTTTCATGGGTTTGAAGGAAGAATAAAATGATTCTCAACATACTCGTTGGAAAATAAAAAGTATGGCGACTGATGTTTTCTCTACGCCGGAAGCTCAGTAAGTTAACCAAACTTTTTTTTTGCTATCAACATTTATTTATGCATGCCTGCTGCAGATTTATTAAACATTTCAGGCTAAATAAAATAGCATACGTGCTTGACGTATTAAAACCTAAACTGGGGTCAGAACTACATCATTAACCCCAGTATTAAAGCTGGCAGCATGTTTAAGGTTTTTAGCTGAGAGTGGATACCAAACCAGTACTGGCAAGGACTTCAATGTTGGAATGGCACAGCCGACAATTTCAGTGTTCTTTTTCGGAAGTTTTCGGTATATTAGAATATGTTTTGTGTCCTAAATGAATCAATTTGAATATGAACGAGGAAGAGAAGAGGGAGGCAAAACTATATTTTTATGAAAAGTCAAAGATCCCAGCTGTATCATGTACAGTACATAGATGGTACACACATAAAAATTGCGAAACCGCAAGAAGAAAATGTACATCTATTTTTCAACGGAAAATCTTATTTTTTTAACAAGGTTTTATTAAACATAAATCAGTACTTTTTTTCACATACAAAAGCCTTCTTGTCAAAAAGTAAAAGTAAATTAAAAATATTACAAATCAGCCTCCATAGCAATAAGTTTATATAAATAAAAATAAATTAACATGAATTAGCCTTCTTGGCAAATAATAAGAAAATAATCTTCTTGGAACTTCCGGTATATTTTTCTCAAACATTTATTTGTTTCTTCGGACTGCTTCTGGACTATTACAAGAATTGAAGAAACTTTTTCGGTTAATTGTTCTTGTACGTTGATTTTCCTCTCCAGAAGTTGAATTGGTCTTTGTAGTATTTGTTTAGGTGTTTCTTTTGCTTTAGTATACGTTGGGATATTAGGCAGGTTAAGGTCATTTTCTTCCTCATAAGACATTGCCTGCATTTCCGTCTCGAAATTTGTTGACATCTCTAAATCCTCTAACGCTGCCGCCGTAGAGGTGGAATCCACGTTCGATATTGGTACACCAAAACTTCTAGTTTGAGGCAAACCATCAACACAGTCTTTAAGGCATATCAGCATATTGTGGGCAAGTTTTTTAAGAAGGAAAGATTTGTGGTCTTACCACACCTAAACTAAAGTTTTGATAATAATTTCAAGTATATTAATGTTGAGATCATCATACAAATAATTTTATTATTCTAATTTGAAGCTCTCATTTACATCTATAGACTAAACTAAATCGCACTTATGCTTAGTTAATGTTAAATAAATTAACTTAAAAAAACATTTGTCAATGATTTAATACTTCAATATGTTAACTTAAGACATTCAGGAAAGTTCAACCTTCCAAGAGTTGAATTATTCCAAAACCTTCTTCCACTCCGATATTTCCTTTGCAAGGAGGTCGTCCCAAATTATTCAGCTCTTGCTGCAAATTGCACAAAACTTTTGGACAAACTCCGGATTTTTTTGGTGAGGTGTTTGATGGTGTCTGGATTCCTCTTCATTAAATTCACCAAAGTATGGAACTACTGACGAGTTGTTTGTCTATTTTTGTATAAATATATATATATTCTGAAATATTTACATTTTTTATGATCAGTATAACTTACTTCTTCAATTTCATTATTTTCGTTATCAGAATCCGCATCAAATGTGTTGCGGAGTGCGGATCAAATGCGTTTTCAATAATGGCTGGTTTTTGCACTTCCTTAGACATTTAGTCACTTGCATTTTCAATAATAGCAAAACATAAGAGGTGAGAGATTCTGCCGTAGGAGCCAATCCGCTGGTTTATAATCGGCATGAATCTTCCTAACAGTAGATGTCTTTCCATCAAATGAAATTGAGACAAATTTCAGAATATGTATACCAATATAGTTGAGTCAATTTTAGAGAACGTTTTTAATGGCTTTGTCTGACTTTGAATGGTCTCCCATTTATACTCGTAATACAAACAACACTAGTTTCCAAGTTTATTTTTTGTACAACAAAATTATATCCCTTTTAAACAAACACGTGCCTTTGTACATATTTAAATAGACCAAAACTAAATTAACATACTATACTCGTTTTGAGAGGATATGACTTAATTAAAGCTCCGAATTTACTCCATGCCAGATGGAGGCGTTACAAATGTTTAGAAATTTACAGAGAGATTAAAACCGTACGTATTGCTTGAACTTGACTTATACGAAGAAATAAAATCTCATTTTGTAAAAGCAAATTTGACTCCTTGTCCTTCAAGTTATGAGTTTTGGAGAAATAATCCTCAGTTGGGACTTAAATCGGAAAAAACATCGTTTCCCAACAGCGCGGATCTAGAAGAACTAAATATGAACTTGGTTTCCGCTTGCAAAGAGTCTCCATCATTAAACGATATTAGTTCCCTGGACTTAACTGACAGCGTTACCTATCACGAATAATTTTTTTCATTTCCATGTGTGGATGAAGCGACGGTTGGTAATATATTAAGTGTTAAGGGTTCGGATAACGTGGCTCATAAACTTATAAAAATTTTGCTGCCTTTATTTTGCATGAAATCACCCACACTATTATAACCACTTCGTCTTTTCCGGAAAACTAGAAAACTGCATAAGTTCTATCTCTTCCTAAATCACCAAACGGAGCTCCCGCAGAATACCGTTCTATTGCCATCGTACCGTTTTTGAGTAAAGTCTTTGAAATAATAGTAAGTCGTTAAATAAAAAAATAGTGTTGAAAGTGTGATAACTAAATACCAGTTTGGCTTTTGTGGGAAGTTTGGTTGTATTTCAGCTCTCTTAAAAATCAGCGAAGATTTACGTGCTGGTTGTGACAATGACATGTTGAGATTAATTGTTTTCTTAAATTTTTAAAAAGCTTTTGATTGCGTTAACGAATGATACTAAAAAAAATTCAAATATTGTACCAATTCCTGTTTGATGACTTTTTATGCAAACTGTTGTCTTCATATCTTTACAACAGGTTTTAGTGTGTATTTTATAAAAACGAGTACTCATCTCCCCTCACATGTACCTCAGGGATTTGATTTGGGACCGCTGCTGTTCACTTCTGTTATAAATGCTTCTCAATGCTTTTATACCTGCAATTACCATATATACGCCGAGGATGTTCAAATATATACACTCTTTCCGAAAGCAAACAAACACCAAGCGCTTGACAATTTAAATCGGGAATTACACTTGCGGTCATAAAAACCGCACCATATTAAAATGATTGAAAAATTATTAATAACTACGATAATAATTTTTATAATGAAAGTAAATGTTTGTTGAGTACTCCGCAGTAGTTTATAAGTATTTCTATCTAATTTCCATCTATTTATTGAATGTTTGAAAAAAGATATTAACAAAGAAAGAAAAACCAGTTAATTTTCTTATTTTTTGTAAAATATTTTAATACATTCATTGGTTAACAAAATCAAACGATACATTTTTTATGTATGTGTATATAAGATGTTTAGATATGCCACTTTTACCAAAAAATTATCAATACCGAGTTGCTCCTCCTTTGGCGGTTATAACCGCTTTTATTCTAGAAGGCATCGAGTTTACTAGAAGTTCAGTAATATCACTTGAAATTTCAGTATTCCATACATGTTCCAGAACTTTTAGAACATTTACCTTTTTTTACTCTCTGGTTTATGTTCAGCTACCTTACGTTTCATTACATGCCACAAGTGTTCGATTGGGTTTAAATCGGGCGAATTAGCTGGCCAGTCTAGTCTGGTAATTCCGAGGTCATCAAACGTTGTCTTGAGCTGAAAATTATTGAAAGACTCTAGTTATTTATCTGTTTATTATTTATAAAGTAGACATCTAGAAGTTGATTTATAACACTTTACTTACGGATTTGGAGCGGTGGCAAGGTGCAGAATCATCTTGAAAAATGCACTTCAGTTTTCAGTGCATTTTATTTTCTTAACACTAACTCTTACATTCTAACAAAAAATGCTTAAATGCTAGCTTAAAATTACTTAACAATCTTATACTAACTTACTGGCCCCAGACAGGCACTCTAAATTCTTATATCTATGTCTTTCGACTTCATTTACATTTTATTTGGAAATATTTATTTTATATACTTAGGGCTAAGAAAAATGCACTTGTCAGTATACGAATGATGCTGTTCAATTGCTGGTACCAAAAACTCCCTTACTACTTCTCCATAGTTCATAGTTCCATTAACAAAGTGCAAAGGGCCCCACGTCAAGCGAGCTTTTTTCATTTTTGTGGTTAGGACCTATCTCCCGTAGCCGTCGGCGTATGGTTTCAGCGCTTAGATCAACTTGATGAAATTCACTCAGCTCTGCTCTTATACGGACAACACTTTTAAAGCGATCTTTCATGCTAATACGTTGTAATACATTGTCCGTCTTCTGGGTTGTTTTACGTTTTCGTCCCGAGCCTTTTTCCAGTGTATCCAAATCTTTTTTTTCTTCATCAGTCGTACGATAGTTGAATGACAGCATCCTATTTTAACGGCAATCTCACGATAGCCAAGCCCATCTTCGACTAAAGTCAATATTTGAACTTTTTCGTCCCGAGTCAGTTGATGATATTTACCAGACATTCCACTTTTTTTTACTTGTCACCGTCACAACTAAATTCAAACTGATTTTTTTTTTCACTAAATACGAGGCCGAAATCCGCTATGGGGAATACCCTTCATTAGTATGGGAAAAATCCTTACGATCTGATGTAATTAGGCATTTTTTGAGAACTCATTAGGTGGTGCTGTTTTTATGACAGCAAGTCGTCAAAATTAAAACTTGTAAAGATATTTATTCTGCCGATCATTCTGTATGGTTGTGAAAGATTTGCAAATAAGGATCACTAGTCCGCGGAATAGCTAACGGTTTCATAATTTTAATATAAAAAGAAATGAATACATTTTCACCTATACCAAACAAATTGTGGGCTGTCCTCGATTGGTCTGGAAAATTCATTACACAAAATCTAGCAAAGATTTCCGAGAAATCGATGAACATTACAACTGATAGCACCTAAATGCAAGTGTTTAAATACCTCTCGGGAATTCTTTGTATAAGGACTTCAACTATGGAATCAGACGAAAAATGATCAACACAACTATATAACATATAATAATTTTGATAAAGAAGTATTCCATATTGCGCAGCAAATTTTTAATGAATGTCTCTCTTTGTATCCCGGAACTACTATATTCTATTTATTTTGTTTTCTTTACGTTCTATTCTATCCTCTTTTCTACCGTATTTTGCTTTTAACTTCCTGATAGGGAAGTTCTTGTATTCACCTCGAAAAGGGAAATTTTGTGATATCTTTACGTTTTAAAGTGTCTTAAATGTTTTTAGACAGGTTTTAAGAAAATATCTGCGTGTGGGTGTTTTTTTTTTTAGTTGCGCCAAAGGATATCTAATCTTCAGCTTCATAGATACCAGTAGCCCGGGCTACCACCGACAGCTAATTTTCTTCTGGCCGCAGCATTTACTCAATAATTGACTGTGGGTTTGTATGTCAGTTCTCCATTACAGAATGCGTGTAATGTGTCTTCCTCCTGGTTTGGGTAGTCTGGGCACAAAGGTGAGCTTTCGCTTTTCGATACCGACCGTAACCAGATAGGAACTGCGTACAGTTATAGTTTCCATGCCTTCGGTTTGTCCAAACGTCTTTGGATGGGATCAATCTGTAGGTCCATTTAAGGTTCGTAGTGATATTCCACCGAGCTTACCACCTGGTTATTGAAGTCGCTCTTTCTTCTTCCTCCGAAATCGGTCTAAAGTCACTAATTACTCTTAATGCGCTAAGTCGATATGTTGATGATTGCTTTCTCCTTGCTCCATTTGTCACTAGGGCCCCACTTAAACTAGGGCAGCGTATAACAGGATTAAGTTTACTACCTTGGATATGAATATTCTTTTAGCATATCCGGGTCCTCCGATGTTTGGCAGTATTCCAGAAAGTGCTGCCTGGAGCTTTGACGCCTTTTTGCTAGAAAAGTCGATGCATGCCTCATATTAGTCTATTGTCAAGTATTACTCTTAGGTATTTTGTATGGAATCGTTTGACATTTTACCTTTATGTCCACATTTTTCCGGCTGGTTTTTAGGACAGCTTCCGTTTTGTGATCTGCTAATTCTAGGTCGGCGAATATTAGCCAGTCTTTGACGAGATTGATTGCATCGTTCGCAGCTGACTTTATTTGCAAATATTCTTTGCAACAGTTAATCAGCACATCAGATTATTTTTACTCCTGATGCCAGTGTTAATTGCAGAACTCCGATACTTGAGGGACTCCCGCGGAATTTTTATACGACTTTTCCCCTTAGTCGGTTTCATATTTCAACCTTCTATTGCTGAAGCAGCCGGATACAATCTTTTGCAAGTACTCGTATGTCTATGATAGGTTGGGGATGGGATTAAAAATTACGTTGCCGATGAGTTATTTGCGGAAGACGTTTTTGGGTATTTCTTCTGTTTGAATCAAATTATGTGACGAGTCCTCATCACTGTTCTTCATTGTCATTGAATTTACCTGTGATTTCTGTGAAAGTCGTGACAAGGCGTCAGCCTTGATTTGCCTGGTTTGTACTGCAGCTTGTACTCTTCCAGGATAGGCTTTCATCTTGCGGTTCGTATTTTTGTGGCTCAGCGCATAAGTAAATGGCTGTTGGTCTGTATAAAAGTTTACATTTTTAGATCCGTAAAGGAAAGTCCATAGCGAGTTGAGAGCCCAGATGTTAGGGAGCATCTCCTACTTGTTAGTGGCATAGGTTTCTTCGGTTTTACATAGTGTCCTCGATAAAAACGTTATTTGTCTGCTATCTTGAGATAACACAGCACCAGCTGCATATTCAGAAGCGTCCGTTGAAAGTTAAAAGTGTTATTCAAAATATGGATAAGTCAGAATAACTACCTTGATGGAAAAGATGTTTGGACACTCGACCATCTTCCTCTCTCAAAAAGGATGTCAGACGTTTTGCTATTTCCGCATAGTCTCTAACGAAACTATGCCTGACATACCAAAGAATGATCGTAAAGCTTTTAGAGATTTGGAAGCTGGTAACTCAGAAACAGCTAGAAGCTTTTTAGGATTGGTCTTGATTCCGTCTGTAGTGAAAACTTAAGAACTCTACTTCCTTTTGGAAAAATTCCGACTTATCTAACTGAATCTTCTTGTTGGCGTGTTTAAGAATCTTAAAAACAACATCAAGGTTCTTCAGGTGATCAGTTTTGTCCTTTTCGAATACATCAGGGGCGTTTTTAAGGTCGTTTCTAAGGTCGTGTGAATTCGAATTTTCCATTATTAACGGAGAATGCAGTTTTCTCAATATCTGACTCCTTAGGCTGTATTTGGTGGAATCCGCTCTTTCAGTCTTTCAACCAAGGTTGGCAAGAACTTGATGAACTTGATTTCGAATATACGGTACTCGTATCTATAGTATTCATCATACGAAACTTCTTTTCTCTAGACGGGTCGATCCATTCAGGGGATTTGTAGGGTGACTTGAATGGTCATGTAAAAGGCTGAATATTTATTTCTCATCTTTATTTATTTCTTTCTTGAGAGCTCTTGGATATGGGTACGATTTTGAATCTAAAATCAATCTAAAAAATATACATATATCTTCCAAATGCTGTGGTTGGTTAAGGTTTTCACCTAGGTCAGGATTTTATTCTTCTAATGTCTGTTCATGACTCGCCTCTCCCTGGTTTATCGTACTTTGGTATTCTTCCGATTCCTTTCTCTCTGGGTAGGATTCTTCGTTATGGTAGACACCTTACATTTTTTGTGGTTGGTGAATTTTCTACGAATTTTGGCTTTTCCAGATAGCTTGCTGATTCTGAGATTTATTTTGCTGGTTGACACTTTCGGTTCTCACGGAATAATCGCCGTCCATAAGTTTAGGAGAGAGCACGCATTGGTTTGGTGGCGGTCGTTGTTGTTCCTATCGATGTCTAGGTTGGTTCTTCTGCTATTTGTGAAACTGAGGATATGAACCAGCTGCGGATAGAAATCTCGCCAGGTGCGGCCTTATCACGGTAGCACTGGGTCATTCTTGGGAGATTCTTGGCTCATGTCCAAGGATGCTAGCTTATTTAAAACATCATGATCGATAGTCTGGTAAAATTCAGGAATACTGCTGAGAGTCGTAATCTGGTACTCGAGTGTACTTAAGTCCCTCTTGTCCGCTTAATGTAAGGTAAGACATTTTGCATATTTTTTCACAATTTATGGAAGTATTATAAGATTCTAACGCTGTGTCTACGTGTACCACTGTTGTATTGCATTTCTGATTACGGAGGATATGTCATATTATTACGCAGTACCTTTGAGATTTTAAGTGTTCGTTCAACACACTTTTTCCGTGAATTGAACTCTTGGACCTGCCCAGAAACATCCTACTTCCGATATTTTGTCCATGTCAAATAAATCTTTTTCGTTAGTCATATTGTCAGATTGATGTATGAAATTTAAATTGAGTAATGATAAGTGAAACCTAGTTTAATTAATTTTTGAATTTGAGCAATGATGCCAGCTTAATTAATAACAGTTGATTAAATGTGAGTATAGCCTTTAGCTCTCTTCGCGAATTTTTTTTAAAACTTCAATCGACTAATTATGGTAATTTTAGCATCAGAAGCAGTAAAAAGTCAGGCGGAACCATATTAGGTAAATATTATGCTTGATCAATGAGATTTGTCGAGTGATTTGCTAAAAACTTTTGCACAATAATGGTTTTGTGAGAAGGTGCATTACATGGTGCAAAATCCATGATTTTTTATTCCACAAATCTGGACGATTTCGATGGATGCTCTCACGCAAATGCTTCATGACGTTTAAATAATATTTCTAATTCAGCTGTCAGAATAACCTTAATTTTTGAGCGACCTTTCTGCGGTTTCTTTGATTACGACTTATTTTCGAAACGCCCCATCCCGAAGACTTTTGGCTAGTTTGCATTTGCACTTCAAAGATATGTTCACCTCTGGAAGCAATTCTCTAAAACTCATACGACGATTTTCGCGCACCAGCTCCATGATTCTATCTCTGTTTTCGTCCGTAGCCGTTAAAAGTCGACCAGAAACAAGGCAACTACCACTTCTCGGCCTTCTTTTAATAGTTTATACCATTCATAATTAATACTTTATTAATTTCATTTATAACAACAAATTTAAGGCGAACTCTGTTCAACTATTTTTTCCATTATTAAAATCGAGGCGGTCTCATTAGCACTTCACTACAACTGCAGTTTTAAACAAACTGAGTAAACGGTCCCGGCAAAATTTCGTGCTATAACTAAGTACAGTGCTATTAACCTAAAGAATAAAAATTATGGGGACATCTTTTGCGTATTTTGAATGATAAATTCTGGATACTTTTTACCCAGAATAGTAAATCGTTTGATAATAAAGTAGTTATGACTTAGAAACATATCAAAAGTATTTCTATAAAGTTCTAGGTTGGGGTTCAGGAATTGCTGGCAGTTGAATAGGGCGCTTGTCCAAGAATTTGGACTCCTCTATGGCCTTCTGTTATAGATCTACGTAGCTTGTGGGTTTAGTGTCAACTTTTTTTGATCGCTTCCATTAACTTGATTATCGTTAGTCTCTCACGTGCTAACTTGGTTGGTTCGACGCTTGGTTGTACTCACACGCGTTCAATTGATTAAATTCACACACACTTGCTAGAGCAGTGCGACAGAGCGGTCCCTGCTCGGGCGCCAGGTAATACAACTAAAAAAAATTTAGATTCAGACAGATCTCCTGTCCTTTATTATTTATTGCCTACAAAACTTCACATGCACTTATAAGGTAATTTAGTAAATGCCAGCAGAGTGTGATTGCAAGTATGAATGAGTTCAGGTGTTTTGTTGCAATTGTTGTTTCCATGAAATTCGTCTGAACGGAAATTAGGTCGTGGAAATGGCTGGTGAGAATGCCTTTGAAAAATAATCCTTTTTTTTTGTTAGCTTATACAAATGTTCAACTGAAAATAGATACTTTTAAAGACAAGCTTAAGTCATGATTTTGTAAGGAACACTTCTACTTATAAGTGAAAACAGGGCTTTATACATATATAAGTATGTATACTTCAGATTTACGTTGCCGAAACTCTTCTCGAAGTCAATAAAAGGTAGGTAAATGGGAAATGTAGATATGATCGACGAGTTGTTCTATAATGCTATCTGGTACTTACATACCATATATGGTCTGGTCGGTACACAGAAATTCTATGCGAAAGTGGTCGTTTAACCAAGAACCTCCTTGCTAGCTTGACGACCATCCCTTTACAATACTACTCTATGAAAACTCATTTTCCCATACACTTTTTATGATGGGCCTCAATATCCCTGCCGAAAGTCGACTGTCGTTACTTACGGGCCCTTTTTTGATCTGTAAACTTCTTGGTAACAACATAAAGGTCCTTATGATACACTATTCTGCTGCATCTTGCTCTATATAGCTAACGCTTGTCCGATCTTACGTTATATCCTAAAAAAGGAGGAATATTTTTTCACTAAACTTGTTCTTGACTCAGGTCTCCCGTTTTCTTAAGCTGCCTTTTAGGGTTTCGAAGAAATTATTTTTCTTTTTTACGGTGGGACTCAATAGGCCGCAGCTAACCGACACTTATCCTGTTTTGTGGGATCATATAACTCCTCAATTTTTTCGATCTACATATAAAGAAATCCCAGTTGACGATGCTGCAAAGAGGCGTTAAGTAGGGCTTATTTGAAGATGTGCGGATGGAGAGGCTCTTTTTTTTTTATTATTAAAAAACTGAGCACACGTAGACATATACTACAATACTTCCGCAACACAAAATATTAGTCGGCTGTACTCTTTTCAGATTGGAAGACTACTCTAGTCAAAGTACGCAGCAACGCGCATAATAGAAACATACAAATGTGGTTTATACAAAGCCTTATCCGTTCACATCATGAAGAGTAAACTAGAAGTATATAGTATTTTATACCATACAATAGTATGTGGTCGTAATAAGTTTCGTACTTAGGCGGGAAAATTAAGTCTGTTTGAGCGGATATGCATCCGTTGTGATATGATTGATGGTTAATCAAAAATTAGTCATAAAACTACACAGTTATAATATGTAAAACAGGTCGTATTCTGTCATTAATCAGAAGGTCATGGGTTAATTGGTCAGACCGGTACAGACTGGTTGTCATATGGCGCTGATACCATTCAATTAAAAACTGAAAGTGACCAGGCAAATTTAAATACAAACCCCTTCATTTTCAAAATGTCATGTCATAGAGTGTAGACAAAGTAAAATAGTGACAGCCTAATCATTAGGCGTATGATAAACTAGTATTTTCAGTCATATAACGGTCAGTCGACGTCTTACAGTTGTACTAATTTGCATAAGAAACTTACATTTACGACTTGAATGACGATATCCACAAGATATAATTTTGTTCTCTGACTGTGTTGCTGTAACTCCTTACAAAATGACGTAAAATTGAACAAAACCAACTCCGTTTTCTAAAACTTACTCATGTACACATCTCGGAGAGGTATTTTTCTACAATAGTACGCCTATGAGCTACTTTGTCAAGCAGTCTTTATATACGATTGTACCTGTTCGACATTCTCGTTTGATTATGACTTTGACTGATTCATGTTGATAATAGTCAAAGTGGATTTTTGTCATTTAGAAACTATATTAACAACGATTGGCTGTCAAATTTGAACTTACAGAAAAAATAAGAATTTAAGACAGCTTTGCTTGAGAACACAATTAAACTATTTCATAGAGAAACGTACTTTTTTTAATCCTTTTTTGAGAGACTGACTTCTTATCCCAACTTAACTCACGTATTTGATCCATCAGGTGGAATTATCCTGATTTAACTTACTTACTCGTATGTACTTACTTACTCTGATAATGAGTTTAGCTTAGACCTTAGTTCCCAATACAATGACAATGAATGAATATATCATCAGCTTTGGATCATCATGAGAGTAGAAAACAAGATTGAGAGGATTCCTTTCTGATCTATATGACCAATAGTTGATTATTCTAACTGGCTTACCCCAATCTTATTTACATGAGGACGAGATCGTATTATAATTGCAATCTTATATTAGCTGTCAACAAGAAAGGGCGCAACAGCGGTAAATTGGACAGAGTGGACACGTAGAACTTTAAGGTAATTAGGGATTTTGTCCACCTAGGCTCCGCTATTTACTCTGATAACAAAGCTTCATCATACTCGAATATCAATCAAAGACGTTTTCGTCTTAGAAGGTAGCTGAGTAACAAGGCCTTGTCATAGACGAATGCAAGATTCTTCGAACTATTATTGGTTTGTTAAGATGAGTTTCAAAAAAAGGAATATAAGAGAGAACCTTTCCAACTTTATAGTGATACCAACATAGTATCGCATAAGTTTCCTGAGATGGCTAGGACATGTATGTACGGACACCACTGCTGCGTCCCGCAGAGTCTTCGAATCTAACTCAGAGGACAACGCAGTAGAGGAAGACCTCCACCTAAGGTGGAGCGCACAAGTAGAAGGGGACCTTAACCGACTTAGAGTGCGTAACTGGAGGCAGTTAGCTAAAGACCGGACTAACGGGAGTGGCTTGTAGGTTGAGGCCCAGGTTCAACCCGTACTGTAGCGCCACTTCAGTAAGTAAGAAAGCAGTAGCAGCTCCTATTTGAGTGTCGATTTGCTGGGACAGATTCAGGGAAGCTGTCTTGAGTTTTCCGTATTCAAGTAAACGTATTGCAAGATTTACATCAAGAATGAATTTTATTGCGTCAGCTCGATATGCTTGGTGTACATCCGCTCTACATGACCCAACTGCCTCAAACGTTGAACATTCACTCTTGCTAAGTCGATATCGCTGTACAGCCCATAGAGTTACAACAACGAACCGTAGAGTTGTTACTAGTAGAGTTTTCTTCTCAAAGAAGTCTAGAGCAACCTCATCCTTTTTTAATAAGATCCGTGCATCTGTGCCATAGAACAGGACTGGGATCATCAATGTCTTATATAGGCAAGAGTTATTCTTCGTTTGATCTCAATGCATGTGTTGTTCTCTGAATTGATAGCGGAGCCTCGGTAGGCAAAGTACTTAACTACCTCAAAGTTTTATCTGTCGAGAGTAAGATTCTGTCCGATGTTGGGTGTCCTTTCTGGTTGACAGCATTTACCTGGTCTCGCCCTCGTTGACCGTTAAACCCATATTTGCCGCTCGCGAAAGCCCCACTCACATCGCCCTGCTTTCTTCCGATTACGTCAATGTTATCGGCGTACACAAGTAATTCTGCCTCTTGTGCTCGGCGCAGTTCATAGGGTGTCCTTTCTTGTGGATGGAATAAACAATGCTGAAGTTCGTCCGACCAAATTTTACAGATGAGCTCCTTACCAAGTCATTGGCTGCTGTTTTGAAGAGCTTGGCAGTCAGCTTCAGCAGCTTTGTTGGATTTAAGCTTAGATATGGCGATATTCACTTCATCCAGGTTGGGTGGACGGAATTGTTGGTGTACATCGTCCTAGTTGAAAGGTTCATTATGTCTGACAGCCGTATTTGGTTCGTTATCGCCGTTATACAGTCTACAGAAATGTTCTTTCCAAATCCTCAGCATCGACTGCGACTCTATTGCTATGTTCCCTTGTTCGTCTCTACAGACTCCGGTTTTTTTTTTTTTGTACTTTTGGTAAAACTTCCGAATTTCATTCCTGGAGTAGCATCTCTCAATTTCTTCGACCGCCCGCTCTTCATGCTGCTTCTTTTTCCTCTTGAGAAGCCAGTGTTCGTCTCCCCTATTCTGCTCGTAGCGCTCGTGAGCAGCTCTGGTGTTTCTATGCAGCACCACTTTGTATGCCTCTCGTCGTCAAACCAGTAGTTTCGTTGTGGTGGTCTGGTGAACCCAGCACAGCAGAGGCAGCATCTCTGATGGATTTTTAGCAAAGTTGCCACTGGCCTTCAATACTTGATGCTGGCGGCATAGGACCTCTTAAGAGATTAAGGGGACCTCGATCGGAAAAGGATTTCTTGCCGTCCGAAGTCAAACTTCTTCAGAGTATTAGGTTGTCTTTGCAATGCTTGGAATATCCGCAACCGTACCTTGGCTACAATAAGGTAATGGATGTTGGCCACTCGGAACGTTCGGACATCCATTTGGACATCCATTAGAGGAGTGTCTTGTATCGATCGCAATCTGGTTGGCAAGTATATTCCAAGCGCCCTTATGAATATCGACATGCAAGAACCGCAGGCTGGCTACGACAAAGCTTAGCCCCCGGAAAAGTCAATCAACCTGAATTCGTTATCGGAGGTGATGTCGTAGAGGCTATACTCTCCGACAGTACTACCAAAGATGCCCTCTCTTCCTGCTTTGCATTCAAATCGCCAATGACAATTTTAATGTCATAGCTAGGACACTGCTAGTAAGTCTTTTCCAAAAGCTAGTAGAAACTACTTTGGTGTTCTTATCTTTCTCCTCTGTGGGGGCATGGTCGCATACAAGTATAATGTTGGCAAGTTTATCCTTAATACGAATTGTTGCGAGGCGTTCGTTAAAATGCCACCAACTTTAGAATTTCTTGACTTAGCCTGCATCCAAATAGGGGCTTTTGCCGCCGTAATAATCACCGCAATAGATGCCCCAGTTTTTCTTCTTCGTTTTTGTTCGGGGCTAACATCTGCTTTGAAACAGTTAAGGGCCTCCGCTAGGTGTTGGGCAGCACGTGATCTATTAAGGGACGGAACATTCCACGTATAGATCCGAAGTTCGTTGTCCGTATTTCGTTAGCAGGTATTGTCGACAGTAGATCCGTCCGTATCCGAGTCGTGTTGGTGCTTCGTAACTACAGATTCTTTTCCATGATCGCGCAGTTACACCGGCAGCATAACCCTCGACCTGGAGGTCATTTCCAATATAGAGACCCCTAGGACGGGGGGTCAGTTAGCTCGAAGCCAGTAATCCGTTCGGGGTTAGTCCATTAATGTCCATTAATGTCTCATTCGAGTCCGGATGAACATTAACCAGTACCCGATGGAGGTAAAATAAGCACAAATGATGTGTAGAAATAGTTACAACACTGTGGCCAAGTTGACACCTCTCAATGCGTACCCTATTTCTACAGCAGCCAACCACCATCATTAACATCTTTAATATCTTTTATTACAGAGAAATTTCCCAATTTCTTATATTTCCGAATATCAGAGAATTGTCTCGATGTTGTGGGCATCCTAATCGCTTTGAATGAGTTTCCTTCCCAATACTCTTCAGTATAAGTTCAAATGATATCATTTACTAGAATACAATATAAGTACATACTATTTTACCTCTTGAGTACTCACTTTGAATTTTATGTTCACATTTGTATGAGAATGTATTTTTTCCAACAACTGGTCACTAAAGAAATATTGAAAGCACTAAAAATGTGTTTTTAATTCACTAAAACACACCGGTAATTTGGAGTTGCCATGAAGTAAGATATCGTTCTCGTTTAGTTGTAGGCGGTGGCCGTGGTGTAGTGGTACTAGCAATCGCTTCTCACTCGCAGGGTTCAGGTTCGAATCCTGTGTAATTGGAAATACGACAGAAAAATTCTGTGTGTGAAGGCATAGTACCGACACGTAGATTTGGCTGTTGTAGAGTTTCAAGCATAGAAAAAAAATACTGTGAATTATACCTCGAATCACTCTGAGTGAAGTAAAAACTCTCCGTCCTATTCGGACTCCCCCCCCCCCCCCCCCCTGGAGAGCGAATACCGAAACCAAACACACCTGAGTTTCAAACCACTACAAAACAATTTTCCTTTCTCTTCCTTCTATCTTTCCGCCCGCGCCCTGGTAACAGTAAAAGGGTATCTAAACCCCTTAGGCGAGCGTAAATTATAAAAAAAAAAAATAATAAAACTTATTATTTCGCCAAGTCATTTTGCGAAACTCATCAGATTTTGGGCTGATTTTGGACAGGTTAGCAGTCGTTTGATAGAGCATTGTCTATTTTCATTATTCTCTATTGATGGTGAATGATGTCTTTTCACACGTGCAGCTTGAGATAGTACGAGTTTGGACGATGAGCTGGCTTGTGGCTATTAAGAAGTTTCTATCTCTGCAGAAAGTAGTCCTTGGCAAACAAAAGATGGAGAAGGTGGTACGGATTTACTTCTAATGAATGAGCTATTATTCAAATTCAACCTGAACCTACTTTACAAATCCTTCGATGATCGTTTTAATTTAGTGACACAATCACCGTTTTGATCTTCAAATGTCGGATCGCTAGAGGCATGATCCCTGACATTCCTACCATGGTAAAAATTTTCATTTCAATCATTATCCTCAGATGATTTGATGTCTATATGTTAGGAGCAAATACCATCATTTCATGGATCCGACCCTATGGCTACTTTATACATCCGCATTTTCTGACCTTGATGTAGGATTATCTCCTATTTGCCTTTCAGATCTTTATTTGACATGTGTAAAACCAATAGTGATGAAGATACACTCAATCCACATGGAGGACATTTGAGTGATGTCATATTTCATAGCTTATGGTATCAATTATTGGGTGGAGGGTGGATCAGTGAGTACCCAAAAGACAGGCGACATTGCTAAGGAAAGTTATCATCACCATCCAGTACTACCGTCTTTGAAACTTTCAGATTGATTCATCAGTTAGATTCAATTTTACAGTCAATGGTATTAAAAGTGTTTGAAAAAAGATACAATTCCGTATTTGTCGATACAAAAACGAGCAAATAAATAAAAGCGAAGTTGGATGCTCCTTATGATCCTTCACTATCTAAGACAACCGGGAGATATTGGTTCAACGAATTTAAATATGACCGTAAATCTGTCTTTGGTGAGGAGCGCCCAGACCGACTAGAAAGTCAATGACATGATTGCTGCTGATCGTCGAACAAAAGTGCATGAAGTAGCAGAGGATTTAGGCATATCGTACGGAACAGCAGTCAACATTTCACATGATGAGCTATCATTTCAGCATGAGAAAGTTGTCGGCCAGATCGGTGCCGCGATTGCTCACAGTGGACAACAAGTAGATAGGGCTGTCAACTTCGAAGCAGGAACTCAACCAAATCACTTATTTGGAATTCGGATTTTTCCATACGAAAAAGACAAAGACGGTCCCCTTGGCTGAAAATGTCAAAGCAACCATTTTTTAGGATTCGAAAGGAGTAATCCTCATGGGCTTTTTGAAGAAAGGAAGCACGTTCACAGAGCACTACTACAGTTAATTATTGGGTCGTGCTCGGTGGCCTGGCTCTCTGCGACTTTTTCTTTGATGTGGTTTATGGTCCGGCGGAATCATTAGAGCGTTTTTTTTTTCAAAGATGACCGTGAAAATAACGTTACCGTCAATGGCGCCCGCTATCGTTCAATGATTTGTGGACATGTGGCTCCAACAAGACGGCGCGGCGCTACATGTCACATAGCACGCGAATCGAATACATCAAATCACTCGTCTATGCCGATCAGCCAGCGTCAATTGCAGTCTTTCTAGACAACATTACACGTGCTATTAGCAAGAAACCAGCCAATATGCTCGAAAAGTGATTCAAAATTGGACTCTCAGTATGGACCACTCCAAACGTAGTCGAGGTCAATATTTACATGAAATAATCTTTAAAAAGTAAGTAGATAGCAAGCATTGATTTATCAACTCAGATAAACATAAACAGCAATTTTCCTAAGTTTTTGTTTTTTGACAATTAAAAACCAAACGCTTAAAAAATCACCAACTATATGATTTATTTATCCCACAGTTGGCGGTACAAATTTGTATTAGCCAAAGGTTTTTCGAATACCTAAAGTAATAACCAATTCCACCTTACGGCCGCATGCCTTCTGTTGTTTCCCGGTCAGTACGCCCGACACAATTGTACAATTTATAGGTATACATACGCTTAATTTACTCGATTGATTCAGATAACTTTTTTAAGCCATGCATGTAATTCTGCTGAGGAATTATTATCCGCCGGAATTATCAATTTTCCACATTCAATAGGTAAAATATGAAAGATTAGCCTCAATATCAAACTACGTATTCTTAAATACTTTGCTTTTCTAAATCTCATATTCATTCATTAAGTTAATAACTAACTTGATTAAAAAAAACATTTAATTATATTAATGAACTGTCATTTTGGCAACAACTGAATATGCTGCCAGAGCCTAGGTTTTTACATTCATATCAAACTCGAGAAGCTAAATTCCACTCAAAACGAAATTACTCTCACTCCACTCACTCATCCCCTCTAACGCATAGCCAATAGCACAATTGCACACCAAAAAAGAATGCAAAATGCACAAAAAAAAGAAAATGTGGGCGTAACTTCATCAAATTGATTCGAACTGCCTTCGTAAGAAAGAGAAAACAAATCTCATAGAGGAGGAGATAGAAACATCAATTTACGATCCACATCAAACCCTATATTCCAGGACAACATGTGCTTTCATTTTTGTCATGTTCCACATGGTGAACACCGAAAAGAAATTCAAAAACTTTTTATCCTTTGCAGGAACTTTCTCCACTCCGTGTTGGTGTCTTTACTACAGGAAAAAAGCATTTATGTCGAAGGGTTGAATCTGGACTTCTGGGGATATTTCATATTACGTAGGGAATTATTTTACAGGGATAAACCCTATAAGGAAGTGCTGATAAAGCCTTTTAGGAATATGTACATATATGTATATGTTACGGTTACAAGTAGAAATGTGATGCACCTGTTGATGTGCGTTCTGGTGAGTGCAGTTAATTATTCAAGCATTTTTGGGATGGTAAGGTGGAAAGGCTTGAGTACTTGTCAAAGCTATTAACGTATCTCCGTGTAGAATGTGGTATGTGTGCTATTCTCATAAGAGTTATTTGACGCTCAAATAAAAAAAACTCCACAACAAAAAGAGTAAAAATCCACAAAGAGTAATGAAGGTGATTTTGTGCAGCAGAAATAGGCGACGAGTTTTCTTGATTTTAGGCGACATTCTGGTCAGTTGACCAGATGAAAAAACACGATAACGCAGAAACAAGGCTGTATTGACTGTGGAGATCCTTTCAACTAGTGTGGGGAAGTTAGCGGTTATATAATTTTTTTTTTGTTGACAACAAAAGGTCAAAGGTAACATGTTAGAAGATATGGGAATAATTAAAATGGTCATAAACATGAATTCATATTATATTGGGTTGGCAAGGATGTACGTAATCTCGGTTATTTAGCGTCGAGTAACAAACACTCTTTTTTATAAACGGATTTTTTTTAGTAGGTTTTTTTTCGATATAAAACACTTAAACAGCTGATAGTTAATCTGAAAACTGACAGCATCTTTTTATTTAGTATTGTTCGGTAAATCGTCCTAGCTATCTCAGGCGACTGAAGCGCATTTTTCGCGGCACAGCTCGTATAGTTTGTCGTCGAATCTTCTCCTCCAATGCCCGTTAATCCAAACGAAGTATTTTTCCCTTGAAACGGCTGAGGATACCTTCATCCGCTTTCGATAAAGTCTATGCTTCTACGCCATAAAGTAGGACTGGGATGATCAAGGTCTTATATAGAGTCTACTTACACAGCCTTCTTACGCCAAATACACAGCGATTGACAAGAGGTAATCTTCGTTTTATTTCTGCTGTTGGTGGAATTTATAGCTGAGTCAAGGTAGACTTTACTACCCCGAAATTATAACTGTCGATTGTGAGGCTCTGTCCAATTCGACGATGTTGTGTGTCCCTTCTTGTTGACAGCATACTCGTATACATGCTTTTCCCTTCACTTGCCGGTAAACTCATTTTAGCACTTTCGGTTGCAATACTACGACTATAATTACGTCGATATCATTGGCACACACAGAGACTTTTAAAAAATTGTGCCTCCATTGTACGCTTGTAAGTTCCGCATAATTCTTTCAAGTGTGATGTTAAAGAAGTCACATGACAGCACGTCACCTCGTCTAAAACCTTTCTTGACATCAATGGTATCCACTAAGTCGTTACCAATCTTGACGGAGCAACGAGCGTACGTAACGTCCAGCTGATTTGTTTGATTTTAGCTTAAATATTGCTATCCTTACTTCGTTCTGGTCAGGTGGATAGAAGTTTTAGCTATCATCGTGTGAATTGTGCAGCTTGTCTTATCTTGCCTGGATGACAGTTTCGTAGAAACTATTCAGATACCTAGGCATATTACCAAGAGCAGCAAACGCCTGTTGGGGGAATAATTTGTCCCTATATTCTCGTGGGCCAAATAACAGAAAAGGGCCAATATCGAAATTAGAGTAAATTAATTATGTTAGAATTTCCCACGAGAAACTACGAATAAAATAAAACGCAAATTCAATGTGCAACACGATTGAGTATGTATGATTGATGTATGTATGATGTATGTAGGAGTATATTTGTTTTTTCTTGTTTTTGGGTTTGACAACGAATAACAATGTTCACGATTTGAGTCTTCAACAACGAATGAATAAAATCTACTCCCGCTCGCTCTGTTGAAAGGTACAGCATCGGTAAATTCGTATGAATGTTACTGTTTAATAAGTACATATGTAATTAGTTTTGTGACACAGAGGTGTTACACTTGACAATTCAATTTGATAAATGAAATGAGTAAATATATTTATGAACTGATACAAAGTTTTTTTTTTTTTTAATTATTCGACTGTATGCTCCAACAACGCCTTTCTACCGCCTTTCTACCTCATATAGGATCATAGCAACATATCGATAAATTAATTTTAGCTGACCTGAATTTTAACATGCCTGCTGCAGTTGACCTTTTACTTAGTTGTGATCAACTACGAGTAGTTCCTTCTAGATGGGTTGATTCGTGGCCCAAGGGGAACTCCAACTGCACAGCAAACGACACTTCGTTCATCAAGATTCCGTGCTAACCAAAGCAATAGCCAAGTTTTAGAAGCTGAAGGAATTCTAAGAATCCAGACATTTCACCCACGAAGAACTCTATGAAGGGCTTTTCTCTCAAGCTCATTCTCACCAAGAAGATGGTCGCTATGTGATAAAACTGCCTTTCAAGGCCACTTTTCAACTTGGAAACTCTCGAGATGCAGTAGTTCGAGCACTAAATCGTATGGAAAAAATATTTATAGAGAATACGCAGAGTCCATGCAGGAATTTTTCGATTTTGGTCATACGCGAAAAGCTACTGATAACCCGAATCCACGTATGTAAATATTATTGCATATATGCCACATAGGGCAGTCACTGAAGTGTTCAGTACAACGACCAAGCGGAGGGTCATCTTTAATGCGTCAGTTACAGTAACCTCTGGATTTTGTTTGAATGATCCGCAAGTGGATGGGCCGCTGCTTCAGGCTGATCTCTTTGAAACCCTTCAGTGTCATCGATTCGCGCTAACTGCTGACGTCGCGCAAATGTACCGCCAAATACGTGTCCATCTTGATTAAGTTGATTTCCAGCGTATCGTCTGACATTGCAAGCCGCTGACCGTATCATACATACATATGGTGTTACATCAGCCACTTGTTTAGCTGTTAAAGCTTTACAACAAACTGCTGTTGACGAAGGCCACAATTTTCCTACAGCATCCCAAATATTTCAGCGGAATTTTTAAATGGACGATCTTCTTACAGAGAGCTATGATGAAAATGAACTACAACGGTTACAAACTGCAATTACCTTCTTGATGCTGTTCCCGCCGAACATAATGAAAAAAAACCAACATTTAACTTAACCAATGCTGAAAGTGTTAGAACTTCAGGACTTCAATGCCATCCATATTCTGATGTTTTACCCGAAAACATTGCGCAGGTTCATGACATAAATATTTTTACATCTTACTAAACGGTTGCGAAGCTATTTGAGCCGCTGGGACTGCTTGCTCCAACGACACTTATTTCCAGCTACTGTTTCAACGTCTTTGGAAGCCGAAAGTAAATTTGGACGATCGAATTCATGCATCGATTAAATAAAAGTGGCTTGACTATCGTGTGAACTTATCAAGTTTGGCAGCTATTCAAATACCGAGGTGTATCGGTACCGTGCAGTCACGGATCTCCATGGTTTTGCAGATACAGATGCAGGTACTTAGAACTAGCAGGCGACCTTCCAGAGAGTACATTAACACCTGTACAAAATGATTCGATCGTAGGAGAAAGGAAAATATATTTGTACAGCGAGAACAGGACGAATTTGGTAGGGCCGAAAAGGAGCTTAGAAATATCTTCTTCGAAGCAACTCAAGAGAGCTTGTCCAAATATTTAGGAGATGACGACATGGAATGGCACTTTAACAAAGTTTTCGACTCTCCTGACGGAAACCGAGGTCTGCATTATTTTTAAGCCATTGTGCCCTGCATCTACTAATGTCAATGATCTATAACCCCTGATGCCGGGTCATTTTCAAATAGGAGAACCGCTCAAATCAATTCCAGAACCAGACAGCGAAGGCGATAAAATCAATCTTCAATACCGATAAAATCTCATATCTCAATTACGTCAGCACTTATGGAAAAGATGACATAATGACTATTTGCAGCAACTTCAACAACGAGGGATATCTTAGAGAAGATAACCTTCCACGAAACAAATAGAGGATGGGAAGAATACTTATGGTTCATCCTGACGCTGAAGGTAAAGTTCGTGTCCTTACGTTAAGACCTGCAAACAGAATATTGACGCACTACATTTTCAAGATATGACCGCTTTTAACCTACAAAGACCATGTGGATGTTTAATAATTGAACTTACTTCCCGATAAGTTCAAGCCCGCCGAAAAGTTCTTGCCAAATTCAAGTTCTAAGAATCAAGCAAGAAAATCTCACTTCGTAGCACATAACCCTTTTGATGTTTACTTTTCAAAATCTGCCACTTTAATTTCTTCCCGCTTTTTGTACTTCTTCGCTGCTTTTTTAGTAACTTCCAGTCAGTCAAATGTTCTTTTTTTGTATGTGTACGACCATCACCATTCAAAGTGTTTTGCAAACCTCGAAATAAATAGATGAAAATCTAGTCGTGCAATGTCGGAGCTGGTTAATCACGCTTAGACCATGATCATTTTCGATTGTTGTAGAAAATCCATTTTTAGCCACCAATGATGATTCTTATCTAAGAAGGATCAATTTCATTAAGTTCGAGATGCATATTGAAAGTATTGATTCGTTGTGTCAAGAAAATTTACTTCGATTCATGTGTAACCCAAATATCGAGTTTTTTACGAATCCAAACTCTCGTACAGTCATATGATGATCTAATTCAATTATTACTTTGACGAAATCCTCATCAACTTCAGGTATTCAACTCAAACGTTGGCTGAAATCGAAGAAGATATACGGGCAACGACCATCAATGCAATCTCTTCGATCTACGAGGGTACCAACGAATCCAACACGAGCTCCGAGGTGGAACCTTAATAGAATCAACGAACTGCTTCTCACGTCTGTGATCGAAGATGGGAAAGGTGCTGTACTCCGACTTGAGGGTGTTGCAGAAATAAAAGCAGAAGCCATGATGCAACTCATACGGCTTGCATGTGATGCTTCGATCCCCCAAATGAATACCTCCAACAGACACAAGGCCTCAGTGTACTGGTGGACGGAGGAAATAGACGCGCTTCGGAGAAGATGCCTCCAGCTGAGACTTGCAGTCACCAGGGGAAGGAGAAAACACGCTGGACATATAAAAGACCAAAAGATCCGAGCCCAAGAAGGACATCAACACGAGCAAAAAACAGAGAGAATAGTGCCCCTGGGAAATAGGCTAAAAAGTCGTCATCAAAAAACTAGGACCTCTTGCGACCAACCCTGCCCTATGTGAAGAAAAGATATAGCGCATAGTAGATACGCTTTTCTCAACTCACCCTATCAGGCCCCCCGACACGACTCTGGCCCAACGACAGGAAATACCAGCCCCGGACGGAGTAGCGACAGAAGTGCTGAACGTGATTGCCTTAACATGTCCACAGCTACTGCTGAACATGTACAGTAGCTGCCTTGCGGAAGGGATCTTTCTCAGAAGTTGGAAGATGCAATGCTTGGTGCTAATCAGCAAAGGGAAAGGAAACCAGAATTTCCCATCTGCGTACGGAACACTTTGCATGCTGGACAATGCAGGGAAACTCCCAGAAAAGATGCTACGCACAAATGCATCTACGCACAAATGCATATCGGAGAAGAAGTAAAGGCTGCCCAAACCGCCCTCTACCAGGTGATATACTGAATGCGTTTGATGATACTTTCAATATTCCAGTTTACCTCTTGAACTGATCTATAATACCACGGAGGGACCTCGAAGAAAGGAAATCACCTCCGGAGTAACACACGGAATGATCCTTGGCCTTACATCTGGAACAACTCATACGCATGATTACGGCAAAATATGCGGAGAACGCGCAAATGAAGCTGAACCAGGTTATGAGACGGTTGAGCTCATGGATGGATGAATACGGCTTTAGCTTAGCTACATAAAAGACCGAGATAGTCCTCCTGACCAAGAAGAGGATCCCAACCATCGTTTACTCTAAATCGGTCAAAAAGTTATAACAAGCAAGGAAGCAGTAAAATACTTGAAACTACTACGAAACTCACTTTCTGTACGTATCAGAACGAGCATCGAAGGTCGCAATGTCACAAAGCAGATTGATGGCAAACATAGGTGGTCCTACGACTACGACTGCGACTAATGTGAATCACACATGCTATTCTTCTACATGGCTGTGAAATCTTGGCAGATGCACTCCGACAAGAAAAGTACAGGAAGCAGATGGCAGCAGTGCAGAGACGCGTGGCAAGATATAAAAAAATACAAAGGCTAAGGGAAAAATGTGCAATAAAAAGATAAAGAGAATACTAGAAACTGTGACAACTGTACGACACGACAATAGACCCCTCGTCCAAGTTAGTATCACTGGAGAGTATGTTCTCAACTTACTAGACAGTGTCGTATCCATAAAAATTTTTAAAACGACATAACATTACCACAAACCAAGTAGTTGGAGAGGCTGAAACAATTTTTCCCGTCTTTCGCAAACCTGGGGTTAGGCAAGACCAAGCTCGTAGAGCATACTATAGAAGTAGACGACAATCAAGCTCCTATCAAACAACGTCATTACCCCATTTCGGCAGCCATACAAACAATTTTATGGATAGAATGTTATGCCCGGTGTTCGCCTGTAGTCTTGGTGAGAAAACCAGGGAAGAATCGTCTATGCCTAGACTCAAGAAAGATCAATGCCGTGAAAAGAAAGTATGGCTACCCCTTTCCCCACATCGATGGCCTACTATGCCGCTCCCAAGATACCAGATGCATATATCTCTGGAATCAATTTAAAAAACGCGTTTCGGCGAATTCCCCTGAAGGCCAGTTCAAGAGAGAAGACAGTTTTCGCAGTCCCAGGGCTGTCATTTTACCAAACGGTCATGTCACTCGGTAGGTTTCGAGGGATGACAGGGTGGTATGCGGGTTTATTCCGAACTTCGCCGGACTATCTGCGCCTGTGATGGACCGCCTGAAGAAAGCACATACGTCTATTGTTTCCATTGTAAGAAGGCATCCATTATGTAGAAATAGACAGCTGTGGCAGGCTCGCGCTTGCTCGAGTTACTCCGAAGAACTACAGCCCAGTAACAGCGTGGTCAACCGTGGCCAACTAAGGTTAGGTTAGGTAAGAGTGGCTGTTGGAAATACCAACCCACTTAGGCCTATTGGCCCATTGTGATGCCACGTGGATCTATGATCTTCTTACTACTGGAACCAGTTTGAGCTTATAATAAAGCGTAGGAGACTGTTAACGTCTATTTTTTCTAGATCGTTTAGGTCGTTGTAGAAGAAAGCTCCTAGATGAAGCTTCCTTCTCTGGGAGAGAGCTGGGCATGTGCAGAGTAGGTGGGGGATTGTCTCCTCCTCTTCCTCGTCCATGCAGCTTCTACAGAAATCATTAATAAAAGCGCCAAGCCTTCTTGCGTGCTTGCCTATGAGGCTGTGTCCAGTAATGACACCTATTATGGCGCTGAGATGTTTCCTATCTAAAAGGATCAGACACTTAGATCGACTCAGATCCAGCCTTGGCCAGATCTGTTTGGTCGCTAGACATGTTTGTCCAGCAGTCCACCTAAGGTCCGTTCTTTTATTGGCATCTAGCTTTAGTGTTAGTTTGCATGTAGCGATTGGTATACCTATACTACCTTTGTCCGGTAGGATAGGTAGAGTGGTTCCAATTTTGGCGAGTTCATCGGCTCTGCAGTTCCCTGGAATGTCTCTATGGCCCGGCACCCAACAGAGGTGAATTTTGAACTGCTCTGCCATCTCCATGAGAGATGATCGCCATTCAAGGACGGTTTTAGAATATAATGAGACCGAGTCCAGGGACTTGATGGCGGCCTGACTATCCGAAAATATGCGGATATCCTTTGCAGATATCACGTTTTTCTTCAGCCAGGACAGAGCTTCTTTAATCGCCAAAATTTAAGCCTGGAACACGCTACACTGATTTGGAAGGCGGAAAGAGAGGCTTAGATTTAGCTTATCTGAGAAAACACCGCCACCAACTCCACTATCGGTTTTAGATCCATCTGTGTAGAGATGGATTGACTTGTCCTCCATGAAAGCATCCTCCTCCCAGAATGATCTAGAGGGGAAGCTTACATGGAAGTTTTTGTCAAACCAAAGTTCAGGTATGGTACAATCGATGTTCTCTGCGAGGATTCCTAATGTATTAAGAATATTGGCGTGGCCAAATGAATTATTTGTTTAGTCGCTTTAAGGCGAATAGCTGCAGTCGCAGATACTTGCTTGCTAAAAATTTCGAGGGGTGTCAAGTGAAGCAGAATGTCTAATGCCGCAGAGGAGGTAGACCGCAAGGCTCCGCTTGTGCTTAGACATGCTGTTCTTTGGACTCTGCTTAGTTTAATGCGGTTGACTGCATTTTCCAAGGCCGTCCACCAGACAACCACCCCGTAAGTAAGTATCGGTCTTATGACCGAGATGTATAGCCAGTGGGTTATGCGAAGTTCAAGGCCCCATTTGTTCCCCATGGCTTGTTTGCAAGAGAATAAAGCTATTGTAGCTTTATTGACTCTTTCTTGAATGTTAGGTTTCCAGTTTAGTTTCCTATCAAAAATGAGACCCAGATATTTTGCTGTATCGGAGAAAACTGAACTGGTACCGTTTATTGGTGGAGGGTCTATGATTGGAATTTTATATTTCCTAGAAAAGAGGACAAGATCAGTTTTATGGGGGTTTATTCCCAATCCACAGCGACCTGCCCAGCGGATTAATCTGTTGAGATTTACTTGGAGGAGTTCTTTAATGGTATTTAGATGTTTTCCTGAGACGGCTATGGCAACGTCATCCGCATAGGCAAACACTCTGCTACCACCCGCTTCCAAGTATATCAGTAGTTCGTTAACTACTAAGTTCCAGAGAAGGGGAGAGAGAACACCGCCTTGCTGCGTACCTGCCCTCTATGTCTAGGAAAGCAACCATTGTGTGCTCCTTATATTGTAGGGATTGTTCGATGTGGCTAGTCAGCGAGTGCAAAGCCGTTTCCACCGACTTTCCTTTACAGTAGGCATGTTGAACCGTAGACAGAAGTCTTGGATCAACTTTAGCTCGAATATGGATATCAATCAGTCGTTCTTAAGTTTTCAGAAGGAATGATGATAGACTTATAGGTCTGAGGTCCTTCGGGACTACATGAGAACATTTTCCAGCTTTGGGAATGAATACTACATTGGCATCTCTCCATAACAGTGGAATGTGGATAAGTTCTATACAGCTCCTCATAATATTTTCTAACACAGGCAGAATAATATCAGAGGACCTCTGTAGCTCGGCAGGTATTATACCCTCCGGACCAGCAGATGTACTGTATGGATTGTAGCTATGCAGCGCCCAGAGTAGTTTGTCTCTCGTAATCAGACCATGAATTTTGGTCCGGGTTGCAGTAGGCCTGTTTGGGCTGCTACTGGCCGCGAGTTGGGAGCTACCTGGAAAGTGGGTGTCCAGAAGCAGGTTGAGTGATTCATCACTTGAGGTTGTAAAAGAGCCATCGGTTTTTTTCAAACAGCTGGGCATCATAGGATTTGTGGAGAGGATTTTTCTAAGCCGCGATGCCTCAGAGGTTTCTGTAATTTTGTCACAGAATGACCTCCAGGATTGTCGCTTTGCCTTCCTCAGTTCTTTTTTGTATAATTTGAGGGATTCTTTATATGGGTCCCAGTCAGTCACTTTTCTTGTGCTTTTTGCTGCGTTGAAAAGTTTTCTGCAGGCGTTTCTGAGCAGTCCCAGTGCCGATGTCCACCAATGTGGCTTTTTCTTGCCTCTTGGTTGAATAAGAGGGCAGGAAGCGGTCATAGCCTGATTGAGAGCCAGAGTAAATTCCCTGACTTTCATGTCAAGCTCATTGGTGTCATGCGGGGGACTTGATAGTTCAGAGGATAACGTTTTTGACAGTATTCCTCTGTATTTTGGCCAATCAGTTTCCCGGTAATTCCAGAAAGCTGGTTGGCTGGGAGAATCACTCAGACTGAATTGGATGTATCTATGGTCTGAAAAGGAGTGTTCAGACTATACCATCCAGTTTGTTAGCCTTTATGTGATGCTGTCGGAGACAAGAGTAATATCTAGCACTTCTTGTCGGTTTCTAGTTATAAAAGTGGGTTCATTGCCAATATTGCAAATTAAGAGGTTGGTACTTAAAATATAGTCTAAAAGTGACTCACCTTTATCATTGATGTCGGTACTGCCCCATACCATAGACTAACTATACCTAGATATCAAACTCTACTAATACTTATGCAAACCCTTAACTTTCGCACAGACACACTGTAAGTGAATTCCAACACTTTTGCATCTCTATAACTTTCTCAAAATTTGCTAGAATGAGAGCAATTTACAAGTAAAATTGCTAGAATGAGAGCGATTTGCACGAGTGTGTGTAATGTGGATGACGTTTTTTGGTTCAAATGGGCGTGGTTTGTATAAAAAAGGAGATAAATTGCCATTGATCACAATTCACACGTATTCACAGACAGAGTCTCACGGATAGTGACGATCAGTAGAAAACCGGTTTTGATTTTCCAATATCTGGAAAGTTTGATATCTAGGTATAGTTAGTCTATGCCCCATACCGTATGATGTGCGTTAGCGTCGCATCCGATTATGAGGCCAGTTTTCTGCCTTCCAGCTTCCAGTACCACCCTTTCTAGGTCATCACCAGGGAGAGGGCCCACTTGGTCGTGGCCATAGACTAACTATACCTAGATATCAAACTTTCCAGATATTGGAAAATCAAAACCGGTTTTCTACTGATCGTCACTATCCGTGAGACTCTGTCTGTGAATACGTGTGAATTGTGATCAATGGCAATTTATCTCCTTTTTTATACAAACCACGCCCATTTGAACCAAAAAACGTCATCCACATTACACACACTCGTGCAAATCGCTCTCATTCTAGCAATTTTACTTGTAAATTGCTCTCATTCTAGCAAATTTTGAGAAAGTTATAGAGATGCAAAAGTGTTGGAATTCACTTACAGTGTGTCTGTGCGAAAGTTAAGGGTTTGCATAAGTATTAGTAGAGTTTGATATCTAGGTATAGTTAGTCTATGGTCGTGGCCAAGGTAAGCCGATGCCAGCCAGTAGGAGCCTTTGGCAGTCTCTAGTCTGGCAACGGTTAAGTCGGGGTCACTGAGGTTGGGAAGTAGAAATGCATTAAGGCTACGTTTCACTAATATACAAGTTCTAATCTTGCCTTTGTCTCTTGTATTGAGCGGAGCGTATGTGGGGTCCTAAGTCCACGAACCACGCCTTCTGCAATCCATGGTTCCTGGATTAGGATTATGTCTTCTGCGTTTTTAGAAAGACGCAGAAAGAGTGCGGCCTTTTTTGAGTGGTGGAGATTAATCTGAAGAAACCGTACCATTGCTACAGTCTTCCAGAGTCGCCTCCACCACGGTGTTGTTGAGGTCCTCCGATTCTGAAGATGTGCCCAAGAGCTCATCTTCTATCTCTGATCGTGTAGAACCTCTAATTGCTTCGTCATCGGTTTCCATTTCCGACAGTGTGTCAGAAGAGGAGACCGACGGCTTGATAGTCACCTCGGACAGATTGGAGTCGTCGCTATCCAATTCTGGAAAGGATATCGACGCTCCAAGATCCGAGGTTGTGATGTCAGGTATTAAAGGAGTAGGAGGTTGCTTATCAGCATCCAGCTCATTCTTTTTGTACACCCTTATATGAATGGACTCGAATCCGAACCGAATCATGCCTTTCGTCTGCGCCAGAGGATTAAGGGATTCCTTATTGATCACAATTAACGCGCATCTATAAGAACCCCTTAGTTCCTCTAGTTTCGCGACTTTCCAGTCATGAGTCGGAAGAGTCGGGTTGCTGAGCCGGATGATTTCCAGAATACTTTCTGGAGAGGAGGGTTCAGCTGGAATCCAGGTACGAGTTCGAGGTCTACTAGGAATGTCTTCCTTAGATACGACCTCGAGTTTTGCACCTGGCCAAATCTCTCCTAAACCATCGATGGCCTTGGTGAAGAGATCGAAAGATCTCTGGTTTGAACAAGCGATGAGCTTGACATGGCCTTGGTGCCAGCCAGCGTCGCTTGTGATAGGAGGTGGTCCGGGGTTTTCCCGCATGATGGCCATGAAGTTGCTCGAGAGCTTCAGCTTGACCAGTTGCCACCGTTCCGGTGTGATGGAACCGTCGGTATCGCTCCTGTCGATCACCGCGATCACCAATGCGTCCTTTAGGACTTCGTTGTAAGACCTCAGAGATCTGTGGCCAACTAAACTCATTACACATTATTACTGTCCTACTACTCCTAGATGTTTAACTTCATTTTGGAACTATATAATCTTGTCGTTCAGAAAGATCTGGTCAAGACTCAATTATCTTCTTCGATTGAAGGAGGTTAGTAGGTACAGAACCTTCCGCTTCTCCGGATTTCCAACACACCAACACACTTTTAAGAAGTTTCGCTTTAGAATATCTGTTCAGCCTAAATTTTCTGGTACCATCTAATTTGAACAAAATATCCTTTGGACACGTGCAATAGCTATGATTACTAACACCATGATCTAAGCCGAATGCTTAACTATGAAGATAAAGATGATTTTAGGGTCATTTAAAGTAAAAATTCTACATCAGATACCCTCTTCGTATGGAGTAAAAACTCGTTTCACTGTATTGAGTGAATATTTGGTGTTGGTTCTAAGAAATCATTTTGAAGTACTGAAATCAAAAGGAACGTCCGGCTTCATCCATCGACCTCGAAACATCGATTGAGTTATGTTGTGCTGACCTATAATTTTCACAGTTTATAAGATTTACATGACTTTGAAGTGTTGGATCCAGGATCAAAGAAATCATGGTCATTATCAATTGCTTATTTGCTAACTGATTATTATTTATTTATTATGACGAAGACAATTTACATTTTGTTCCTTATTGAAGTTCTTATTACCAGGTGAGGAAAAAATAACCTGACAACATGGGCACAGCACAAAGTACATAAAATATCTCAAGCTTTTGTCACACGGCCAAAGAGCAACAGGTGACTGTTAATCTCCATGCGATTTAAAGTTCTCTAACCCCGTGTACTCATTGCTTGCAAAGTTATACGACTCCGAGAATTGCTTAAGCGAACATTTCCGTAGATCTATTTTAGCCTTGAAAGTTAAATTTTATCATTTCCGTTGCTTTCATGCAGTGATAATCTTTCATTGCGGTTGTCACCTAATTGAACCCTGGCAAAACGTGCTTTACCCCCCAAACATTGCCTTTCATTCTGCCACCTTTCTTGAATGGAAGCCATTGTCCTATATCCTTTCTCCATCCACTAGATATTGCAGTTAGAGCCAACGTATCGCATGCAATGACAAACATACACTTCGACCTCCAACCCCTACAACTCCCACACCACAAAGAAAGGGAGCACTCTCGTCCAAGAAAAGACGTTGCGAAAAAATGATTCTGAGAAACGAAGCAAAACAAAAGTGCAAAGGACCAAAAAAAAAAAAAAATAAAAACAAAAAGAGGAGAATAACGAAAAAAAGGAAAACCCGAACTAAACATTTCAAAAGAAACGTCGGATAAAGAAAAACATTACCCACATATACATATTACTCCTATTCCACTATTCCATAGCGCGGACAACGACGGCGACGACGACGACTACTGAGGATGCTTTAAGAAAAATGAAGGCAACATCACATACACACAAACATACGAGTATATCCCTTCATACACTTGTACTCCTAGCAAAAAGGAGTAAGAGCAACATCAAAATAAAAAGCACTGAAGAATTGAAAAAAATAAGAGTTAAAAAAAAATAGAAACACAAAAAATAGTCTCGAAGGAAAAACAAGTGGAGAAGTAGGAAGAAGGAAATAACGGGTTTACATTTTTCTTGCATTTTCCACATAAAGAAAAATTATAGATTTATATAGGTAGCTCTCTATACAGTGACTAACGATGTTGAACTTCTAAAGATATGGAGGCTTATACAAGCACTCATGTATATGTAGAAGAGATGTCTTTAAACAAGTTGTTCCAAGTATCCAGCTTATATCCAAGAAAATCCGTCAAATTTGGAGTCCTGCTTACTTCTGGTATAACTGATCAGCTTTATGACTGGGCGAAAATGCTATAGATCAATCCTCACTGCAGCTACTCGGGGCTAAGTATCCGCGGTATCATTAGCTCCAGAGAAAATATATGTACATACATACAGGTTTTGTAAGCATAAATAAGGATCGTACTAATTTTTCTAGAACAGAAAATCAATGGAGCTGGTATTCACTTGAGCTGGTTTGGTCTATTTTTCACTTACTTTCTTAGCTAGCGTTTCAGTCTCACCTGTATATAAGCCTAAAAATCCTAAAAAAAAAAATACTAATCCGTCATTTCCAAATGAACACAAGTCGGTTGAGCTTGAGCCTCTCTTTAACACGAATGCCCAACTTTTAATGTACAAAAGATTCTGCAGATTGAAGCATAGTAAGTTTAGCTAATATATAGGTACAGCACTAGCAAGTATACTCGTACTTTTGGTTTGGCTGAGTTAACTCGCGGGCCGTCACCATCTATCCGGCGGACACCATCCACAAATTAAAATGTATTAGAAGTTCATATACTCGTAAGTTACCTCTTACGATGGTGCAATCATGATTTTTTCAAAATAATTTTTATGTAACTTTTTGGAGATGTCTCCAACGTAATTTGCGTCACTCAGATGGTCCTAATATATGTATATGTTTCTTTTAAATTCGTAGTCTTTCGTTATAAGAGATACCAATAATACGGCTAACATTTAAAAAAAGTTGGGAACCAGTCGTTTAATTTGCATGCATTCTGACTAAAAAGAAACTACCCCAAACTAACATTACAAGTCAACGATTTGAGAAAGTACTCGTATAATGTTTCCAATTCTTAGAAGTACTGCCTTGTAAGAAAACACGGTGAAATATATTTTCTTACATCGTCTAAGCCTTCAAGAATAAGCTATGACTGTTCCGATCCGATGTTGAATATGTGCTTCTATATGGAGCAGAATTCTCTATTCTAATACGAGTAGAATTTCCAAACCGAAGCTTCCCTATTGAACGTTGTCAGAATATAGGGATTATAGTCGAAAAACCGGAGATGAAGTGCTTCGAATACTCAGAGAATGCTATGGAATACACGTGCCTAGAGAAGTTAACAACAATGATTCACAACAATTGAAGGCAACATGTTGCCATTGCTAGTTTGTTATTGTTTTAGATTTCAAACTGTGGCTTCAGAGTAGAACAAGAGGTTCCAGACAGCATTTTCCGAAGACAAAAATGCCCACTAAATATGATAGGCCGTAACCCTCAAACAGCGAATTTTAAGAAATTAAATTGTCCAGCGGTTTGATTCGAGCTCTTTCTCGATATCTCAACAAAGCCGAACTGAGACAAGGCTATCAGTACCTACCTTAACACTTGATCTGGCTAAAAGTTGAATAAGTGAGTGCTCATGATGCTTTACCGTTCGTTAAACCTAACACACCTAGCTATTGCTGCATCGCCTGACTTTATCTTTAATATGATTTCGAAAGAAGGCTATTGTACATTTCGAGCTTTTGGATTTTATTCTTCAACCTTTGTCATTTAAGTTATACATTTGGAAGTCATGACTGGGAATATTTCACATGGAAGTTACGAATTTTACACCAACACCACTTTGATTGTCTTTAAGAAAACTAGTTCTCCTGTGCAGAAAGTGCCATTTTGATAAAACACATATCAAAATAAGATTTGATTTTTATTTTAATCGATAGAATCCCGGCCGTAGAAAAAAAATATAGTTACAAAGCAACTATAAGCCTCGGATACGGACGAATCTACTGTTGATAACTCCTGCTAACGAAATAAGGACAATAAACTTCGGATCTGTACGTGGAATGTTAGGTCCCTTAAACACATGCAGCCGAATAACGGGCGGAGGCCCTGGACTTTTACAAAGCAGAAGTTACCGCCATCCAAGAAATGCGATAAGGAAGAGACACTGCAACATTCAGTACGGCGATTGTTATCGACGTCAAAAACAGGGTTTCTTTGGATGCGGATTTGTCGTTAGAGGCAAACTTAGGCAAAAAGTCTAACTTACAACACATATTGTTGTCAACATGCCTCACCGGTGAAGAAAAATGACGACACTAAAAATAGCTTCTACGATCTCTTGGATAAGAACTAGGAGCAGTGCTTTAGCTATGACATTAAAACTGTCGTCGGCGATTCTAAGTTTCAGGTTAATCGACATTGCGGCGGGGCGAAACATTGTAGTAGCTAGGGTACTTGGAGATCTCCTGATCAATCAAACGTCAACGAAACTGAACACATTGCGCTACGATGGGCTAATATCGACTCGGGCCATTACCTTGTTGTAGCCAAGGTACAGTTGCGGATATTCCGAACATCGCAAAGAAAAGATAACACTGTGAGGAAATTCGACGTCGGAAAACTACAATTGCAAGATATCGCCAAATCCTTTTCCGATCAAGTCTTAATCTCTTCAGAGGTTTTATTTTGCCAAGTATCGAAAACTAGTGGCAAAATTACCAAAAATCCATCAGAGACGCCGCCTCTGACGACGACGTTTGACGACGAGTGCCGGCAAGCACGAGCTCACGAGCTCTACGAACAGAAGAGGAAAGACGAACAGATGTCTCATGTTTTTAACGTAAGTACCTGCCGTGTGGGCTTAAACTTACGGGATGCCCATACATCCATGGGAGCAAGGATACGCCTTGCCATCGCTCACCAATGATTTTCACTGTTTCAGATACCAATTTGGAACTGTGTTGCCGGCACAAGTTCCACCCTTGGTATGAGTCGAGGCCGACCTAAAACCTCTTACTGCTCTTAGGGTCGCAGCACCCAGCACTTATTGCAACTCCACATTGAGTCAACCAAAGGAAAACCAAGGAAAACCAAAGGAAGACCCTTCCCGCGATTTTGGGTTTAAACCACAGCCACCATGACGCTCCCACAAGGGGGCCTACCTCTAACAAGTCAGGCCCGGACCGAGATCCGGGGGGCTCCTGACTCCCATGGTACCGTGATTTAAGTCCTGGTAGGGACTACCGGTGGTCCAGCCGCCAACAAGACCTATGACCGGCAGCTTGTGACTGATCAAATCGTAGCAACCTTCGGTAGCGTCATCTGAAGATGTTTACGATAAGACCAGTACTTTGCTCTGCCCCCGTTCATTATTAGACAACGTCATTAAAGGGCGAAGCCTTGATAATTGGGCGGGGGCCCAGGAAAGACGAACACCGGATTCTCAGGAAGAATCTAAGCTTAAGTCCAACAAAGCGGCTGCAGCGGATGGCCTGATTGATGGGCTCTTCACAGCGGCAGGCGATGACTTGATAAGGAGCATAGGTACACCAGCTTATCTATAAAGTATGGTTGGGTGAAAGTATGCCCGATAAATGGAACTTCAGCATTGTTTGTCTACAAAGGCATCAGTCCTCTTAATATTGTCTACAAGATCCTCTCTGCCGTATTGTGTGAGTGCGTGTAGCCGTTCGTCAACAACCGGATTGGTCCATATCAGTATGGCTTTAGGTCGGGAAATCGATATATTTACACTACGGCAGATCTTGGAAAAAAATCATGAGCTCCAAATTGGCACACATCACTTATTCATTGATTTTAAGGACACTTATAACAGCTTCTATAGAGACGAACTATGCAGAGTAATGTCTTGATTTGGCATCCCTGTTGAACTCATCCGTTTGTACAGGATGACGATGGAGAATATATGCTACTCACCGAGGTCTTACGAGTAGATGTCAAAAAAGAATATCATTCTTGGAAGAATAGTGCAAAACTCACGAAGCGGAAGAATGCGTCGTGAGTTGAGTGGCGCTTTCGCAAGTATTGGGGCGAAAGCGGCGAAGATACTATAAGATACCAAGTACTCGTATATGCTGTCAAAAAGAAAGGGCACCCAACACCGACGTCTCGAACAGAATATCACCTTCGACAGATATAACTTTGAGATAAATAAGGACTTTGTCTACCTGGCTCCGCTTTCAAGTCAGACAACGACTCCAGCGCTGAGATCTAACGAAGAATAACTCTTGACAAACGTTACAAAAGTAACCCTAATTAAACCTTAATATTTCCAGTCCTGGCGCAGAGGCATGAACTCTATCAAAAATGGATGAAGGTGCTATTGGCTGATTTGAAAGGAAAATAAAACAACGACGAACTGTACGACGAACGAACTTGTACAGCGACATCGATTTACCCAGAAGAATGAAGGTCCAACGACTGCGGTGGCTTGGTTATGTAGAGTGGATGGACATCAATACTCCGGATCGCAGTAGAGGACGACAGAGACTCAGGTGGCGCACTCAAGTGGAAGGGGTCCTCAACCAACTTAGCGTGCGAAACTGGAGGCAGCTAGCTAAAGACTTAGCTGGCTAGAGACGCTTGTTGGCTATAGCCCAGGTCCACCTCGGACTATAGCGCACTCTTAAGTAAGTAAGAAAAGTGTTGGCTATTAATAATCAAAAATAATATCAGCCAAATGACTTCCACGACCTCTTTTGCACATCCAGGCTCATTTCATAAAATTCTTTATCACATTTACTGAAATGATTACATACATATACATATAAGTAGGTATAATATATAACAACATGGATTTTGGCTTTGAGTGCTTCATATGATGCCGGCAGCCAATTTTAATCACTCTTTCGAGAAATGACTACCAGGAATGCTTAATTGCAAAAGAGCAATGGTTTCGTCACTTGCGTGGCACGTAGAACCTTGTTGTTCAAATCAACGCTTACATCCATATCATGTTCCAGGACTAAAAATTCATTAAAAGCGCAGTCCATTTACGGTAACAGACACACCCGCTTTATTTTCAATGAAATTAAGTGTAATGAAGCCTCATGCCCTACAAAATCTTGAAGATTTAAATGTTCGTCATAGCTCTAAATCATTTCTCTGTTAAACTCCTGATCAATTTCATGCATTTTCAACATCCAATCGGCAAAGCTCTGTCGCTGCTGCTGGTCGGTAGCCTTAAGTTTTTGCGTCAGTTGAACCTTATAGCGCAAGTCTTTTAAAAAAATGTTTGTAATGTATCCAATTTCTGAGATCAACATGTGTTTCGGCAACACTTCGAGCTACAGAAGCAAATACTCAAGCTCAATCGATTTAACAATTGTTGGATAGGAGCGAAGGAAGGAAGCGATCGAGAAAGCTTTAAATTTTCGAATTATCCCAGCGAAAGTGATTTTATTAAAAATCCTGTATTATGTACATACTCGTATATATGTATATGATAACTTCGTCATTTTAGGATATTTTTTTGTAAAATTGGTTTACCACAATTGAACTTATTTTCATCTCCATCTCCGTGGTTATCCCCTTGAGGTAATAATGAATGAATTCTTTTCTGGCAATTTGGCAATATTATTGGATTAAATACTTCTAGCCATTTCTTGTTTAGGAACGTATAAAAATAATGACTTCTCAGAAAGTACTTTCAAAATACTTGTTATGATATTTTATGGTAATAACTTTCCTAGTATCGCCAACATTGGCTCCATGAAAAGCTCTACTACCCACTGTATGTGTGCATTGTCGTCGCCTGCTGTTGCAAGCAAACCAAGCAAAGGATATGTGTGCTCCTCGCCGTTTGCTTGTTGGTTGGGATTGAGAATCGAAAGAATAAAAAAAAAAAAACAGCGAAAAGAAAGCAATCGCAAAATAACAAAACGAAAAAAAGAATACAAATGCATGAAAAAAACTGGGAAGAACGTTAAGAATAAAAAAAATAAAAATAAAAATAAAGAAAAAAATAGAAAGGTAAATCGTATAGTGAGGGGGTGGAGGAGCCGAAGGGATGAATGCTAGCATGTATCCTTTCTTGAAAGCATGTTAGGTTTTCTTTTTTTTCTTCCTCGTTTTTTATCTTCATTTTTTTTTTATTTTTTTTTTTTTTTGTTAGAGAAACAGTAATAATATCATTGCATTCACAATCGTTGTCGTCGTCCTTCGGTACGGTTTGTTTCGTCTTCGTCTTCGTGTCTCGTCTATATCGTTTCTTCGCGAGTGCACTGCACACACAACTTCACCACCCTCTTTCACATCCTCTCATGTATGTGTAGTATTATTACTAAAAAAAAAATAGAAAAGAAAACTAAAACGAAACGTAGAAAAGAAAAAAAACATACAAACGAAACTCACATATAGAAAAAAGAAAATGCACCTTAAGAAAAAATCAATCCTCACTCGGAAACCAGTTTTCCTTGAAAAGGATACGTGTACGTATTGGCGCGCGGACTTTACCATCAGACAGTCTCCGTTTCGTTCAATAAGCACTTGCACAATGCAAGGGTCCAAACCAGAAGGCATCACCATAACAGCCTTCAAAATCATGTCGAAAACGATCTATGCCTAACCGAAAACCAACAAGTTCCTAAAACGAAAA
The DNA here is from genome assembly GCA_949129095.1 of Volucella bombylans. Lineage (NCBI taxonomy): Eukaryota > Metazoa > Arthropoda > Insecta > Diptera > Syrphidae > Volucella > Volucella bombylans. The sequence goes on along the minus strand of OX422140.1, from coordinate 314,138,553 downwards.
AAAAAAACCAAAAAAAAAAAATCAGTGATAAAAATGTGAAATAGCAAAATGTAAAGAAAATTTCCCTTAACCTAACCTCAACGAAAGTTCCTATTCCAAGTGCAAGTAAAATTTTTATATCTAAGTCGTATTCGTATAGCTAAATAATATTTACACAAAAGTAGTTATAGTTAATGTAGTGCTAAGTGTTTATTTAAATCGCAGCAGTTAATTGCCACTTGGCGGGTACTAAACTAAGGCAAAACTAAACACATACAAATTCACACAGAGCATAATTCGTAAATTGTAGGACGAGTATCTCCAGTGTTGTGGGACGTGGGGACGAAAAAAAAACTTTTTGTTTGCGAAAGTAAAAGTGTTGTTTCGCTTCAAGTTCGGTGTTCAGCGTGCAGTGCTCAGTGCTCAGCGTTTGGCGTTCAATAGAGAAAGTTTATTTTCTTATTCCACCCTGTTGGATGCCTGCCTATGTGAAGTGATAAAAAAAAAAAGTTCATGTGTGGGAACACACCACTCATATGAATAAGTCGTTGGTCGGTGCTGGGTGTTTTGACCACTTATGGAGCAATCGACAACGGCAGCACGTTGCAGTGGTAGTAATTCGGCCAAAAGAACTAAACGTAGTGACAGTACTGAAGAAGATGGTGCAGAGCGCAACAGTTGTCGTTTGGATTCAATTAGCCCGATAAGTGTCGTCGATGAGCAACAACATGATTTGGATATAAAGCCCTTTCCAGGTGGAGCTCCGTTTGGGATGAGCACGAGTGGTAGCATGGCTCGGGGGTCACATCGTTTGGCGGTAGGGTTTCACCCGGGCTACTGTCATGCGAAAACCAAATCACCATTTTTGTTGCCAGCTGAGATTTACAAGAGTTTGTTTGCAAATGCAGTTCTGCAACAGAAACAGCAACAACAACAGAAAATGCTGCACGAATATGAAAACGATGAGGAGAAGGGAGCTGTTGCGCATTTTCCAAGAAATTTGTTGTTCTCCTGTCCCGATGTGACTAAACAGACGGATTCGTCTTCAAATGATTTGGATTCAAGTGTTAGTAGCCAGATTCATATGCACATACTCGTAGATATACAAATATATTTTTTTTGTTTTTTGGTTTTCATTTGATAATTGTGTCCTGGATTGGAGATACGTTTTGGGTAGTGTGCGTTTCTGGACTATGAATATATTATTTGTACATGTACATACTCGTATATGTTGCAATTAGAGTCGATGTCATAGTTAAATGTTGCACTGAAATCAAAGAGGAACACAAACAAAGGATACTATTATACTCGTATTATCTGAATTGAGTTTCATTTCAAAATGTTAATTCATACTTAGTAAGATCATAAAACTTTATTTCTAACTCGCGCCTAAGAAATTTATTGTAAAACCTTGTCGTGGGGGGTTACAATGCGGTCAACAGAAGAATGAGGGAAGAAGCGAGACAATGAAATATCAGCGCAGAACATTCAAAGAAGGATTGACACTGAGTAGTTGATAGTATGATACTATCGAATTTGTTAAAACGCGTGGTTTTCAGAGCTACTGATCCCATATAATGCTTTTGATATATTCATACATACATATAGGTGTGTACTTTGAAATTTAACACACGTTTTCAAATTATATTTAGCTAGTGTGGATACTCTTCTGTATAGGTAATCAGTCTTCTTCAACAACAAATATTAAGTCTATTTGCACAATGACGGCTATCTTGACTCTGGATGAAATTAAGTTATTCGCTATAAGTCGACGTAGCTTTAAAATCTCTACAGTTCCGGTTGTATCTTTTCCTCTATTCATAGCTAACAAAGGCAAAATTGGATATTGACTTTCCCCCAAATTGACTTCTTGAACTTCGCATTACTCTACCACCTACCCACCTACCCACAACAATTACAACAACAACATGCCACCTTCCACATGGAATATCTTTGTGAAGTCACAGCAAACAGGCATTATGTATACATCTATCATAGTACATGCTTCCTCTGATATGCTTGCTAAATTACGATTACTTCAAATTAATTGCCCTTAAAATCAATTACTGAGAGCTGGATATCGGTGTGGAACTTTTTTAGGTTTCTCAAATCTTTGATGAACAGTATCGAATTGATGCATGCCAGGTTTATAGGCCTAAGTCTGAAAAAATGTATTTCCAATAGAAACGTCCATGACATAAATTATTACTTACGAGTACGTTCGTGACATACCGGTGCTAAAGTTCTGGGCCTCAACTAACATGCCTGTCCAGATAGTGTGGTCTTTTGCCAGCTGCCTTCAGTTGCACTGAGGTTCCTTTTCACTTGTGTGCGCCGCTTAAAATGGGGTCGTTCTCTGCTTTGTTTTGGTTTGAGTCGAAAGCTTTTCGAGCTCTGGTGTCCATGCGTTCAAAGGGAACTTCAGATCACCATGACCATCCAAGCCAGGTTAACCGAGCTTTCCTGACGAGGTCGGCATCGATATACAGACCGTACATTTCGATATTGAAACATCTCCTTCATTTACCATTAATGCAAATGGGACCGTAAATTACCCGAAGAACTTTTCTCTTTGAGCGCTCGATAGTATTTTCATCCGCTTTCGTCATTGTACAAGCTTCTGCGTCGTAAAGCAGGACTGGGATGATCAGTGTCTTGTATGAAGTATAAAGTTGGTTGCCCGATCAAGGGTTTTTATGCACAATAACCTTTTTTTTTTTTTAAAGAACTTAACACTCAAGTGGGTATGAATACATTTATAATGCCTCAGCATGTGTTAAGTTTTTTGGAAAATGAGATAGAGAGAGAAAGAAAGATTTGTGAGCTCAGTTGTTATTTCGCTTCAATATTTAATGGGTAGACTAAATTTTTAGTGGAAGTTGGCTTGTTGTTCATTTCTAGTCAACTACTCATCTTACTTGATTTTCGTAAATTGAAAACATGAATGTCTTTCGCGCGAGGCTGGGATTCTAACACCGAACCTTCCGATTTGGAAGCCAGTCCACTACCACTTGAGCCTGCCAGCGATCCCACTTTTTAATGTCATATATAAATTAATTTACGGGATTGTTCGAGGTCTTATACTCTTCTGCACCGAACTAATTTGCAAACATCACTGATTTCACCAAATCTGCGTGCCTAGATAAGCGATTTAGTTGTCAACGTTCGTCAAATAGGACGATATTTTGCGGGATTGAATATTGAATTTTCATAAGCGTAAGTATTCATATTACTTACTTATTGTAATTATGACAGCGTTACAATCCGGGGTGGACCTGCACCTCAGTCTGCTCCAGTCCAGTCTGCTCGATCTGCCTCCAGTTTCGCACACTAAGTTGGTTCAGGATTCCTTTTACTTGCGATCCTATGGACTGAGAGATTTCCAATTGCTGTGATCGATCGGTGTGGAATCGACTGATTTGGCTCATTTTGAACTGAAGCACTTACGGCTGCGATATTTTCGGTTCATCGACCGGTGCGTTATCTCACTGTCACAGGGGATAGTAAGTATGTCGACTCAAATTTATTCACTATAGCACGCACAGCCTGTGTGGTGGAACGATTATTACGACCGAAAATTGGAGTAAGTGCTTTTATTGTTTCGACCACCGAATCAGAACTTCGGTAGTAATTTTTAATAATTTCCAAGCTTTGCTAACTACACCACGGTGAAACTGTTAACCTTGACTGATGTTTTGATATTGGCAGATCATAAAAAAAAGTTTAAGGGTGCGTTTGTATTAAAATACAAAATTATTATGTCCCTATTCAAAACCCTTTATCTCCTCCTACACTCACTGTCTATACAGACAGTACTGAAAATCAGCCGAAGAATTTTCCTCTTAAAGCAGCTACGAGCACTCTCAGCCATAAAGTCCATGGCTCTGTGCCATAAATCAGGACTGGGATTATTAAGGTTTTATATAGGGTCACTTTTGTTGTTCGAGAAAGGGCTTTGCTTGTCAATTTCCTTCTTAGCCCAAAGTGAAAAGTTTACTCCAAAAAGCCGTTCTCCACAAATTTGGTTATATTAAACCCTAAAAACAGTCAGCGAGTTCGGAATTCCTAAGTTTCCTTTCACATGTACCCTAAATTGAATAATCGAAACTGGACCTAAATGGCATACAATTATAAGTTTAAGGAGAAAGACATCAAGCGTTCACACAATATACTCGTTATATGTGCGACTCCATTCAAAGAATTGTATCCCTGTATCTTCATACTGAAATCGTTATTACGGGCGACTTCAATATACACAATTCTGGGTGGCTTCGACATTCTGGACAGACAACACCCGAAGGACGGTGTGTTGAGACCTTCGCTGCGGAAAACAACCTACCGCAGCTTGTAAATGAGCCCACGCGAATACCAGACGTTGATAGTCATACCGCCAACACCCTGGACTTGTTTTTAACTTCTCACCCTGATAAGTACACCATTGATGTGCTCTCCCCTCTAGGCTCGTCGGACCATTGTGTCATATCAGCTAATTTCTCGTACACCGACCACACAGTTAGAGAAAAAATTCCTAAAAGAACCTATGGCAATACGAGAAAGCCAACTGGAGCGGTCTTAACAGCTTCTTTAGGAATTTTAACTGGTCGTTATGCTTCCTCGATAACGACGTGGATGCCGCTGCTGATATGATTACAGACACCATTCTCTTTGGAATGAGATCCTTTATTCCTCATCGGATGAAGAGTATCAAACTAAAAGAAAAGGCATGGTACGACTCGAGCTGTAAAGAGGCCGTCAGGGTTAGAGAAATGTTTTTTCGGTCCTACAAGACCAACCCGACAGAGGAAAACCGAAAAAAGTTCAAACGAGCCAGAAATGACTGCAACGCCTTTCTTAAGCGTGTGAAATTCCTATACGACCAAAAACTGAGGCAAAAAATACTGCAATGTCCCAAAGGCAGTAAAAATTTTTGGTCGTTCGTCAAAAACATTAGAAATTCCGCCTCATCCTCCATCCCAACGCTCATTTACAATGACATTCCAGCTGTCAGCTCTTTGGATAAGGCCAATCTGCTTGCTGCACACTTTGCGGCCAGCTCAACACTCCCAGATTGTGCTTTGTCTCTGCCTACACTTGAGTGCGTCGAATCTTCAATGGGACGAATCTACTTTCGCACTCGTGTAGTAGCAAGAGTACTTAAAGATCTCAACATACATAAATCCGCTGGTCCAGATGGTATATCTCCCCTTCTTCTGAAGAGGTGTTCTTCCTCGCTGGCAAAACTACTGCGTAAGCTTTTTCATCAATCCTACACTTTAGGACTCTTCCCGAGCAGATGGAAAACAGCATTTGTCCAGCCCGTCCCTAAAAAAGGCGAATCATCTTCTCTCTCCTCCTACAGACCCATTGCACTTACGTCCCTTCTTTCCAAGGTCATGAAACACTGATAAATCGTCAGCTCATGAAATATCTCGAAACACGAAAACTTCTCAATGACCGGCAGTACGGTTTTCGTAGCAACAGGTTCACTGGTGATTTGATGGCATGTCTTACCGAAAAGTGGAACCAAAGCGTACATCAATCTGGCGAAAGCAAGATAGTTGCACTTGATATTTCTAAGGCATTTGACAGAGTTTGGCATCAGGCTCTTTTGTCGAAAATGCGTGCATTTGGGATCGACGACTCTCTTCTTCAATGGATTAGAAATTACCTTTCGGAATGTTCAATTCAAGTTGTCTTGGACGGTTTCAAGTCTGATATTCACAAAATAAATGCTGGTGTGCCCCAGTACTCTGTTCTGTCACCGACACTCTTTTTAATTTTCATTAACGATCTCTTGTCTGCTACTTCTAATCCAATATATTCCTTTGCTGATGACAGTACTCTCTGCTTTTCATATTCGTTCCCGGACTCACGGCCCTGCTCTTCGGCTGTAGTACGAGAACGGCAGCGTATGCTAAGCTCATTAAATTCCGATATCAACAGCATAACCAATTGGGGAACTATCAATAGAGTGGAATTTAATGCTTCCAAAACACAATGCTGTCTGCTGTCTTTAAAGCGAAATTTAAACACCCAGCCATTATCTATGAATGGCACTTGCCATTGACACTCTAGGTTTCCTGAAGCGATGTAAGAAATATTTTACCCCCTCTGATCTGGCCTCAATATATAAGGCATTCATCCGCCCAAAATTGGAGTATAACTCCCACATCTGGTCAGGTGCTCCTAAAACATATCTGCACCTGCTAGATAGGATTCAAAACCGTGCGATAAAACTTATTGATGATACTAATATCATAATGGACACCCTCGAACACCGACGAAATGTCTCGTGTCTCACTTTGTTTTATCGCTACTTCCACCACCAGTGCTCCACTGAAATCGCCAGTAGCATTCCGCCCATTCAAACTTTCAACCGTAACACTCGTCTCGCTATGAATGCTCATCAGTATACCCCCAAGCCCATTTTCGGACATACTCTAAAATATCGTGATTCGTTCCTAAGCCGTACAACTCGCTTATGGAATGCCCTGCCGATCTCTGTATTTCCTGGTCGTTATAACTTGCAAACATTTAAAAACAATGTACATCGGTACCTCTCTTTTCTTCCTCCCTAAATTTCATTTGCCCGCGCTGTGTACAATCACCTTAAGGGTACTCAAACCCCTTGAGCGCGCGCTCATTATAAAAAAAAAAAAAAAAGTATGTAGAACCTTAAGCATGATATGGAATAGAAATTTGCTTTTGTAGTTGACGAAGGCTTGTGTGGACACTACGATGGATTGTATTTTGAATGTCCGTTCATTGGGCATATCTTACTATTAGCCGACAATACTCAACAAAAGGGTTGATGTGGGTTTGCAAAGCCTATCCTGTCAGACAGTTACTCTAGCAGTTACTCTAGACTTTCAGCACGATATGTGACAATACTAAAACTTTATCCCTGAAGTCTTCTGATTACGTCTGGTCTTGCCGGTTCTATGTTACGAGATGATAAGAAAAAAGTTGCAACTGACATTAAAAATTTTTAAAAGAAATATATTTCAACGAATGGAAAAGAAATTTCAACTAGTCAAAATAGAGTTGAAGCTTACTTGCTTAGCCCCTTAGAAAGTACCCATCTCCCGGTTTAAGGCTTGAATTCTCAGGCATTTTAAATTGATACTAGTGGGTAGTGATCCCATAAAGTAAGTAAGTAAGTATATAAGTTGAATCATACTCCCAATGTTGGTTGCTGCGTTATTGATCTTACTCATTTGTATGAAATGACCTTTAATTTTCACCCGTGAACTGCAAGTATTTAAGGTTTTTTTTTCTATTAAGTGGGATTATACTTGATAAGGTTGATGGTAGTCTGCAAAAGATAAGAGTTTCTAATCCAGCAAATTACACCATTAAGCAGAAAACTCCTTTAGGCAATGAAATTAAAATGTCAAAATTCTACCAATGAGAAAGCCTTTCAGTTGTATCGTTAGTTAATTCTGTAAAAAAATAGAAGCCTGTTGGATTGTATATTTACAGGGTGGTCCAAATACAAGTTTCATTTTGAATCTCATGTTATTTTGACAGCTCTTTCCCACTCAAAATTCTGACTGTCAGTCAGTATCATACTTCCGAAAAACGCTGGAACAATGTTGGAAAACATAGCAAACTTATTTCAAAAGTGGGAGCTGTGTTGCCTGAACAGTGCGTTTAGCAAGTTCGTGAGACTAATACGTACCGGCGAAAATGTGGTTGCTGTGGTCGAGAGTGTTCGACTCAATCCAGGAATATCGACTCGCCATCGATCTTAACAACTCAACATTTGACGCACCAGCTTGATGAGAATTTTGCAAAGATTACGGATTATTCCCTTACAAAGTCCAATTGACTCAGCAAATGACCATCCGCTTCGATATCGTATTCGTTTGGCCTTTACAACACTTCAGGACGTCGAATCTAGCTGAAAAATATTTTGTTCTGATGAGAAGCATTTTCATCTCGGCGGCTATGTTAACAAACAACATTGCTGCATCTGGGGATGCTGCTGAATACGCCATTTCGGTCAAGGATGAGCGCAACAGAGCTATGTTTACCGAATTTGTGTGGAATACAATTGAATACATGAACTTGGACGATCTTAGGTTTCAGCACGATGGCGCGCCATGTCACATGACATCAAACAATCGATCTTTTGCACGCTAAGTTCGATAATCGTTGATGGCGATGTTAATTGGCTGCCTCGGAGCAGCGATTTGACTCCGTTAGACTTTTTTTGTAGGGTGCCCTCAAAGATCTATGTTATGCGGACAATCCACAAACGATTCAAGCCATTAAAGCAAATATCGTCCGAGCCATTCATAAGCTAGATCCAGAAATAGTCAACAAGTTCTTCGCGACCGCGAAGCCAGCCAAGGCAGCCACATGTATGAAATCGTGTTCCATAACCAATGGAAATAAAGCAATAACATAAAGAAAATAATTAATGTTTGATTATTTTCTTTTATTTTTACTTGAATTTGGACCACCGTGCATATAGGGTGTGAGGTTGATATCCTAGGTTTAAGTTCCACATACTATAACACATAAAAGTTTTATTAGTTAGCTCTACTATCATAAATGCTTGATATCGTAAACTAATATATACATCGCACTGTAATAGTGTAAGTCCTATCCTAGTCATATTTTAGGAATGTTAGTTCGCTTTTTAATGTTTTTCATCCAAAAGACGTTTAAAAGGAAATATTAAGAATCTACCAAAGAGAAAGGGCAATCCTTTTTGAAAAAAGTCCTAATTAAATACTAGCGAGACTTTTTGAGCCAGTTTTCGAGTTCAGGATGCAATGCAAGAAAACATTAGCAACCTGGTTTTGTGTTTTGCAATGACAACCAAGATTTGACCTTGCATGTAAGACTCTTATGGTCATGTTTTAAGCAAATTACCGAATTGTTGGTGGCACAACTATTGTATTTACAGATATATTTATACTATTGTAACAAAAATTAGAAGTGTGGAAAAAAATGTTCAAAGTTTGGTTTTATTTTAGGTCTTTTTTGCGTGGTGGTCTGCAAAAGCGTGCTTTTCCAAGACTGAAAAACCATCATGAATAATAATGCTCATCGTTTATTAAATCACAGGGTGACCTGTTTCCACGAAAATTGAACTGTCACTTCTAAAATTGTTATGTGTCAATTTTTTGAGCTGAAAAAAATTCAGCATTTTAATAAGCTAAAAAAACCCTTCTACGAGCTCCCCGTGGTATAATCGTAAACGTCGCTCTTTACGTAACAAGGGAAACAAATTATGGACAGTTTTCCTTCGATCCAATACCGTTGAGGACTATTCCAACTGCCTCGGGTTATACCTTCAATTCGCCCAGCTTTATAACGTTCTCTACCAGCGATACCTTGATAGTGCGCAATCAAGGCTTATAAACTAAGCCTTTCTACCAATTCGTTAACTACAAAAAAAAATCCGACGGTTTTCCTCCATCCCTCTCATACGAAAATACATACTCGTATATCGTCAACCGATCCACTTTTTTGCTACTTTTTTTGTCGATAATTCCTTCGTACCAGATTCCTATTATTTCAAATACATGCTTAACGTCCCTATTGGCCCCTCTACTCTCAAAGTTTTGATCATACAGTGATACAAAATAAATTACAACAACTTAGGGGTGAATACTTACCCGGCCCAGATGGCCTTCCATCCATATTTTTTAAAAAGTGTTCCTCAACACTTTCCCACCCCCTTTCAAATCGCTTCCAGTTATCGCTCTCTCAAGGTGAATTTCCACAGATATGGAAGTCTTCTTTCATAACACTAACACACAAAAAGGGAATAAAAAGCGAAGTCACTAATTACCGCCCCATAGCTAAACTTTCACATATATCCGAACTCCTCGAAAGCATTTTGTGCGAAGCCTTAAGCTTCCAGTGCAAATCTCTTATTTCCCCTAATCAACACGACTTTCTGAAAGGTGGATCAACTACCACAACTACCTCGTCGAATTCGTGTCCTCTGATCTCTCAGCCTTCGAAAGTGGCAAAGTAGTTGACATTATAACAACTGATTTCAGTAAGGCTTTTGACAAGATATCTCACAAACTAATCCTGTTAAAATTGTCCGTCCTGGGCTTTGAACCCATTTCGCTAAAATGAATATCTTCTTACCTGGATAATCGCTTTTATAGTGTTCGATTCAGGTGTTCCTCAAGGTAGTCACCTAGGTCCACACCTCTTCATCCTAACTACTAACGACCTTCAAAGAGTCATTCAACACTCAGCACTTTCTCTCTATGCTGACGATACCAAATTTTTTAAATCCATTTCCTCACAACATGACTCCAGCCTCCTTCAAATAGATCTTAGTAGTTTTTCCACCTGGTTCATCGAGAACTGCTTAGAACTCAATGTCTCCAAATGTCAATCGAGAAGTCTCCGCAACGAATTTACCATCTCCACGGCCAATCTATATCCATTGTTGAATCTATCCGCGGACTTGGTATACTATGCGACAGGCAGCTTAATTTCCGCCCCCATATTGATGAGATAATTTCTAAAGCAAACTCATCTCTCGGCTTCGTTAAAAGATGTTCGAAAGAATTCTGCAACCCGTACGTGACCAGATCACTATACATCACTTACGTTCGCCCCCTTCTCGAGTACGCTAGCCAAGCGTGGTGTCCCTTTCAACGAGTTCATGTACCCCGTATTGAGAGCATCCAGCATAGTTTTCTTCGATTTGCTCTTCGAGGTCCACCTTGGAACGATCCTATAATCTTACCTCCCTATCGAGATCGCCTCAAGCTCATTAAGCTAAATACCCTTGATGAACGAAGGGATGCAGCTGACATTATTTTCATTCACCGACTGCCCTCAGGCTCCGTCGATTACACGTCTCTTTACAACTCCACTTTTACACTAACCCTCGAAATCTACGTTGCCACAGTCTCTTTTACCTACCAATCCATCGCATGACATATGGCTCTAACGAACCAATCTCAAGTGTGCTGCATAAGGTAAACTCCAACCTTTCCGTTTTCGATTTTAATCGCAGCACTCTCTCCCTCAAATCCTATCTCCTTCACCATCCCTAGCTTTAAGCCCTAGTGATAAGTCCTAGTTTTCTTTTAGTTTTTCAGTCCTTGTTTTTAATCTTGTATTAAGCCAAATAAATGGGGGCGGAAGACCCCACCAAAATGAAAAATAATGTAGGAATTACGAAAATATAATATACCAGCTGGTCTGCCCCGGCCTCACACGGGTGTAAGTTGCATTATGATTGGAAGTCATACATACTTTTATATAGTATATATGCATATACTCGTATGCACATCATATTTATTTTATCCTTCTCATCAATAAATTGATTCGTATAAAAATAATCGAACAAAATAATCAATCAACAAATTGTCATGGCAAATATGTAGAACATAATAACCAGCAATAACAAAGGCTACTTTAAGGTACAACAGGTAATGTACCTGTACATGAGAAGCTGTAAGCAGAACTAAAAAAAATAACAAAAGAAAATATCAATAAGTACAGGGTGTGCCCCAATTCGTCAAGGATAATTTGGGAAATTATTCTTGGGTGCATTCTAAGCAAAAAATTGTTCTACAGTAAGGTTGACATCATTTATCGAGGATGAAACCCTTATTTCTTTATTTTTGGAAGAAATACTAGCCTTTGTAACTGGGTTTCAATAAAGTCGATATCTTCTTTGAGTCTTCAGATATCCAATTTCTAAGCCGGTTCCATTGTTTCTGCTCATGCTAATTTTTGACTTTGAGGTTACTCCAGAAAATCCTTATAAATATGACGTTTTACTATTTTTTTCTTATGAACGTAACAATAATAAAATAAAATCATCAACAAGTTTGCAGAAAAATTTGATACTTGGGAAAATCTGCAGCAGGCAAAAACGGAATTTATAATTTTGTACCTACGTTTCTAACAACAGTTGACAATAAGAGTGGCTTTCCAAGAATTATTAATTTCATAATAATGGCTTAGATTTGCATAGCTATTAAAAAGTTTTAAAGCGTGCTCGTTTATTTGACTGATTGTTCATTTCCTTACCTTGTTTTTTAAAATTCTCAGAAAGAGTTAGGTTTGGGTTATGAAGGCCTATTTGGAAAATTTACCAAATCAAAAATATATAAAAGATTAGAAAAAAAAAATAATTCATCAGCTTAATTTTGTACGCCAAGGTTACAGTTGCTTAAAAAACACTATTTTAAATGTCTGCATTTACAAACCAATAACACGCAGACATTATTTACGGTTATGGACTGTGTAATAGAAGTTCAACTAGTGCGCGACAAAGATACCATGAACTTTACCCTAACCGACGACTTCCTAGTATTATTTGGAAATACGTATCGAAGGCTTCGAGAAACGGGATCAGATTCAAATACATGATCGAATGCGGGAGCTCCACAATTATGAAGAATTTCGGCTGATGAAAGAATACTGGAAGCTGTTACAACTGATTCATTAATCAGCATCAGACGCAATTCAATTCAATGTTTCCGGACATACAATTTTTTAATGTACTGCATGGAGAAAATCTTTATCCATACCACCATACATCTGTGCAAGAACTGCTTCCCAATGATTTGGAAAAGAGACCTGAGTTTTCTAACTGGTTGCTGGAGCGGAGCTCGGATAACAACGAGTTTATTAGCAGTATTCTTTGGACGGACGAATCTCAATTTACAAGAGATGGGATCACAAATTTTCATAATCTTCATACATGGGATGCGGACTAATACAAGGAGATATAAATCATTTCCACACAAATTCAGCGTCAATATGTTGGCAGGTGGATTTGGAAGCTACCACCTAGGCTGAATTCTACATTACGAAATGATTTACCACAACTATTGAAGGACATTCCACTGCTTCAACCAGCTTCATCATATTTTCAACAGGACCGTGCTCCTGCCCACTATGTTCGTCAGGTTAAGAATTGCCTAGATGAAGAGTAGGGTAAAAGCAATGGACCAGTTCACTGGCCTGCAAGATCTCCAGACGTTACAGTAGGTATTCGATTTTTTTTATGGGGAAGAATGAAGGAACTTGTTTATTCAACAGAAATAGCAACTTTAAGTGAATTGGAAGAGTGTATTCTCGAAGCATCATCAAAAGTGAGGCGGCAGATAGGATCAAAAAAACATTAATCCAAAAACGGGCTCTAGCGTGTACACAAAATCAAGCAAGAGACTTTGAGCACCTGTTATAACGGTTATAGCACACACATACAATAAAAATTATCTAAAACCACGCAAAATCATTTCTTATACAAAGCCTTTGGAGCTTAAAGCAAAGAAACAAATTTTTTTAATTTTACCTGCTGTAAGTTTTCCCAATTCATAAAATCTATGGGTTTGTCTGCAAGCTCGTTAACGATTTTTTTTATTATTGTTACCTTTATAAGAAAAAAATAGTAAAACGTTATGTCTATTACGCATTTTCCGGAGAAAAGTGACTTCAAACTCAAAAATTAGCATGGGCAAGAAAAATGGAATAGGCTTAGAAATTGAATATCTGAAGACTCAAAGAAGATATCAACTTTTGTGGAACGCAGTTACAAAGTCTGGTATTTCTTCGAAAAATAAATTAATAAGGCAAGATTCTACTATTAGTATTAACAGAACAATTTCCGTTAACGTGGGTCAGGGTACACCAAGTAAGACTTTTCTTAAATCCTCCATAAATGGTGTCAACATTGGAGATAGGCCCTTCTTAGAATGTACCCATTAATCGTTTACCAAATTATCTTTGACGAATTGGGAGACACCCTGTATAACAGTATTATGTTTTATTCAGGCAATATTAATAACTCAAAAGTGGGAATTTTATTTGTTTTTTTTTTATATATTATATTTTATTAGTTTTACCATAAAACAATAGAAAACAAACTTCATAACAGCTGGACGTATTGTATTTAACTGGGTGTAGGGTGGAATATATTGTTGAATATGCTGCGATTCATACTATTTACATTCCTGTTATGTTGACCATGACCAACAAAATTCTCATATTTCTTGTACACATGTATATAAGGGTTAAAAAATTTTTAAATGTTATTTAATTTTTCTCATACACAAATAAATAATTTATGTCAACTTGCGCTATGAATTTGCATTTACAAACATTTGAGTTAATCGGTTCATTTTTATTTTTCATTTTATATGCATTTTTATTACATTTCATTAATTGACTCGTGCATGCTATACAAAGAAACGCTTTTTTATTATAATATGAAACTTGAAACCAAAACTTAAAAACTACCTACAAATAAATCTTATCTTTCTTAACCTTCTTAAACTAACTAATGGAGATATTATATAAATTTTTGCGGGTGTGTTACACCCATCTCTTCTGTTCTTTTTATAGGTTTTATTTAAATTAGTTTTATTGATCTCTGTTCTGTTTTTTTTTTTTTTTTTCTTAAAACTATCCTAATCCTACCTAATACTATGTAAGCCAGCTACGGCTGAGAATCGCAGCTGACCAACTTTGCTTCGTAATGAAGCTACCTTGTATTGAAGGAATTCGACGAAGAAGCTTCCTCTTCTCTAACAAGCCACCAAAATTTTTTGCCCTGCCGAGCAATATCCCTTCTGTAGCGACTCGTTACCGTTGCTCGTTACTCGTTACTGTTGTAGTTGAGTCGCAGATCCGCAGATGTTCGAGCGACGTGGAAGATTAATGGCACAATGAGGGGAACGCTTCTGGAAGAATGAAGAGCGCATATTTTCGTAATACATGTAATTCGGGTAGTAAGCTTCGAAGATTAGGTTGCTCGACGAGGTAATTACTCTTACAATGTGAAATTAATGACGATTTGTCCACTTTTATTAGGTGTGCCCTATTGTAGTATACAAGACCTCATTAGGATAAAATTGTATGTACTACAGCTCTGGTCTTCGGCAAAAGCGAAGGCAACCTCTTGAGACAGACCCTCTCAAACACCCGAATCTTTTCCAATAAACTTGCTTTCACGTTGAACCACACGGTACGTCCAAATACAAGCATAGGTCGGATAAGAGCAACGTAGCAGATAATCTTTACCCTCGCATCGATTTGGCTGCTATAAAACAGTTTCTATGTAAGGGAAAAATAACCTTTTGCTGTGGCCAGAGCAACATCTATATGTTTGTTAAAATATAGATATTGATCTAGCCCTGTAATTTTCTTTTATTAAAATTTGGAGATTTTTGATCGACGTCTTCAGCGTTATGACTTCTGAGTTATGTCTGTCAGTAAACTGCCTGTACAAGGCTTTCACTCTCGACAGCAGTCTACTCTTGTGCCGGTGCAGTTTTTTTTCAGTTTTAAAGCATGTTATTTCCTTAATCATTAACTCTTACATAGTAACAAAAAATGCTTAAATGCTAGCTTAAAATTACTTAACAATCTTATACCAACTTACTGGCCCCACACAGGCACTCTAAGCTACTCTATATTCTTATAACTATGTCTTTCGACTTTATGTACATTTTCTTCACTAATATTTATTTACTAAAGCTAAGAAAAAAAAATTGCTAACAAAAACTTAGCATATGGACATAATTTTTTATTTTTTATAAAAACTTAATATCTAACCCTTAGCCTATCTAACCTACATGCACAATACATACATATACACATATAGACATTATACACAATTATACACATATATCAGTATACACCTTTGTATACACTGATATATGTATATGTTTCTTAAATGCTAACCTGAACCTATGTAAGCTGGCCACCGCTATTTACAGAGCAAACAAATTGGTCAGCTCTGCCTCATTAGTGAAGCTGGTCCGTAATTGACGGAAACGACGACGAAACATCTTCCCCATCATCCAACCACCAGAAATGCTGGTGCTGCCGAACGGCATCCCTCTTATCGCGTTTCCCCACCGCCCTACTGAACCTGAGGCGATCCACACTGCCGTGTGCGACGTCTCTGTTGTAGTTGAGTCGCCTGTCCCCAGCTGTCCGAGCCACATGGAAGATTAACGGCACCGCTGATCTATCCTGGATCAACCCTATCTGATCTAGGTAGAGGAATGCTTCCGGTGGAACGAAGCCGTCAGAGCGCACACTCTCGTGGTAAAGGTAATTGCTCTTGCAGTGTGCCTTCGAGTCAGCTTAATTACGAAGTTGTCCACTCGTATTAGGTTCTCCCTGTTGTAAAGGACCTCATTAGGATAAAATTTCTTGTACTACGACTCTGGTGTTCTGTACAAGCGAAGACAAGCCCTCTCAAACACCCGAATCTTTTCCATTAAGCTTGCTCGTACATTGAACCACACGGGACAACCAAATACCAGCATGGGCCTTGATAAGGGCCATGTAGCAGATTACCTTTACCCTCGCATCGAGTTGGCTGTTGTAAAACAGTCTCTTTGTAAGGGCAAAAGCACCTTTAGCTCTGGCCAGAGCAGCATCTACATTTTTGCCAAAATACAGAAACTGATCTAGCCAGATTTCAAGGTATCTGACTACATTTCGACAGGCAAGAGGTTGTCCGTGTTGTCCAATGATAGAGAACTTTCGCCAATTTTTTATGGTATCCCTAGAGGCTCCAGACAACGGCGTCCTAAAGAGAATGGTTTCCGACTTCTGAAAGTTGATTTTCAACTTCCAGTCATCGCAAAATCGTCTTATCTTATCGAAGTCACGCTGCAAGAGAGTATTAATGACCTCGGTTTTTGGACCTGTTCTGTACGCTATCAAATCGTCTGCGTACGCAATAGTATGGGGAAGTGAACCTATCAAGTCGCTTGCATAAATGTTGAATAGGATCGGCGAATTGACCTCGCCTTGCTGAAGACCATTTTTAATTTGAAATATTCCAACAGAAGTCACATCACCATTTTTCACGATGAACTGTCTGTTGGTTAACATATTATAAAGAATGTACAAGAGAGGTTTACTGATCCCCAGCCTAGTCAGCTTATAGAAAAGACCCTCTAACCATACGGTGTCGAAAGCCTTCTCCAAATCACCAGTACATTATTTTTTGCCTTTATTCCATTAGATATCGGATACCAGTTTAGACGCGGCATGTGAGATATCATGTCCCGCCTTAAAACCGAATTGATTATCCGGAACTATATGTTTGTCCTCAACCCACGTAGTCAGAACTCTATTGATTACCTTTTCAAAAACCTTACTGATATTCGGAAAGAGACTTATCGACCGGAGATTCGCCAGATTGGATATATCCTTCCCCTTTTAGGGGATAGGTTGAACCACCGGTGGGGGCACAGTGGGGCACTGATTTCTTAACTCTGATTGTGTCGAAGATCTCATGGAGTCCTTCCTTCGAAATGAACGGGGGTAGGTCACCCTCTCTGGCAATGACATTATTTGCCATATTTTCGTCGCTAAACCGAGTGAAACCAGAGCCGTTGGATCGCCAATTCTCTATTTCATTTCGAATGTAGCAGTTGTGCACCAAGACGAGATTGTCCAGGTCGTAATTAGAGCCAATGATATCAATGGCCTTGTATACTTCCTGGAAAGCCGCACCTATGGTCTCAACCTTCTCCTGCGGACCCTCGATCACAAAGAAGTCGTCATCGGCAGCGGCTTCATTTGGATCAATACCTGCTATAGTCAGTAACCGTTCGTTGTCTGTTGTCCGGCTATTTTAAGACACTGAAGGTCGTTTTGATTTTTTCCCCGAAATAGTTTATTTATTTGCGGAAGCATATTCGGGTTGCTGGTGTTTACAGCCCGAACCTTGTTGGTCCATTACAAACTTACAGAAATTCTGTAATTCTCTTTTATTAGCGTTTGAATAGTTTTAATCGACGACTTCAGTGTCCTAATCTCCGGGTTTTGTCTGTCAGTTAACTGTCAAGTTTTTGAGTCTTGTCAGAAGTCTGTCAAGTGCAGTGCGTCAATAGTAGGATTGCGGTCTTCGTTAGTTGTACGTCGATTCCGCGGTATTGTAGTGTCCATAGTTTGTTTAATTGTCTCGTCCATTCGTTGTAGGTATTTGTCGATCTCCTCGTTTGACAAATTCCTATTCGACGGCGGGTGGAGCATGTTTGAGGAGAGCGCTCTTGTCAAGGTTGCGGAGGAGCGGGAGAAGCGGGAGAAGCGTGTCCATCGAGTCTTACTGTAGTTGTAAGAATATCTTTGGACAAACTCCTCCAATTCCGCAATTTCGTTGGGAACTGTAATTTCGGTGCTAAAACCGCAATGGTCGCTGTCAGACACGAATGTGCGCAGACTGTTTAGCGTTTGTAAATTCGTACCTGTCAGTCGTATGCGTTCGTCGTACAGCAGTAGATCCAAATAAGACCCGCCGATGGGTTATCCGTCGCTTTAATACCTAGTCTGTACATGACATCGTGCTGACCCCACCAATCGAGTAGTAGGTTCCCTCTAGTATTTGGCAAATTATTTCCCCAATCTTTGTGTCTGGCGTTGAAATCCCCGCCGATTATAAAATAATTCTCCCCCGATTCCAGCCTCAGAAGTCGAAAAAGCGTGTCGAGCTCTGTAATGAATAGGGTGGATTGTGAAGCCTCAGGTGCATAAACAGAGGCCAAGTACAGCCGCTTTCCATTGCGGAGCGGTATGTAAACGACGACCCTTGTACACTCTGTGAAATTTTATACCTTCTTTAATGAAGATCGCGACACCGCCTTTACGTTTGGATCTGGGCCGATTTCTTCTTCTAACAATATAATTATTGTACTCCAGTTTGTGCTTATCGGTTAGCCATTACGACAAGTGTTGCGTTAGGCCCGGCAGCAGCGAGTAGATCTGGTCCACCCGCTTGGCCTGTTCTTGCATCTGCTTTTACAGCTGAGCCATCTGCCCTTGGATTGCGAGCAAGATGGCCAGCATGTTAGGTGCAGCTTCCGTTGCTCTCGGCATTGGCGCCGGAGAAGAAACAGCCGCTTGCTGTACCGTAGCCCCCTACCTGACGCCATTTTGGCGTAGGAAATTTGGGACGTGACGGCTGGTTTTTGAAACCTAACAGGTGAACGTTTGACCTCCACCTTCTGCTGCCGAGCCAGTTTTGCTTTCTTAATGTCAGCGAACTTAGGACAACCCCGATAGTTTGCGATGTGTCCCACGCTTCCACATAACACTCACACTTGTGCCGGTGCATTGCGTCAGTAGTTGCATTGCGGAACTTGTCACCGTTGTTAGTCTGAGAATAACATTGTTCGTTGTATCCATTGTTCGTTTTACGGTTTCGTTCATTTGTTTTGGGTACCTGTCTGTTTCTTCGTTTAAAGTATGTAGGTGCGTGCCTGACAGTTGTATCCGTATATCGAGCAACAGGAGATCCAGGTAGGAGCCGTGTCTTGGAAACGATTTTACGAGTAGACCGAGTCGGTACATAATACGAGTACTGTGCTGACCCCACCAATTGAGTAGTAGGTGGCGTTGAAATCTCCGCCGATTATGAAATAATTCTCCTTCGACTCCAGCCCTAGGAATAGAAAAAGTGTCACGAGTTCTGAGTTAAATAAGGTGGATTGACTAGCTTCAAGCGTCAAGTGAGCAATGCATGCATCTTGCACCTGGAATCTACGCCTTACACGGCTGTATACTCCTTTAAATCGCAAACCTTTTCTTATGAAAATCGCAAGACCACCTCGTTGTATGGAGTTGGGTTAGTTTCTTCGTACTATTTTATACCATTTGTGCCTCATTTTGTGTTTCCTGTGTTTCTTTCGTACTATTTGTACCCATTACGACTGCAAACGCGTAGATTTGGTTCACATGCATTGCTTGTTCCTAGAGCTGACGTTGTAGCTGAGCCGTTTGACCCGGGATGGAGAGCAAGATAGCTAGCATATCAGATGAAGCTTCCGATGCTCTACGCACTGTGGCCCTCGCTTTTTGTACCGTGCTTCCTCTACCTGCAGCCATTTGTGCGTAGGCAATTTAAGGGGAGACGACTGGTGTTTGACTGATGGCTGGTGGTCGTTTAACCCCCAACTATTATTGCCAAGTCAGAGTTCCTTTCTTTATGAGCTGGAACTTATGACAACCCCGAGAGTTTGTGGTGTGTCCCGTATTCTTACATAAGGCGCACGAGAGCTCGCTTTTTCAGACGCTCCTTTCCTACCCAGAGCGCATTCCTCAAGTCGATACCCACCAGCGAGTACGTTTGTTCCTGGGACTTACATATTTATTGTGAGTGCAATACTTTAACCGGAAACATCAAGCATTTAAAAGATTTATCATATGTAAGCCCGTCGGTATTATTGGAATACACCCAATGTGCGCTAATTGTCCGGCTGCTGGCCCAGTGAGAAAGGTCGCTGCAATTATTATAAATTTTCTACAATTATCTTTTACTCGTATTAATAGTCTTGTGCTATTTAACATGTTAGGTAGGCTTAAATTTATCAACAGCTTGATGGAGGTACCGACCTTTAACATCAGGTCGTGTGGTGGTAGGCCAGACAGCCTTAGGGAATTCAAAAATTCATGTGGGTAGTTTATTGTGTCTTTAATATTGCCGACAGTGTCAATTGACTTATAAAGTTTTACTTAGCCAGGAACTTTTGCTTTGAAACGTTTCTGGGTGATAATATTGTTCCTGAACAAATCACACCAGGATATATTTCATCTATAAGATATTCGAGACTATGGAGTATACGACCTAATCTATTGTCCAGTTCGATTTCAGCGCTACTACCTTTAGGTTTTGCCTTCTCCAAGTTGAGAACTGGTGACAGATGAAGGCAAGTTATCATGTTGTCCAATATTTGCAGCATTTACATTAGCGTCTTGATTCAAGGTATCTCTTAATCGTTGGCACTCAATTTTTGTTGGTTCCGATATATGTAATTTAATCTTTCCGATATCATTTTAGCCGTCATGACGAAAGAATACTGACTGAACAACCATTAAAAAAGTTAGCTTTGATCAGCAATCTCTATGCACAAAACTGCACACATGAAATAGTCTTATTTCTAGCAGAATAATAACCATCTTCCTCTGTTACAAACATTGAAAGATATAGTAACGGATCGTAAGCACAATGCAATGCAGAAATTCTTTCTCTACTATGTGATGTGTGATCCGCGTGAATTTTTTAGATCTACTGATGACTAATATTTGTGTAGTACATTATTACGCATATATCCAAATATTTGGTCAGCGCATGCCGATAAAGAAGACAAACAGCGCTTTTTTCCCCCGACTTGACTTATAAATATTGAGATTTCTACTAAAACTTATTTTTATCAAAATAAAATTTACTCAGCGATAGTGCAGTTTTCTATTATTGAATGAATTTTTAAAATCGGTTCAGTAGTTCCAGAGATTACTGCTTACTACAAACAAACAGATTGTACTCGTATATCTTTATAATATTAGTATGGATACGGATTTAGTTTTTTTTGGGATTGATTGGCACTGCGACGAGAAAGATCTATTGTGCCTCATGGTCGGTTTAAGATTCCAGATTAGCCTCAAGTTTCTTAATAAACTTAGGATCATCCTGGTTGCGATGTTTTGAAGTTCCTCTGTCTCTAAGATTTCTCTAAGAAAGTAATGTCTCCTTATGGCCCATAGAGCCACCCATTCACATAGTATTAGTTTCCTTGTCTTCCATGCAAGGGCGACATTCAGTTTCCTGACTAATTCCAAACATATGCAAGTAATATCGAAATCCCATAAGAAAGCCGACCAATTTTCGATGTCATAGCACTTTTGGCCTGTCGAATACCCAGTGTATTTTCCCAGTAGGATAGACATACTTTATTTTCCCAACTGTTAAGCGTTGAATTTATTGCTGAAAACGGGATGCTACAGAAAGACTCTGGACCATTGAATAGATCAGCTGCACCCATTCTAGCCAGTTTCATTTCCTTCAATACCCCTGCGCCCTGGTAGACACAAGAGCTTGACTTTGTGTCTTTTTGATAAGTCCTGAAATATAATATATATGATTGAATTTATTTTTGAATTAAAAATATTTATTTTCGGGTGTAAGATTCTAACTATTGTAGTTTAGTTTATTCATGACCGGGGTGGCATTAAATCTGTTACTGATTGCTACCTTTCTAAATTTGACTCTCCTACAAAAGGCTCCACAGTTCCTCATTATTTTGAGGTCTTACTGCCTTCTCAAAGAGTTATAATTGGATTAGAATTCGGATATTATGTTGGTCATAGCACACCGTTAGCTTAGTTATTTCCGAACCATCTTTTTGGCAGATTTATCGTATATTTTGGATTGTTATCCTGCATATAAGTCTACTTCTTCTTTTGCATGTCTACGATTTGGCTCATTTTTTCTTTATCCAGAATAATGGGCAAACCTGTTGTAAGAGAACTGCCCCAAATGGCTTGCTGATAGAAGAGTGTACTGAGGTTTGCATCATGTTTCTGACGTACTTCCTGGGTACGCTAGATCCAAATTAAGGGTGTCCAGCAGAAAATGATGATCGGTTGTTGACCTGTTGTTGAAAGAGAGGGAAGGAGGGTAACCATCGGACTTTCTTTTGTAGTTAACAAATTGGAAAAAGGACTTAGGGTGGTTTATAAGGTTGAATTGCGCATTGTTAAGGTAGCGCTGGTAAAGGGAATCGTAAAGTTCGGTGAAATGAAGACAAGCACCAAGATAGTTGGAATAGCCGGTAAAGGATCTGGTACTCAGGAAAACAGCCCATAACTTATTTCTCTGATTTCGTAAGGAACGAAGCTTGCGATTATACCAGGGAGGACTAGTAGATGATGTTTTAAGGCGGGAAAACGGAACGTAAAGGGAAAAAGAATTAAATATTTCTTTATAAAAAATGGATAAGGCATCATTTATTGCTTTATGAAAGTCGTGGGATGAGAGAGTTGTGGGGGGAGTGGACTGGAATGAAGAGTTATGAAAAAATGAAAGTAGAAGTGGGGGATGGTAGTTATCGATTGTTGAGAGAGATAGGGGACAAAGTGAGACTGAGGAGTTAATTGCATCTGTTTTGAAAAAAGGTCTAATTGCCTGCCCATAAAATTGGATATACCACGGACTTGGCATAGACTTGAGTCTGTTAAGCGATCTAAGAAGAGACATTCCTTAGCTGAGTTGGCATTTGAAGCAATGAAAAACGATTGATCATCTGATGGAGTCCACTGTAGCTGAGGAAGATTAAAGTCGCCAAAAATAAGGATATCATCAATAGGGTCTGACAGGTCAATTAAATGATCGATCGCATCAATAACAACATATAACGTAAAGGGACTTGAGAGGCAGTGATATTTTTATTGCGACAAAGTCGGCTTTAGAGGATGAAGAAATTGTAACGGGAGAAGAGTTAAGGCTGTTGTCGATCGCCAGTAGGACGCCTCGACAGGGGGAATCTTTATTTGTGCGATTAAGATCGTCGTCGCGGAAAACATTAAAAGTAGGAAGGAACAATTCCTGGTTCTTTATGTCGGGAATCAAATTGGTTTCGGTCAAGGCGTAGATATCAAAGGGAAGAGCATGCGATTAACGTAGGACAGCATTGGTTTTAGAGCGAAGACCCCTTACATTCTGGTAGTAAAATGTAAGAGGGATGTTGTGGGGTGGAGGTGTGAGACAGGATGGTTTAAGCGCTGGTAAGGGAGGCACGTTATGGACGAAAAAATTTGTCGTGGTCGGCTCGGCTTCGCTGTAGGTGTGATACTCGTTTAGAGTGAACATAGTTGCCGAATGCAGTGAGATCGTCTGCTACTTTCTGAGGGGACATGTTAAAAATCTCGTGGTACCTGACATAAAGGTTCCTGAGACTGATAGGGTCGGTAGGGAGGCCTTCCTGCTGGATGGAAACCATGACGCTGATTTTGGTTTTCCCTTCGTAGCAGACCGAGTCCGATTTGTCATGTAGATAGGCAAGAAAGAGACGAATGTTTTCATATATCTTTCTTTCTCTGAGCCTAGAGAGAGCATATCGACTTTCTGTAGTGCCATTGGTTTGCTGTGTTAGTTTAACAGTGGGGGGAAAAAGGGGATCAAGAATAGGAGCATTGGAGGATGGAGATAGAGATAAATGATTGGATATGGAGTTGGATGAGGGATGAGATGTGGGGTTTAGGGTATTGAAAACAATATCGTCGAAATGATGGCGAAGGCATATGTGCGAGAACAAGACGTAGGTGCAGTGGCCGGAACTCAACGGCGGCTATTTTCCTGAAGCGATTGAATCGTTCAAGGTTTGTTAATCTTGAGTTATACCCATAAGTAAAAGGTCGCATGGTATGAGGCCCGGTGAAGAGGCAGGTAATGTCTCTATCTTGCTATCTTTACTCGGGAAAATAAGCCTCAACTCAACTCAAGACTGTAATAGTATGAGAAGTGGAACCATTTTGCTGAAATAGTATATTCGGCAATACACTTCAGTAGTCACTGTTACTCTCTGATACTTTCTTCCGGGCTGAAATCGCAAAGCATGTTGTTATTTTTTACAGATATATTCTGTTTTGCTCACATAGTTGTTGATATGAAAATTCAACACCCGTTTTCAAACTTTGAAAACTTTCCCGAATTTTTCATGCTTTGGATTCTCTCAATTCTTCGACAAGAACCAGTAGGATTTGCATCTTGCATGTGAGGCACTTTACATGCTTTTGAAAAATAACCTGCAATCTTGATATTTTAATTCCAGTATAATTTCATCTCGAACTCGAACTCTTACCCGAAGGAGTTCTAATCATTTTGTTTCTCTTGCTGAACCTTGATCGACTAGATCAAAGCGCAACGTCCACGAACGAAAAGAGTTCACCACTTGACCAAGAATGCGCTGTTTGCTCTCGACCAATGACCGCTGAAGCTGAATATAAATCACGACCAAAACATGTACGCTAACCTAATCCAGCTAGTTACAATTTTAATATGAATATTTTTAACTGAACACCTTGGACACCATAGAATATACCTCGTTTTCTACAGTGACCAGTATAGAAGATTATGTGCAAATTTATTCCGAAGATTGAAGATTCCTATGTCTCTGTATCAGTTTATCAGAAGGGAGACTTTTTTTCATGGTTTTCCTTCATATTTGATCTCCAGTGATCTTATGTTTACAGGAACAGTGTTGATTTTAACAAATTTATAATTTTCTCATCCTCTCTAACCTTTTTTATTTCCCCTTTTTTCTAACTAGTCGGTCCGTACGCCGATTGATCGGATTAACCCAGGAACAGTTGCGCACGCTCGTTTGAAAGGTGATAGTTTAAGCTTGAATTTGTCTGTACATACGTGGTTATTTCTTTGTAGTGGTTGTAAAGTTATTCGCATTTGAAAGTGGAAAAAAGTTATAAAGGGTTGATATCGTAGAAGATGATGCCACCATGAGGTACTTCCAAATGGTGAAAAGCACTCGAGAGATTACGCCAGGTAATTGAAAAAAAAACGGCCCGACTTGACCAATAGGAAAAGTGTTGTCTTCCACCACAACGATGCCTGACTGCATACACTTCTTTGATGATCGTCAGAAATTGCGAGCACTTAGTTAGAAAGTTTCTTACAATTTAGTTCAGATATAACATCCTCTAACTATCGCTTGTTCCGGTCTCTACAGAACTCTTTCAATAGGATTAAGCTTCGAGTGATTATTTTCTTCTTCGGTGGCATAGACATTTAAAATTAATTCGCGGTATACAATAAATTTATGAAGATTGCTCGAAAATGGAGTACGATGTTTGCTCCCTCTTCAAAAGATACAAATTAATCCATTCAGTTATCTGACCATTTAACATTATATGTAGATAATTATGGCACTTCGGCACTAGCTCTCATTTAAATATGGTAGATAATTATGATTTTCATCACGCAGACTATATAGCCTCAGTTCCGCATTACTGTGTTCAACTATTGCTATCGCATGATAGAAAGACAAGCCAGGAGGATGGACGTAGCCTTCAACGATTTCTGCAGAAGCTAGGCAGATGAGGAGGAAAGAAGCGAACCTATTGTGTGTCCGAAACTATCAAGAGGGCACTGAAATTTTATTGCAATTTCTATAAATTCAAAGCCGTGTGATACGTCTAATTTGATGCGGACATTTATACTCTGTAGTCGACTAACAACCGCACAAGACCAAATTACCTCAACTTATTTCATCGATATTTCCACCACCAGAGCTTCAACGAAATCTTAAGTTTCTGCCTCTTAAAACCTTCAACGAATGTTTTTCTACAAAATTTCAGCTTCGAACGTACTCTGAAACAGCGTGATCCTTTCTTAAGCAGTACAACTCGCTTATGCAATGCCAAGCCAAATTTTTTTTTCCTAGTCATTATAATTTCCAAACATTCAAAACCATTTGGGATCTCTTTCTCTTTCTTCTCTAATTTTGCTACCACTCGCGCTATGTGCAGACATTATAAAAGTGAATACCAAAAAAGGTGACCAGTTATACAATGTACAGTGTGTTAGACAAAAGCGTCCGGTTAAAAAAAAAAAACAACTACTTGACTTAGACTCTTAGCATTTCTGTAATTCGCAAAGTGCGTATTATGTTACTTTTGTCGGCAACGTACAGAGTTTGCAGTGTTCTACAGTAATTGCCCCCAAATTATTTTTAAAACGAATTTAAATTGTGTTATTTCCTTTACATTGTTTTCTTTCATGCACTGCTTCAAAGGTCTTCAGACATTTTCAATCGTATTTGCTTCTGAAGACTAATGTGGCCATTTACATTGACGTCATTTGCCTCTTTAAAGTGCAGATACGACTACGATGTTTCGAATCGGTGTTCTGTTGCTGTCCTGATGCTAATAATCCTCCAATTTTCTAAATGCCGTGGCACAGAAATTGCCATAAACATATACTTTTGACCAATATTTCATTGTTTGTTGGACAACAGCTTCACCATTATCGGCATTGCTTACAAAATGTTAAGCCTGGTCAGCAATATCAGCTAATACATATCTTTATAATGGTGAAGCCACAACGGCTTTGTAATCCAAATCTTTTCCTCGGGAAAGTTTCGGCGTCTTTGGCAAACTCATCCGCCTGTGCAGAATGACGATGAAGAACTTCGCTGCTCCGTCAAAATCGGTGATGGCTTAATCGAGACCTTTGATGACCAAAGAAAGTTTATACAAGGCAACGCGCTGGTATATGACCTGTTAAAAATCACACTTGAAAGAACTCAGTGGGCTGTCACTGATACAGCACCTTTCATCTGCGTTTTCTGTAGCTGAGGTAAAGTTTTTTAGATATAAATTAGTGAAAAATGTTGAATTCTGTCCAAATTAGTAAACTTTATTCTAGGCAGTCAAATGATTTTGAGTTATAGAAGTTAATTGTGGTTAAGGAATAATCCTATCTGACAAAAAAATCGATGGGACTCCTTCATTATATACAAATATTCGTTTATTTTCTCGTCTTTCAAATTTTTTAAAACTTCTTTTTTAATTTCAGAAACCTTCAAATTTTGGTTGGCCCTCTGACAGTCAAATCCTTGGTTCATCGACAGCCTCACCCAGTACGCTAGAGAATCAAATCAATTCAGCATCACAGCAACATCACAACAACCATCATCCCAGTGTGGTGGCAAGTTCAGGCGAAAGCAACAATCAAGAACAAGGAATCACATCCAAGTCTCATCTGGCATCCAGCGAAGGAGGAGCACCATCATCATCACCCGCAGCAACGCAGCAACTCGGAATTAGTTCACCGAATAACAGGATAACACCTTCCAGCAACAGTATGCCAATCGGTGGAGTGCAAGGCCAAAATCCCACTCAGGGCCTAGTGCACTGGATGAGTGCGGTGATGGCCGAGCATATGACGGGACAGACGCACCACGACCCTACAGCTGCAGTCGGTATGCACTATATGTGGAATGGCAATGTCGACGTAAGTATACCAGCATACATTTAAATGAGTCCTTAACCTGTAATATTAGTAACTCTTGTAATTTGCATTCTGACCAGATGCCGGTCCGGGCGGTCCCGGGTGGACTTTGAACATAAACGAATCATTTTAGGTAGTTGGGTTAGGATTTCCTACGGATCATGTGATGCGAATGTGACCCAATGCGCAGCGACTAAAACCTTTTTTCACATTCGTTGTTGTTGTAAATGTTTCGCTACAAAAAAACAAAATTTTTTCGTTTAATTTTTTGTGTTCTTTTTGTATGGGGAAAAAAAAATAAAAAGCTTTAAAGCTGCGGTTGGGGTGGGTGGTTGAACTGTTGAACCCTTTCGACCCGGCCAAAGTCCTCCTTGGCCCCCTCTCATCATACTGGGAGGGATTAGTATTTGCGGCAAAATTGATTTAAATGAACGGCAACATTATGTAAATCGTTATGGAGTTGTTGGGTGAGAACCACTGAGCAGTGAGCTGAGTACCCACAGGAGAAGAGTCCTTTGTGAAATTTTCAAACCGCTTATTTAGAAGTTTCCAATTTTCGCGTTTCTTTTTTCTGTATTTTCAATTTTTTTTTCTTGTATTGTATCTCCTTGCCCTTCTGCTAGTTGTCCCAGAAATGGTCGGTTGATTGAAAAATCAATAGAACCAGACGAACAAAAAAAATTGATGCAAACAAAACAAAGCAAAGCGAAACCAAAAAAAAGGATAAACTGCACACAAATTTACTTTTTTGTTTTGTTCTTTTTTATGCATTTAAAGCTTTTCTGAGTGTATAGTTTTTATTTTCGCCTATGTGTATGTATGCGGAATAGTCTGACTAGGATGAGTGTGGAGCTTAATTCATCCGAATAGGTGGCTGATAGAGAAGGGCGATGGAGAGGAACAATAAAGCTGGTCAGGACATGCCACTTATGGGATGAGTGACAATGGTCCGGGAAGTGAAGATGAATTGTATTTTACTGACATGATGAACTGGTGAATTGCTGCCGGTTTACGGTGATACAAAGAGGTTTTTCTGCCGCCTAAACACAGAAGTATGATTTCTTTTCCGTTTGCTGGTGGTGTCTTGCCTGGTCACTGATATTTTGTTTTTGTCTTACTAGTTGATATTGGTATAACATAGACGAAAGTTTGAAAATTAAAAGAATAAAGACATTTCAAATAATTAGACGGAAATTTTAAAGGGTTATGTTCACAGTGTGGGTATGCCAGTTAATCAAGGGGTGTTTCGGGTATTTGATTAAATGTTGTTGCTTTTGCTGTTGCTGTCTTATGGGGGACAAATGAAATACATAATTGGCCAGAAGATGAAAGGCAACTCACCGATAACAATGAAAAAAATCAAGACTTATAATTTTTTCTTAAAAATTCAATATCATTACGTTAATTACAAAATTGTCACTCAACATTTATTCTTTATTCCTACACACATTTATGTACATACATGTATGTATGCACTTACTTTCTAGCATGTTTTTTCACAATTATTGTCTTTTTGGAAAACTTTCATAGGTACCTTCACGATTAAGACTTTTTTCATCTCAACATCCAAAAAGGGTCTTGGTAACCCCGTGATTAATCAACCATCAACCAGATATGTCATACTGCGAACGACGCCAGACAACGCCAAATAGTTGTCTAGCATTTTGGATGTCCGAACTTTCCGAGGAGCAAACATCGACTCGGATCATTAGCTTATCAATTTGGGTACGAAGGCGGAAATCACATACACAACGGAGTCAAGTAAGACCACCGAAGTTCGACGTTGAAAGTTGCCATTTAAGAGACTGCTAGTGTCTTTGACGATGAATGTAGACAAGTACATGCAGCCAAACAAATAGCATATCAAGCTGCACTGCATCGAAGGACCAGGGCTACTCATGAGCTCTTGAGAGATGTTACTGCAGGAATGATGTTTGAAAGTTTTATCAGAGAACGGAACGAACATGCTAGAACTACATAGATACTTATGCAGAATGTATAACAACTATGATGGTCAAAATACCGCTGTCAGGCAGAATGAACCAATCACCGTAGACGAAGATGACAGAGAATTCCGTCCCCCTGACCTAGACGAAGTTACGGTAGCAATATCGAAGCTAAAGTCTAAAAAGTTGCTGTACTGTCTGCTGAGCTATTTAAAGCAACTGGG
Organism: Volucella bombylans; assembly: GCA_949129095.1. Classification (NCBI taxonomy): domain Eukaryota; kingdom Metazoa; phylum Arthropoda; class Insecta; order Diptera; family Syrphidae; genus Volucella; species Volucella bombylans. The sequence goes on along the minus strand of OX422140.1, from coordinate 314,108,632 downwards.
ATGACCTGGCTGGAAAAATGTACCTTCTCATCAGAGGAAATATTGACATTACGGCAGATCTTAGAAATGACCCGAGGATTCCAGATCCACATTCGCCATGTACGAGTATGTATTTACATATTTGTCGACTTTAAAAGCCGCATATGACAAAGGGATGAGCTATACTGCTTCATCGCGGTTTTAGACAAGGGGACTTGCTGTCATGTGACTTTTTCAACATCGCCCGATCTATTCTTAAATCCGCACAATTACTTGAGTACGGATGACCAACACAGCGAGCCATCAATGAAGCTTTCGTGAGTATTGAGGGGCGTAACCGAAAACGAGGACAAAACAAAGTATATGCTCTCATCAGAAAGGACCATTGGCAATTATAACTTCGACTTAGTTAAGGATTTCACCTACCTCAGAATCATTGTTGGCAATCGCTGTTTATTTTGACTTAGGAGAAAATTGAGAAACAGAGCCCACTCTTGTTAGACTTATGCAAAACCCTTATCATTCCGCTCCTGCTTGTGTAGAGGCTTGGATGTTGTCGAATGCGAATGAAAAAGTACTTGGCCGTTTCGAGAGGAAGATACCTTATACTCAAACACACCACCTACGGCGATGACCCTTTTTATAGCGGTGTCCTCCTCCAGGATTTAAAAGTGTTCGAACGTCTTCCAAATATCAATACCAGCTTTTAATAAATTCCAGGCTTCAGTGCCATGAAGAAAGACTTGGTAATTGGTCACAAACCCAGCAGTACCAGCTCACTTAGTTCTCTTATAATATAGTTTCATTTCGGTGTACGAGGGTTGGTACATAGCTGGCGCTGCTACGGAAGATTGTCATTGCCAGGATTAGGATTTTGTTGACATCAAAAAGTAAGAAAAGGCAAAACAAAACACTTAAAAAGGCAAAAAAAATGCATTTATTAGAAAATAAGAAAAGGAATGCAAATTTAGTTATAGTAGCATTGAACTACCAAAAGCTTTTTGAAATTATCTGGTAATAATCTCCTCCGGTTGTCTCTTAGAAGTGCCTTTAAGGAGCTAAATGACCTTTCCACTTCAGCTGAAATGAGTGGAGCCCATTTAAAGCTTTCAACATTACTAACATCAATATTTTCTGGGAGTTTACAATCCAAGTCGCCGTTCATTACAGAATTTGTCTGCTCAATCGTTTTCAGGCCCGTATTTGCATTGAAAACGACAGTAAACTTTTTCAAAACTTCTTTTGCTATCGGCCCTTTTGCTTTTTCCAAGTTTTGCTAAATATTCTTTAAAACCGGAAACACTTCCCCAATTGATGCTCCTTAATGAGAAGAATGCTAGTTAAAATTACAAGTATAGACTCTCAAAAATATCTCTTTTTTGTAAGTCTTCAAAAATTTGTTTTTTTGGGTCGACTAATAATCCAAAATTGACTTTGATATATGCCAGTTGCGCTTGTACTGCTTCATCCTGAATCAATTCCTTCGCAAACACAACACAGCTTGCATCGTCTTCAAGAACGTCGACGATTTTTTTGATCCTAACAAAATTATCCGCATAATACGTTGCTGTCTAGCCAAGTCCCCCAACGAGTTAACACCTGGTGTAATGTAAATTCAAACATTTAAATTCAAATTTAATTTTAAGTAAACTTACGGGTTGAAGCGGTAGCGGCATGTCAGGTTCCATCTCCTTAAAAACAGCAATCCGTGATGGACTTTTTAAAAATACTTTCTTCATATTAGATACCAAGGCGTCAACGTTTTAGTGGTGACTGCGTATGTTTTCACAGGTCCCATGTACACCGTGAGCGACGCAAGTTACGTGAACCATTTTGGAATACAATATTTGCAGTGATTTGTCACTCTCTTTCTTATACGGTGCAGCTTCTGTTACGAACAACAAAACTTTCTCTCGCTTAAGTTCATCTGGCCAAGCAACCGCATTGAATCGTCAAAAAGCTGGGCAATGGTTGTTGAGTTTACTTTCTCCAGAACTTCGGACGTTAGTAGGTACCCTCGACCATATGCTCGCAACGGCCCAACAATCAGATTTGATATACATCGCCCTGCTTTGTCAGTCGTTTCATCGATGGATACAAAAATATTGTCGTCGCCAATTTCAGATCGGATTTTGTGGAGCACTTCGAGGTAACAATCTTCGACGTAATTTTTTCTTAGTGTAGACTCGTCTGGCATTTTTTTGTGTGTACTTCTCTATAAAATCTGGAACTCTGGACGATTGATTTTATACAACGGTATGTCACATACTCACAACATTCTTGTCATATCGCTGTAAAATTCATTTTTTTTCAGTTCCAGTAACAAAAAATGAAATCCTTTGAGTTTTTGGTTTCGGTTTTGTCTTTAAAGCCATTGCTTGCTGGTGCTTTACTCTTTTTATATGCTGTTCAATAGATTTTTTTTCATGGTTGACTCTTACACCACACAATTTGCACAAAAGGACCTTTCCGTCAGATGAAAAATAATCTGATCCAAATTGTAATACAAAATTTTTCAATTTTGTTTCCTCTTTACAAACCGTTTTAGGCATTTTAGCACTTTAATTGATTTCTTCCAGTTTAAAAAAAAACACTCCGAGATACAAGTAACGTCCATACAGAAAATAACTTCGAGTTACTGAGTTTCATTGTTTGTATTAGGCCATCGAGATTATTGTATTCGCAGACGTTTTTTCTCTACATTTTAAAGGAGTAACGGAGAAGATGCAACCACACTGAAATGTATTGCAAATGTATCGCATGTATATAATCGAAGGATTACATTTACAAAGAAATAACTATCCCATACAATGCAAACAATCTGTGTAAATACATTTGAATGCACCCGCGATCTTTCGCATTTGAATACAAACAAGAACTTTGTAATACAGTCAATAACGTCTGTGGTCACATAAAATTTAGAAATTTAGATATGCGTATTACGTAGTGCGATTAAGAAGCATGTTTGCGCAGATATATGTAAATATGTGCATTTTTCTAAAAAAAAATTTATAACTTTGAGAAAAGAGCAAAAAAGGCACCAACAGTAAAAAAAGGCAAAAGAAGGCAATAATGGTATAAAAAGGCAAAATAAAATATATATATATGGAATCAGAAGGACATAAAACGTGTTTGTGTAAAGTCGGTACTATCTTCCGATTAAGCAAAAAAAAAGAGGCAAAGTTAGCAAAATCCTATCTCTGGTCATTACCATCTTTGAATCGACGCAATACAAAATTTCAGGTTGATTCATCGATTAGTTTTGATTTGACAGATATTTGTATGAAAAGTATTTGAAAAAAGATTATTTATTATTATTATTTAAAGCTTCATTCAGTCCTTTTTAATAAGCTATGTGCATAAACAATAATTTCTTATTTTTAAGATTATATAAAACAAAATTTGCATTTACAATTTAAAATAAATTAAGTTTAAGTTAATTTTTAATTTTTTAATTTCCGAGTGTAAATTTTCTTTAAAAATTAAGATCATAAGCCTCCCCATATTTTTCCACTCCTCTCTATTCCTTGCAGTTTGTTGCCATCTTGAATTCATTCTCTGAAAATCATCTCTCCATCTAAATAGCTGTCTTCCCGCTTTCCTTTTACCATCTCTGGGATACCAGTCTGACAATCTTTGAACCATTTTTGAACTTTTTATTACATCTTAAAATTTAGTGATTTCTCTAATTCTGGTGTTTCCAATTCTTTGGTATGTACAATAGATATATGTAAAAGCGATCTTTCCTGCTCTTTGGTTAGCCTTTCAGATTTTGTATGTTCATACTCCAAGTTTAGGGGCCGTGAGTAGTGGAAGACTGCAGCGTCAAACACATACGTTCTTGGTGCCACACTTATCTTTGACTCAAATACGGATTTCGGATTCCACACATGCTTCCAGCTATTTGGAACTCTTCTTTGTATTTCTTTGCCCATTCTGTTTTTGAAATATGTAATTTGCCCCAAACGGATGTACTCCTGAATGTACTCGAGGTTGTGTTTTCCTAATTTAATTTCAATTTCAGCGCTACTGGTCATGAGCTTGGTTTTCGTCTGGTTCATTTCCAAGCCAAATAGCCTACATCCTTCCGATAGTTTTATTATTATTTCATCTACAATAGTTCATTCGGTACTCGTATTTCAGCAAAAAAAACTATGCCTTTTGCTAAGCTTAGGTTAGACAGTTTTCCTTCGTCTAGATGCCTAGGTTTCCAATATCGGTGCTTCTAAATATTTCATTTAGTAAAGCACAGAAAAGTGCTGGTGGAAGAGGATCTCCCTGTCTGACTCCTCTGTTTATCTTAAATTTCGTACCTTTAATCTCAGTTTCAATTTCTGATGTGCTGTTCTGATATAGGATTTTAAGGATTCTTATAATTTTCTGTGGGATGTCTTGATTTATTAACGCTTACCAAATTTTGACATGTTCTATAAAAGCTATGTAAATACAATTCGTTGTTGTATTCTACGGTTTTTTCTGCCAGCTGATCTATTGGTTGTACTCGTATGTTCTTTCTTCTTCTCAGTAGGCATTTGGCCTAGTAGAATTCGTGTCTTTTGTGTTCTGTTCATATTGGCGTGGACATTAAGGTCTTGCCCATGAACGTCGTGTTCACATTTTCATGGGGATGAAAGACTTTTTGACAAATGGAACAATTGAATCGGACCATTTTTAATTTTTAAATTTGAGCAGTTGGCTTGAAACATACCTTTTTTCCTCTTCTTTACACTTCTTTGCTCCAACCATTACGTAACCAGATCTCTCTTTTTTTTTATACCCTTTTACTGTTGCCGGGTCGCGGGAGGAAAGGTAGAAGGAGGAGAAAGGAAAAATTGTTTTTATAGTGGTTTGAAACTTAGGAGTGTTTGATTTCGATATTCGCTCTCCAGGGGTGGGAGTCCGAATAGAACGGAGAGTTTTTTCTTCACTCAGAGTGATTCGAAGTTTATAATTCGCACTATTTTTGTTGTGCTTGAAACTCTACAACAGCCAAATCTACGTGTCAGAGTTATGCCTTCACACGCAGAATTTTTCTGTCTGAGTTCCAATTACACAAATGAAAAACTTGAAAGACTTGTCATTCGAACCTTGACCCTCCGAGTGAGAAGCGATTGCTTCTTTACCTTTGTTCGACACTTCTGCATGAGTATGCCAATCACGTTCATGTTTCCCGAATCGGGTATTCAACATCGATTCCTCCGATTTACTCTACGTGTCTTCCCTGGAACGACCTTTTAATCTTATCTCCCTATCCGGACCGCCTCAAACTTATCAATATGAATTCGTTAGAAGAACGTAGGAATATTGCTGACATTCTTTCGATACGTCGACGTTGATTCTTCGATTTCAGAATCTAGAAACATTGAAAAGTTTTTATTATGATGTAAAGCTGGCATTTCTAATCAAGAGTTATCTTGGACTAATAAGGATCTTTAGAAAAGTTGGTGGCAGACAAGTTTATCTCCCTTCTGTATCTTAATTTCCTTTTCTTCTTTTCTAGAGCAATCTTAGTTGAGAGAAGTATTCTTTTGCTTTTTTTATTGCCTTATATTCTTTTAGATGATATTTCAGCATTTTCTCATCGAAATCTTAAAAGTCATCTGCTATGCGTTTCCTTATATCTTTCCGTGTTTTTTTAAGATTTCTCTTCTCATTTTCATTAAGGATCGGTTTATGACGAAGTTTTTTTCTGGTTGAACTTGAGATCTTATTGGATTTTTTGGGAGTGGCTTTACTTATATATGACGCATTTTATATTGCGTTATTTTTTTATAAAGCATTTTCAAATGTATCGTGTTAGATAAAGCAGAGTTCCAGCCCGAATTATTTTTTTCTTCATTTCAAACTGCATAGCATTGGTGTAAGATTGTTTACTTAGGTAACACAAAACACTTTTATTTTCTATGGGTTAAAATTATATATTTACATTTACTTAAAATAACTGATAAAATATGATTGTAAGATGTTTGTTGCAAAAACTGCCAGGATGAGAAGCCGGAAAAACAACTGCCCTCATGCTTCGAGTGCGTCCTTTTTATATCCGTCAAGACTGGTCGGCCATGGCTTCATAAATTCAGCACACGTACTTGTATGTTTCGGACCTTCGTTGTAACCTCTTTTTGTGACATCGTAAGTATTATTCGGCTTAACTTTCGTAACTTCATACGGCCCTAAGTACTTTGGCCTTAGTTTCAATCCACCTCCAAGCTGAGTCCTTTTGATGGCTACTACATCACCTTCCCTATATTTTGTGGCTGGCTTTGTCTAAGATTATAACTTTTCCTGTTCTCGTTTTGAGCCTTTATTATTTGTTTCTTAGCTCGTCCCTTTTATCGTTATAACTCGCGATTATTTCCTCCTCTATCAGCTCCTTTATGTGAAGGTCTTCTTTGGTGCGCATTCTTATTCCGACAAGTACCTCAAATGGTGTCAAACTGGTACTTCGGTTAAAGGTTCAGTTGATGGTTCGACAAACTTGTACCACTTAATTGGATCTTCGATACTCAGCTTAGACAACACGGATATGATGATGCGTTCGACCCGCCCATTTGCGCGTGGTAAACCGGTAGTGATTTTGATGTGTTTGATGTTCTCCAGTTTACAGTATTCTCGAAATTCATCCGAAGTAAAAGCGAATCCGCGATCTGAGATGATTTGAACCGTATTGCCAAATGTCAAGCTTTGCGTCCGTAATTTAGCTATTACTTCTTTGGCTGATGTAGACTTCATGGGATACAACCAACAGAACTTCGTGAAGAAGTCGATAACGACAAAGATATGGCGATACATTTTGCTTGTTGACTCCAAGGGACCAAGATGATCGACGTGGTATGTGTGGAGTGGCTCTTCTTCTTTATGTATTGGATGTAGTTCTCCTTCCTGTTTTCCTTGCTTTCTGTTAATTATGATGCATGGTATACAGTTAGCAATGAGTCTTCGTACTTTTTCATCAAGTTTGGGTATAAAATATTCTTTATTAATTAGCTCTATCGTTTTCTTAACAGCGAAGTGTCCTTTTTCGTATGCGCGTCTTATTATTTCCATCTGCGTGCCTCGTGGTATTACTAGCAGTTCAACGTCGTTTACCAACTTATACAAAACGTCGCCTTTCATAAAATATTCGTTGTAAGGTGACTTTTCTTGAAGAATTTCTTTAATGGTTATGAGGTCTTCGTCTTGCATTTGTAGTCGTTGTTTTCTGGTAATTAAACTATCATCGTTGATTATCATTACTGCATGCCTGCTAAGAGCGTCTACGTGTTTCATTTGTGAACCAGATCTATGCTCAACGACATAGTCATATTCTTGTAAAAACAATATCCAAGAGCAACTCGGGTACAGAAATCTTTTTTACCCAAAGTTTTAGCGAAGGCATTACAGTCGGTTATTATATTGCATTTGCTGCCTGTGTCAAATAGAGCTAACCACTTCCTATCTCCAATTTTTACTTCCTTGTTCATTATGTCATCGTTAGAATCCGCATGTTGCTTTTGGTATTGTCAACTTTTTTTGATATGCAATCTCTCGCAATGTGGCCAAACTTATTGCATTCGAAGCATTTGACACCCTTTTCTTTATCTCTGCAGTTTATGGATTTTGCTTTGCCTACAACTTGAAGTGTGGGTGGGAGCATATACCTGTAGGATTTAGTCCTTTTTATATTAATCTTCATCTCGCATGGGACCATACTTTCTTTTTGCAGAGTAACCTCTTTAATGTTCTTCTTCAGCTTTTTGTTATCTAGCATACCATCACCGTAAAGACCTTATATTAAAGGGAAATATTTCCTTTCTCCTCTTCCAAAAGTTTTTCTCCATATAAACGCGTACTCGTTTCTGCCAGATATAAAATTTATTTTTAATCACTTCATCAAATTTTCTCCGTGTTCCTTCTGTTGATAAATGTGCAAATGTTTAAATCTGTAATTTGAGTTACTCTCTTTTTTTTCTTTTTTTTTTTGTATTGTTTTGCTTCCACATCGTTATTACGGGCGATTTCAAAAGACACAATTCTGGGTGGCTTCGACATTCTGGAAAATAACTTAACCCATCTTGTAAATGAGCTCACGCGAATACCAGACGTTGATAGTCATACCGCCAACACCATTGACTTGTTTTTAACTTCTCACTCTAACAAATACAAAGGCGATGTGCTATTCCCTCTAGGCTCGTCAGACCACTGTGTCATTTCTCGTACACCGACCATACAGTTAGAGAGAAGATTCCTAAAAGAATTGTATGGCAATACGAGAAAACCAATTAGAGCTGACTTAATAGCTTCTTTAGGAATTTTACCTGGTCATCATGTTTCCTCTATAACGACGTGGGTGCCGGTACTGATATGATCACAGACAATATTCCCTTTGGAATGAAATCCTTTATTCCTCATCGGATGAAAAGTATCAAATCAAAAGAAAAGGCGTGACACCGAAAAGTGGAACCAAAGCGTACATCAATCTGGCGAAAGCAAGATAGTTGTACTTGATATTTCTAAGGCATTTGACAGAGTTTGGCATCAGGCTCTTTTGTCGAAAATGCGTGCATTTGGGATCGACGACTCTCTTCTTCAATGGATTAGAAATTACCTTTCGGAACCTTCAATTCAAGTTGTTTTGGACGGTTTCAAGTCTGATATTCACAAAATAAATTCTGGTTTGCCCCAGGGCTCTGTTCTGTCTCCGACACTCTTTTTAATTTTCATTAATGATCTCTTGACTGCTACTTCTAATACAAAATATTCCTTTGCTGATGACAGTACTCTCTGCTTTTCATATTCGGTTCCGGATTCACGGCCCTGCTCTTCGGCTGTAGAATGAGAACGGCAGCGTATGCTAAGCTCATTAAATTCCGATATCAACAGCATAACCAATTGGGGAACTATCAACAGAGTGGAATTTAAGGCTTCCAAAACACAATGCTGTCTGCTGTCGTCAAAGCGATATTTAAACACCCAGCCATTATCCATGAATGGCACTTGCATCGTCGAAACCGAAAGACTTTCTATTCTCGGTATGTGTGTCAATGACAACTTACGTTGGAATGACCACATATTTGATGTCGCCGAAAATGCTGCGAAATGTCTAGGTTTCCTGAAGCGATGTAAGAAATATTTTACCCCCTCTGATCTGGCCTCAATATATAAGGCAAATTTGGAGTACAACGCCCACATCTGGTCAGGTGCTCCTAAAACATATCTGCACCTGCTTGATAGGATTAAAAACCGTGCGATAAAACTTATTGATGATACTAATATCAGTCAATCAATGGAGGGTGTCCACCGACGAAATGTCTCGTGTCTCACTTTGTTTTATCGCTATTTCCACCACCAGTGCTCCACTGATATCGCCAGTAGCATTCCGCCCATTCAAACTTTCAACCGTAACACCCGTCTCGCTATGAATGCTCATCAGTATACCCTCAAGCACGTTTTCGGTCGTACTCTAAAATATCGTTATTCGTTCCTAAGCCATACAACTCGCTTATGGAATGCCCTGCCGATCTCTGTATTTCCTGGTCGTTATAACTTGCAAACATTTAAGAACAATGTACATCGGTACCTCTTTTTTCTTCCTCCTTAAATTTCCTTAAGGGTACTCAAACCCCTTGAGCGCGCGCTGATTATAAAAAAAAAAAATCTGCATCTGCTAGATAGGATTCAAAGCCGTGCGATGAAACTGATAGGTGATACTTATACCAGTTAGCCAATTGACACCTACGAACACGACGTAATTTCTCCTGTCTCACTTTATTTTATCGTTCGTGATTCGTTCCTAAGCCGTACTCGCTTATGGAATGCCCTGACGAGCTCTATATTTCCTAGTCATTATAACCTTCAAACATTTAGAACCAACGTTAGTCGGTTTCTCTCTTTCTTTCCTCCCTAATTTTCCATCGCCTGCGCTGTGTGCAAGCATTTTAAGGGTACTCAAATTCCGTTAAGCGCGCGTAAATTATATAAAAAAAATCTTTGTTTTCGAGATTCTGTGTGTCTAAGCTATTTAGACTTGGTGTGTGTGTGTGTGTGCGTGAGAGGGTTTAATTTTCTCTTATTTCTTTGATCTTGCCTAATGTCGTTTTCTCGGCTATCATTCGAAAATTTGTTTACTAATTGTTAATTTTCTCTATGTAAGATATTAGCTTCTTAAAAATTGTTCATCGAAGTTTAACCTCTTTGCAAATTTTGCTTTTGTTTTTTGGTGGATTGTAGAAGCGTTGAATTTGTCTTTTCATTTTTTGACATTGGTTCTTCTTCAATTGATACGTATGGGAAAGGATACCTATCCGCTTTTTTTTAATGCAAACCATCTATTTCAAGGATGAGATATATCTCCGAATTTAAACGTGATCGTATATCTGTATTTGATGTACAGCGCCTAATCGCCTGTCAGACGTGATTACTGAGAAACTTTTTGAAATGGTCCGTGACATTATTCTTGTGGATCGCCGAACGGAAGTGTTGAAGTAGCTGATACCATATGCGTATCTTACGGAACACCAGTCAACATTTTATACGAAAATTTCGAAGGAGTGTTTGGAGTTCTTTAAACTTAATCCGCCTGCAGGAGCTTTTTTATGAAGTTGTCACCGTTGACGAAACCATTAGTAAGGGACAGAGAACAAGTGGCAATCAAAACAATAGGTTATTCCAAGCGAATTTTCTCTGAAGAAGGCATGGTCATGGCTACGATGTGTTTGGGATTCGAAAGGAATAATCCTCATTGACCTTTTCAAGAAAGGAAGCAAAATCACAGAGCAGTACAACAGTGAATTATTGGATTCATTTGATAAGAAATGTTTTTTTTTTTCTTACCTTTAAGTATAGTAAGTAAATATTTGTAAAGAAAATGTGAATAAAGTCGAAAGACATAGTTATAAGAATTTAAAGTAGCTTAGAGTGCCTGCGTGGGGCCAGTAAGTTAGTATAAGATTGTAAGTAATTTTAAGCTAGCATTTAAGCATTTTTTGTTAGTATGTAAGAGTTAGTGATTAAGAAAATAAAATGCATTTAAAACTAACTTGATAAGAAATGGACAAATACCCGACCCATTTGTCAAAGAAAAATGTGCTATACTACAACAACAACACACCAGCTCACTCATGTAGAATCACCGAGGCAAAATTGCATGAATTATGGTACGAATTACTGACTTCAAATCGTTGCTCGTACTAAAAATATTGATCTTAAACAATGAGGTCATCTGCGAGACAGAACTCTATTTTGAAGAGTTCGCAAATCAAATTTTTTTTTGATGGTTTCCTATTACTGGCACTTGGTGATCCACCGTCGTATATTGGGTTGTACCACATGAAATGTCCGATCAAATATTCCTTTTTCGTAGACGTGCTGACTTTTTGAGGCAATGAAATCGTCAAAGGCTTTTATGACCTCTGCTCGGTTTCGGAAGACCTTCTGCCGGCAAAATGAATCCAGATTGCGTAACAGATGGTAACCCGTTGGGGAAATATTAGGAGAGTACGGGGATTCAGAAGAATTTAAAATCCCAACTGCAACAGTTTTTGCACCGTTACTTGTGAGGTATACCAATTTGGCATGCAATATGTCGATTTTCTCACAATATTTGATAGCGTTTATCGTTTCTCCTGGTTGAAGAAATGAAAAGTGGTTTGGTCCTTTCGATGTCCACCAAATTGTCACCATAACCTTTTTTGGGTGAAGATCGGGTGTGTGTTTGGTTTTTCATCTGCATCCAACCACACTCTTTTACGATTATCATACAGTATCCACTTTTCATCACAGTGACTACCCGATGCAAAAACGGTTCAATTTGGTTCCTCAATGTAAGCGATGCTCAGATTTCCAGGCGCCGTAGTTTTTGGGATTCGTTTAGTTCATGGGGTTCCCACTTATCGAGTTTCTTTATTTTTCCTATGAGAGAAAGGTATTGACTTATTGTCATTGGGGATATTCCCATGCTTTGTCCAATCTCCGGCACTGATTTCGTTGGGTCCGCATCCACCATTGCTCTTAAAACATCGTCGTCAACTAACGTTTCCGGCTTTTCACGTGGTTCATTTTCGAGGCTGAAATCTCCCGAACAGAACTTTCCAAACCAACGTCGTATAGTGCGTTCGTTTACCGCTACAACCTCAAATGCGTCATTAATGTTTTTCATTGCAAATGATGCATTATGTCCCATTTTAAATTCGTAAAGGAAGAGGGTTCGAATTTGAACTACTGACAGCATGGTAAATAATTCCTACAAAAAAATAACGGTATTTGTAACGAATTCTAAAATTCTCACACATCAAGCACACGTACCGCTTTATTTTATGAAAAAAAAAATGTAGCGTTCTAGCACAAATGCTCACTCGAGAACTTCTTATTTCCGACTGAGCGAAAATCATGAGGTAGGTACATTTCATGTGGTACAACCCAATACAAGTAATTGTACAAAATTTTAAAAGATTGTTAGCCTGTGAGTTTAGCACACATTTTTTAAATAACGCGTTACCATGTCTTTACATATACTTTTGGGATACCGTCTATCCGCAATATTCTTCGTAAATATTGTAAAAAGCTAAAATGTTTTTTTTTTTGTTTTCTGGAGAGTGAGAACTAATTTTTTTTCCAGTACATCGCGAATTTCACTCACAATATTGACTTCCAAGTCAATACTTCCTGAGTTATTCGCATACACCAATGTCTTCAGGTGGACCAGGCCCCAATTAAGAGGCTCATTTCACGAAACCACCTTCTCGTGATTTCAATAAGTCCGATGATATGAGCAAACGTTGTTGAAAACGGCGATGAATTGACAAATTCTTCGGGACGCACAGTACAATGTCGTGCTGTCGTACTTTGACAAAGTGGGTTTTAATATATCGATAGTTCAAGAAATTGCTTGCTTAGATAGACTACTTATTGCTCACGTAAAACAAATTTACTTAATATTTTTCAAAGAAATTTCCACGACACGCAAGTGTTATTATGGCGTCTTTTCATGGTGACATCTTACTTAACAGTTATCCCTTTATTACTCAAAGAAAACCCCAAAATCCTTTATAACCAGATATTAGCCCGCTACATTATCAACTGGATCGTTCTAGGTTTGTCACGTATTGTAGATAGGTGGCCTGTGACTACGAGCTCTTGTGGTTTGGTCCACTGTATTAAAATTTGGGTTTTATCCCGGAACCTTAACGAAAAGTGTCAGTTCAATTTGACTTAAGCTCACCGAAAAAAGCCACAGCAAGTGCTGAACAGATTAAGTTTCATCTTCATTCTGTAACTTCTGCAGTAGTCGATAGGCAACACTAAGAGACGTTATGCAAGAATACCAATGGCACTAACTAATAGAAACGTCAGACATTAATGTGAGCCGTGTTAATGATTCCGATTGATTTTGCCATTGGGTTCTAGCCGTTGTGCATGTAACCAATGTGGTTCAGCATATAGTGGCTCTACTAATTCTTACATCACCAAAGAATTTCTGACTAGAGTCTTACGCAATACTTATTAATGGGACAGCATGAAAGATGATCGTTGTGACTCCTTTGGTGATAGTATTGTACATTGTTGTCTTATCCACCTTCTATGTTACTCGTATTTGGTTAGGATACAAACAAAATGCTCATATGACGGTGGAGACCTTAATCATTGATATATTGGTTTACAGTGTTAAACAGTTACTGGATGTAACTACATCTGTATCAATTTCCTTTAAAAGTAGTTCAGAATCTAGGTCACTCCGAAGTATTTTGTACTCCATAGCAACCAATCATTGCGCCTTTACCTTGTACCGCCCAACCGAAAAACGTGTTTACTACTAACGCACTTTCAGGCATACTCAACTTCCAATAATTATCCTGTCCGATTGAAACATTAATTATTTTTCATATACCTCCTCACATACAATTTCAACTTGTCGACAGTTAGTTTGGAGCGCGTTTTTTTTGTGTTATCAAAAAATGGAATGATACGCAATGGTTTTACATCGAAAAGTGATAAATTACGTTTTGTGATTAGCTCTTTGGAGACATATGTTCGCTGACTACCATTCTCCATTATCAATAGAGTGAGCAAACATGGAATGTTGTTGTACGGTGCACTCAAAATTACCTTTGCTGTTTGTAAAAAACTTGTTGATCGCGGATGAAACTTCATTGTTGTTGGTTGTTGTTTTTTTGGCTGACACTGAAACTCTGTGGTGGCGAAAGGTGATAAGTGCGTACAACCACATGGATCACACTTTATCCACTGACTTTTACAAAATTTCGGACTATGATTTGGCTTAAGGGGTTAAGGACTTGAGGCGCACTTGCACGTAGGCGTGCAAATGACTGGAGGACAAATGACTCAATATTTCAGAAACGACCTTGTATACATATATTTTAGCCCATCTTACAAATTTACAGTGCAGGATTTTAAGAAGTACAAAGTTTTATGTTTTAGTTTTTGTTTCTTTTTTCAACGTTTTTTTTACGAATATTTTCAGCATAAAGTACAAAGTGCGTTGAATTTTAAAACTCCGTCCACAAAGTAGTTTTCCAGTGATGCTACCAACATAATAAGACAAGAATCATAACTCTAGCATTTGTAGTTTTGAAGATAATGGGGCAAAGGTGGAAAAAAATTATACCTTTCAAGATGCGAGAAAAACTAAAAGCGTATTTTTGTTACTAAAAAAATAAAAACTAATAATTTTTTTTAATATGTTTATATCTACAATAAATAAATAAAAAGATAAAAGTAATGAATTCAATGAACAAAAATAGCCACATCTTGGAAGGGAACTAAGGAGATCGGAGGCAATGGGATCCGTGGTCTGTGAGGTAGCACGCCGCATCGCGTCCTTCGTGGTGTTATGCGTTGCTCCCCCACTTTGATTTAAATTTTAAACCACTTATAGAAGTCAGAAAATGATGCGGCTTGTCGCATTCAGTTCCATATTGAGTCTATATTATTAAAATGGAATTTAAAAAAAAGAATAGATTTTGGGGTCAATCCTAAAATTCTTACCCAATCAAAACATCAGAAGCACCTACCATCTTTCATAAAAAGAGCCTTCTTACTTTTCACTGATATCTTAATTTTTCGTTGCATGAGCACCACTTTTGCGAAAAACACATTCATCTCTGGATTTATCTCGGGTTTAAGTGCATAGTTCAGCCACTGTACTTTGATTGTGGAAATATTTTTGCTGAAATGTTTGTTCTCCTGTTTGAGGTCAATATTTCTTTCGTTCTGTAAGCTGGAAAATCTCCAAGGCTTCAACTCCATATTTAAGAAATAAAATAAGATCATCAAGAGGGCCGTTTCTTGGATTGTTTCTTACTTGGATTGTTTCTCCGCTTCATTGCCACTAGAATTAATAGTCTTCACTGAGGAAGAATAGGAACAAAGTTTCTGCCTGAAGGCACAATAAAATAAAAAATTGATTCTTAGTTGTGGGCAAGGCACTGAGAGGTGTCAGCTTGTCGATTCCCAGTGTTGTAACTGTTTCTACACATCAATTGCGCTTATTTTACCTCCAAGTGGTAAAAATCAGATACTGGTGGATGTCTATCCGGACTCGACTTGCCAAACTTATAAGGGCGAGTGCCGACCCGCAGACAAAAACAGAAACACTGTAGACGGTATAGTGAATGAATCAACGGTAAAGTAAAATCCCGGAATACAACAAATAAGACCTTATCCGGGCTACCCCGAAATATTTGGACCTCAGGCCGATAACGATTTCTGAGACTAAGTCAGAGTCTTGGAAAAGAGATGGTGGTGGATGAGCCCTTAATAAACTAACGGGTTACTGACTTCGCTCTAACAGACCCCTCGTCCTAGGGGTATCTACGAGTGTAATGGA
The DNA here is from genome assembly GCA_949129095.1 of Volucella bombylans. Taxonomy (NCBI): domain Eukaryota; kingdom Metazoa; phylum Arthropoda; class Insecta; order Diptera; family Syrphidae; genus Volucella; species Volucella bombylans. The sequence continues at coordinate 314,092,833 of OX422140.1, read as the reverse complement.
ACTGGCACTCCAGGTTAGGGGTTGTGCTATCGGGGTAACTGCCCGGCTGTGTGAAAAAAAAACACAGCTACGAAGCAACAAGAAGCCTCGGATACAGACGGATCAGTTGACGACGACCTTTGGATATGTACGTGGAGTGTTAGGTTCCTTAGGCCACTTGCAACCGAACAGCTAGTGGAGATCCTGGAGAAATGCGACATTTACTACGGCAAAAGTAGCGGCTATATGCATGTGGATTTGTTGTAAGAGGAAGACTTAGACAAGAAGTCTGGAGTCTTAACAAGCGCCTCGTAACAATCCGTATTAAGGCTAAACTTGCCAACACAAGTCTTATATGCTCGCGAGGACTTGGTGATTTCCTGATCAATCAACTGTCAGTCAGATTGACCACATTGCGATCGCCGCAAAGTACTCCAGTATTATGGATGTCCATAGGATGTGACGAAGTTTGACGTCGATCCCAAGAGTTCGCCAAATACTTTTCCGATCGAGTTAATGAAGTATTGAAGACCAGTCGCAACATTGCAGAAAAGCCATCAGAGATGCCACCTCTTATGTCCTGGGTTCACTCAGCCACCATAACGAAATCCATGGTTTGACGACGAGTGCCAGCAAGCACATGCAGCAAACCAAGAGGTAAACAAAGCGGCGTTGCATAGAAGGACTATAGTTAATCACGAGTTCAACGAGCAGAAGAGTAGAGATGAACACCGGCTTTTCAGGAGGAAAAGGGAGGAGGATTAGAAGCGCCATATTTAAGCTTAATCCCAACAAACTGGTGGAGCGGACGGGCTGACTGCCCAGCTCTTCAAAGCGGCAACACACTTCTCTTTTGAACTGCCGATATAAGTACCTCCGTAACGATTGGTTTTCCGCATAATAATGCGGGCAAAATCAAACCAGTTTGATTTTAAAACAATGCGTGCGGTGCAGGGACATAGCAATTCACTGTTTCCCGCAATGTCGTGTTTACGTTGGACATTTACATATCTTAACATTAAGTTGATTTTGTAATCTGCCCGCATTAAACGCACCGCATTGCACGTACTTACGCTGGACACAGCGTAACTGTTCCATATATCGCCGAAAAATTCGGGGGAAACTAGAGATTCTAAACGGCGATCGTTAGTACTCAAATAAGCCAAATTCAGTGTTATTAACACAGACCTTTTTGGAATCGTCTTCAAGAGGAATCTGCAAGTAGGCGTCTGACAGATCATGTTATAATTTGGATGATCACTGTTTTAACCAGCTTCATCTTTACATCCAAAGGAAGAAAATGTTTGCAAATGGATAGACCTCGAAGTGAAGCATATACCTTCGATAGAACGCTATTTATATGATCATTTTAAGATAAATAGCTATTAAATATAATACCCAAGATCATTGCTTTGGAGACATTTTCCATTTCTGTAACAATTAGTAGAATAGGCGGGAAATATTCAACATTGGGAGCGAGTTTATACATGAAAATGGCCTTTGTTTTGGCAGGATTTAACAAAAGCTCATTTTCTAGTACCCAGTTAGCAATAGCAGCTATACCGTGGTTAATTTTTTTAACAGAATCCTCAAGAAGACCCAAGAGAAGATTAAGGTATAATTACACATCATTCGCATAGACAGTGGGACAGAGCAAATAGAAAATCTTTAATAAATATGGAAAACAGTAGAGGGTCTAGGATTGATCGCTATGGGACACCGCAAATTAACGGAAGAAAGCAGAATAATAAACGATTATGTGATACAGCTTGAAATAACACATTATAAGTTTATTGTACGTGTTAGAAAAATTAAATAAATTCGAAAGCTTTTTCCATAAAATTGAGGAGATTACTGAGTCAAATGCTTTCGAAAAATAAAGTGACAATTGTGTGGAGATCTTTATCTAATATATATTTTGACGGATGTCCTCAGATACTTATAATAGAGCGGTTATGCAACTAAGATCTGATCAAAATCCAGAACGAATTGGGCAGATAAGATTCTCAGACTCAATGTACACTTTTATTTGATGGCTATATTCATTAGTTTTATTATATCTTTCTTTTAAACTGGTATCATTTTGGCCTGTTTCCATTGATTGGGATAGCTCGAGGTAGTGATAATATGGTTAAAATGTAAGCGTGAAAAAATGTAAGGTGCATTTTTATGTACGATGTGATCGCGCCATAAGAGTTTTTCCACCGACAAGAGAAGGAGAGTTTAATAAACGGCGTCGGGACTAATTACATTTGACGAAAGACGATAAGGGTGAATAGGTCGGCTAGCAGAACGCAATAAAGTGTCCTTTCTTTTGTTCTTTGTATTTCTTGTAAACTTGTATTTTTTGGATTGAGATAACAAATAGCGGGTGCGAAAATTTATCTGTAGATGTTGATGAGCTCACGATGCAACAGATCACAGAAACGCTGAGAAAATACAGTTTATCGTTAAGTGGCAGTAAATCTGAATTGCGGGAAAGGCAAAGAAATTTTCTGTCAGGAAAAACAACCGATGAAGTGGACAACGACGACGAAGATGAAGAGGAAGATGAAATTGATTCCATGACGGTAGCCGAACTCAAGGAGAAACTGCAAGATTTAAATTTAAAGAAGACAGGTAAGAAATCTGAACTTCAGTCCAGATTACGTGCAGCTCTAACTCAAAACAACGTGGATAGAGGAGCATCGATTGCTAGAGAAATAAACGACGATGACGATGACGACGATAAAAATGTTCCAGTTTCAACTGGCTCTGCTCGACAAAAACAATATTTCCATACATCGCCGCTCACATTTAAGGACGTAGAAGAAGCTCTGGAAATATTCTCCGGTGAAGGATCACAGAATGTACACCGCTGGATTACAAACTTTGAAGAAGCAGCAGAAATGTGCGCTTGGTCGGATGCACAATAAGTAATTTATGCCAAAAGACTTCTCCGTGGATCGGCGAAACTTTTCATCACATATGAAAACAAGGAGGTAAGTTCATGGAATAGCATTAAAAGAAATCTTACTGCAGAATTTTCAGAAAACATGAACAGCAAAGAAGTCCGCAAACTATTGTCTAGCGTACGTAAAAGAAGCGAAGAGACGTAACAGGAATACATTTATCCTGTATTAGAAGTCGCTAGCCATGCCAACATGAAACTAGAATCAAAAATCCAATACATTGTAGATGGCATTCAAGACGATGACGTAAGTAAAGCAATTTTGTTTGGGGCGGAAACAATTAAAGAACTGCGAAAGAAATTCAAATTGTATGAAGCATTTAAAAGTACGACTAAACGAAAATCCATAGACAAACATCGTCCAGTAAAGCAAACAAGCATTCAACAGATAACAAACCGATCGTCAACTGTTAAGAGATGTTTCAATTGCGGCACCGTGGCTCATCTGAGTAAAGACTGTCCAAACAAATATAAGGGAACAAAATGCTTTGTGTGTAACAACTTCGGGCATCGTGCTAAAGAATGTAAGGTAGCAAAGAAAAACTGTTCAGCGATATCGTCAGGAAGCCATAATTTTTTTAAAGAAGTGAAAATACATGGTAAAGTATACAACGCATTAATTGATTCGGGAAGTGATGTCCACCTCACAACTCCAACTATGTACATTCAACTGGGTTCGCCAAAACTCACAACGAAGCTGACAAAATTCCAAGGAATTGGTTCCGAGCAAATGCAGACGCTTGGAAGTTTCAAAATAGAAGTCAACGTTGATGGCATTCCGATTGAGCTAGAAATTCATGTCGCTCCTGAAGGTATTATCCCTTATCCTTATCAACTCGTTTTCGGTAGTGGTCTGACTTATGCTGTCGAAGTGCGTCTTAAGCAAGGCAAAGTAGAATGCGTAAAAAATACAGCCTTCAGAAAAAGATTCTGTACAATTAAATGATGAAACTGATCATGTTCATAAAATATTCAACATCAATGTGTGTTTAGATAATCCAGAGAGCGCATCTTTCAAGCATGTTCGAAACCCCATTCATCGAATACACCAATGATATCTAATATCTAATTACAGTGCACATAAAACAGAAGACACTGGCGTCAAGATGCGTATCATATTAAAAGCCGATGAATCTATTTTTCAACGTTTCCGAAGACTTTCATGTGAACAACGCTTGCAGGTCAATGAAATTGTTGGAGAATGGACCAGGGAAGGAGTTATTCGTGCAAGTACGTCTGAATATGCAAGTCCGATTGTTTTGGTGAAAAAGAAGAATGGAAAAGAAAGACTTTCTGTGGACTATCGTCTACTTAACAAAAAAATTATTCGCAACAGATATCCATTACCCCTGATTGAGGACCAAATCGACCGTTTACAGTCCGCAAAAATATTCAGCACGTTAGATCTACGAAATGGATTTCATCATGTACCAGTGGAAGAAGACAGCATCAGATACACAGCTTTCATTACACCCGACGGCCACTACGAGTTTTTGAAAGTTCCGTTTGGATTGAGCAATTCACCTGCAGTTTTTCGGCGTCATATCAGAGCAGTATTCATTTCCCTAATTGCAGATGGTACAGTGCTATTGTATTTAGATGACATCATTATACCTGCAAATAATGAAGAGAATAACTTGGAGAAACTTCAGCGAGTTTTTGAAAAGGCAAGTAAAAATGGAATCGTTTTTAACTGGCAAAAGTGTTTTTTTCTCCACAGCTGTATAGAGTACTTGGGCTACGTAATAGAAGAAGGAAAGATAAGACCCTCCGAGAAGAAGACGCAGGCTGTAGAAAACTTTCCAACGCTAACAAGTGTTCAAGCCGTTCACAGTTTTTATGGATTAGCCAGCTTATTCCGTAAATTTGTTCCAGGATTTGCGACAATTGCTCGACCCCTAACAATTTACTGAAAAATGATGTCAAGTTCGAGTTTGGTCCAGAACAAATGCAGACATTCCAGCAGTTGAAGTTAATTCTGACGAACGCTCCAGTATTAAGAATATGTCGCAGTGGAGCAGCAACCCAACTTCACACTGACGCTTCCAAACAAGGACTAGGAGCTATTTTGCTACAAGAAGATTCTGAAGATAAATCGTTGCATCCAGTCTACTATGCAAGTTGGACGACAACGCCAGCTGAAGAAAAGTACACTTCGTATGAGCTCGAGATCCTTGCTGTTGTGAAAGCCCTTAAGAAATTTCGCATTTATTTAATTGGCATTCCTTTTAGATCGTTACAGACTACCAAGCATTCGCTCTCACTATGGCTAAAGCAGATATAAATCTACGAGTTGCACGTTGGGCACTAATGCTTGAAGAATTTCAATACACAATCGAACATCGACCAGGAACATCAATGCGTCATGTGGATGCTCTCATTCGAAATCCCATATCTGTGTGTGTGATTGATAAGGCCATGGATTTCATATCAGTTCGTATACCAAGATGACCAGGAAGTAAAAGACATTATAAAAAACGTACTGAAGGGAAACATAAAAGATTTCGTTCTAAAGGTTAAGATACTTTATCGAATTTATGAAGGAAACATGTTACTTGTTGTGCCAAAATTGATGCAGTTCGAAGTAATAAGGCAACCACACGAGCAAGGACATTTTGCTTGTAAAAAGACAGAGCATCTTATTCTTCAAGAGTTTTGGTTCCCTCAGATGCACGTTAAGGTTGACAGATTCATCAATGCGTGCATCAAATGTTTACTATCGGAAAAGAAGAAGGGGAAAGCCGAAGGATTTTTGCATCCAATCGAAAAGGGTGATCGGTCTCTTGAAACGTATCATGTGGATCATTTATGGCCGATGATGTCGACAAAAAAATGCTACAACCCCATCTTCGCCGTCGTCGATTCGTTTTCGAAATTTACTTGGCTCTATCCGACTAAATCAACTACAAGTGGAGAGGTTATTGTACGCTTAAGAAGTCAATCAGCTATTTTTGGTAATCCAAGACGTATCATTTCCGATCGAGGGTCAGCATTCCGATCAAAACTTTTTGAAGAATACTGCCGTGAAGAAGGTATCGAACATTGTATGATCGTAACCGGAGTTCCTCGTGGTAATGGGCAAATTGAACGAGTGAACCGCACAATTATTCCGGTTTTAACTAAAATGACTGCAGACAAGATCGATCACTGGTATAAATTTGTTCCGCGCGTACAACAGTATATATACAACAGCTTCTTATTCACGAAGTATTGACACGTCGCCGTTCGAACTAATGATTGGACGAAAGATGCGTGTTAAAGAAGATTTTCACTTAAAGGAAATCATTGATAAGGCAATCTCGCAACTCTACACTCAAGCACGAATGGAATTAAGATCGAAAGCAGCCAAACAAATTCAGAAACTTCAGAAAGAAAATCAAAAAACGTTCAACAAAAACCGAAGAGAGTCAACTCTGTACCAAGTTGGAGATGTAGTCGCTATTCGTCGCACGCAATTCGGACCTGATTTGAAGCTTAGTGGTAAGTTTTTAGGGCTATATGAGTTAGTCTCTAAGCTGAGAAATGATCGTTATCTGGTGAACAAGATGGGTGAACATCAAGGACCTAATAATACGAGTACCTCTGCCGATAACCTGAAGCTGTATTCGCAATTCCAATACGTCGAACCGGATGAAGACGGAATTGATAATTCTTTAGTAGAAGGCATCGAGGACGATGCTCAAGAGGATGGCCGATTGTAGGATGTGATCGCGCCATAAGGGCTTTTCCACCGACAAGAGAAGGAGAGTTTAATAAACGGCGTCGGGACAAATTACATTCGACGAAAGACGATAAGGGTGAATAGGTCGGCGAGCAGAACGCAATAAAGTGTCCTTTCTTTTGTTCTTTGTATTTCTTGTAAACTTGTATTTTTTGTGTGTTATTTCATTGAATTATTAAAACTGGATTACTTGGTTTCTTACTTGGATTGTTTTTTTCCTATATTTATGAGGTCAGGGTGGATGTCGTCGAGGCCTACATATTTTGACTTAATTGCGAAGATAGCTTTCCCGACATATAAGGGGTCAACAGCGGAAACAGTAAAAGCATCGTCATAAGAAGTAAATGTTATATATTATATGTCGGTTGTTACTTTTACTTAAACTAGCATGCAAGTTAACACCAAAAATCTCCAAATACTATAACAACACGCGCAACCAAAATTCTCACAGTGTCATTAGACACCCAACATGCGCAGCAGTATTATCATGTGCAGTCTGCACTCACAGGTGTAATCAAACACCTTGTTTTGCACACTGCAACGTTCATGCACCGAACATGCTCCATCGTCATGTTGCTGACTCGACATCTCACGACTGTGAGAAAATAATTTCAAACATTGGTTTCATTATAATTATAAGTTAAGCTTAAGTCTAGTTGTAATTTTGAATTCAATAAAGAAAGAGGTTCCAACATCTAAAAAAAAAATTTTTTTAAAGAAAACATTAATATAATGTTTTAATTGGCGCCCGAGCAGGGACCCAGTTATTCTAACACATAAAAACGCAAAACGCCCTCAAGTAGTGCCGCGTAAAGTACAGTCGCGAACCGTAAAAAAGTGTCGCGAGCCGCAAACGCCCTCAAGTAGTGCCGCGGTAGTGCTGTGTGAAGAAACTGTGGTCCAAACATAAAAACGGAAATAAAAAATAAAAAAAACCGTTTTGAACCCAAGTGCAGTGTTGAAACTGTAAGACGATCGTAAGAAAATCGCTTACAAGCCCCGAAAAGAGGAGAGAATCCGAAAAAGTGTACACTGAGGATCCTAAGTAGCAGCCGCAAAAAGGAGGAAATCCAAGTTACCGTCGGGGGACACGATGAAACTATTATTATTAGCGTAAGAAATTTTTACTTGTAACCAATTTCAAAATAGCTCTAAGAATTTTATAAAATCAGTTTTAGTTTAAGAAAGAAACTCTTTCCATACAAAAGCATTTACTTGTTAGAAACTCTTTCCATATAAAAGCATTTACTTGTTATTAATTATAATATAAGCCTAGTAGAGTTTTATAAAAGTGAAACACGTTAAAGTTATTTTTTAAGAGTTACGTTTAAATAACATTAAGTTCTTATCTGTACATATTTCCATTTGAAAACAAGAAGCGTTCAAATTAAATTTTTAAAATGGCTAATGAAAATCCAATTCGACCATCCATCCTTAATCCCCAACAAAACCCTAATCAACAAGAGCCAAATGCCACACCGGTACTTCATACATTAATCGCATCTATCGTAACTGAGATATTAAATAATCAAGGCCCAAGATTAATACAGAATATTCTAAATCCTTACGCAGACCTTGCTCATGGCACCGATCAAACAATCGATGCTCATCACCGAGGCAACTTATCAGACCTCGATAAAATACCGGATGTTGTCCGCTGTCTCAGAGAATTCTCTGGACAGCCTGGTGAATTTAGCTCTTGGAAGAAGAGCGTTGATAGGATTTTACGCTTATATGAAAATTCGAAAGGGACTCCAAAATATTTCGGAATCCTTAGTGTCATACGAAACAAAATTGTCGGCAACGCCGACGTTGCACTCGAATCATACAATACCCCTCTAAGCTGGGAGAGCATTTTGCGCTGCCTAGAATTACACTATGCAGACAAACGCGATATGGGCACACTGGAATACCAGTTAACTTCCCTTATACAAGGCAACAATTCTATTCAAGAATTTTACCAGCAAGTATACTCTCATTTATCCTTAATCCTGAACAAAATATCGTGTATGAATGTTGGCCCTGAAGCACTTTCACTCTTGACGCAGACTTACAGGGATAAAGCCCTGGATACTTTCATACGAGGATTGAAAGGGGATCTGCCCAGATTGCTCGGCATACGTGAACCAGCCGACCTACCCCAAGCACTTTATCTATGCCTTAGGCTAGAAAACCAAAATTACCGAACCAATTACGCAAACAACCAAGGTAAAAAAGTAAATCCGAACTACCCTCCACCTCTTCCTCCTCGTAGGGATAACCGATACCCTTCGATGCCCAGACAGCAAATGCCGTTTTACCCTCAAATCGCATACATTCCGCAACCCACTAGAAACTCAGGTTTTAATCAACAACCCAGGAATTATAACCAACAACTACCTAATTTTAATGTCCAACGTCAAAATTATAACCCGAACCAACCCAGACACCAAGTAAATCAGAATCACGGAAATTTTCCTCAACCACCACCAAGGCCACCGCATAAAGGAGAACCTATGGAAACATCTACCATGGGAGTAAACTACATGAACAGACCTCAAGGAAATGGACCAGTAGCACAAAAAAGGCCATACATACCATCTCAACAAAATATCCCCCAAAAAATGCAAAGGAACTTCCATCTAGATACGTATTCCCAAAATCCATCTGATCAATACAGTATTGATATCGCGAATAATCCTGAACAAGAATTTAACCCATATGAGATGCAAGGAAATTTTAACGTAGACACGTCTTTTCAAAATGAACTTACCCAATACAATACTGAAATTGTAAGAAATGACATATGTTATGAACAAAACCTAAGGGATTAAATAAATTCACAAGTTCAAGAAAGTACAGAAAACCCTCCTCAAGTCCCAACCGAAGTTATACCACAATTAAGTGATATTCATTTTTTAGGTTAGCCGACTCGTCGCTTCCCTATTTCGAAGTCAAAAAGGGCGACGAAGTGTTAAAGATTCTTATTGACACGGGTTCCAATAAGAATTATATACAACCCTCACTGGTAAAAAATCCAATAACAAACCAAAAACCTTTTTATGCAAATTCAATAGGTGGAAACGTACGAGTTTCACACCACACATTCGTCAATCTGTTTGGTCTGAACGACACAAAAATTAAATTTTTTCTATTGCCCTGTCTCACTTCTTTTCATGGAATTCTAGGGAACGATAGCCTTAAGGAGCTATCGGCTGTAATCCACACGAAAGAAAATTTTATGTTAATCCAAAACAAAGTTAAAATCCATATAAAACAACAAACCTCTCAAAGTGTCAATTCAATATCCATAAGAACTAATCACCTAAATCAAACACAACAATTTGCTCTGAAATCAATAATAAGTAAGTTTCCTACTCTCTTTGCTGACCCCGATACAAAACTGACATACGCCACAAACGTCAGGGGCGAGATACGAACTACAACCGATGGCCCGGTTTATTCAAAATATTACCCTTACCCGATGTCTTTGAAGGACGAGGTTGATAGACAATAAAAGAAATGCTCGACAATGGAATAATCAGACCATCAAAATCACCTTACAACTCCCCAATCTGGATAGTGCCAAAAAAATTGGATGCATCAGGCGAGAAAAAGTACAGAGTTGTCATTGATTACAGGAAGCTAAACCAGGTTACCATCCCTGACCGTTATCCCATACCGGAGATTAATGAGGTTCTTTCTCAACTCGGAAAAAGCAAGTGGTTTACTGTGTTAGACCTTAAAAGCGGATTTCATCAGATTCTTCTAAAAGAATCTGATACAGAAAAGACAGCCTTTTCCGTCAATAACGGAAAATACGAGTTTACACGACTCCCATTTGGGCTGAAAAATTCACCATCTATCTTTCAAAGAACGTTAGACGATGTACTTCGGGAGCATATTGGTAAAATATGCTATGTATACATCGATGATATTGTAATATTTAGCGAAGACGAACAGACGCACATCGAAAACATCCAAAAAGTTTTTCATACTCTTGAAAAAGCGAATATGAAGGTACAAATAGATAAATGTGAATTCTTACGGAATGAAGTTGAATTCCTTGGATTTGTCATTTCGTCGGAAGGCATAAAAACGAATCCAGAAAAAGTTCGAGCAATTGTTAATTTTCCACCTCCGAAAACCCTCACAGATTTAAGATCTTTCCTTGGATTGTCCGGTTATTACCGACGATTTATAAAGGAATACGCAAAAATAGCGAAGTCACTAACATCTCTGTTGAGAGGAGAGAACGGGCGAATTTCGAAGAATCTTTCAAGCAAGAAAATCATCACCCTAGATGACGTAGCCATGGAGGCATTCTCGAAAATAAAGAATTCACTAGTATCGAACGATATAATTCTAATGTACCCTAATTTCTACAAGGAGTTCCACCTTACTACAGACGCTTCCAATTATGCGATTGGCGCTGTATTAGAACAGGATGGAAAACCTATAACTTTTATCTCAAGGACGTTAAATAAAACCGAAGAAGGATATGCAGCAAATGAAAAAGAAATGCTTGCGATAATTTGGTCACTCACTTCTTTGAGAAATTACCTTTACGGTTCCGCAAAAGTTACAATATTTACCGACCACCAACCGCTTACTTTCGCTCTTAGCCACAAAAACTACAACGGTAAGATGAAACGGTGGAAATCAATACTTGAGGAATACAACTACGAACTCAAGTATAAGCCCGGCAAAATGAACGTTGTCGCCGACGCGCTCTCAAGAATCTCACAAGTAAACTCTATTTCAGCCTCCCAACACAGTGACGATAGCTCATCCCATGGACTAATCCAATCCGTAGAAGCACCCATCAATGTTTTTAGGAATCAACTTATCCTTCTAGTTGGAGAAGAAATTCCCCATAGAATTGAATAGCCCTTTCCCAATATTCGTCGAATTTGTTTCAATCAACCCTACTATAGTAAAGAAAACATAATTTCTATATTCAAGCGTTTTCTTAACCCTTCAGTGATAAACGGGCTTTTGACTAATGAGGAAACTCTAGGAAATATTCAAGAATTGTATAAGCTTTACTTTTCAAACTATAAAGTTCGTCATACTCAAACTGAAATAGATGACCTTACTGACACATCAAAACAGGAAGAAGTTATTTTAGATACCCATGCAAGAGCACATCAGAAGGAAAACAAATCCCAAATCTTACAAAAATTCTATTAAAGAGCACAAATACGATCGCCACCCAAGTAAACCAGTGCTTAACGCTACTCCTATTCCACAATTCCCCGGACATATCATTCACCTGGACATATATTCCACTGAGAAGCATCTTGTGCTTACAGCCTTAGACAAATTCTCTAAATATGCTCAGACAAAACTTTTAAAATCTAAAGCTACTGAAGATGTCAAAGAACCACTAAGACAAATATTATTCTCTTTCGGTGTCCCAAAAATTGTCGTCTTTGACAATGAGAAATCATTCAACTCATCATCCATATGTTTCATGCTTCAAGACCAGTTAGGAATAGAAATATTCAAAACACCCCCATATTCCAGTAGTGTGAATGGACAAGTAGAACGATTCCACTCCACACTATCAGAAATAATGCGTTGTCTAAAAACAAATCGCACCCACAATTCCTTCCTAGAACTCTTGGATCGATCTGTATACGAGTACAACTACTCTATACACTTGACGACTGGAAAAAGACCTATTGAGGTATTTTTCGGAAGAAACGTTAGTACCGATCCCGAACAGTACGAAAAAGCACGACAGGACAACACTAAAAGATTACAGGAAAAGCAAAATAATGACTTAAAGTACCACAATCAAAAGAGGCATCCAATAAAAGATTATTCTCCCGGTGAAATTATTTATGTAAAAATAAATAAAAGATTAGGCACAAAATTATCACCTCGCTTTAAACAAGAAACAGTAAAAGAAAATAAAAATAAAATCGTTCTTACTGAATCCGGCAAAACGGTGCACAAAAGTTTAATTAAAAATTAAAATGATTTTCTTCCCAACAGGTTTATTGTGCCCTTGTGCATCGCAAATATCCAAATACTAGATTATTCAAAATCCCAACTAATTAAAATCAAAACTGGCCAAGCCAAACTGCACGATGGATCATTCAAAATAATTCACATAGTCGATCTTGAATCCTAAGGAAGTTAGAAGAAGCATCAAACGATATCCCATCCGACAATCCTATCCAACCCATTATATCCTTTGAAATACTCCGCATAAAAAATTACCTACTTAAATTAAAAATTATTAAACGACCGAAACGCTCTCTTGATTTCATAGGTAGTGCGTGGAAATGGATCGCGGGAAATCCCGATCACCACGACTACGAAATATTAACAAATAAAATAAACAATGTGTTATCCAATAATAATAATCAGTTAATCATAAATAAATTAAGTTTAGATAAGATAAGTGAAATAACTAATGTTACTAATAAGATTTTAAAGTCAGTAAAAGAAAATACAAATTTAGAAAGTGAACTTATTATGAAAATTAAATATAAACTAGAAATTCTAAAAGAAGAAATTGTTAATTTGTCAAATGCTATTCATTGGGCCAAGGCCAATATAATTAACTCATTTATACTTTCAAGTAATGGAATTAACGAAACTGAACAAATATTAAAAAATGAAAAAATACCATATGTTAACTTAGATGAGGCATTAGAGTTTGCAAATGTCAGAATTGCAACCGATGCAAAGAATTTAATTTACATTATAGATTTACCTACAACTAAAACAGAAATATGCAACGTTTATTTATTAAGAGCTGTTAAATTAAATGATAAGATTAACAAAATCCCATTTGATTCGATTTTGAATTGTAACGAAAAAATATTTGGTATTTCTAAGCCGTGTGAAACCTATAATAAATTTTCTGTATGTAGACTTAAGAATGTCATTCTAAAAAGTCGTGAACCTACGTGTACGATCGCAAACAATCAACACATCCAGCCTATAGAAGAGATCACAACAGACATATTACTGCTTAATCAATTCGAGGGACCAGTCACGATTGATAATGAAACAGTAGTCCTTAAAGGCACTTACATCATCAGCCACTCGAACATAACAATCGAAATTGGTGATAGAAAAATCACAACAAATCAGGTAACAGATCACCAGCTGATGCCTGCAATCCTACAACCATCATCCGTAATGAGCAGAACAGAAGAAGTACTATCTCTCGCAATGTTAAAACAATTAAACACTAATAGTACTACAACAATAGAGCTTTTAGAAACAAAAAACAAAGTTAACTCGATTATTAACATATGCCTATCTTTTTCGATAACTAGCGTACTCATAGCATTCATAGCTAAGACTGCAATAAATAAAATGCAAAATAGAAAAACCGATACAGAAACAGTCAAAACTTCCACACCATTTTCGGCTCAAAGGACTCGAAATCAAGCTATAATTGGCATTGAAGATATTCCAGAACTGCTCTCTAACAAAACTGCAAACGAAGACGTCTGCACTTAAGGAGGGAGGAGTTAACACCAAAAATCTCCAAATACTATAACAACACGCGCAACCAAAATTCTCACAGTGTCATTAGACACCCAACATGCGCAGCAGTATTATCATGTGCAGTCTGCACTCACAGGTGTAATCAAACACCTTGTTTTGCACACTGCAACGTTCATGCACCGAACATGCTCCATCGTCATGTTGCTGACTCGACATCTCACGACTGTGAGAAAATAATTTCAAACATAGGTTTCATTATAATTATAAGTTAAGCTTAAGTCTAGTTGTAATTTTGAATTCAATAAAGAAAGAGGTTCCAACCTCTAAAAAAAAATATTTTTTTAAAGAAAACATTAATATAATGTTTTAATTTGCATGAATCGTCTGTTTAGATCTTCTACATCGATATCATCGTTAAGGGTGCGTGACTTTTTGCATAAGCCAATATCACGTACTTGTTTCCACAGTTGCTTGGTTCATTTATCCGTAATCCGTAAGCTTTCCTTATCATTGGGCTTACTTTATTTCTAAGATTTTTGAAGCTCGCAAGCATGTCAGCACACCTTAACTTTTTCCAGCGACGACATTGGGCGTTTCTTAATGCCATGGAATGACGTATTAAGGTTGACATCTACCATCTGCTATAGGACGAGAACTAATTGAGACGAAATTATTGTAGAAATAAAGGATATAGGTGTTGAAAACTGAAATGTGCTCATTGGTGTCAGGAGTGGCATAAATTGGAGACTAATTAAGATAGGAGCATTAATTGAGAAGATTTTGTAGATTTACACTGTCTTGGTCAGGAACAGTATCAATACAAAATTCTGAAGCGGACAGTTGTTGGTAGTATTTTAAAAGATTACGATTACTTACTATCGTAGAAAAACATCTAACAGAGAAGGGGAATAAAATATGTGGGGTCAGAAGAGTTTACAAACAACAAATTGAGAGCACTTATAAAGTCTTTAAAAAGTATACTTGATTTGCCAAGCAAATTAATAATATGGTCGCCACATACAATTATATTGAGAGCTAGGTGACTCAATAATTATTTGTTAGTTAGCTTTATCTGGGGGAGCACAAATTACACCGGTATTCGTCTCCTTTTCACCACTTAAAGCCTCAGTAAAAACATACTATGAGGTTTGACTTGATGTGACTTTTAATATAAACTGAGGCACCTCCACAACTTCTATCATGGATATTGGCACGATAAGGATGTATAACACCATTTAGTGCAAACAGATCATCATTCATACCCGGATGCGTTCAAGTTTCGGAAACACAAACAATTTCAATTAAGCTATTCCCAAATACAAATCTGAATTCGTCAAACTTTCCAATAAAAATGTGACAAATACGTACAATGTGTGTTTACACATAATATTTACCATTGTTCGCAGATTCAAATTCATGTCGCTAGGAATACTATTACCCGAAGTCATCAAATACGTATTTAATGAGAAATGGAAAAATCTAATGCTAAACGCAGAGAACCAGCAAAAAAGAATATATCATGAACAATTTTAGAGAAGCAATTTAAAAATGCTATGGTCTGTGTCGGTCTTGTTCACATGTAAATATGTTGATTTTGTTAGTTTTAGTTAGTTTAAAATGCATTTTATTTTCTTAACACTAACTCTTAGATTCTAACAAAAAATGCTTAAATTCTAGCTTAAAATTACTTAACAATCTTATACTAACTTACTGGCCCCACAGAGGCGCTCTAAGCTACTCTGAATACTTATATCTATGTCTTTCGACTGCATTTACATTTTATTTATAAATACTTATTTTCTATACTTAAAGCCAAGAAAAAAATTTGTTTACATAAACTTAGCATATGGACATTTATTTTTTATAAAGACTTAGTATCTAACTTAAAATAAACCTTAGCCTACCTAACCTAAATGTACAATACACACATAAACACACATAGACATTATACACAATCATACGCATATATCAGTATACACCTTTGTATACACTGATATATGTATATGTTTCTTAAATGCTAACCTAAACCTATGCAAGCCGCCCATCGCTATTCACAGAGAAAACGGATTGGTCAGCTCTGCCTCATTAGTGAGGCTGGTCTGTAATTGACGGAAACGACGACGAAACAGCTTCCCCATCATTCAACCACCAGAAATGCTGGTGCTGCCGAACGACATCCCTCTTATCGCGATTCCCCACCGCCCTACTGAACCTGAGGCGATCCACACCGCCGTGTGCGACGTCTCTGTTGTAGTTGAGTCGCCTGTCCCCAGTTGTCCGAGCGACATGGAAGATTAGCGGCACCGTTGATCTATCTTGGATCAACCCTATCTGGTCTAGGTAGAGGAATGCTTCCGGTGGAACGAAGCCGTCAGAGCGCACACTCTCGTGGTAAAGGTAATTGGGGTAGTAAGCCCCAGATATCAGGTTATTCGTCGAGGTCATTGCTCTTGCAATGTGCCTTCGAGTCAGCTTAATTACGAAGTTGTCCACTCGTATTAGGTTCGCCCTATTGTAAAGGACCTCATTAGGATACAATTTCTTGTACTCCGACTCTGGTGTTCTGTACAAGCGAAGACAAGCCCTAAGGCAAGCCCTCTCAAACACCCGAATCGTTTCCATTAAGCTTGCTCGTACATTGAACCACACGGGACAACCAAATACCAGCATGGGCCTGATAAGGGCCATGTAGCAGATTACCTTTACTCTCGCATCGAGTTGGCTGCTATAAAACAGTCTCTTTGTAAGGGCAAAAGCACCTTTAGCTCTGTCCAGAGCAGCATCTACATTTTTGCCAAAATACAGAAACTGATCTAGCCAGTTTCCAAGGTATCTGACTACATTTCGACAGGCAAGAGGTTGTCCGTGTTGTCCAATGATAGAGAACTTTCGCCAATTTTTTCTGGTATCCCTAGAGGCTCCAGACAACGGCGTCCTAAAGAGAATGGTTTCCGACTTCTGAAAGTTGATTTTAAACTTCCAGTCATCGCAAAATCGTCTTATCTTATCGAAGTCACGCTGCAAGAGAGTATTAATCACCTCGATTTTTGGAACTGTTCTGTACGCTACCAAATCGTCTGCGTAGGCAATAGTATGGGGAAGTGAACCTATCAAGTCGCTTGTAAAAATGTTGAATAGGATCGGCGAATTGACCGCGCCTTGCTGAAGACCATTTTTAATTTGAAATATTCCAACAGAAGTCACATCACCATTTTTCACGATGAATTCGGAAAGAGACTTATCGACCGGAGATTCGCCGGATTGGATATATCCTTTCCCTTTTTGGGGATAGGTTGAACCACCGCCGTTTTCCAACGCGCTGGATAAAGTGCATTATTCATTGCATTATTAAACAGGGTGGTGTAGATGTCCACCGCTTCTAAAGGAAGATGTCGAAGCACGATGTTCGGAATACCATCGGTCCCCACTGATGTCTTAACTCTGATTGTGTCGAAGATCTCATGGAGTCCTTCCTTCGAAATGAACGGGGGTAGGTCACCCTCTCTGGCAATGACATTATTTGCAATATTTTCGTCGTTAAACCGGGTGAAACCAGAGACGTTGGATCGCCAATTCTCTATTTCATTTCGAATGTAGCAGTTGTGCACCAAGACGAGATTGTCCAGGTCGTAATTAAGGCCAATGATATCAATGGCCTTGTATACTTCCTGGAAAGCCGCACCTATGGTCTCAACCTTCTCCTGCGGATCCTCGATCACAAAGAAGTCGTCATCGTCAGCGGCTTCATTTGGATCAATATCTGCTATTGTCAGTTACCGTTCGTTGTCTGTTGTCCGGCTATTTTAAGACACTGAATGTCGTTTTGATTTTTTCTCCGAAATAGTTTATTTATTTGCGGAAACATATTCGGGTTGCTGGTGTTTACAGCCCGAACCTTGTTGTTCCAATACAAACTTACAGAAATTCTGTAATTCTCTTTTATTAGCGTTTGAATATTTTTAATCGAGGACTTCAGTGTCCTAATCTCCGGGTCTTGTCGGTCAGTTAACTGTCTGTACAAGTTTTTAAGTCTTGACAGAAGTCTACTCTTCTGTCGGTGCAGTGCGTCAATAGTAGGATTGCGGAACAGGTCTTCGTTAGTTGTACGTGTTTAATTGTCTCGTCCATTTGTTTTAGGTAATTGTCGATCTCCTCGTTTGAAAAAGTCCTATTGGACGGTGGGTGGAGCGTGTTCGAGGAGAGCGCTCTTTTCAAGGTTGCGAAGAAGCGTGTCCATCGAGTCTTACTGTAGTTGTAAGAATATCTTTGGATAAACTCCTCCAATTCCGCAATTTCGTTGGGAACTGTAATTTCGGTGCTAAAACCGCAATGGTCACTGTCATACATGAATGTGCGCAGATAGTTTAGCGTTTGTAAATACGTACCTATCAGTCGTATACCTTTGTCGTACAGCAGTAGGTCCAAATAAGACCCGCCTCTGGGAAACGACGGGTTATCCGTCGCTTTAAGACCGAGTCTGTACATGACATCGTGCTGACCCCACTAATCGAGTAGTAGGTTCCCTCTAGTATTTGGCAAATTATTTCCCCAATCTCTGTATCTAGCGTTGAAATTCCCGCCGATTATAAAATAATTCTCCCCCGATTCCAGCCTCAGAAGTCGAAAAAGTGTGTCAATCTCTGTAAAGAATAGGGTGGATTGTGAAGCCTCAGGTGCATAAACAGATGCCAAGTACAGCCGCTTTCCACTACGAAGCGGTATGTAAATGACGACTGCTTCCAATACCCGGAACCTACGCAACACTCCCTTGTACACTCTGTGAAATTTTATACCTTCTTTAATGAAGATCGCGACACAGCCTCCACGTTTGGATCTGGGCCGATTTCTTCTTCTAACAATATAATTATTGTACTCCAGTTTGTGCTTATCGGTTAGCTTGGATTCGCTAGCGAAAAGCAAATCAGGAGTTTGGTCTTGTAGCAATTTAAACATCGCGGCTCTTCGTTCGATCCTAATCAGTGAATTAACATTCACCGCAAGGACCTTCAAAGTTTGCTCCACCACGTGCGTACTCATTACGTCATGTGTTGCGTTAGGCCCGGCAGCAGCGCGTAGATCTGGTCCACCCGCTTGGCCTGTTCTTGTACTTGCTGCTGCAGCTGAGCCATCTGCCCTTGGATTGCGAGCAAGATGGCCAGCATGTTAGGTGGAGCTTCCGTTGTTCTCGGCATTGGCGCTGGAGAAGCAACAGTCGCTTGCTGTACCGTAGCCCCTCTACCTGACACCATTTGGGCGTAGGAAATTTGGGACGTGACGGCTGGTGTTTGAAACCTAACAGGTGAACGTTTGACCTCCACCTTCTGCTGCCGAGCCAGTTTTAATTTTTTAATGTCAGCGAACTTAGGACAACCCCGATAGTTTGCGGTGTGTCCCACGTTCCCACATAATACGCACGAGAGCTGCGTCCTATCGGATGCTCCGTCTCTACCCAGAGTACACTCCACGGAGCTGTGGTTCTTTGCGCACTGCACGCATCGTGGCTGCATTTGGCAGTTCGACGCGGCGTGCCCGAACCTCTGGCAGCGAACGCATTGTATAACGCCTTCGCTCCTTTTTAATTTTTCCCAGTGAATCACCTGATAGTCTAGGACATTGATTCTCCTTAAACTATCCAGACGACTTTCGGGACTGAGCTGCACCAGGAAGAACGGCAGACTCCGTTTCTCCCGCCTGGCTCTAGCTGTGGTAAATGGCTTTACCCCCACAAACTTGAGTCCTTCGCACTCCTTCTCTTTGGGCAGTGCAAGGATCTCCTCAGGATCAGAGAAGAGGAGCTTTTCACACTTCGATGTGAATGAGTAGTGCTCCGTCGTCGTTTCTTTTAGGAGCTCTTTCACTTTCGCGTAGCCCTCCACTGTATTACAGTGGATGGCATGGCGATCGTTCCCCAATCGCTTAATATTAAAGTTGTTACCAATGACCAACTTACACAGGTCCTTGGTTTCATTTACCTCTAGTTTATAAGTGTTGATAGGAGGCACCTTCTCCTTATTCTTCTTCTTCTGCTGCTGTTGTTGTTGTTGTTGCTGTTGCTGCTGCTGCTGCTGTTGTTGCTGCTGCTGTTGTTGTTGCTGCTTCTGCTGTTTTTCAGCTGCTGTGTTTTCAACTTTTGTTGTTTCTGCGGCTGCTGCTGTTTTGTCTTCTGCAGTGGTTGTTTCTACTGCTGCTGGTTTTGTTGTTGCTGCAGTTGTTGTTTCTGCTCGTGTTGCTTTTTTTGTTGGGCGCTTTCTGCCTCTAATTTCTCCCTCTACCTGCGTGCAGTTTGCTTTAGCTTAACAGCAAGCATTTTTTCTTGTAGTTTTTCTTTGCTGCTGCTAATGTCTTTTAACATTTCATCCTCATCTTCCGATTCGGATGCCGCTAGAGAAGCAAAGTTGTTATTGCCCCCCTCATAATATTCATCGTCCTCTGTTAGAACGGCATTTATTCTCTTTTTAGGAGGGAATTTCAAACTCCTCCTCCTTTTATGCCTATTGTTGCCTTTTGCATCTCCAGTTTTGAGAAGAGCGGAACGCTCTCCACCATCCATCACGTGATTTCCTTATTTCTTGTTGGTTTTGTTTGGATGATATGTATGTATATTTACACAATTTGAAAAAAAAAAACAAAAAAGTTCTAAAAGTTCTAAAAGTTCGACCTGGGATCGAGAGCTCGCGTCCCACGATTTGACGACCGACGACGCTGACCACTTAGCTGTCGAGCTAATTAACAAAGCGCAACTAATTAGGTTTACGAGCTAAACTGAATCACTTATATGCGAACGAGATTCGAACTATATACGAGTATGTACGAGTACGTAATATGCACTGAAACTGAACACATCTGTCCTCTATCGAGGTCTATGAACGACTGATGTTGATTTTGTACGGAAAACTATTTGTCGAGGGAGTGGGGTGATATTAATTGTACTTAAGAGCAAATGATGTGATACATGTCCATTAGATTTTCATTTGGATTTGCTGATATGCTGAAAACGATTGCGTCGGAACCATTTTTTTCTCGCTCGATTTGATCAACGAGGAGATCTAGTCTCGTCGTATTGCGGAAAATTTTTATTCAAGCTCGAGTTTGACCTCATTAACCTATTGATTCAATCTTAATTCCGACGAAGACAGTTTTGCGTCCAACATTTGAGTAAAGTGTTCGCCTCATTTTTCCATTTTTTTTTCAATTTATCAGCAACACAGTTGGTTTTTGAACTAGGGGAGCTGGTTGATTGTTGTTTTAGGAGGTTTCCGCGTGTCTCTAATGGCGTTTTATTTATACAATAAATTAAGATGAAATTTTAAATTAAAATAAAACATAATAGGGGTTGTATATGTAAGAAAAAAACAACTCCAACAACTGTAGCACAACTTCTAAGGACTATAGCAGCTAAAGTACAATTTAAAAATGGTTAAAACTTAAGTAAACTCAAGAAAATGTGTGGACAGAAATTAATAACGGCTACTTACTTTTCTTTTCATACTCTACCTGAGCCCATATCAACGCTATGGGTTTAAGCTATCAGTGGTAAGTCGGCAATCGTCGTACTTTCTGTGCTGCCATTTGAGCCAGTTCATCTATCACGTGTACCTCAAGTATGTCTTTTGTGGCGTTTGACAATATCCAACAACTCAGCTTTCACCATGTTTTCTTAGAAAGTTTTGCTATTTTCTTTAAGCCACGTTTTGATTTCTTCTTTTCTGGTGGAAGATGAAGGCGCTTTGTTTTTTTTCTTGAATATCCATCACAATAACCGAGTTGGGTTCAATACGTTTCAAGACATTTTCAATCCACTTTTCATACTCTGAGGTATTCGTATCCTTATAATGAGAAAACAAAGTTTAAAAGTCCTTCCTAAATGAATCCTGTCGAGCTTCCGATGTGGGTAACTATGAGTCTATTCCATGTTGCTCAGTTTTTTTCTGAAAGAAAAAAAAGTGAAACGAAGAAAAAGTACTTGATTTGGAACGAAGGAAAGAAAAGTCTCTGTACCACTGCCGTCGACATGAGCACTCTGCCCATTTTGTGCTTAGTTATTAAGTGATACAAAAAATGCTCCAAACGTTTCGTGTAACTATACTCATAGGCACTCTCGTTACACCCAACATTTGCAATTGATCTTGATTAAGGCGATACGTTAGCCAGTATTTGATTTATATCGTCTCACATAATCTTTATAAATTATTTCTAAGGCGTTAATATAATTTATTATACTCCTTTGAAATGGCAGTAGCCATTCATAATCAAAAAAAAATAAAAATTGAAAATTAAAAACTCTTATGCTAGACGATGATTCAGAATTCACCCATTCACAATTTCTGTTTATACGATATACAGTATATGTATCTGAAATGACTTCTTTCATTAGATGACCGAATCATAAAACTTTTATTATAACTACCTATACAACATCATAAAAATGATGTCATTAATCGGACTTTATTGTTCTGAAACTACCTTTAACTTATGTAAAATCGAGCCTTTTAGGCGTCAGACGACCTTATAATAAAACAACATTAATTAGCCTCCGGACAGGAAGCTAATTACTAAACTCTTAACATATGTGTATGCTATACATATTATGTTTGTTTAGTTTTAAGCATCTACTTCCTCTTGTATCTCAAATGTATCTTAAGTATCTTAAAAATATTGAACATTGCGCATAAAAAGGCTTTCCAACATTGTATACCTCATGAAAATCGGTTCTGTAGATTAGTTATATAATTAATCAAAAAATTCGTGTTTGCTCATTAATACGAGTATACGAGTACATACTCGTATAATGATTTCTACAAGTATATCATACATTTTAATTTTTGGTGGCGGCTGACGTCTCCATACACAAGCTTAATTTAACTTACAAACTAGGACTTAAAAACTAACAAAAATAAAAGGGGTTAGTAACTAGTGGAACGGTGGAGGAGATCAGGTTTGGGACGAGATTGGTTCGTTGGAACCATAAGAGGTGCGATGGGTTGGATATAGAAGAGACGAGGACATCGTAAATTGCTAGGATTAGCGTTGAAGGAAATAGAATTGTAAAGGGAGGCGCAATCCACAGAACCAGAGAGCAGTCGATGAATGCAGAGTATGTCAGTTACATCTCTGCATGATAGTAAAATAAAAGGGTCATCCCAGGGTGGAATGTTCTCAATACGGGATATGTGAACTCGCTGAAAGGAGGTCCACACTTGGCTGGCATATTCGAGAAGGGTCCGGACAAGGGTAATGTAAATTTACCTCGTCACGTAGCGGTTCCAAATTATTTAGACCATCGTTTGACAAAACCAAGTGATGAGTTGGCTTTAAGGATTATCTCATCAATATACGATCGAAAGTTAACTCTCTTTCGTATAATATTTCAAGGTCGTTGGCCATGCAGAAAATAAAGTCGAAAGGAGGATGATTAGACTTACGTGACAAAGTCATAGATTGATATTTGGAGTCTTTAAGCTACAAGCAGTTTTTTAGACACCAAGTGGAAAACCTTGTGTTCTTGAAGAGTCTTGGTGTGAAGAAATAGTTTTGGAGAACTTAGTATCATCGGCGTAAATAGATAAGGGGCAGTGTTCAATAATCCTCTTAAGATCGTTTATTATTAAAATGCAAAGAAGAGGACCTATATTGCTGCCTTGTGGGAAACCAGAAGCGGCTAACAACATGGGGTCGAAACCAAGGGAAGACAATTTGAAAAGAATGAATAGATGTGATATTTCATCGAAGGCCTTAGCAAAATCTGTAGTAATAACCCCCATTTCGTTGCCATTTTCTAGGGCTAAAAGCACAAAGGATACGAATTCAACTAAGTTTGTAGTATTTGATGTACCTTTCGGAAATCCATGCTCACTGGGTGATATAAGTGACTTGCAGTGAAAGCTTAGCACTTCATATAAAATACTTTCGAACATTTTAGGTATATGAGAAAGATTAGCAACTGAACGGTAGTCCATTGTCTCCATTCTTTGATACCTTTCTGTGTACCAGGGTTATGAAAGAGGTCTTCCAAACTTGGGGGAATTCCCCTTTTGTGAGGGACAGATTAAAGAGGGAGGAAAGTGGGTGGAGGTACATTTGAGAAATATTGCCCATCTGGACCGGATACAGATTCATCATTGAGATTTTGTAACTTCTCTTCGATAAGGGTGGGATCAAAAGGTTGAGAGAGAGAGGTCCCAATGGAGAAATTTGAAAGGTACTTGAAATATATGGAGTCGGGTACGAAGAGGTTGTCTGCAAATGATTGTTTAAAAAAGTTTACAAAATAGTTGGCAATAATATGATAGAGAGAGGGGGGATAACCGTCTGATTTTCTTTTGTAGTTGACAAATTGATAAAATGTCTTAGGATCGTTGATAAGGTTGGTTTTCGCTGTGTCGAGAAAGCGCTGATAGAGGCAGTCATAGAGCTAGGTGAATTGCAGTTAAGTTCCAAGATAGTTAGAGTAGTCATAATAAGAATTGGTGCGAAGAAAAACTGCCCATAATTTGTTTTTTCTGTTTCATAAAGAGGGAAGTCTTCTGTTGTACCATGGAGAGGAAATAGATGACGTTTTATGCGGTGAAAAGGGGATGTGGAGAGAAATGGAATTAAATATTTCACTGTAGAAAATGGAGACAGCATCAGATAAGGATAGGTTGGTAAAATCAAAAGAACATTTGCTAAGATAGGTATTGATTTTGCGATGGAGAGTTATGAAAAAATGAGATAAGAGGAGGAGGTGAATGTTGTCCACAGTTGATAGGATAAAGCGGCACAACGTTACTGTGGAGTTAATAGGATCACTAGTGAAAATAAGGTTTAGCCAAGCCACTTACTTGGCACAGGCTTGAGTCAGTTATGCTGTCAATGAAAAGACACTCCTTGGATGAACTGGCGTTTGACGTGGTTAAAAATAAGTCATCATCCGATGGAATCCAGTTTAGCAGGGGCAGATTAAAGTCACCAAAGATAAGGATATCGTCGATGGAATCACTTAGGTCAATTGCTTTAATAGAAAGGATGTAGGATTCAATAGGTTGAGCTGGGAGAATGTCGCAACACATAACGTACAGGGACCTGTTGGGAAGTGTTATTTTAATTGAAACAAAGTCAAGATTAACAGAAGAAGAGATAGCGATGAGAGAAGAGTTGAGGTTATTGTAAATGGCAAGTAGGACACCTCTGCATGGAGAATCAACTTTAGGGATGGCAGGATCATTAAACGTAGGGTGCTCGTCATCTCGGAAAACATTATAAGAAGATGGAAATAGCTCTCGAAAGAGAGACCGTGTGATATAGACAAGACCGCACGAGTTTTAGAGCGCAAGCCTCTTACGTTTTGGTAACATTGCTCTTTTTGAATAATTTCAGAAATCCAAGCAACATATGCATATTTTGGAGCACTTTTGATGAGTAGGGTGGTGAACATCTGATTCGTTGAGTGATTCGGTCCAGCCTGCCTTGCCACTTTGAAGGTGTCCACGTCGTGTGTAACAAGTTTCCGTGGGGCGGCGACTGGAGGGGCTGGCGTTAGATTTTTGGATCGATGGGCTGTGCGAGGATTTGGAGGTTGAGTTGTCGGCACTGGGTGTGGCAATGATTCGGTTTCGGTTTGTAATAATTCTGCCAAAATTTGAAGTATTGTAACTGTTGTGTGGTGGGAGATGGGTTGGAAGACCATCAATTTTATGGCATACTGTTCCAATGAGATTTTCTAAATCATTCAACACTGTTCTATTCGTGGTGAGTTCATCATTAAGGTGATTTGAGCGAATATGATATCAAGCATGGACCGGTAATGATTTGAGAGTTGGTGATTGTAGGTTGCAGATTCGAGATGGAGATTGGATGTGGATGATTGGAGATGAATATCGATGTCTTCCCGGAGAGAGTTGATGTAATTACATGTTTTCTTATTGGAATCCACCATTGCTATAAATTCACTTAAGACTGTATCAAGGTGGCGCTTTTATGTTTCTTGATTTCTGGATCTAGCACTTTCTAGCTCAATTAAACGCGCAACTTGTTTTTCAATGCTATGATCAAAGCTTTACAATTTGTTCAAAGATTGATAGTTTGTCCGTTATCAGTCTGACGAGTGAGTTATGGTTGGATTCATTGGAGTCACTGAGGCACTTGATTTCAAGGAGCACATGTGAGAGAGAAATACTGATACACTCATCACAGAAGAACAGTCGATTTTCGGAGAACTCTTTAAGGTAGACCGTATTTCTTTT
Organism: Volucella bombylans; assembly: GCA_949129095.1. Lineage (NCBI taxonomy): Eukaryota > Metazoa > Arthropoda > Insecta > Diptera > Syrphidae > Volucella > Volucella bombylans. The sequence continues at coordinate 314,066,507 of OX422140.1, read as the reverse complement.
ATTTAGGCCGACACAAATAACATAGAATATTTTGCCGCAGATCCCCTTACAGGCAACAAAGTCAGCATTATTGTCGTTAATGGAGCAGTTTGTTAATCCACAAGAAGACATGACGAAGACCAGGAAAACAAAAAGCAAATTGCGGAGAAAAAAAATGAAAAATGCACTAAATGTACTGTCGCGAAGTGAACAAACTAGTAGGTCAGTGATAACAATTATTGAGTAAGAAATTAGGTTATTAGATTGATTTAACTGGTATAAGCGAAATTGTAAATTCACAAATTATGGAGTAAAGTAAGAGGGCGACTGAATACAGCGGCTGTTTGAAATGAACTGTCATATTGGCGGGCTTGTGTGGAGTCGGAAGTCCATACTGAACCAGTGGATGTCATTCATTTAGAAAAAAGTTTTCTTGTGAATACTGATAATATTAAATTTCCTAATAATCCTTTTTGTCGACTTCGGACACTGATGTCTCAGCAGTACCTTCGCACAACTGACGCTCACATTAATCATATGTATTTTCGCGAAATCTCTACATATTTCACAGTTATATACTTCTGAAGGTAGTTCTTAATCAAAGTACTAAATAGTTTTAAAATTTTTTTTAATTTTGCACATCGATTACTTAGAGATAGTGCATCCAATTTACTTAAATTTAATTGATTCGTTGTAAAGTGTTACAAAATTTAATTACAACGCAGCGAAGATCATTGAAACGCATAATATACCAGTGAGCATTGAAAACAAAAACTGGTTTTGTTTTTTTCTTTTTTTCTTCGTTCCTCATTTAAGTGATGCTTGTATTTTGGCTAGCTCAGCGACTTCATCTCTCTGATTCTGAACTATGTACATATGTAGTATATACATATATTGTACACACAAAAACATGCATATATATGTGTAGCAGATGGAGTAGTAGTTCAAAATTTAAAATACATACATATTTTTTTTCTTTAATTCTAACTCTGGCTCTATTAAACCGATCGTAATGAAATATATCGTTGAGAAATGGGCTATAAAGTGGATACCTCGTTAAAATCTGTTCAGTTTTTAGTATTTAGAATCTTCGATGTACAGACATGGCTTCATTACATTTTTATAGTATTGTTGTAGAGAAGAGAAGTAAATTGACTTATTAAACTTATTTTGAATAATATTCGGACACAAATTGAAAGATTGTGCGAGTATCCGCGCCTTTAGATCCAGGTTTCAAAGTACATTGTTTTTCGAACAATTGCAAGCCAACAAAAGAACGCGCATATCAAAGTCTTATTGACTCATTGATATACGAGGGGCGTTCAACATATTCTCGGTATCGGGGTGAAGCTGTGGTTGTATATGTATATAAATTGACTTATTTATCAAGTAATACTATTGTTTTAGTGCATTCATGTAAAATTTCATATAAATGTGATTATTAATTCGCGTTTTATCTCTAGTTAAACACAATCATAATGGCAACTGAGACGATGATGGTGAAAATTGAGCATCGCGCTGTAATTAAATTTCTCACTAAGCTAGGAAAAAGTCTAAAAACTATTCATGAAGAGATGGTGGCTGTTTACCAGGGTTCCGCACCTTCATTATCAACTGTGCAAAAGTGGTCAAGTGAGTTCAAGAGAGGCAGAGAGAGCATTGAAGACGACCCCCGCTCCGGCGCCCCGGCTACTGCTTGTACGGGAGAAAGCATCAAAGAAGTCGAAAAACTTGTTCTTGAGGATGCCCGAATAAAGGTGAAAATGATGGCAGAGATCACCAAGCTTTCAATTGGTACCATTCACACCATTCTTCATGACCATCTTAACCTTTCAAAGGTCATTGCAAGGTGGGTGCCACGAATGCTCACAGCGCCTCAGAAAAAAGTGAGAATCACATGCTGTAGAGAGCTTTTGGAGATGTGTAGTGAGAACGCGGACGGTGTTATGGATCGAATTGTTACTGGGGACGAAACATAGGTCCACCATTACCATAAAAAATGAACAGACCCCCCGAAGAAGTTCAAAGTCACTCCGTCTGCCGGGAAGCTCATGGCCACAGTTTTTTGGGACTCAAAGGGAATCTTGCTCAGTGAGTACAAAAAAAAAGTTGAAACCATCAACGCCACATCCTACGCTTCCACTTTGCATAATTTGCGGGCGGAAATTAAAAAGAAAAGACGGGGTAAGCTCGCAGCGGGTGTGTTGCTTCTTCATGACAACGCTCCTGTTCACACGGCGCGAGTTTCCAAGGCTGCTGCGCGAGATTGTGGTTTCGAAGAAATCCAACACCCACCCTATAGTCCAGACCTTACCCCTAGTGATTATTTCCTGTTTCCGGATTTGAAAAAATGTCTTCGTGGAAAAAGATTTTCGGATGATGAAGAACTCAAGTCGGCAATAAATGGGTATTTTGCAGAGAAAGAGGAAATTTATTTTTTTGAGGGTTTAAAAAAGCTTATCTCAAGATGTAACAAATGCATTGATTTTAGGGGAGATTATATTGAAAAATAAAAACAATTTAAATTGAATTCGCATTTTCCTTCATATCGATACAAGGAATATATTGAACGCCCCTCGTACTTAGCTTTATCGACCCACCCCGACATATTACACTCATTGAACAAGTTATCGCAGAAGAATACAGAATAGTGGCCAAATAAATGTTACCACGGCTTTTATATAGTAATTTCTCTGATTTACGTGAACAAAACAAAATCTGAGTTATTTTTCGCAAAATTGTTTTCCCACTGCTGTGGAATTAATTAAATTAAAAACAGGTAATAGTACGAAACAGATTTCTGTCATCGGGAGAAATAAGTTAAGAGCTGGACGATGAATATGTACAGACTGCACAACATGGGACTTAATTTACGAATGCCTCGAAAATAGCCTACATTAACAAATAAAATGCGAGCTGCCCGCCTGAGTTTTGCAAAAGGGCATGAAAATTTGACTAAGTTTGACTGGAAAAGGGTAAGTTTTACAGATGAGTCCAAATTAAATCAAAATCAGCCAGGTGGAATCTCGTACTTGTTGCTTCGCAATATTTGCATCACTGAAGTGTAAATTCTGCATTATGGTTTCGATAGGATTTATTTGATGTCTGAAAGCCATCGGAAAGTAATGCCTTGATCTCATAGCCATATTACATATTATAGGAAAATTGAAAATGATAAACAATAAAGAAAACTGAAATCTGTCGTTATTGAGATCTGTCACAACATTGTGTGTTTCTTTAAAAAAAAAATAAACAAACTATCTAACTGGCGCAATCGAGGGAAAGAATCCATTCCGAGTATTACATTTTTTTTATTGTTCGTTTCACCACGTCTCCACTTCCGAGTATATAGAACTAAAATAACTAAAAACCAAGAAAAGTATATTGTGTGTTCAACCCCAAGTTCAACGTCCAAGTGAATACATATAACGGGTACAAGTGCATTAAAAGATGTAATTTCTATAGTAAACAATTGTGCAGTATATACATAAGTGCAAAATAGGAAGCAAAGAAAAGCGTTTAAAATTGTTCGATACTAATCGACTTATTACCGAATTCAATAATGTGGAACAGCTTCTCCAGAGTGTTTTGGATACCCTCAATACACTTACTTCTCTCCAATAGCAGCAGCAAAATTTAAAACAACAACTCGATCAAGGGACATCACAACCGACGTTGGCAAAAAAGTATCTCCTATTTAAAAGAGTTTTCGGGAGAGCTGACTCAGTTCTTCACTTGGGTGGACACCCATCTGACAGCCATTCCTGGAAATATTGGGTTTTCCAATAGGGACTTGACAACTTTGAATTTAATTTGTGAACGCACTCTTTCACTAATCATCAAACTGTCACTGTCAATTTATTCAGTAAACTCAACATTTTCATCATGGTAAAGTACACGAACGAGCAACGTCTACAAATTATAAAAATTTTCTACCGAATTTCGGAGTCGGTGACTGCAACTTTAAGAGCAAAAATTTGAGTCTACATATCCGTTGTGTGATGTTGCCGTGTCAGTAAGACAACGGGTTAGTCGAAGTGTCGAAAATATCGCTGCTGTTCAGGCGTCCGGAGCAAACGATCCAAATCAGGTAATTCCACGGCGTTCTCAAGAATTGGGCATCGCTCAGACCACATTATGGCGTATTTTGCGTAAGGATCAACCAATTACACCCATACAAGATCAAGCTGACTCAAGAATTGAAGCCGATGGTCCATTTGAAGTGACGTACGTTTTCCAATTGGGTTCTGGAGAAGATGCGCCAAGATGTTGAATTTCATTGCAAAATCATCTTCAGTGGCGAAGCTCATTTTTGGCTCAATGGGTTCGTCAATAAGCAAAATATGCGTTATTGGTCGGGTGAAAATCCACATGTGCTTCATGAATCACCATTTCATCCACAAAAAATAACTGTTTGGTGCGGTTTGCATGCCGGCGGCATTATTGGGCCATATTTTTTCGTCGACGATAACGATCGTCACGTTACGGTGAATGGTCAGCGTTATCACGCCATGATCACCGATTATTTTTGCCCGAATTGGAAGATATGGACGACATGTGGTTTCAACAGGATGATGCCACAAGCCACACTGCATACACTACAATCGATTTATTGAAGAGTAAGTATGGTGAGCGTGTTATCTCAAGAAATGGGGCAGTCGATTGGCCGCCTATTTTCTGTGGGGCTACGTTAAGTCATTGGTTTATGCCAACACGCCGACGACGTTGGAGGAGCTCAGAGCCAATATTGAACGCGAAATAGCGGGCGTTTCGTCCGAAATGTGTGGCCGAGTCGTTGAAAATTGGGTCCATTGGTTCTTGGAATATCTCAAATGGTTTACGTTTTATTTAAAAAAAAGAGGTTGTCAAGTCCTTATTGGAAAACCCTTTATTTAAAATTACCTATAACGTGAAGATAATAGGCACTAACACCGCCGATTAGTGCGGCACTTCCAACCGGTGACCGACTTCAATAGCGTACTTATCAAAATGAACAATTTTAAGATAAAAATTATCCTTGAGTTATGAAATAAAATAGATTATATTATGGAATAAGTTCATAAATATGCTTTGTACGAAAGCAATAATACAAAAATTATAAACTTTGTAAAGTAGCTAATTGTAGCTAAAGTAAAAGACCTTATACGAGTATTTGGGCAACCCTCTAGAGAAATAAGAAACGAATTTGGTCTAACTAAAATTTTGTCTATTTTACGTAAGTATATGTATTCCTGATAGTCACTGGAATCTAAAAAAATATTATAGAAATAGTTCTAATAGCACTACTAACCAAATTGCCAGATAACTTGTATAGTAATAGACCATTCCAAAATAGAAATACCGGACAGATAAGACAACAGCATTATGTCAACATGAATCAGGATGACATTAGAAGAGATCAAGGTTTCAATAATAGATCAGGACAGAATAGAATTCCTAACAATAACAGCACAGCACAATGCAGACATCATAGCAGATCATGACAATCTAGGCAACATTCCTCTCAAACATTTAACCCATCAGGGTAAGCTAGGAATAATATTCAAAACCCACAAGACATGGACGTTAATATTGTGAGAGCCAACATTTCCAATGAAGGCGAAACGAGTACTCCACTCATATGTAAGGAGGGAATAAATATTTAGAAAGCCAAAGAAAATTATTTGCAAAAACGAATTCAATTCAGAAAACGTGAAAGAGTTTTTTAGAGAAGAAGAAATAAAACTTCACTTTACCAAGCCGAACTCCCATACAGGGAACTCCGACATTGAACTTTTCCATTCAACTTTACTTGGAATTCTTTTAACTATGAAACCCAAAGACCTCACAACAAACAGGAAGATCCATAAAGCAGTTAAAATTTATAACAACAAGTTTCTCTGATCTATAAGAATGAGCCCAAATGGAACAGTAGAGACAGAATGTAAAGATTAAACAACATAAAAACCATATTTTGAAGAAAAGGAATCCAAGCAGGGAAAACTACTCGTATCATGACTTACAAAAAGTAGTGAAGGTTTTATAAGAAATTATAAGAATTTGCGTCTTAAGAAAAAAAGGAAAAAAGACCCGATAATTTGCAGGTGTTATCTCGGCTAAGTGGGACTCATCAATAACACCCAAACAATTGTCCATATCATAGACACCAAGGAAATTTTACTGGCAGTCGAAGCTATGGAACACAACTTGCAAGAACTGAAAATAGAAAAAAATAGCTTCACAATTATTAGCGAAATTATATGTGCGAGTAAATATTAAAGCAAAAGTTAGAGTTATAGTATCCACCTTCCGACAAAGTCTTTTAAACATTATTGGAACGGGTCAGAAGGGGCTATTCGGAGCTACGGACGACTAGGATAGAGAAGACCTTTTAGATCATTTCAAAATTTTAGATATTTTACTAAAGTGCAGTTCACGCAAAATCCGTACGTCATTTGATGATTATTGCAGCGCTCCTAGTGATAAGAAACGGATTTTTTCGACACATGTTTTTTCAGTAAAGCTTCACTATTAATCGGTTCATTTTTTGTTTTGATAGAAGACATATTGGTAGTTGTGTACGCAATGGAAGTTCATAATCGTAAGATAATAGTAATAGAACTAATTTCTTCAAAATCCTTCGTAGTCGCGATCAATAATCGCAAAGGTGCTAAAATTACCGAAAAATCACAGGTAATAATATCTGTGAAACGTAATCCTGGGTTCTCGGACAATGATCGCGACAAAACATTTAGTACAAGCAAAAGCACAGAAAGAAACCTGGAAGCAGGTTTTAAATCCTATCGATATGCAATAAAATACCCCAACCGTTCTGATAAACAAAATTTATTAGCTAAAAAACAGACAGAATCCTTCTTTGTGACAAACTAACTTTTAACCAAATTCAAAGGCTGCTTGGTAATGGACGATGAAACGTATGTTAAATTTGATGTTAAGCAGCTACCAGGTCAAAAATTTTATGTTTCGACGAAACGTGGTAATGTCCTTACAAAATTTAAATATATAAAAGTCGATAAGTTTGCTAAGAAAGCAATGATTTGGCAGGCGATCTGCAGTTATGGCCTTACTAGCAGGGCTTTTATGACAACTACTACAATGACATCGGATGTTTACATCAAGGAGTGCCTAACAAAACGACTTCTGCCTTTCATACGTAAGCACCATACGGCAGTAACGTTTTGACCTGATTTGGCCAGTTGTCACTACTCCAGGGTTGCCATGGAGTGGCATAAAAGAAAGAATGCGGAAGTTGCATCCAAAAATAATAAATCCACCTAACTCCCCCCAATTTCGACCAATCGAAAAATATTGGGCAATTGTTAAATTTAAATTGCGAAGAAATGCAGGAGTTGTTAAAAATGTCAATTCAATGTTGATAAAATGGAGCATGGCGTCCATCAGGAAAACACCCGAAATTTTGTTCACACGAAAGAAATCTAAGATTCATTTTAATATTAGTTTTAAGCTCAATAAATAACTTTTAATTTGAGGTATTATTTGTTTCTCTCGTAGTGTTATTTACAGAGTTACGAGTATAATAGCATACATGGGTACAGATTTTGCGTAGACCGAACTTTAATATCCACAACGATTTACAAAACGTAATTAAACAAATAGAAATTAATAGACAAATTATGCATAACATTAACAACATTGAAGTAATTCTAGAGGAATAGAAAGCATGTATCTGATGTGGACAATACTATATTAGATCAGCAAAGAAATTTAACTCTTCAACTATTAAAAACTGACCAGCTGTTGAAATTAAAAATTTTAGAAGGCAAAATTCATAAAATTTTTGACAATATATCATCCGCCAAACAGGGTATGCTATAATACATCCAGGTATTTTTACACGAGAAGAAATAGCATCTACAGGTATAGATTTTTTTAAATTATAATATGCTAAAATAGGGGCATTTCAATTTAGCAAACCAAATTTAATCTTAGCTATTACGTTACCAAAAAAAAAATTACATTCAAACTCAGTTAAAAATTATAATACAAATACCAAATAAAAATGTTAAAAAAGTAGTAGATACTACTGCTATAAATTTTATTGAGATAAACAGAATCAAATATATTTTTAATGCAAATAATAATTTATATTATAAATTTAAAAAAGATGGGTTTTTTTGTTAACAGATGGCATATATAATTTTAAAATAAACAATAGAACCGAAATTGTAACATAATTATTGAAGAAAATTTAATTGTATGTAAAAAGTTACATCAAAAAAGTTTAATAAATTGTTGTGACTACCGAAATTTAATATTAAGTGGGTAGTCTCATATCCGAGGTTAAAATTTGAAGGTTTTTAAGGATTCTTTTTGTACGGAAAATGAAATACAATCTTCATATGATAATTATATGTTATTATTTAGCTATTGAATACTACAAAAAAAATTGTTAAATAAAAAAAACAATATTTTAACGTCATTTTGGTGAGGTAAAGTACTCGTAGGTCTCGTCAAAAATAAGTAAGTGGCTGCCCCCCTGATTGTTCCTTTTGTAATCATCTGAAATCAAAATTCCAAAAAGATTATTATTCAGTTGGATTGTCATTCTGTCCCGCAGTAGATCTAAAAGATTTGAGTAAAAAATAACAAAATGGCGGCCTTGTAAAAAAAAAAATTCAAAAATCGACTGTTTTTTCGGGTTAAAATCGAGTTAAAAAAAGTGGATAAAAAAATCTAATTCTGGTACAGAACCATTCATGTGTAGAATATTATGTTAAAATTTCAGCCGAATCGGTCAAATAGTTTTTTTTTAATCCTCTGGGCCGACGGATAAAAAGTAGTTTCGAGAAAAACGCGTTTAAAGTTTAGAGAAGAAAATTTTCAGCTGCAGGGTACGCTTTCCTATTATTTGCATGACTCAGGCTATAGGCCTAAAATTTTCACAGTATATTCTCAACTTATTAAACTTTGAAAATATGCAAAAAAAAAATTTTTTTTTGAAGATCGAACATAAGACTATCCCCTTAAGCATACATTTTAGAATCCATATTAATAACTGCGCAATAAATGAAAGAAACGTCTCCATATCCAATTTTTGAAAGCCAAAATATTGCTGTTAGAGAAAAACTTAATTTTGAAACGATGTTACAAATGTATAAAATTGAAAACAAAGATAAAACAAAATTCAGGAAAATTCAGGAAAGATACACAATTGCAAGTCAGCAAATGATTCTTCACAATGCCACAGGGCTAAAAAGGTTTGACATCACTTTTTAAATAGCGTGGTATTCGGTCATTATATATTATGCTAAATAAGATCTTCCCTTAATTGTTTAATCCTACATACATCAATTATTTAAACCAAGGAAAGATTTAAACAAACCATAAACGAGGTTTGCCAAAATGAAATATTGTCAAAAACTGATGAATTCAATACCTGGCAAAATTTCTGCTGCTATTACGGCTTGAGGTGGATATACGAATTATTACATTAGCTATTTTTATAATTTTAACTTACCCTTTTACCTTAAATTATTCGTTTTTTAATTAACAGCTAGATCAGAAAACAAAAAACTTAATTTTTTTGGGTGATATAAATATTGATCTCCTCTCAAATCCTAACTTTGTGGATAGTTATTTGATGCTTTTGGCTTGTCATGGTTAAGTTTGTTGTATAAATGAGCCAACACGAATAACTGATAACCCTCGAACATAGATTGACCATATTCTTTCCAGAGGTAGTAGACCTCAAAATGTTGAGTTAGTGAATTCAATTACAGATTTTGCAATCACAGATCACTGCTTGACCAGCCTTGCATTTAAATATTGTTAATGCAAAAGAAAGTTGTCTAAACCTCCTGGTCTGTTAAAAAAATTGATTTTCTCATCAACACTTTTCTTCGTTTTGAATTTTGGGGTGATGTTTATTTTGAACAGCAAAAAACAAAGAAAATATTAAAGGAGACTGGACTGTAGTCAACAAGATTTTGAATCGCAACGCTAGCTTTAACAAGCCGTACATTTTAGAAGAGAACAATACCAGAATTTCAGATCCTCTTGAGGCAGCTAATCGTTTTATTGAGTTTTTTGTTTCTATCGCTGGTATTTAAACAGAGAGATCTTTAATAACAAAAACCCTTGTTCCACTGGTAAGAGAGTAATAAATGACAATTTTTCAAGTGGGAATTTATGTTTGGTCCGATAACTGCTTAGCATTATTAAAACGTTAAAGAATTCTAATTCCCTAACAGCTGATGGCTATAGATGCCATAATTCTCAAAAAGATTGCTAGGAACTTTGTTGACGTACCTCCGCATATTTTTAATAGAAATGCTTATGGTGGGATTTTTCCTAATGCTCTTAAACTTGCTGAAGTAATTCTCCTCCATAAAAAGTGTAACACTAATAATCTCGCCAACTATAGACCGATTTCTCTATTACCTGTCTACTTTAAAATGAAGAGGAGAATTTTGGGCTTTATGAACAAAAGCAATTACTTTAGTGACTGTTAGTACGATTTTGTATCAACAATAATATGTTTTCGGCTGGTTTTTTATTGACTTAACTAAAGTTTTTGATTTAGTTAATCACCAAATTCTTTAAAAAAAATTGGTGGATAGCTTCCAACTTAACAAATAGAAAACAAAAAATTAAAATGAATGACATTTGTAGTGATCTGGGCAATCTGTTTGTTGGTGTACCACAAGTTTCGGTGCTGGGCCCTTTACTTTTTCTAATTTTTATCAATTCCGTCTTTAAGCTGAATTTCAAAGGCAAACCTACAGCTTTTGCCGATGATATAGCTCTCTCCTATGGAAGCAAATCTCTTCTCGAGACTGACACCAACGCAGACATGGATATCTTAAGAATAAAAATAAAATTGATGTACTTTCAGCTTGTCGGAGTCTGCTTTTTTCCTTGATTGCAACACTACTTTCATTCCTCAGACTGTTGTAATTTCGACTTAAGTCTCAGCGATGGATTTTCTGAGAACTGTAGTGCTACTTTCTCGTCAAATGAAGTTTTCTCAAGATATTGTTTTCAAATAGATTTCTTGTAATCCCTTAAGTATCTCGCAGTTATCATAGGTAGTACATTAAACTGGTCTGAGCATACAAATGCACTGCAAAAATATTTACTCTATTTCTGTTCTATACTGTTCCGAAAAATTATTAATTATATTATATCATGGTCTTAGTTGATCTAAGATTCAGTACAGTCTAACTTGTTGGGGATTAACATATTGAAATAAAGTTAATCCGCTAATAATATCACAAAAGCATTTATGCGTAATATTTGTAAAACAAATTGTTTTGTGCTATTTCAAAGATTAAAAATCCTTCCATTAAGACACCTTCACTATTATAAAGTTTTGAAACTATTTATCATCATTAGTAGGCACCTCGATATCAGAAGAAATGCGATTAAACTCGAATAATTATTTCAATAACCCCGCTCATAATAAAATTCACTTCAAAATGCATTTCAAATAACTGTCTGACTATATCCGACGTTCAAGAAAATCAAAACCTTTTCTCAATAGATTAAAATCATGGCTTTTTAACTTCGAACCACTGTGGAATCAGTTGAATTTGTCTTCAAATGCCGAAAACCTTAATTATCGCCCTGGTGTAACACCAATTTCCCTGCAAAAGCCAAGAATTCCTTTGAAAGCCGAAATTCGGAGTCAGTGACTGCAACTTTAGTGTTAACTCCAATATTTGTTGTGTGATGTTGCCGTGTCAGTGAGACAACGGGTTGGTCGAAGTGTCGAAAATATCGCTGCCATTCAGGCGTCCGTAGCAAATGATCCAAATCCGTCAATTCCACCGCGTTCTCAAGAATTGGGTATCGCTCAGACCACATTATGGCGTATTTTGCGTAAGGATCTTGGTTTACATCCATACAAGATCAAGCTGACTCAAGAATTGAAGCCGATGGACCATTTGAAGCGACGTACGTTCTCCGATTGGGTTCTGGAGAAGATGCGCCAAGATGATGAATTTCATCGCAAAATCATCTTCAGTGACGAAGCTCATTTTTGGCTCAATGGGTTCGTCAATAAGCAAAATATGCGGTATTGGTCGGGTAAAAATCCACATGTGCTTCATGAATCACCACTTCATCCACAAAAAATAACTGTTTGGTGCAGTTTGCATGCCGGCGGCGTTATTGGGCCATATTTTTTCGTCGACGATAACTATCGTCACGTTACTGTGAATGATCAGCGTAATAGCGCCATGATCACCGATTATTTTTGTACCGAGTTGGAAATATGAACTTGGACGACATGTGGTTTCAACAGGATGATGCCACAAGCCACACAGCACGCGCTACAATCGATTTATTTAAGAGCGTGTTATCTCATGACATGGGCCAGTCGATTGGCCGCCTCGTTCGTGCGATTTAACGCTGCTTGACTATTTTCTGTGGGGCTACGTTAAGTCCTTGGTTTATGCCAACACGTCGACGACGTTAGAAGAGCTCAGAGTCAACATTGAACGCGAAATAGCGGCCGTTTCGGCCGAAATGTGTGGCCGAGTCGTTGAAAATTGGGTCCAACGAATCGACCGCTGCAAACGTGCCCGCGGTGGCCATACGAACGAAGTCGAGTCCCATTCATAAATGTTTTGTTTGTACTTCAAGCCGATAATAAAGTTTTTGAAATATCTCAAATGGTTTGCGTTTTATTTAAAAAAAAAGTTGTCAAGTCCTTATTGGAAAACCCTATACCAGTAGTTTTGGATGGTCCTGAGAAGTGAGATTCTGTTTCATCTGGATTTGATTTTGATTGCACTGTCTCAGAAATTGACTTTAAGCCAGCAAAAATTAAATTTTCTGAGAAGCGTGGTTCTGTTTCATCTAGATTTGATTCTAATTGCACTATCTCAGATTCATCATCAAGGTGATCAGTACGTATGCAAAGAGGACTCGGGTTGTTCCGTAACAATTGACAGTTTACGAAAGTCAAGTTTATGTTTTCAAATAAGATCGACCGAATGATTCAATTATGTAGTATTATTTGTATTCTTGTATTATTTATGATCTAACGCCTGATTTCCTCACTCAAATGCTTTTTTAAAGGTCCCATTTGTCAAGAGGTTGTATTTTATGACTTGAATATGGAGGAATCGAAAATATGCGAACATGATTATTTTTAGCTATGCAAAAGGTCTCACTCTTGCAATAAAGTATTTGAACATATCTGGTGGGATGATTAGAATGAATTGATCCTGGTGGTGCGCCTTTCATAAGAAGATTGTCCCTCTTCTTTTGGAAATAAACATAAGTTGTACAAACGATCAACCTGCTTTCATTTACAAAATACAAGTTATCAAAGATCCTCTTTCAGCCGATGTAAGCGCTCATATCTGCTTTCGACCTTTGAGAGCTAAAACCTTTAGCATCTTTGCTGAAACAACGAAAACATTGACGAAAAATATGGCGAAGTTTTCCTTTGAAAATTCCTTAGCGTGACCTATAGATGTTCCTGTCGGATGACGGAATGATATTGATGGATAACGTCTAAGGAATAAACGAAGCCAGACTATACCTGCAGTTTCCTTTGTTAATGAAAATGGGTTTGGAATATTATTTTTCACAACCAATTGAAATGCTAATGATCATATGTCATTACTTGTTAGTCCAGACAATTTTGCTTCCATAGTTAAGATGTATTCCACCAAACAGTCCTCAAGCTGTAGTCGGAAGATGGGTTCCCTACCTAATTTAGTAGACACCACTTCTTCCAGAGTGACGTAATGTTGTTATAGGCACTTTATGAAACCTATTACATACTCAAAAATAAAAACAGAAACATAAAAGAAAATAAAGGTGCTAGCACAATAATGTGTCAAATATGGCCGGGGCCCATATTATCAATACATACGGTGGGCCATATTACCCTTTCCGATTAAAATGTTTTCACTTTTCTTTTAAAATTAACACACTGTCTTTAAACTACAATATTTTCGAAATTTGGATTTCGAAAAAAATTATAAACACCTCCATAGAACAAAATTCTAACACTTATGCAAAATTTAATGTAAAAAAAGTTAAAAAATTTACCAAAAAAATTACAACACGATCATAATAGACCATAATTAATAACTTTTCTGAACAATAAGAACTAAGGCTATAAAACTGCCTATAAAAACGTACAAAATATTTCTCCCAGGAACTTGTATATTTAATTTACAATCTACCAATAGTAACAGAATATCCTGAGCAAGGTTCGCCATTGAAATTCTGCTTAAAGACGGAATAGAAATCTAAAGAGCCCAAGGCCAAACCTTGTAGCACACCAACAAATACGAGTATATTGCACCTATTTACTATGACTGCCTTGTATTTTAACCTTTTGTTTCTTATTTGTTAAATAGGAAGCGATCCAGTTATAAATAAAATCGCTCATTTCCACATCATATAGTTTAAAAGAATTTCGTAATTGACTAAATCAAAAGCAATTCAGCAAAAAGACAAACCGAAAACAGATTACTGTTAATATAACCGTGATTTATACTGCAGAAACTAAAAAGTGCACAATTGCGGAATTACTTAACCATTTTTAAGAGCATTAGGAAAAATCTCACCGTACACAGCAATCTTTTTAAGAATTAAGCTAGTGCTGCTACCAGCTGTTATGGAGGTAGAATTGTTTTTATTCTTTTGCGATATAAGAATGTTAAGTTATAGAATTGCAGTTATAGTCAAAACATAAACTCTCATTTGATATTTTTTTTTATTTAGTATTCCCATACCAGCTAAACAAGGGTTCTTGTTACTAAACTCCCTTGTAATTATGTAAATTAAGAAAATCACTAAAATGATTAGCAACCTCGGTAGGATTTGAAATTCTAGTATTACTCTCTTCTAAATGTACGGTTAACTTAATCATTGCTATACAAAACTGTATTGATTTTTGTTTTATAAAAAATGTAATAGATTGATCGTGGTGGGTAGAAACACTTGTTTGTATCACTGGATCGCGTTTAGTTTAATCGAGTCTTTCAAGTTTTTTAATATTAAACTTTCCACCAACGCAAAGAGTTTATTTATTTATTTATTATTACTTACAATAAGAAGACAAAAAGGTACTTTTAAATTGTGCTGCCTAGACATAATAATACCTCCACAGGTAGTATTAATTATTGAAATGTTACAGGAGATGTACCGAGTTAATTTTATCTCAAAATAAAAGCCTTTTATTTTCGTAATATTATTTAATGAGGAATTCCACTGGAGTAAACAAAAGCTGATCTTCTGAAATGAGAAGGCAAATTTACGAGGGTGGGTCAATAAGTCCCTGAAAATTTAAATAAGAAACACACTTTTCTTTTCTTTCTCTTTTCATCTCAAAAAAACTGTCGCCATGACATTGTTGGCCGACAGACGCACCTTGGCCTTCTTCGGATTCGATTCCTCAGGAGAAATCCACTGTCTCGATTCTTCCTTGGTCTTTGATATGTTGTGATGAATCCATGTTTCGTCCATGGTTAGGAAACGGCGCAAAAACTCGTTCGGATTTTGATTTGATTTTGTATTGTATTATATTGTATTGTATCTGCAAAGCCTGAAGTCTGCAGAGGGCTAGTGACAAAAAAAAAGTCTCTTATATAAAAACGAGAAATAGTTTAAATATTTTAGTAAACAATTTTAACATAAAACACAAAAGAAAGTTAAGCATAGATTGAGGTAGAAATTTAAGTGCGAGTTTTCTGTTTTAATTAATCAAGATGACGGCTTCGTTTCTCGATTCATGAGGACAGCTTATATAGACCTGGGTATCTTCTGCGAACATATGAATCGAACAATGCTTTTCAATCAAAGGCAACTCATTCACATAGAGTGAAAAAAGTATTGGTCCAATAATCGAACCTTGTGTTTCTCCGTACTTAATTGGCAAATAAAACGAACACTGCTCACCAACTACAACTTTTTTCTGCCTCCCTTCTAGATAGGAAAGAATGAGGCTCACAGCAGACAGTGAGAAATTGAATTTTTTCGGAAGTTTTGAACAAAGAATAGATGGTCTGCAATTTCGAATGCCTTAGATAGGTCGAGAAGGACTAAAATGGTTATATGATTTCTATCCATTTTCTTCCTGATTTCATCAACAATTGATAGTAAAACGGTCTTGCAGCTATGATAGGGGTAGAAGCCCGATTGGTCTGCACAAACCAGATTGTTAGTTGACAGATAGTTTTGCATTCGTCCAAAGATGATTTTTTCGATTACTTTAGAAAGGAATGGTAGGATTGACACTGGTCTGTATTTCTTAGGTATCGGGATGACTTTTACCTCTTACCACTTTCTGGGTAAGAGGTAAGGATGTTGCTATAATTGTATTAAATAAGTACGTTGTTAACAGAAGTATATATAGAGCTGAAATTTAATACATTTTAGATGGACTTCATCAACTCCCATAGCATTAGACATGATCGATATTAGTGCTTCCACTGCATCTTCCTGCCGTATTCCATTAAAGTATGACCGTTCAGTGTCATCCGGTCTCTGATCAAAAGCGTCACAACCTACTGAGTTGAGCTGGTCGCAGTCAACATTATCCGGAGTGTTTGGCTTTGGCTTTCCTTGGCCGATTGAAATCCTGACTAACACATCAAAAATTTTCTGCTGCAGAAGGCTCGGTTTGTAGCTTGATTTTGCATACTACTTTATTGCAGAGTGAGCGATATCCATCGCAGAATTCACTAACTCTGTATTTTTTCCAGCGCTTGAATGTACCATCGCCCTTTTTTATGAGCTGCAAAATGCCTGGTGTTAGGCACTGGGGTGAAAGAGGTTTAAAAGAGAAAACAACTCTTTCTTGCAGAAAATTTGTCAGGCCTTCAAATAAAGGCATTTGATGAATGCGACACCAATTGGTTGTGAACACATATTCCTGCAGGTGTTGCAGAATAGTTTATGTCGCGAAAGTCTCTAAGCGTCATCCTACTTTCAGTTGTTGAATATCAAATTGGTATAATAGAAAAAGTAGGTCATGTTTTGAGACCCTGGCGCTTCAAATTGGATATATAATGACAACTTCCCTTTATTATATACAAAAATCTAATCGATAAGGGTAGATGCCAAACTAGTAAAGTGAGTAGGTATTAACTGTATTCAAATTGAGTGATTAAATGTAATCGAGAAAGCTTATCGAGTGAGGTACATTTAAGATGAAATAAGGTCATTTGGTTTGTACACCACTCCAATCGTTACTTTCTCTTGATAGCCCGTTTTACTCACGAAAAAAAGTTGATGGGACAACTTTCGTCTGACTCGTACACGAATTTATATCATAATATTTTGCGTTCATATATTGCAGCTCCACCCCCAGTATGGTCAAAACTATTGGATCGAAATAGCTTGTAGTGTAATCAGTAACGTTTGGATGAAACCATGTTTCTGAGACACAGATTATGTCAACCTTGGTGTGAATAAATACATATATGTCTAAATTCGTCAATTTTGGGGTATAAGCTTTGGGTATTTACTCGTAGTGGCAGATATGAAGACCTTCGTGCTGGGCTTGGAGAATTCGAATCATACTTTCCAGATTCCAGTTACCTATAATCAGGGCAGATAGTAATATTAAAAAAAGGAACAACAAGGTCACTACTCAAATAAATAATAACTACAAAGTTAAGGAACAAACCTACCATGACCATTGAAACTGAGTTGATAAACCGAAAAATTAAGTTAAATCTAACATATTTCAAATAGAAAAACTAAAAAATGCCTAAAAAGGTATAAAAAAAGGAAAGTACTGATAGGAAAACTACGACGACAACTCTGTTGTTTCGTTTGGGATTAAATTGTTATCGATTTGTTGTTCCTCGGTGATTGCTTTTAGAGTTTCAAGTTGCGAATTACAAGGAAAGCGTCGTCCATCACTAAGTAAAAGCGGTAAAAACTGAGTCTCTTATTCTTCCTACAAGTACATCCAACACAGAAGTGCAAGTATCGTCTTAAATAAATTGCTAATTGCTATTTAACGTAACGAACTCGAAGGGACCGACCAAATTAGTTCGGTATAACCGAATTTCGTTATAAGTGATATGTTAAAAAAAGACCATCAACTTTTGTTTAGAAAACCAAAAAAGAAGAAAAATAGGAAAACTAATAATTAAAAATACTAAAAACAGTATTTCAGTACAGAAGCATTATACTTCTATTTAATTTCTATTTGAAAAAGTCATGAATTTTAGATTGTTTTGTTTGAGAAAACTTTAAATCGTTTAAAAACAATTCGACGTCTGCAAGTCCATTAAAAATCCTTTAGGGAGTGTTTTATGACTGAAGGAAAGCACGAAGGCCTCCGGCAAAACATAACGCGTCCGATGTGGATACTGAAGCTGTTATAAATTCCACATTCCCGTCAAGATATTGACTACCACTTACAGAAGAAACAATTGCATCATCATCCAGAAGTTCTACAGTTATAAGATTGTCATCAAAGTGGACATATTCCTCAAAAGTGTCGCTATCGATAGCAGTTGTTAATGAATTTTGAGATCCTATGTCCTCATCGTGATTTAGTCTGATCCAGTCAATTAAGGGTATATTGTCCTCCAAATCGAAATTGTCTACACCTTTTTTGTGTAACTTTTTGCCATGCCATATGAATTAAATTTATAGCATCCAATAGATTCACTGTAAAGTTTTCTTCTTTCTTATCAATTGAATTTATCATCTTCATTAGAAGCAAATGCCGATAATTGCTCTTTCAACTATGAATGACATCTTGGTACATAGGTTGCAGTCTTGAGCTTGTGTTAGGAGGCATATACACTAACTTAATTGACTCCAAATCCTTAACGTCTGGATGAGCCGGACAGTTATAATCCAGTAATAGAATTTTTCTATTTTTACGACGTAATTCATTGTCCCACTGTCTTAACTCATTTAAAAAAATTTCGGAAGTCATCCGAGCCCTCCGATTAGATTTTTAGTTCACCGGCAATTGTTTAACGTTTTTGAAGCACCTGGGTTCTTTTGGTTTTCCTATGACCAGCAGTCTTCTTTTTTCTGTCCCCAAAAAAATTTGTAACCACCAACAAGATTACACGTTCTTTCGATAGTTTCCCACCAACGCTCGTCTCTCCTTTGAAATGCAACGTTCTATTAGGTGTCAGTTTATAAAATAAGCCAGTCTCGTCGCCGTTAAATATGTCCTCACCCTTAAAGTTTCCCTTAATACTTGGTCATTTGTTTTGCAACCAATCATCAACAATACCCATGTCAACTGCTACCGCTTCCCCAACAATTTTGCCGGTGCTGATATCATGTCGTTTTTTTAAATCTATTCAACCAACTTTTGCTAAGATTGCATTCCTGATTCGTAAACTTTCGACCAAGCTGTTCGACTTTTTCTTGTAATATAGCACTACTCACAGTAACATTGTTGGCAAAACCACTTTAATAATCCACTATTCACTACGAGTATTTCGTTTGTAGACTTTTTACTTTTTTTACCTTCGAATTTGTTTGATTAAAGTGGTCCAGGTCCCTTTTCTTCCAAATTGTGCCAACAGTCGACTTATTTAGTCCCATTTCCATGCATATTTCCGTTTGCCTTTCACCTTGTTGTAAACGCTTTAATATATGTTATCGTGTTTATTTTTTAATGAGAAACATTTTCTTTTGTTACTTGATACTGTATCTCCCATTTTATTGAATTGATTTTCAAAGGCGTAGTACCCTTCCTCTATGCACTTTGGAACTCAACTAAATTGTGCTACCTTTGAAATTTATCATTTGATGCAAACATAGTGTAACTCGGGGAAGTACCGAAAAAATTAAGTTATGTTCAAGGACAATACTTTATTGTTTGAAAATGTTAATATGTACATAAGTATAGCTATAAAGTTGTTGGGGAGGCCCCGACAAATTGAGGGAAATCTAAATGACAATGTAAAGTGAGACAGTATTGGTTCGTTATAACCGGACATTTTCTTCATTTAACTCGCAAAAAGTGTTCGTTAAATGCGAAAGTTTGCTATATGCGAAGTTATAATCCATAGTTCTTATGGGACATTGATTGGGACTGGGTGAAATTGTTCATTATAACCGAAAGTTCGCTTTAACGGGGTTCGCTTTAAGCGGTTACTACTGTATATTTTAACTATTATGAAATGATACACTCTGTACTATTAGAAGTAGAACAAGAGACCTTATCGTACTTGAGTAGAGAGTTAAACTTCCGTTCGCGTATTGATGAGATAATCGCTAAAGCCAACTCTTCACTTAGTTTTATCAAACGATGGTCTAAAGAATTCTTCAGCCCCTATGAGACAATGTTGATTAACATTACCCTTGTTCGTTCCCTTCTCAAATATGCCAACCAAGTGTGGTTCCCCTTTCAGCGAGTTCATATATCCCGAATCTTGAACATTCAACGTCGTTTCCTTCGATTTGCTCTTCGAGGACCGCCTCAAACTTCTTAACCTGAATACCCTCGAAAAACGCAGAAACGTAACTGACATTTTCTTTATTCGTCGACTGCTCTATGGTTCTGTAGATTGCGCCTTCCCGTTGCAATTCTATTTCCATCAACACTAACCTTCGTAATATACGATGTCCTTGTCTCTTCTATATTCCAACCCATCCCACCTCTTATGGTTCCAACGAACCAATCTCCATCATGCTCCGTAAGGTGAACTAAAACCTACCCGTTTTTGATTTTAATCTGAGCATTTCTCGTCTCGAACTGGATCTCAACCATTCCCTTCGGTTCCTAACCCTTAATTTTTAAGTTAGATTAAGCTTGTATTAGCAAAATAAATGGGAGCCTCAACCCCCACCAAAATAAAGAGTATTAGATGCAGATATACCACATATGACATACTCGTATTATGGTCGTCGTAGCTTTCGTGTCGAAGCGCAACTCTTAGAGAATCTATGAAAGCTATTGGTGTTTTCTATACTGATGTTAATGGTTCTAAATTTGACTGATAAATTGTGAGCCATTTAGCGGATGTGCCATTTACGGCCATTTACGGTTGCTTTTCTTGAAGTTATTATCAAATTAATTCTTCTCTGTTCGTGAAAATTCTCTGCCAAAGATTTTGCAGGTTTTTTTACGATCTCGTACATCTTGTTACCAATATGCGATGTCTGATGTCCACGATAGCTTCTTTTGAGAAAAAGAGAAGAGATTTTCCAATGCTTGAATTCTGAGGGTTGAATTCGACTATTAGAACATTATGGCCTCTTCGTTCGATGTATCTGAGCCGATGTAACATAGTTTGCTTTGCATCCAAATTTTCTTACAGTTTAAGGGGCTCACGATTATATCATCTGCCCCATTTGCCTCCTCATTTTAATAGAACCGAATATTAGACGAAGTGTTTTTTTTAGTCTGACAAGCATTTGGTTATTGTCCACTAGTCAATAGCAGGACTGGTAACATGGAGTAAAACCAATGTTATTCAAGTAATGAGCTTTGAAATCAGCTATTTTTCAGTTCTAAGGTAAGGAATCAGTTATTAAGTTCTATTAGTATTTAGTATATAGTATAGTAGGCTTTTAAATCATCTTTTAAATATTATAAATGTTGAAACAGAAAATTAAAATAATTTACGAGCAGGCTAGAAAAAAAAGGATAATTTCAATTTAAATTGGATAGACAATAGTACTCGTAGTTCAGTCCATATTTTATGACCAAAAATGGACGATAATATAATAAGGGGTATTTTCTGTATTAACATATCCTCCACAGGGTATCTATACACAACCTGCAATATATCGAATAACTTTGAATTGTTTTCTTCCTACGCCTAGAGTCAGTTCATTCTAGACACGAATGGCGTTAACAAAATATTGGTATTCAGAAATATGATACTTCAAACGAGGAAGGATCAGTTTTAAGGAACGATGTAATTGTGGAGAATTCAGTTTTTCATATATTTTTTTCTTTTTATAATTTGCGCGCCCTCAACGGATTTGAGAACCCTTAAAATGCTTGCGTGGACCAAGGAAAATCAGAGAGGAAAGAAACAGAGGTACCGATGAACGTTGGTTTTAAATGTTTGAAGTTTATAATGACTATGAAATAAAAAGCTAGGCAGGGCATTTAACAAGCGGGTTGTACGGCTTAGGAACGAATCACGATATTTTAGAGTACGTTCGAAAGTGGGCTTGAGGGTGTACTGATGAGCATAGCATAGCGAGACAGGTGTTGCGGCTAAAAGTTTGGAGGGGCAGAACGCTACTGGCGATTTCTATGGAGCACTGGTGGTGTTCGAGGGTGTCCATTGTGTGAGTGATATTAGTATCACCTATGAGTTTTATCGCACGGTTTTGAATCCTATGTAGCAGATGCAGGATGTTTCGGACGCACCGGACCAAATGTGGGCACTGTAGTCCATTTTCGGGCGGATAAATGCTTTATATATTGAGGTTAGATCAGAGAAGTATATCTACATTACTTGAGGAAACTAAAACATTTCGCAGTATATTTGACGACACCAAGTATGTGATCATTCCAACGTAAGCTGTCATTGACACATATACATACGTTTCTACGATGCAAGTGCCATTCAT
Organism: Volucella bombylans; assembly: GCA_949129095.1. Lineage (NCBI taxonomy): Eukaryota > Metazoa > Arthropoda > Insecta > Diptera > Syrphidae > Volucella > Volucella bombylans. The sequence goes on along the minus strand of OX422140.1, from coordinate 314,044,022 downwards.
GAATAATGGCTGAGTGTTTAACTTTCGCTTTAACCACAGCAGACAGCATTGTGTATTCAAAGAATTAAATTCCACTCTGTTAGTGCTTCCAGAATTAGTTATGCTGTTATTATCATAATTTAATAGTCTTAACATACGTTGTGTTCCCGTTCTACAGCCGAAGAGGGGCCTGAGTCCGGGAACGAATATGAAAAGCAAAGAGTACTGTCGTCAGCACAGAAATATATTGGATTAGAAATATCAGACATGAGACCGCTGATGAAAATTAAAAAGAGTGTCTGAAACAGAACATAGCCCTGGTACAGTAGCATTTATTTTGTGAATATGAATATCAGACCATTCAAGACAACTCTTGAATTGAGCGTACCGAAAGGTAATTTCTAACCAATTGAAAACGAGAATGGTCGATTCCAAATGCGCGCATTTTCGACTAAGGAGCCTGGTGCCAAACTCTGTCAAATGCCTTAGAAATATAGAGTGCAAATATCTTGCTTTCACCAGATAGGTGTACGCTTTAGTTCCACTTTTGGGTGAGACATACCATTAAATCACCAGTGGACCTGTTGCTACGAAAACCATACTGCCGGTCATTGTGTTTGGAGAAATTTAATGATCTGACGGTTTATCAGCGTTTCCATGAACTTGGAAAGAAGGGAAGTAAGTGCATTGAGTCTGTAGAGAGAGAGATTTGCCTGTTTTTCTGGACAAATGCTGTTTTCCATCTGCTCGGAAAAAGTTTTAAAGAGTTGGATTGATGAAAAAGCTTACGCAGTGGTTTAACCACCTAGGAAGAACACCTCTTCGGAAGAAGGGGAGATATACCATCTGGACCGGCGGATTTGTGTATGTTAAGATCATTAAGTACTCTTGCTACTACACGAGTGCGAAAGTGGGTTCCTCGCATTGAAGATTTGTCGTACTCAATTGTAAGCGGAGACAAAGCATAATCTGCATGTGTTGAACTGACCGCAAAATATGCAGCAACCAGATTGGCTTTGTCCAAAGAGCTGACAGCTGGAATGTTAGAATTTCTAATATATATGTATATAATACCTAAATAAGAAGGCTGTCGAGTGGTAATGATTTTATGTTGAAATTTGATTGTTTAAAAGTCAAGGTACTCAGTAGGTGTACAGCTCGGAACCTTCTTGGAGTGCATGGACACGTAATCATATCTTTCTACATAGACCTCAGTCGTTCATTGATCTCCGTAGAGTTTTAACGTGTTTCGGCTTCCGAGTGAATTGTAAATAGAGTATAGTGTATAAAATAAATCAATAAGAGGAGACATTTGACAATGTGTTCACTGCCAAAGGTTCGGGCACGCCGCGTCGAAATGCGAAATGCAGCCACTATGCGTGAAGTGCGGAAAGAACCACAAGTCCGAGGAATGCGCTCTGGGTAAGGACGGAGCGTCTGAAAAAAGTCAACTTTCTTGTGCTTTATGTAGGAACACGGGGCACACCGCAAACTATCGGGCTTGTCCCAAATTCCAGTACATCAAAGAATAAATCTGGCCCGGCAGCAGAAAGTGGAAGTGAAACGTCCACCCGTGCATTTGCAAACTCCAGCCGTTACTCCCCATGTTACCTACGCCCAAATGGCGGCAGGTAGGGTAAAATACGGTACAACAAGTGAAGGTTGCTTCTCAGGCCTCAGCGCCCAGAGCACCGGAACCAGTTCCTGACACGCTAGCTATCTTGCTCTCTATCCAGGGGCAGATGGCTCAGCTCCAACGTCATCTAACTGAACAGACCGCGCGGGTGGATCAAGTATACGCGCTGCTGCCTGGCCTAACGCACCTTTTGCCGTAATGGGTACGTGCGTGGCGGAGCAGACCCTGAAGGTCCTTGCTGTGAATGTGAATTCACTGATTAGGCTCGAACGACGAGCAGCACTATTTAAGTTGCTTAAAGACCAAGCCCCTGATGTGCTTTTGGTTAGCGAAACTAAGCTTACCAAGAGACACAAAATGAGGCACAGAAGATACAAAATAGTACGGAGAAACCGACCCAACTCCATTCAGGGAGGAGGCGTTGCAATTTTCGTACGAAAAGGTATACGTTTTGAAAGAGTATACAGTCGTGTAGTACGTAGGTTCCAGGTGCTGGAGCATGCATCGTGAATATCCCTCTCCGTAGTGGAAAGCGGTTGTACATGGTGTACAGACATGCACCTAAGGCTACTCAATCCACCTTATTTATCTCAGAGCTCGAGACACTTTTTCGATTTCTGAGGCTTGAATTGGAAGACAACTATTTTATTATCGGCGGAGATAATTTCGTGTATGACAGTGACCATTGCGGTTTCAGCACCGAAATAACTGTTCCCAACGAAATTGCGGAATTGGATGAGTTTGTTCAAAGGCATTGCTACAATTATAGTAGGGTGCGTTGGACACACTTTACGAGAACACTGACTAGAGCAGTCTCCTCGAATTCGCTCTACCCACCGTCCAACAGAAATCTGTCAAACGAGGAGATTGACAGGTATCTAAGACTAATGGACGAGACAATCAAACGAACAATGGACACAACGATACCTCGGTACCAACACACTGACGAAGAAAACCTATTCCGCAACGCAACTATAGACGCACTGCACCGACATAAAAGTGGACTGCTGACTAAAAACCTTGCACAGACGGTTTACTGACAGACATAACCCGGAGATTATGACACTGAAGTCGTCGATTAAAAACCTCCAAACATTAATAGAGGAAAATTACAGAAATTCTGTAAGTTTGTATTGGAATAATAAAATTCGGGCTATAAACACCAGCAACCCGAATATGTTCAAGGCGAATGTTATCTTTGGCCCGAACCACGATCTGGAGAATCGAGTCCTTGTGCACAATTTCTACCTTCGAAATGAAATTGTGAATTGGCGATTCGAGAGCTCGGGTTTCACCCAGTTCAGTGACGAGAATATGGCAAATAATGTTTATCACCAACGATAGGGTACTACCCCCGTTCATTTCGAAGGAAGAGTTCCAAACGATCTTCGAATCACTTAGAAGTAAGAAATCAGTGGGAACCGATGAAATACCGAACATTGTGCTTCGACATCTCCCACTAGAAGCGGTGGACATTTATACCACCCTGTTTAATAATGCAATTAATAATGCACATTATCCAGCGCATTGGAAAACTGCGGTGGTACATCCCATCCCCAAAAGGGATAAAGACACTTCCAATCCGGCGAATCTCCGCTCGATCAGTCTTCTTCCAAACATCAGTAAGGTGTTCGAGAAGGTGATCAATAGAGTCCTGACTATGTGGGTTGAGGACAAAAATATAGTTCCGGATAATCAGTTCGGTTTCAAGGCGGGGTATGATATTATTCATGCTGCGTCGAAACTGGTTTCTGATATCCAATGGAACAAAGGCAAGAAACAGTGCACTGGTGCCTGCCTGATTGACTTGGAGAAGGCCTTTGATACCGTATGGTTGGAGGGACTCTTTTTCAAGCTGTACAGGTTGGGCATTAGTAAACCATTGCTGTATATTCTTTTCGATATGCTCTCCAGTAGACAGTTCATCGTGAAGAATGGCGATGTGACTTCTGCTGGAACATTTAACATTAAAAACGGTCTGCAACAAGGTGCGGTAAATTCGCCGATCCTGTTCAACATTTACACAAGTGATCTGATAGGTTCACTTCACCATGCCATAGCGTACGCAGACGACATAATTAATATACTTTTGCAGCGTGACTTCGACAAAATTAAGCAATATTGCGATGACTGGAAGTTGAAAATCAACTTTCAGAAGTCGGAAACCATTCTGTTTAGGACGCCTTTGTCTGGGCCTCTAGGGATACCAGAAAGAATTGGCGAAAGTGCTCGATCGTGGGGCAGCACGGGCAGCCACTTGTTTGTCGAAATGTAGTCAGATACCTTGGGATCTGGCTAGATCAATTTCTGTATTTTAACAAACATATAGATGTTGCTCTGGCCAGAGCCAAAGGTGCTTTTGCCCTTACAAAGAAACTGTTTTATAACAGCCAACACGATGCGAGGGTGAAGGTGATCTGCTACATGGCCCTTATCAGGTCCATGCTTGTATTTGGATGTCCCGTGTGGTTCAACGTGAGAGCAAGTTTATTGGAAAAGATTCGGGTGTTTGAGAGGGCTTGTCTTAGGACTTGTCTTCGCTTATACAGAACACCAGAGTCTCAGTACATAAAATTCTATTCCAGTGAGGTCCTGTACAATAGGGCGAACCTAATAAGAGTGGACAATTTCGTCATTAAGTTGACTCGAAGGCACGTTGCAAGAGCAATGACCTCATCGAACAACCTGATCTCCGGGGCTTTCTACCCCAATTATATGTATCACGAGAGAGTTCGCTTTGACGGCTTTATTCCTCCAGAAGCGTTCCTCTATCTAGATAGTAAAGGTCTGATCCAGGACAGATTGGCGGTTCTGCTAATCTTCCACGTCGCTCGAACAGCTGCGGACAGGCGACTCAACTACGACCGAGACGTCGCACATGGCAGTGCGGAGCGTCTCCGGTTCAGTAGGGTGGTAGGGAGTCGCGACATGAGGGATGTTGCTCGGCAGCACTGAAACTTCTACATAGACCAAAAGCATAATGAGTTATGTTATTAAAAGCAACCTTTCTACGTTGTGCTGTCGCATTGCTGTAACAAGAAATTTCACAGCCATAAGTAAAATGAGGGATAAATAGCTTTCTTGCGGTCTTTATCCTTGTGTTTGCTGCAGCAAAACTTTGTGTTGGAGAAAGATAACTAAGATAGCCATAAATTCTTACCGACCATTGCCCTCGTGTGGTCGTCTATGTTAAGACATTTATTAAGCCAGACAACAAAATTGTTTACCCTGTTAGCAAATTAAATTACTGTGTTTCCAAGGTGAATGGTTGGGAGAGGGTTTGGATCAGGAATATGACTTGTTGGGTTTAATTATTGGAAACGTATTTTAGACCACTTAAGAATTTGTTAACAAGACTGAGCTCATTATTAGTTACATAGATTTGGACGTCATTTGTCTACTGTATGTATCGACGTGTATAGGATAACATTTGGGAGGTCAAAGGACCTAGAATGCAGCCTTGTGGTACACCTGGTAACGCATTTTGAAAATCGGTCGCAATGAATACATCCGGAAGTGTACTAGTTAAGCAAGTAAAATGTGTAGGAACTGGAGGATTTAAAATGTTCAAATTTAATGCATTCATCGTCTCCTTTAAGGAGGAGAAAATATCCTCATTCAACAGATTGTAATTGAAATCACCGCACACAGGAGGAGGTTGTTTTTAAGAAAGAAAACAATTGCGATAAATCAATATTGTTGCAAGGTCGATATATGTCTAATAAATCGATATTGGAAAGTACTTTCATTGGGTGAACTTGCAGACGGTCGGAAAGATAAAACCGATCGCACATAAATGGCAACTCTTCCGCGTGGTCCTGTTTTTCTATCATCACGGAAAATCTCGTACCCAGCTACAGAGTCTACTCTATCAGATACTCTATCAATAAACCAGGTTACTGATACACATCGCTTCCACTTCGGGACTAATAAACAAACTTCTGAATTCGTCGATCTTATTGACTAAACTCTGCTCATTCAAATGGCAAATTTTAATGCCTCCATGTTGTGAAAAAAAGATATTTAGTAGTATGTACATGTAAATTATCATTATCATTACCTTTGGAAGAAAAAACTGCTACGAGCATCACCCATTAGTGAAGTGAAAAACACACTATTGCCCCTCGAATGAAGAAAATCCCACAAAATGTAATAGACGACACATTGCTCATACGAGCAGATGGATATTTTTAAATATAGAAAATACTTACAGATCGCAAAAAGAGAAATTAAATAAAATTGAGCTTCTATAAAAAGATTAGGATGCATTGTTGACTTGATCATCTTAAGGAACAGCAGCAGCAATTCTATTCAAGCGTTGAGTTGAATCGACAAAAAAAGCTGTACCTATATGTTTTTGGCGTCCCCTTCGGAAATAGACAGAAAAAAGCTGGTTTTGTTTCTTTAATTCATGTGCTCTCCGGAAGATGTCAAGGTTATGCGAGGTGAGACTTTTGTTGACAACGAATGGTTTGTTTGGCTGCAGTCCAAGTTATTGTAAAGAAACTTTATTTTTGTTTTTTTGTATGTTGTTCCGAGTGGACTACAATGTGTGACCCGTTAGACCCTTTGCTGTAGAATGTCGGTTGTGGCTCGTGCAGTATGTGACGGCCAGCTGGAATCAAATGTCCTCCAGTAATAATTCATCCAATTGAGGAATGTGGAATTCATTAATCATGGCTCTGTAGCGTTCACCATCTACAGTGCCCGTTTGGCCCCCCGCACACCATGCAGGGACTTTGAGTGGATGTACTCGCTTTTCGTGCATTACGCAAGGATTTTCATTGCCAGGTGAATATTCAATTTCAGAGCAAAGCTGGGTATATACATTTTGAAGATTTTCATTTGCTGTCATTGGTAATTAATGAATGATGGCGTATGTGGACAGTTTTTCCCAGTCAAATGCGTCAATTTTAGTATATAAATGGCATAATTCGCTTGATAAAATCGTATCCGGAGTTTTCCCTAGGGATTTCACTTGTACAGGCAGTGTAGAAACGGATTTGCTTAGTTTTTCGATCCGACTATTGAAATGAGCATTTCTGGCATTTTAGATTTCAGCTGCCTATGCATCTAGTTTCTTTGCGAGGCACAATTCGAATATTTTGCTTAGATTATCATCAACCAGGTGTTAGGGGTTTAGCATTTTTAGCCAGTAATCTGGTTTGAAGTCTACTTATCTCTGACATCTTGACAGTTGACAAGTAGGGCAACAAAAATGATTGCGATTCGAACACTGCAAAATATATTTCTGATTAAGAATGTGTTATGACTATGACTAAGTCGATGTATTTAAGGTAGTAAATAGTATTTAAACTTGGAAAAAATTGTCGCAGTAAAATGAAAAATGTTTATCTGACAATAACATGTTTATCAGCTCCGAGATGAAATATGAATGAACTTCCTTGAGATAGAGTTTTTCATGTTAGCATTAGATTAACGAAATAAAAAGATGATACGGCTCTTTATTCAACCTAATCCAAGTTAAAAATTGTCCTGTGTATGCTTTGCTTACACAGCGGAGTTGGTGGCTGTGTTTTCTCAGATAAGCTAAATCTAAGCCTCTCTTTCCGCCTTCCAAATCACTGTAGCGTGTTCCAGGCAGAAATTTTGGCGATTAAAGAAGCTCTGTCCTGGCTGAAGAAAAACGTGATATCTGCAAAGGATATCCGCATATTTTCGGATAGTCAGGCCGCCATCAAGTCCCTGGACTCGGTCTCATTGTGTTCTAAAACTGCCCTTGAATGCCGATCATCTCTCATGGAGATGGCAGAGCAGTTCAACATTCACCTCTGTTGGGTGCCGGGCCACAGAGACATTCCAGGGAACTGCAGAGCCGATGAACTCGCCAAAATTGGAACCACTCTACCTATCCTACCAGACAAAGGTAGTATAGGTATACCAATCGCTACGTGCAAACTAACACTAAAGCTAGATGCCAATAAAAGAACGGACCTTAGGTGGACTGCTGGACAAACATGTCTAGCGACCAAACAGATCTGGCCAAGGCTGGATCTGAGTCGATCTAAGTGTCTGATCCTTTTAGATAGGAAACATCTCAGCGCCATAATAGGTGTCATTACCGGACACTGCCTCATAGGCAAGCACGCAAGAAGGCTTGGCGCTTTTACTAACGATTTCTGTAGAAGCTGCATGGACGAGGAAGAGGAGGAGACAATCCCCCACATACTCTGCACATGCCCATCTCTCTCTCAGAGAAGGAAGCTTCACCTAGGAGCTTTCTTCTACAACGACCTAAACGATCTAGAAAAAATAGACGTTAACAGTCTCCTACGCTTTATTAAAAGCTCAAACTGGTTCCAGTAGTAAGAAGATCATAGATCCACGTGGCATCACAATGGGCCAATAGGCCTAAGTGGGTTGGTATTTCCAACAGCCACTCTTACCTAACCTAACCATGCTTTGCTTGGAGAAAAATAAAAATAAAATAAAGGAACTATCAAGTAAGTCTCGAAAAGGTTTGGAATTTTAAAAATTAAAGAACGTGTTCAACGATATGGCACATGAAAACTTTGATATACCTGACTCGGAAAAAATATTGTGCTTGCATCAATGTTTTAAAGGAGAAGTAGCACTGCTGATTCAACATCTCCAAATATCAAACCCCAACAACAAAATTGTCTGAACGATGTAGGTACCTCCTAGTGTGGGATTCCACAGAAAGTGTAAGGCAGCTACTGGGCACAACTAATGAGTGCCTTAATGCAGTACGCATACATTTATGTAGGCACCGTTATAAACGATGAGAACCCCTTCGTGGCACGAATTGCATGTTGGAAGTTTGATAAAGATGGAATTATGCGTTAGTAACAACCTACAAAAAAACTAAAGGAGAGATCCAGACTCTTGATAACACCATGGAATTTCCTGAAAGCCGATATAAGACCTTAAAAACTATCGATAACAGAGAACCAAACACGGGTAAGGAACGTGCATTTACCTCACATCACACTTCTGCTGTCACGGGGACAAAATTCAATAAAGAGCTTTTATTGCAAGTACGAGTATACCAATCCGATGACCAGCGGTTGTAGTAGGTTCTAAACCATCCCTATTGTAGGTAGTCGAAAATTCGCAGAAGGACAAAATATGTATTCGTATAGGGTTATGTATGGAATAGCATATATGTTAGGCCATATGGCCTTCACTTCTTTGCTGGCACATACGCACCCTTTTGTCGACATTTCCAGTAATAGTTTTGCATAAATGTGGCTAAATTTGGTTGATACATCGCTTTATTTACTCCTTAATGGCGTGGGCTTATTGGGATAAACCTTAGACTTCAAAAAACCCCAAAGAAAAAAGCCCAACCAAGTTGAGTCGCATGATCTGAGCGTATGCAGTAATTAAATTGTTTCTTGGGCTGTTGACATCTGTCACCGTCTTGTTGAAAACACATGTCGTACACATCCACATCTTGCACAAGAAACTGGATTATCATGTAGCGATAGCAAGGACCATTAACTGTTATTGTTTGACCAGCCACATTTTCAAAGAAGAGTGCTCATGTGATGATGCCTCCAGCCCAAAATTTGCACCAAACAGTAACACGTTGTAGATGTATGTGTTTCTCACCAATCACGTGTAAATTTTCTTAACCCCCAATTCGACAATTTTGACGATTAACAAAGCTATCAAAGTAAAAATGAGCTGTAAGAAAACTACGAGCGGCAGCTGCCAGACCTGCGTTATTTTTGAAATATTGCTCAACAATAACACCCGTTGTTCTCTCGTGTAGCGCTCCATTATTGATAATCCTTAACTGTCAACTATCTCAATGTCTTTATTTTTTCCTTGGCAACACTATACCGGACAAATGGCGCAAGATTCAAATCTTGTGTGAATTTTAGGATACCCCTTACAAAGCGCAAGATCACCACGATATTCTCCACATGCAACTAACAAAAGAGGAGAACACGGAGATTTCAATGACTACAAATGACAGATTTCTACCTGTAATCCTGGCGACTATGCAAATAAATGTGAAGGCAGCAAATGGCGACTATTTGTTAATTAGAGCTCTCATTGATCAGGACTCAAAAGCAATCGCAAAATCCACCGAAGCCGCACAAATTCTAAGAATTCCCCGCATAAAAATCAAAACAAAATTCATGAACTCGGTGATTTCAACTTAAAGTCAAAGCTCAAATAAAGGTTCCTTAGAAACTACATATGTGAGAGAAGTACGTGCGATAATTTTACCTTCGTTGACTAGTGCGTAGCCGGATCAATCATTTGAATATAATCTAAAAAGTTTGGATAACTACATATTGGCAAATAAGCAATGGCTCTTCTAATAATAATGGAAATCAAATTTGACAAAAACGAAAAACTGAGACAAGAATACAAAAAATTCATTCATGAATGCTATACATCAGTCAAGAGTAACTGATGGATCGCCAAGTAAATTTGTCACATTTAGCTGTCATACGAGAGGATAACGCCACGACAAAACTACGAGTGGTATTCGAGGCCTCCGCCTAATCATCAAATGGAAAAAGTCCCAACGATATAATGTATACTAGGTCAAAACTGTATCGTGACACATTCGATATACTTTTGAAATAGAGATACTGGAAGTTATCGCTCACAGCAGATGATGAGAAATTGTATAGACAGATTAAAATCGCTAAAAACGATCTAGAGTATCTAGAGTATCGTATTCAATGGCGAAATAAACCTAAAAGCAAAATATAAGAATACGAACTGAACACTGTTAGCTATGGCATGTCGGCAGCAGCAATATTCTTAGTTATACGAACATTAATTGAAATAGCAAACAACTTTGCTTGGCTACGAAACATAATCAAGGATGACTTCTACATGGATGGATTTCACTTAAGAAATTACTTTTTCAACTCTAACAAAATCACAGAAGCCATTGACGGTACAAATGGTAATGAGTTGTTCAGATCGAGTCGAATGAATCCTTTAAAACTCTTAGTTTACACATAAACAAAAGGCGTTTTGACAGATATCGCACATATTTGAACCATTAGGATGGTTCTCCTCAATTACAATTGTTGTTAAACTTTATACGAGTATGCAAAGACATTGGGCTGAGAAAACAACGTAAGATGAAGAGCAACTACTGGAACTTGTCAACGAATGCCAGCAATTCACAACAAACATTGGTGAGTAGAGTCAGGCAAGCATTCATGTATAGAAATTCATTGTTTTCAGTGAGGCGTCAGAAAAAACCTATGCTGCAGTTGTCAACACGAAAGTCGGTAATTTAGTCAAGCTATTAGAAAACATTAGCAGAACGATTGAAGTGTATGCTTGGAGTAACTAACAATCACATTGGGCTGGATCATGAATAATAAAAACGAGGATAAATTCATAGACACCGCATGGATGAAATTAAAAATTATATACCACATAGCAAAATGTGCATATGCATGATAAGAGGAATTACTCCCATTAAGTTGCAGAATCTACCTGTCTATCTACTACAAAGGACCAATGGCCAATTAGTAAAGAACAACCAAGGCAAATAAAAATGATACTGGAAACATTACCGGCTCAAAATGAATTTATAGAAAATCTTATAAGCCGATATTCAAGCTGGCTAAAAATACAAAGAGTCATAGCGTATAATTAGCGATTTTTGAGACATAAGGCATTTCAAAAAACGGAAAGAAAATAAATAGAAAACAAAAGATTTTGGAGGAGAGATACATGACTTAAAATACGAGTATAATGGCTTCATCAGCAGTAATGGCAAAATTAAGGACCTAGATCTGTTCCTAGACACAAAACGGAATTTTACGAGTCGGTGGGAGACTAACTACTGCTAAATTACCATACAGCATGAGCACATCAAATGTAATGATTATAGAAACTCATCACAACACCATCCATGGAGGAAATCGACTCGTTGAGGCAACCATAAGACAACATTGGATTTTCGCACTCAAAAATGCAAGGACCTTATCGTACCGTATTTCTTGAAGGACAGTGTTATCCGTTTTATAATAATTTATTGTCTCAGCAAGCTGTTTGGCCGCATATGAACTATTGAGTATCTAAAAATTTTAGGTACACAGCCGAAAATCGCTGTCCGATTTTCGTCAAAAGCAGGGCCATCCATATATGAGACTCTTTGTTCTTTCACTAAAATTTTACGTGGCTAACCAGTTTCTTTAGAAAGTAATTTCAGTAGCAATATATAATGACTTGAGCGCTCCTTTTGGTCAGCTTGAAACTCCCCCGTCACCATTATAATACACAATCTGTTCGTCCCTAAATTCAACAAGATAATAAGTGGTAATCAAGTGGATTAGGGTGATGTAACCTCCGATAAATTTTAATTAAGTATTGTACGTCGTCTTGAGCTGGCAGCAATTTTAGCAATAAAAGTTAGTGGATTGTGATATCTTCATCTATACAGATAACCAGACTGTAAAATCTTTTGGGTTGTTTCTGACAACATTGAAGGTAGTTGAAGACTTTAGCCTTTTTTCCAACACTCCTGCACAGCTATATAAAGACCTACTGAAAATCAAAATAAGATTGTCAGCCAAACTTCAATTACCGAGAGGTCAAAATAATATTGAACTCCGTGATGCATATCATCTGATGTCAGCACAAGTGATCTTACTAGAAAACAAGCTTGCTATCAAAACTGAAATACCATTCCTACAAAGTCAATCATCAGAGGTTCTTATAATGAATGCTATTCCTTTTGAATCCATTGGAAAAATAATCAAAAATCGAAGCTTAAAGCATTTATAGTAGTAGTACTCGTAAAAGCTTAAAGCAAATATGTAGTATACAATCTTGCACTAAATTCGCATTTCCTTATTACCAAGTGAAACTAAACAGATCCATGACAAGTCTAGTAGACCATTTAATTTGCAAAGAAAATCCACCATAGCAGTCAGGGTTAGAACAGAGGCTGAATTCCAAAACGCAAACGGATTACCATGATCCAATGCATACTATTCTAAAACGCATTGTGAACGCAACAACTGCGCAAACAAAAGCAAACAGAGCACCGTGAATGATTATGATGCAAATGTTTGACATTTCAGTTTGATCCGCCAAATAAAATGGATTCACCGCCGGAGTCGTAAGTAAAATGATTTATTTAGCAGTATGCCAATTTTAATTTGATTTACACTAATAAAAAATGGACGAATATGTCCATTAAATTATTGGTGAGTACCAGAATGGAATTTGAACCCGATTTTTGCAACAAAAGAAGGTGCTGTGGAGAGTCGTTCTGGAGGAAATCAACAAAATTAAGCCAGAATTCTATTTTCCGTGGATGAAATATCCGAAAATTGGCATTGTACGAACCAACATTGTTTATTGAGCTGTTAAAGAGTATGGTTGTTACTAATTGTTTAGACAATATTGGTGTTTGAAAGATTTTACGATAGTTCGCATCAAAGTCGTTCCAAAACGTCAAAAATTGCAAAGCATAACAAATGCAAAGCAGCGAAAAACCCTCATAACGTGGCATCAGAAAAGCAGTGTGCATTCACAATGACGTTTTGGAATTCTGTCAAACTTGCGATCTGGCAGCTCTTATGAAAACAAGTCATGGTAATTGCGAATACGAGGGAACTGAAAAGGCATCGTTTTGAAAAGAAGTGCACCATCAAAATTCGTGGATATTTAAAGTTTTCAAAACCCTTCTATACGATTGGAATACAATCAAACTCAGCATAATGATATCTAACGCTGAGAGCGAGTTGTACAAATAGACTGAAGGTACGATTACTACGCTATCTGGAATTCACGAAGTCTGAATTTGCACCTAATGAGATACGAGGTTCAATTGTCAATAGTATTCAGGATATACTTGTTATTATAATCATAATCATACTCTACTTATAAAAAAGCTAAATATAAAAAGCCGATGGGATTACAAAATTTAAGGCGCAACTCGAAATATTCAGACATAAATCAGGGCAGTATTTTTGGTGGCCCATATCAGAACACGTGTGTAAATGTGAACATATAGAAAACCATAAAATTATAAAGCGAAACAAAAAATCATACAGTCCAGTGATTTCATTGTATGAGATACGAATTAGAATGATTTTAGGGTTTTGTTTTTTCTCCTATTTGTAAACGAAATAAAAAAAAACTCCACATGTTAGATACATACGAGTAAGTGGCGTAGTTGACGATAGTTTTAGTTTTCAATATTGTGTGCAAATAGCTTAAGAATTTCGAAAATATACTAGTTGAATTTACGAATCAACTTAGGTAGCTGTATGTACCTATTAATTTATACAACAAAACAAGGAAGTACGAGTTATTTTAAAAATTCCCCAGAGGAGTTGCAAGCGTCCTACGAAGTACCAAAGAGCGAAACTGGATCAAAGTACTAAGGACTGCGATCCCGGAATACTTTGAAAAGTGGTTGTTTCCGGACGAGGGGCAAATGCAGATGCATCTACTTATGCCAAAAATTAATAAACCACCTTTCTAGATACTTGTACAATACCAAAAACGCCTACATAACTTGATGGTCCCATATACGGTTGAAAATAATGAACATTTGTATATTTTAAATAAGCCACTCTCGACCGAGGATGTAATAGAGATTGAAGGTAATACCCATATGGCGTGGAAAAGTGAATCCAAAAAAATACTGCTTTGTCGGCACTTTCGACGTAACGAATGCCTTCACCTCTGTGAATTGAGTTCATATTTAAAATAATTGGAACTTTAGAATTTATATCTTTTTTAGCTTGATAAGGAGTTATTTTTACAAAAGTACTCGTTAACCCAGAAAATAGAGTGATATAAGTAGACTCTACTGCGATATTTTAGCCGGTACGGTTCCGATGGACATAAAGCCCCAAATTGAAAAACAATTCGACATTTAGTGAGTTCGATGCGCTGTCTGACTCCATACAAGGAGTGGTATCCCTGTATCCTCATGATGAAATCGTTATTACGGGCGATTTCAATATTTCTGCGTGGCTTCGACATTCTGGATATGCAGCACCCGAAGCAGAGTGTGTTGATTTTTTAGCTGCGGAAAATAATCTAACTCTGCTTGTAAATGAGCCCACACGAATACCTGACGTTGAGAGTCATACAATTCATACAATACCCTGGACTTGTTTTTAGCTCTTCACTGATAATATACGGTCGATTTGCTCTCCCCTTAGGCTCGTTGAACCGCTGTGTAATATCAGCTAATTTCTCGCATAATGATCACACAGTTGGAGAAAGATTCCTAACAAAACCGTATGGCCATACAAGAAAGCCAGTTAGAGAGGACTTATCAGCTTCTTTACGAATTAATTAGTCGTTATGTTTCCTCGGTACCTACGTGGATGCAGCCGCTGATACGGTCACAGACTCAATTCTCTTTAGAATGAGATCTTTTATCTCTCGTTCTGAAGAGTATCAAGCTAAAAGAACAGACGTGATGCGACTCGAGTCTTAAGGCTAAGTCGTCGAGGCTATCAGGGAGAGAGAACCATTTTTATCGATCTTGTAAGATGAGTCCCACAGAGGAAATCCGAAAATAGTTCAAACGAACCAGGAATGCCTGCAACGACATTCTTAAGTGTGTGGAATTTGAATACGGCCAAAAACAGGGGAACAAAGTACTGCAATGTCCCGAAGGTACTCGTAGTTTCGTAGTTCGACCGTTCGCCAAAAATATTGAAAATGTTGCCTCATCCTCCATCGCAACACTAATTTAGAAGGAGATTTCAGCTGCCAGCTCTTTGAGAAAGGCCAATCTGCTTGCTGCACACTTTGCAGCCAGCTCAACTGCACTTAAGTGCATCGAATGTTCAATGTGACGAATCCACATCCACATTCGTGTTGAAGCAAGAGTAATCTTAATATGCCCAAATCCGCTGATGCAGTTAGTTCTCTTACGCTGGAAAAACGACTGGATAAGCTTTTTCGTCAATTCTTCTCTTTATGACTCTTTCCAAGATGGAAAATAGCATTTGTCTAGCTCGTCCCTAAAAATGGCTAATGTTCTTCTCTCCCCTCCTACAAACCCATTGTACTTACGTCCCTTCTTTCCTAGGGCATGAAAACCCTAATAAACCGTCAGCTTACAAAATATCTCGAGATATGAAAACTTCTTAAAGACAGGAAGTACGGTTTTCGTAGCAGCAAGTTCCCTGGTAATTTGAAAGCTTGTCTCACGGAAAAGTGGAAACATAATCTACACCAATCTAAAAGCAAAATCTTGTACTTGATGTTTCACACGTATTTGACATAGTTTGGCATCAGACTCTTTTGTCAAAAATTAGTGCATTGGGATCGAGGATTCTCTTATTCAACAGATTAGAAGTTACCGTTTGGAATGTTTGATACAAGTTGTCTTGGACGGTTTCAAGTTCCATATCCACAAAATAACGGCTAGTTTATTCCAGAGCTGCGTTCTGTCTCCGATACTCTTTTTAGTTTTTATCAATGATCTCTTGTCTGCTACTTCTAATGCAATATATTCCTTTGCTGACGACAGTATTCACTGCTTTCCATATTTGTTCCCGGACTCACGTCTCTGCTCTTTTGTTGTAGGACGGTAACGGCAGCGAATGTTAAGCTCAATACATCTGGATGTAAGCAACAAATGGGAAACCACCCAAAGGATTGGAATTTAATGCTTTCAACATACAATGCTGTCTGCTGTCGTTAAAGCGAAATCCAAACACCTAGACATTATTCATGAATGGCACTTGCACCATCGGAATCGAAAACTTTCCATTCCCGGTATGTGTGTCAATGTCAATCCGCCCAAAATTGCAGTACTGCAGCTAAGAAATTGCCACCGAAATTATCTGTAACAGTCCGCACCTTAAACCTGCAACCGTAACACTCATTTCCTATCATCACATCATCACATCAGTATACCCTCAAGCCTATTTTCGAACGTACTGCGAAATTTCTTAATTCTTTCCTAAGTTATGAAACTCCGAAAAGAAACGGCTAATTCCTTTGATGTACACCAGAAAAAGGGAAGATGGAATCGATTGCGAAACTGTCTTCTGAGGTGGCTGTGGTAGTTATAAGGGTATTGTAGTATTCCGACAGCTACCAAAACCATCAGCACATATTCCACACTTAATAAAATGTTTAAAAGTCCAAGGAATTTCACATACAATACAAACTAATTACTTGTACTCTTAGCAGCTTCAAGCCTACATGTATGGTAGTATGGTATTGCTCATCGTCAGGACTATAAAGACGAAGGCATATGCAATATTCTCATAGAATAAGTTACATTTCCATAGTCTTTTCGGTCATATATTTCCAATAAATATTTCAAGCACACAAAGATGAGAGCGACAATTTTCGCAGATTTTCACGTCGACAGATGATTATGAGTTTTCAATTTCAAATACATACTCGTAGTTCATTTTTCACTTCCCCCGCTTCTGTTTATATATAACTGTTCATTTTATTGCTAATAGCAAATATGTATACATTTCCTATGGCTTAGCATTTTTAATCGAATTTCCAATTTCACTATTGAAAACACCCACGCAAATTAAGCGGTAGTGTATTTCTTTTTTTTTTTTATTTTTCATGAATATGTGTATACTGGCATTCACCACCTTTTCCTTTTTGTATAACTGAAACATTAATTAAATATTTTATTTTATATATTGTATTATATGTTATCCTCATTTGCCAACGGAATTCAAATATTTCTCTTTCCAGCAATGCGGTCAGCATTCGAAAGATATTGATTACAATGGTTGGCCCACACCAAGGAACCACATGTCCATGAAACAAGGATATGAGGTATAAATACTAATTTTACCATTTAAATCGACTTTCTACCGTGAAACAGCATTCAGTGTGTTCATACAATTCATCTTAGATTTTTTCCATTTTATTCTCTCATGTTTCGTTTGAACAATCATGTAGAATTTTAAATCCAATACCACGTACAACAAAACTGAATCCATGTCCTTTTTCTTCTCATTTCAGGCCAAAATGAACGACCACCATGGGAACCTGCAAAAAGGTAATGCACTGAACTTGAGTATTCATTCAATCTAATCGACCAAAACACGCTCCATACACACCGAACTGCTCGTATTGTGATAAATTTCTTCAGTAGCTTGGTATCTTTGCATCTCGGGCGCATCTGTCTCACATCACTCCCACAAGCACCACCGGGTTGCAGATCGTGAAACAACTACCCGAGTTAAAATGTTCCGGCAACATGTTTACATTATGTTGCACTATCGAAACTATCGAGTTTGCAGTCGCGAATCGCAAATCGAAAATCGAGATAATGTCATAGGGATGGCGATAGCAATCTTTCAGCATTCCAGGAGGTTGGTTCGCTCTGTGTACGAGTATCTCAAAGACGTTTACAACCCATTTCATTCGGAAAATAAAGTGGCATGATGCATGGTGTACGAGTACGAGAACAAGTATCTGTATGCGTTGTTGTGAAAACAATACTGTATGCAGACTAGCAATAGGTTATTCTTAAATGCCATGTATTGTAATTCATCCGCGCTTTCCATTTCCACTTTCTCGGTGTAAAGATTTCCATAAATGAGACGATTAATATTCGGAAGCAGCATAGAAACCGATCGTAGGATGATCGTCCATCTATTGTATACACCGCCGCCGTATAAATGATTAACCGAAAAACACATACTCGTACCCGTATTCGTACTGTGACTTGTACTTGTACTTGTACTTGTTCGTAATGATGCGGTAAAACGCGCCACAAAAAAGCCAACAAAACACGACCCGCATTCGCCTTCGCCATTGACTCCAAAACGGATCGCGGAACATGGATGTCTTACATGGTAAAAATGTTGTCAGCTACATGCACTGTCTTGTAGTACATTCGCTACTTGTCCCGAGCGAACATACATCAACAGCAACGACCAATGCAACATAGATACAATGGCCACAACAGCAATCATCAGCGATGCGTGGTAATAGCGGCGGCGGTGGCGGTACTTGTGGTGCTGGTAGTAATAGCCACTCAAGTGGAGCCAATACCTCAGACAACAACAATTAGTGGCAAGTTCAGTTCTAATCGACATTAGATAGATTCTTCGTTTCTGTGGTGCCGTACTCGGCAAAATCGAACAACCACCATTGTCGTCGATCGTCGGTCGTTACTATTGTATAATCCTTTAATGCGGCAGCGCAAAGTAATTTACACCAAGCGCCACCCGACCGCCTTCTAAGGATCCAACAACAAACAACTTAGCCTTGTAATATTATCATTATTGCTCAGGATGGACATTTAATAAATTGCTGGAGGCATTGGCGTCTCTAAAATCCATAGATTCCATGCGACTAAGCGCCAGCGCACAATGTTCGCGCATTCTTGATCACTTTGTGCTCTGCGATCATTATTGGCGCATATACTGGTGGAGCAGGTTTTTACAACTCTTACTCCGGCTGCCACTGTACCTGTGGCTGTTGCTCTGGATCTGGCCTTTCTCTCTAATTAGGTTTTATCCATTCGTTGTTATACGTTGTTGTCCTCCAGTTTTTTTTTCCTGCTCGTTTTATTTTTTTCGGTTCTTTTTTCTGTTTCCTTTTAAGATCGCGATTATCTTTCTGCAACTGTATTCGGTTTAATTATCGCGTGCGTGTGGCATAAATCGTTTTGAGATGAACTGCATTCGAGTTCGCTGATCAGTTAATCGAGACTGTCAATAGCTCGGGGTGTGTTGGTTAGGAGTGTTTGACAGATGCATTTGATGTTACAATACTTAATGTATTGTTTTTATTTTTATATTATTTTATTCTTTTTTCGTGTTCACCTTTTTTGTAGGACATATTTTTGACGATGGACGATTGGATCATCATACGAGTACAGCGCAGGGCAATCAAATGACAATTTATGGACCGGGTGGGCCAGTTCGGACAGCGTCTTCGAACAGTAATTCACCTGGTGGGGGCGGTGGCGGTGGTGGCGGAGTGGGCGTTGGCAATCATTTACATCATAGTTCAGCGGCATCAGCGTTGTTAGTTGTGCCACAACCAATCAATGCGACGAAGATAAGTGCAAGTCTGGGGCCAGGCGGTGGTACTACCGGAAGGAAGTATCAGTGTAAAATGTGCCCACAGGTAAGTGACGTTTAATTGTTATCAATACCCACTGTCAGGACGAATGAAATTCTGAATGAAATCAACATTATCAATATCTTCTGACGACAGAACGGATTTTTGTATATTTTTTTTCTTGATGAACAGCCTGGAGGGCTGGAATTTTTGCCTATGTGAGCCAGATGACAAAGTCATTCTTTAAGAATTGGCATAAACTTTTCTGTATGTTCTTCAAAGTTAAACATTCTCTCTTGATTGAGCTCGATTTTGGTTTGAGCTTCCACCATAGGATTCTATTAAATCAATATATATATATTTTTATAAACTCTACTTTATGTTCCTTTATCGGGAATATGAGAAGACATTCCTCAATTATCTTTTAAATGTAAGTGAATTTTAACTACTCATTTATGACCCAAATATAGACAAACTTCAGAAAAGAACTTGCGTCTGCAGGTTAATTGCTGTGTTTGGCGAAAACACTCCATCACCTAACAAACCTTAAAGCAAAACAGTCTTCTGCTATGTTAAGCCAACCTTCGACGATCCGTGTAATGATTTGCACATAAGAGTTTTCGAACGCGTGACAGACTTTAAAATAATCAACGGAAGCCGTACACAATAAAGGCACTGATAAGCAGGTCCAACATTAATCTAACATATGGTATGCCTATCACCCCAAAGAGGGAAATTTGTTTTGCCAAAACCATTAAAACAACGGGTTTAAAGTTTTACAGGATCTAGTTGAGTAGTCAGCTAATTCATAAAGATTCTGGGCTGTCAATATACCGTGGAGATACAAATGGAACCATCGAGATGCAGAGCCGATTGGATTGGGAGTACGCAACTGGAAATAACTGGTTTAGAAATGGACTGATTCGCGCGGTTTGTTGAGTAGGGGTTGTTTGCTTTATTCAACATATGGCTATGATCAAAACATGTAAGATTAGCCCAAGCCCATTTCAAAGGTTTGTTTTGTACTTTAACGTGATTGTAACTGTAATCCCAACCGGGTGGCCGTGGCTCAAGTGGTAGTGGACTGGCTTCCAAATCGGAAGGTTCACCCGAAAGACATATTCATTTTTTCAGTTAACGAAAATCAAGTATGATGAGTAGTTGACTAGAAATCAACAACAAGCCAACCTCCACTAAGAATTAAGTCTCCCAATTAAATGTTGGATACCACCCATGGAGCGAAATCACCACTGAGCCCAAACATCTTTCTTTATCTTTCAGTACTTTATCTAACCTACTTGAGTGTTAAGTTCTTTTAAAAAAATATATATATCTGGTTCCTTTGAATAAGTAGATGAGGGATGAGAGTTTTCGTGTCTAAGCAATTAGATGGCGCACGTAATTTCACACACTTCAATATTAGAAAGTAATTCACAAACTGGAGACAGTCGACTACTAGATAATAGTATAAGTTCTTCTTCTTTTAGTAACCATTGGATTATTATATAATATCTAATGCTGCATTGATCTTGTGCAGCTTGCAATATAGAGCTCGCAACAAATCGCAACGGCGCCCATTTTAGTTAAAACTCTCATAGCTCGCAAACTCTCGCAGTCTCTGCTATTTTCACCCACCTTAATTTGAACGCCGACTGGGAAATCTTAATAGGCGCATCAGAAGGAGCAGTCGGAGCGGTTCTACTACAGCGATCTCAGTTTGCCTGGCAACCTTTAGCTTTTTTTTAGCCGGAAGATTTATCTTTCTGCTATGTAACAATCCACTTATGACCGAGAGCTGCATGCAATGTATGAAGCAGTACGAGATTTTCGGCATATCTTTTAGGGACGATTCGTGACTATATATACGGATCAACCATTTGACCATATTTTTAAACAACGCTCGGAGCGCGCATCACCATGGCAGTTCAGGAGGTTGAACTTTATAAGTCAGTTTACTACTCATATAAGACACGTCTCTGGAACTCACAACATCGTTTCACTTCGTGAAATTCCCAGCAATGCTCCCGAAGCTCAACTGTAATACGGTGTTTCGTCAGTCTATTCATTCGTTCCTCAGTAGTTAAGGAAACAAGTTTTGAATTCACTTCACTCCTTGGCACATTCTGTACAGCGAGTTTCCAGAAAACTCATCGCCCAACGCTATGTTTGGCCTTCGATGAACACAGATTACGCCGGATGGACTAAGAGATGTCGTCATACAGTTTTACCGATCGATTTCGATTTACCCTCACAAAGATTCGAGCATATCCATTTAGATCTCATTACTATTTCACCATCAAAAGGATTTAACCAATGTTTAAGCATGATTGATAAGTTCACGTGATTTTCAGAAGCTGTCGCTTTGGAAAATGGAACTGCAGAAACTATTGCTCGAGCATTAGTTTCATGTTGTGTAGCATTCGCAGAAACCATCATCATCACCACTTCGATAACCTTTTCTTAATAACACAAAATTTCTATTGCACAGCATTGAACGCACATATTTAAAAATATACCGAGTATATATTCAGCTAAGGTTCGCTACTAAAATTATTGCGCAAGAAAAAACATTTACACATGCTCGCTGCATTTCAGCCAAAAAAATTTCTTTCTTTTGATCTGATGAAGCGGCAAGACGTCCTTCAAATATTTCTATCTTGAAACACTTGTGAGGTTGAGCAAATATAAGAATAACCTGTGGTACATACTTGATAAAGCATCCGCCAACGTTGATCTCAACACAAGCATGTTGCGCACCAGGCGGAATCATGTAAAATCCGAGCGACAATACTGCAATGCAATGCCGACACACCACCAAAGGCCTTTCTTTCTTACAACCTCTCTTGTACTCGCGGCAGCCAAATCGCCACAAATCTCAGCCTCGTGTCACTTCTTTTTCCCCCCTTTATTCCCAAAAGACAAAAAAAAACCTAAAGTGCGAAAATTCGTTCAACAAAAAAGAATTAATAAAATAATTGAAAAGAAAATTAACAGTCATAAAATTTGCGCTCCAATATTGAACACGCTACACTTGGATCTCTGGTTTCGGCGTTCTAGTTCGAATTACATCAGACCTTAGTTCTCAATTCGAATCGAAGATTTTTAGAGACCTCATGAAGATTCTTTCTTGCAAATACATCAGGACAACCCTGTACCACCCAGAGATAAATTTGTTCTTAGAGCGTTTTCGCAGGCAATTTATATCAGCACTACTCTGTCATGGAGAACCATGGTAGTATACTCTACCAGTAGTACATCTTGGGCTGCACGCTCCGTGGAAAAAAGATCTAAATGCAACTCCTGCCGTGATGGTATATGGAGAACCAGTTTAGTTTAATGAAATAACTGAATTGTACCAGGTGTCGTACACCTTATCCAAGAAGAGATGTCATTTTAAATTTCTCGCCATTGTCGAACTGTGAATATTGAACTAGAATCGCGATGAGGTCATAAAATATGGATCGATACTCCCACGCACAACGTGTTGAAATAGTAGAAATTCTGTACAAAAACTGTTAAAATATCACGGAAACGTTCCGTACTTTTGGTTATCATCTCACACCGCTATGTATAGTGAATTTAATCGATAAATTTGAACATCTCACACAGGTTAGTGATGTGAAGCTGAAAATATCGCCACCGTAGCTCAGAGTGTGACTGAAAACCCAGGTGTGTCCATTTCGAGACAATCACAGGAATTGCACCGTATTTTTCATAAAAATCTTGGCCTATATTGATAAGTTTCCACAAAAATTGAAGCGCAAGCAGAGTACGCACAATGTCGTACATTAGCTGATTGGTTGCTGGAAATGAATGAACCAGATCATGATTTTTTACACAAAATTATTTGGAGTGATGAGGCTCATTTCCATTTGTCTAAGAATGTAAACAAACCAAAAATCTAAGAGAAATAGTGGAGCAACCTCTTCGTACACAACGAGTGACAGTTTGGTGAGGTTTCTGGGCTGGCGGTGTTATTGGACCAAACGATGCTGGGGCGACCGTTTCAGTGAATGGCCGAAATTGATGCAATGAACGTGTACGGCGTTTATTTTTAGCAGAACGGCGCCACATATCACACAGCCTCTGAAACAATGGCTCTATTGGGTGACAAATTTCTTGGACGTATGATTTCTCGAAATGAAGACTTAAATTGGGAGCTAATATCACACGATTTAACACCACAATTCTTTTTCCTTGGAGGCTAGGTTAAAGATAAAGTGTACGCCAATACTCCATCAACGATTCATGCACTAAAAGAAAATATCAGAGCTGTTATTCGCGAAATACAGGGGCAATTATGTGAAAACGTGATAAGAAATTTCATTAAAAGAATGACTCTTTGTTCAGCCTACCCAGGAGGAAATTTGGCAGATATTGTATAACCTCAAAGTTTGTGCTTTAGATCAAAATAAAAATATTACCACTTCTTATAAAAATGTTGCGTTCTTCTATTGATTTAAAATGACACCTCTTGTTGGATGGCCATATACGAATATTGTGCATAAAATTCAGTCGACATATACCCAGTTTATATGACAGCTCAATATGCATTGAAGCAATGCGCATTGGTTCAACATGATCATATAAACACTCTCTCTCGCTCTCATCATTCTTTCATCATCGGGCAGGTATTAGTTGTGTATTTAAAATATGGGATTGCAAACGAAATATTTGGATAGGCAAAGAAATAAGAAAAATGTATCAGTGTTAGTGTCAAGTGTCAGTTCAATCAGCTGTTTCTTAAACTCTCTCAATTTCCTCTCGATCTCATTTTGGATAATTTCATATAAACACCACCATATCTACGGGTATTGAACCAATGCGGATTGCTTCAATGGACATTGAGCTGTCATATAGACTGGGTAATATATAGTATGGTTCGTATAAGTGTAAACAAACATCCCTTATTTTTGGAATGATGTAAATCTTTTTTATTTTTAGTAAAACCCATATCTTTCTTACAATGTATTCCTTGATGGTGTATTGCAGTTAATTCTGTCGACTGATTACTTTAATTATGCATAAAAACAACTATTTACCTTGAATAGTTAATTAAAATAAAATATAATTATTTGAATTTATTTGCCTTTAATTCTGCCCGAAGGACAATTAAATAATGGACATTGTCATTGATTATTGGATACATAACAAACAATACAAGCACACAATTGCCTTGTTGTTCATGAGATTTTCCTTATATTCACACCTTTCGAGTTTAAAAGGTGAAATTTTTTTTGCAATGAATCCTTAAGTTATCCCGAAGTTTTCCATACATAACATCTAGGTTCAATATAGGGTTTTCCAATAACGACTTGACAACTTTTTTTTTAAATAAAACGCAAACCATTTGAGATATTTCAATAACTTTATTATCGACTTGAAGTACAAGCAAAAAATTTATGAATGGAAGTCGACTTCGTTCATATGGCCACCGCGGGCACGTTTGCAGCGGTCGATTCGTTGGACCCAATTTTCAGCGACTCGGCCACACATTTCGGCCACTATTTCGCGTTCAATGTTGGCTCTGAGCTCTTCCAACGTCGTCGGCGTGTTGGCATAAACCAATGACTTAACGTAGCCCCACAGAAAATAGTCAAGCGGCGTTAAATCGCACGAACGAGGCGGCCAATCAACTGGCCCATGTCTTGAGATAACACGCTCACCATACTTACTCATCAATAAATCGATTGTAGCGTGGCACCATCATGTTGAAACCACATGTCATCAAAGTCCATATCTTCCAATTCGGGCCAAAAATAATCGGTGATCATGGCGCGATAACGCTGACCATTCACAGTAACGTGACGATCGTTATCATCGACGAAAAAATGTGGCCCAATAACGCCGCCGGCATGCAAACCGCACGAAACAGTTATTTTTTTTGAATGAAGTGGAGATTCATAAAGCACATGTGGATTTTCACCCGACTAATAACGCATATTTTACTTATTGACGAACGCATTGAGCCAAAAATGAGCTTCGTCACTGAAGATGATTTTGCGATCTTGCGATCATCATCTTGGCGCATCTTCTCCAAAACCCAATCGGAGAAGAAAGTTCCATCGGCTTCAATTCTTGAGTCAGCCTAATCTTGTATGGGTGTAAACAAAGATCCTTACGCAAAATACGCCATAATGTGGTCTGAGCGATGCCCAATTCTTCAGAACGCCGTGGAATTGACTGATTTGGATCGTTTGCTACGGACGCCTGAACGGCAGCGATATTTTCGACACTTCAACCAACCCGTTGTCTCACTGATACGGCAGCATCACAGAACGAATATGTAGACTCAAATTTTTGCATTAAACTTGTTATTGCCTGCCTACTAGTGCGAGAATTACGACCGAAAATTGGAGTTAACGCTCTTAAAGTTGCAGTCACCGACTCCGAATTTTGGTAGAAAATTTTTATAATTTGCAGACGTTGCTCGTTCGTGTACTTTATCATGATGAAGATGTTGAGTTTACCGAATAAATTGACAGTGACAGTTTGATGATTAGTGAAAGAGTGCGTTCACAAATTAATTGAAAGTTGTCGAATCCCTATTGTATGTACTCGCATAGTTTAACATACTTTATTGTTTTTAGTAGAAAGTGGTCTTAAACTAAACCTAAAACTAAAGACCAGGGATGATCAGAGTGCTTCTGTTGCAATGGAAATCGAACACATGGGGAGTTCTATTAGCTATATGCTATTCAATGAAAACTATATGCGGTTCGGTTGGACGAAAAAGAGGAACAGACCTTAAATCGCGCGGGTTGCTATTAAAAAAATTGATCCAGCAGTGAGGGACAGTCGATGGTGCCGATTAAAGGTTGGTACAGGTATAAAGAGAATATCGACGGATTCGTGACGTTTTTCCAAAGAGAGTAGACCCAGCAATTCGAGTCGGTCGTCACAGGGCAGAAGGATGTAGTGGTTAGCCCATGGGACCCTGCGTAGACCGAATCATAGGAATCTACATTGTAGAGGTTCGATACATTGAATATGGTTTTCATAGTAAAGGGACCATACCTAGTTAACATATTCGAGAAGCGGCCTAACAAAGGTAATGTACCCGGATATTGTGACATAGGGGTCAGAGAACTCTGTGGACCATCGCTTAACAAAGCCAAGTGCAGAGTTAATTCAGCTAATTATGGAATCAATGTGTGTGCGGAAATTGAGTTCAATATCACAGATAACACCCAAGTCCTGAATTGAAGTTACCGAAGCTACAATTTGGGTTGATATATTTACATATACGAGTAGTAAGTTCGGATTAAGAAGCGGAACACCCGAAGTGTCTTTAATTCGTTCAGACAAACAAGAACGAAAATGTACTAGGTAATAGCGTTCTTCCAAGAAGGATTTGAACCAAGAAATTAGCCCAGTTTGAAGACCGAGTATATACAATACTTAAATTAAGTTTGTGAAGAATTAACTTATGAGCGATTTTATCAAAGGTCTTGCTAAAGTCAGTGGTAATCGCATCCATTTTTTCCCTTGCTCTACTGTTGCACACAGTGTACTAGAAATGAACTCAAGAAATCCATGTTAGTTCGGTGCAAAGACAGATCTGCAATGAAAGAACATTTCATCATACTGATGCTCTCAGAGATCTTGGGACTGCAGGATAAAAAAATAAAAAATAAAACAAAACAATACCAAAAAGGGAGACGAATTAGTCGCTGGCTGTTAGCTACGTGTTGGTTGGTTGGGAGGAGCAAATGTAGCAACAACTTTAACATCACCAAATTCGAATTCAGTTGTTACTGAGTTGTTAACGGGTCCTCGCCTCGACCTATAGAAGAATCATCGTTCATCACGTCTTTGGTATCAGATATGATATGCAATCTTGTGAGAGTTAAGATAAGAAGAAGTTGTTTTTGTTTGTTTGTTTGTTTTTGTTTCCCCCTTACATTTTGGTAACAAGATAATAAGTAACAAAAATAAAGCTAGAAGGGCTTTTTTGCAGGTGTAAGATACGTTTAGGAGAAACGTGGGAGGCATATGAGGAGAGATAGTTAGCAACATCTGTGGGGAAAATGTTGAAGTTTTTATGAAAATTCACGAAAATATGTCGAAGCTCCTTCTTGTCGGATTGAAACCATAATATTTGTTCGAGTTGCGTCATCGATGCAGATAGAATCGGGCTTATCATGCAAATAAGCAGGGCACAGACAAACATTTTGGTAAATTCTGCGGTCTTTTAAGCGGGAAAGTTATAGCGGCCGTCGTCACCGATATCAGATAGCTGCTTAGTAAGCTTTACATTGGGGGGAAGCAAAGGATCTACAATTTAAGATGCAGAAGTTTTAGAAGCGAAGGTGAAGCGTCAACCGACGAGGACGGGAGAGGATTGAGGATATGGGAACGGACGAAATTTGGATAAGAGACGGAATTTGAAGAGAAGTTGGCACCGCTTTGGCTTTTATTAGGGAGGGTGTTTGGCGGGAGATTGAAAGATACGCGTTTGGGAAAACTAGATTTCATAGAAAGGTGAGTTTTGTCAAAGTTTATTGGGGAATAGGGGATGGACAGGTAATGAATCGGTTCTATTGAGAAAACGAGGGAAATGTTGCCACCTTAAAACTCTAGTTATCGACGAAAAATCACGGATTTTTTATTGGACTCCGGATTATGATTGAAATTTGGATTAGTATTAGATTCATGACCAGGCTTAATTTTAGGTTTAGCACTAGACTTAGAGCACACGACTTAGATTAGTCAAAGAAACTGAGAGTGTGGCTAATGGCACATAATCCTAGAGAGGAACTCGAGTTTCTTTCAACCTCCTGCTAAACTCTTCCTGAATATGAACTGTAGATGGTTCAATCAAATTTACAATACAAGTTTAAGTTAGATAGAAGTGGTTGTCAGCCAAAAGCCGGCACATTTCGGTCAAGTACGGTTCCTTTCTATGAGAAGTGTTCTCTCTACTCGTTAAATCAGTTGAAGTTAAGGCTAAAGTATAACAGACTTTTAATATCAATATTTCTCAGATCACTCATAACTAGAGTTATGTTTTTTGGCAGGACATTTCTTTTTGCATTCATACCTATGAGACAGTTTTAAGTGACGATACCCATGTATTGTAGGGCTAATATGCCGTCCGTTGAAAGATATAATGTTTAACTTCATGTCCACCTTATGAATTCGCATGTAGCTTTTGATGTATTTTAGCTATTGTATTTTTATGGGAAATTTGGAGTTGTTTTCCCGTCTGTTGCAAGTTCGCCGACCTTACAATTCTCTGGAATGTGCCTATATAATATATGCCCTTCTTCACCACCTCTGTAAGAGATGGACAGGAGTTTAGGGCTACTTTAGAGTGCACAAAGAGTGATTCCAAAGATTTGATTGCAGTCCGAAAACATACGAATATCCCAAGCACATATCACGTTCTTCTTAATAAAAGATTAAATCACTTTCTATCGTTATAATCTATCCCTGGCGTATACAGTCAATCAGAAAATGGAAGGAGAGACTTAGGCTCAGCCTATCAGTGGAAGACTGCCGTCTGCCTAGTTATTGGACTTTGATCCATCGGTGTAGAAGTGGATTGATTTACTTTCGTATAATGTATTTTCCTCTCAAAATAACCTCGAAGGAATGGTGACTAGCTGTTTTTGTTGAATTGTAAGCGCTGTAATGCGTATACTATATTCCTCCGAAGGATCCTGTATATATTCGAGATAGAAGTGTAGCCAGTTGCCTTGGTGGCTCACTCGACACTTGTCAGGTGAAACGAAATACGTAGTGCTGTGGAGGAAGTAGTCCAAAGTGCTACTCATATACACAAACAGGCAAATTGTTTGATTTTGCTTAGCTTATAGCATTTTATCGCTTTGTCCGAGGCATCGGACTAGACAACTAACCCGTGTGTTAATGCCATTATTATTACAAGGACACATAGCCAGTCAGTGTCATATTGTGTATCCAATTGCTTTTTTTCAGCTCTTTTTTGTTTTCCTAAAAGTGTTGAGAGCGTATTACAAGAAATTTTTGAAGGTATTGAGTGATTTTTCCAGACGGCATCCACATAGGCTACTATCATGCAACCATGCGCTGCAGGCACACTCGTATTATTAATTCGTTGACTACCAAGTTCCATAGAACGGGGATAGAACGCCAGCTTGAGGTGTTCCTCTACTGGCAGGACTCAAGTAAATGTCCTAAGTTTAGTTTCCGTCAAGTAAGGAGCAAATTAATCATTGTGTGATCTATCCGACTTCCGTGCATTTGTGATAGCAAATGTGCTAACTTTGTAAAACTATAACTATTGTATATTTAAACGCACTATCTTTCAAGATATGCTGAAGAATACTCGGTAGATACGTACTACCGTATGCAAGCTTTGCAAAAAGCATATTGAGATGCAGAGAGTTGCGTATTAATATTTGTACATACTATATGTGTATGTTTTTTTTTTTTTTAATTTTTTTGAGTCTGACCTTTCGGACTTACAAAATTCATATCACTTTAACTTCTCTTTACAATAGAGGAATGTGGACCACATTTACACAGGTTTTCAAAATTATGTTTGGCATTAACAGAATGTTATCTAAAGTTATTTAGAATTCGGCTGGTCCCGCAGATTTATACGGATTAAAGTTACATACGTATATAGCGCTCAAATTAGTAATAGTGTCTCTAGAATAATAAATAAAAAAATACCTGGGGTGTTGTTAATCACTTCCGAGCTACCCGAGTTTTGAGGTGGGTAGTTTCAAATTAAGCGGACTTTTTTAAATACTCGTAACTTCTGGTCGGAAGGCTTTCTCTTAGCCTTGATGGCACAAAATATTTTCAATAGTGTTAGAGGACGGTCTTGAAAGTTCAGAGGTACCCAATTTCCTTAGTGATAGTACCGGAGATAACGGTAATTTGTGGAACTCCTTCCAGAGAATTTCGCTACTTCTCATCAGTATACATAAATAGAATCTACGGTTACCACAATTATGCAGAGAAACCCCCACTACGATAAAATTTAAGTCTTCCTATTCCGAAGGCGAATCAAGAAGTTCATTTTCACTCGAAAGAACCTTGTCAAATAGCACTTCGTCTGCCAATCTGTCATCGATTATGGCGGGAAACTTCCAGGTCTTTAGAATCATCCTGTTTTGTTAATGGGGAGGAAGCGAATGCTCCAGAATGTGGTATTATAGGATCTATATTATAGCCCCGGACCATGCGAAACTTTCCCCAGTCTGCATATTACGGGATTTCTGATCATCACAACCGATTAGATTTATAACGCCTTATAGAAATCTGCCTTTACGGTGGATCTATCGGTGGAGATCTAGGGCATCTTTCACATCCCTCACGCTTGATAGCTTCAGACTCAGCATCTCTCACCTTTTTTTTGTCTTTTTTTTCTGTCGGAAGAGAGCACTCAGACAAAGAACTAGTACATTATAATCCTTGCAAGTTCGTAACCTGGGGAGTTGTGCATGAAACCAAACTCTCAATGAAAAACTTACCTGAGGACGCAGGCAGACCCAATGCAGCTTCTAGTTCTGAAAAACTCTCCTCTGAGTCTTGCCTCAAACTAACTTGTAAGTCATAAGATGGTTCATTAAGGTTCATGGCGCAGCTTATCTATCGCTACTGGTGCAAAAGCTTCGCCCCCTCCACCGGTTCTTCACAATATAGTTCGTTGCCATCAGGATTACGTACATATATTATATTCCGCTTGGAAGACAGACGCAAGTTTTCCAAACGAGGATTGAAATCTAACGTTGTCGTCCTCCAGAAAGACACCAGCGCAGCATGCTATGTATTGGGCACAAGCAAAGTTCTGGTGTAATTGCGTTAGATGGCATGTCCTTGAGACCAGAGTCACAGCACAGCCGACACACAAGGCCATCAAAGCTCCAGTGCGAGTTGTACCAAAGACTTATCTTAATCACTGCGATAACGATCTTATCGTTAAGAACGTCATTGCGAGACCTTTGGAACTCTAATAAAACGCATAGCAATGGTTTCAAAATGCCAAGAACTTAGTCGGAGAAATTACCGAGCAGGGTGTGTTGTACAATTTCGCTTTACTTGCGAACTATTATGAAGAAGCTCAACGTCGAGCGGATACAATCCAAGGGACAACCGGGCGTTTCCAATCAAGTTTCCCTGAACCTCTCGAGGAGTCTGACGCCGCTGGCGTCACTGCCAAAGAGCAATCAGTGGGGCTGCCTCTGGTGTTAATGTACTGGGTTTCAGCCTGCTCCAACAAAGAAATTATTGGTTCGATGACAAAGGCAGACAGAGGCCCTCCAGAAAAGAACGGGCTCACAAGCTCTACAAGCAGAAAACAGGGGAAGAACATAGACTTCTCAGAAGAAAAAGGAAAGAACACAAGAAGCGCTCAATCGAAACCTATGAAAGAAATGTATAATAGTTTGGAAATTTTACTTAAAAATAAAATAAACATACCAAACCCTTAAAGGCCCAAGAGAAATCTGCAAGGGAACGTCGTAATAGGGGTGGCCGTGGTGTAGCAATCGCTTCTCACTCGGAGGGACCAGGTTCGAGTCCTGCCCATAGCAAGTCAGTTTTTCATTTGTAATTGGAACTCAGACAGAAAAATTCTGCGTGTGAAGGCATAACACTGACACGTAGATTTGGCTGTTGTAGAGTTTCAAGCACAGAAAAAAATACTGTGAATCATACCTCGAATCACTCTGAGTGAAGCAAAAACTGTCCGTCCTATTCAGACACCAACCAAGCACACCTGAGTTTCAAACCACTACAAAAACAGTTTTCTTTTCTCTTCCTTCTACCTTTCCGCCCGCGCTCTGGCAACAGTAAAAGCGTATCTAACCCCTTAGGCGCGCGTAAATTATAAAAAAAAATAATAATAGAGCCACAGTCGGTGCTGAGAATTTGGAAATATGTATTAACATATTTCTGCAGACAGTTAAATAGTGAAGACGAACAGCATCTTACCAACAGACAGACTAATCCATTCAAGCAGGACGAAAGCAGACAACATTTACGTCCACCCGACCGAGATGAAGTCAGGATAGCAATTTCCTAGTTTTAGCCTAACAATGCTGCTGGACCTGATGGGTTATCTTCAGAACTGTTTACACTCATCTCTAAAATCTGGGTAAACGAAACTATGCCTGACGAATGGAACCTTAGAATTCTTTGTCCGATCCTAAAGAAGGGAGATCCCCTGAACTCAGCACACAGTCGGAAGCCGGTGAGAGTTAGAAACGTTCAGTTTAGCTGAAAAGTCATCTGATCCAACGCCACATTTCATCTACAAGTCAGTAAAACTTAATGCTTTGTATTCGGAGCTAATTGTGCAAATTTCTCTTTCCGCTCTGGGTGGAAAATAGACTTGTATATTACTACTGATACTTAGTTTGGGGGTCATGTTGTCCATGTGCATTTGATTTAGCTGCTTGGGCAGCAGATGCAAGGGGTTTGTCGTATGGTTTAGATGTTCAATTTCAATACTCTCTTCAGACAACACCGTTGAAATGAATGAATGAATGTGTTTTTATTGAGACTCTCTTTTTTTACAAATTGAATTAATAAATAAGTTTTACATAGTTGAGATAAGTAGCCGACTATTAACATTATGTCTAGCTAGGTCTATTTGCATAACTACATACATACACGTAAGTGTTCAACACTAAAAGGTTAGTAACTAACAACTAAATATGTTGAATGTATCCATGCAGTACGCAGAAATAGGCGGCTCAGGTTATCCGCAAGCTTCATTTATACAATCCCCCAAACAGTAATTCTGAGCTGAAGCAGATCAAATTTGCTGCGCTTGTAAAAAAGCAAAGAGAGTTTCAGCATACAAAGCACAAAGTTTTGTGTTTTTCTCCACCACTCTGAAGGATTGGTAGAGCAGTAGGATCTTCACTAACTGTTCGCCCCTTGAGTTGGGCATTATCAAAATATTTTCGTTGAATTGAATGTATACTTAATTTTCATGTACATATGTATGCACCTATTTAGGATGAAAGTGGCTTCGAATTGAAAATTTAATCAGCATTCTCGAGCCCGCTGGAATGTGTTTCGAAGGTGAGCTTAGCTTGTGTGTGCGTCCAACAGAAAACGTGGGTGAAACCGTGTAAAATGTAGCTATGTAGTTATCTGAATGCTGGTCGAGTGGTAATACGCTCAGCACAGCTTAAGCATCTTTCCCCAAGCCAGAGTCTAGGATTTTTTCTTTCTCTGTGCACTTCGGTTACGATTGCTCATGCATCTTTGCCACGAAAAAATTGTAACTATTTCAAATCTCTATCAGCTTTAATTACAGATTTCTCGTAATATTTTGAATCACACGAACCAGACCATTGTCACTATCCAATATCACACGGTTCACACAAATACGCATCTAAAGCTATAAACCATCTTTGGTTACAAGCACTGATTTTCATATTCATAACAAACTTCCAAAGTGCGTAAGATACATTTCAATACAAGAGAAAGGCCCACCTTTACGATACTTTCGATCCGATAGTATGATCTTGAAACACCTGGGTGCCTACCACACTATGGTATCAACGGATTCACCAGCAAGGCAACAACAACCAACTATCAAATTTTGTATAGCAAATTTGTTAAATTTGAAACCTAATACCAACACATGACACAACAGCATGACAAGGAGAAGCACCAGCGTAAGGTGGACACAGTTTTATTGGTCAAGACGACGAGCCTGTGCTTGGCAGCTGAAATGCGTGGGAAAGTACTTGTCAACCGTAACATAACATATTCAATGCCTATATGAGTACTCGCTAAGCCGACCACACACTTTGTGGCATCAATATACTATTTTTCATATACTCGTAAAACAAGCGCCATGATCAGCCAATTCCATGTACAGTATGTCACTCTTAGCAGTTTTCCCATAATTTTGTTGCGGCTGTGTGGCATGTAGTAGAAGACGATGATCGGCGTTAATCGATGTACGTGTAAGTAAATGCGGCTGATTGATTTTTGATTAATATGGGTAAATAAGTACGAAAAGACGAACAGCCTTTGTGTGATATTTAACCCCAATTTAGGCTGCGATTGACAGCTGTGATATAGAGAAGCCATTGAAGGATTCCTATCATTCAGTAGGTTATTTCTAGCAGATGCAAGTGAAACGTCAGCTATCTTTTAAATCAAAATTTAGATACTTTGCATATGTATGTAAGTCATATATCAAGCAGATTATAATGAATTTATGTGTTCAACTAACCAAAGTCTTAGAATTTTAGTAAAAAGTTTTTGAAACTGAAGTGTGATTAGAAGATTTGATTAATGAGCTTCTCCAACTTACTCTGTGATTTCTTACCAAGTAGTTTCACAGCTTCCTCATCCTTGGTGGCCAAACAGATGTTCGGTTTTATTTACGAGTATCTTCCTGAACCTTGAGACCTACATCTGAAAACTCACTTGATAGGCCAAATGCACATTTGCGGTCAAGTCTTGTTTAATATTTACGAGTATATTGTTGTTCTTCAATTATTTCTTAATCTGGGTACGTACAGATACGTCCGTATTAACCAGCATATATATGTCAAAGATAGCGCTCTACGGATATATGGATATATGTAGACTTTGAATTTATCTCGTTGTAAGGGGAATAGAAATCAGCGATGAATATTTATTGAGTATTCTAACTGGAGATGAAACGTGCGTTTACTAAAAGCAGAAAGAAATTTTAAAGTCACCTCAATATGTCGGCGCGCAATCATGACCACTATATTTTGGAAATCGAAAGAGTGTTATTGCCAGAGTCCATATGGTATGGAATGTTAATACGAAAATATTACTTACTTACGATGGCGCTACAATCAGGTCAATTTGCAATCTGCGATCTGCGATCAACCCTAAGTTGGTTAAGGATCCCTTCCACTGAGTCGCAGTCTTCCTCTACTGCACTATCCCTCGGACGGAGACTCGAAAACTTCTCGGACCAGAACATTGGTGTCCAACCGCTCTACATTACCCAGCCATCTCCGTCGTTCACTCTTCTAGCTGAGGCGATCGCTGTACAACACCTAGAGTTCGTCGTTGTATCTCGTCCTCCACTCACCGTCTATGCAGACGGAGCCGAAAATCACCCGAAGAATTTTCCTCTTAAAGCAGTCAAGAGCACCCTCATTCATTTTTGATAAAGTCCATGCCTCTGTTTGAGATAGGGCTCTCCTAGTCAATTGCTTTTTAGCCAAAAGAAGGAGCGATTGACAAGAGTTATTCTTCATTTGATCTCAGCGCTGGTGTCGTGGTCTGAATTGATAGCGGAGCCTGAAGTTATATCTGTCAAGGGTGACGTTCTGTCCGAAACGGCGGACGGACTTTTGTAAGATTGTGCCTCATGTATTGGCGCGTAAGTTTTTAGTCTGTCAAGAATGATACTAAGGAAATCGTATGACAGCACATCGCCTTGCGTATATCTTTTTTGGCATAAAAAGTCTCGGTGAGTGCTTTACCAACCTTGATGTAGCAGCGTTCATTCTGTATCATCATCCTGAACTTAAAATCGATAAATAGGTGGTATGTATCGATTTGGAGCTCATGGGTTTTTTCCAAGATCTGCCGTAAGCCTTAGCTTTGGTTCTATTCATCAGGCAAAGTTTCGTTAGAACATACGTGGTGTACAAAAGTTCGTAGATGTTATCTTTGGTGTCATAATCTTTCTCTTCGCGTGAGCGCATATAAGGATAATGTTTTTTGCTTTTGCTGTCGATAACAAACGCCGCCATAGTAAATGTCGCAGTTTTTCATCTTCAGTTTGTCCGGCCTATCCCACCGTATTTCTTGGATGGTGATAATATCTGTTTTGCAACAGTAAAGACCTCAGCTAGTTGTTCGGTTGCACGTTGCCTATAAAGGGACCCAGCAGTCCATGTACAGGTTCGAAGTTTGTTGTCCTTATTTCGTTTGCAGGAATTGTCAACAGTATATCCGTGTTCCAGATGGACAGCGACCATTACCCGATTGTTACCAATTTGAGGTGAAATAAGTACAATTGATGTGTAGAAACAATTACCAGACTGGGCACCGACTAGTTGCGATCTCTCAGTGCCTACCCCATTTCTATAACACCCAACCACACTGTTTTGGAAATTGCAAGAGTTTTATTAGAGGAGTCGACATGGTATGGAATGTTAATGGGAAGATGAGTAAAGGCCCTTCTACATTGCGAAAAGGTTGATCTGTTGTGCCCTTTTCTTCCATTAGTTATGTAATATTTCGGGAAAGTGGATCAGGCCATTCTGGGAGATTAGATCGTCTTCATGGAGAGATTTAGAAATGTTGCTCGTTTCTGTGCCAGTGTAGGACTGTTGGTGATTAAATGTTCCATACAACTAATCAGTTTCACAGCAAAATCTACATGTGCTAGTGAAGATGAATCCCAATCTGTAAATATGTTTTTTTACGAAGAAGTGACCCTTTAGGGCTTCGCACTGTACTCCTACTTGTTTCCAATCAAAGATAATGGCTGATTCGACTTTTCTGATATTATTATTCAGGAGTTTTTAAAATCATCTAGAACATCCTAGTATTTGACAGGGCGCAGTGTTTCGGAGTGTTTTATTTCATATTTTAAATTGTTATCATTAAAGCCCTGGAGCCATACTAGTAAGTCTTTGTTTAGATTGAGGAGGCTGTTGAATACCTTATGACACTCTAGGAAGTTATTTGATGAGTACGAATAGATATTTAGTGGTCGGAGCATCGATTGACTATCCGACAAAATAGCTATTTACATAGTAGAATACATTCAGCTTCCAAGCATCCTTACTTAGTGGAAATGGGGGATGGTTTCGAGGTCTACCAGTCCTGCTCCCACGTCTTCAGACTTTTTCGGACCATCAGTATACCACTTTTGTGAATCCTCTTTGAAAGCCAATGGTTTGTCCAATTAGTCTGGAATTTGAAATTTGATGCCTTCTGTATTTTTTTAGAATTTCCAGGTGACCAAGGTAACTTCGTTTGAAATGGTTTGCTCGATGTAGCTTGAGTGCTGGTATAGCTGCCTCCTCATGAAGTGGAGATAAAGCCTAAGCCCACCAAACTACCGCAAAGTATAGTATAATTGATTTCACCATTTGATTTTACATCTAGTATGACATTTTGAGGTTGAGTCTCCACGATTTGCCCAATAACTGATTTGTGGCTCATAGGTGTTTTATAGGTTTGATTATTATGTTGACAGAATCCGTAAAAAAAAGACGAAACCATAAACGCAATACTTTTCGCATCCACTCTCCGCGATTCGAGGGAGGAAGTTATCAGATACCCAGTTTATCCGACAGCTCAATGTGCGTTCAAGCAGTCCGTATTGTTGATCTTGGGAAATTCCAACATTCGTTTCTTATTGACCCTTTCATTTTATGACTTCCTATTGAGAAAATATGTACCTATTCACAGGTAGTAAAAGCTTGCGGGTACAAAAGTTCAAACAGTTATAAAGAGTGGAAAACGTAGAAATTAAGTAAAGAGCTTTTCTGACGACAAAGAACTCAAGGTGGCGATGAAAGCTTTTTTAAGCTTAAAGGAAAGATAAAAATTAATTCAAATTATTGTGACTTTGTTTGTGTATTCACGAAATCATATACCTACATGAGAGCGCATTACTCTACGATATTCCAATTTACCAATTTAGAAAGTTTCCGCATAGTTGTGTCTTAATTTAACATTGCTTCACAAGTTTTCATGCTGAGAGCCAAAGTCTACATTTGATTTGAGCTAATTGTGTTCAGAATATTGGACGCAAAATTGACATTGGCCAGCACATTTCCTTAACCATTCGGTGAACTGAATAAGGAGGTATGGATTTGTGAATTCTTAGTGAAGGAAATTAAGCACGTCTTGTCATGGTGATATGATTGTTAATCGACTACTGCGAAGAAAGAATCGGGACGACTCCGATTAAGGTATTCCAATGTCACCGAAAGTGAGGTCTTCTGCCTATGAAAAGTGCCTCACTCTCCCGCAGTTCGAAGCCAGCAAAAAATCAATGGTCTCTCTGCGCGCAAAATAACACGACAAACAATACAGTGATCTTAGTTTTTAGTCCACATTGGACTGTTGCGCCATTTATTTATTTATTATGTCTGTTCGAATACATTTGCTGACTAGTTCATCAAAAACATTCAAAGATACGATTTTGAGACGGTGATCTGCGCAGCGTATATCCGAAAGGAAAATTCTTCTCGATAGTTTTTTCCGTCTCCTCGAAATGTTTTTGTCACGGCTAACAACTGTGTCTGTACTCGCAAATGCATCACAGAAAAGTAACCATTGTACTCCTTGTATGTTCCTTTTACTGAAATTTTTCAGCCTTTCGAAAAAAAAATTAGCAAGCGCTGCTGTGATAAAGTGCCTACGGTACTAGCATACAACACATCAGCGACGAGTAACTACAGCCCGCGAGCGTAAACAGGACATTCACGGAGGAAGAGCACCGTGGTGTCGTCTTCACTTTCACTCAAGCATCGTATGATGTTGCTTATGACGACCAGCACATTTACATAAGTAAAGTACTGAATAACAGCAAAAGACACTGATCTCAGAGACACTGGGAACTATTCGTTCGGTCTGTCCGCAACCTCGAGAGTAATGTTATCTGTCACGCCCAACTGTCAATGGAAGCGACCCAAACGTAGGTTCAGGTCCTGCTAAACTCTCTTGTGAACCTTGCTTTGAAGGCTTCCGTGTAGCCAAGACAGACCGTCGATCACGTCTAGCCTTAGAGCAGATAGTCAGACACAACAGATAATAGAACTATATCATCAATCATCCGCATATGCATTGGCACAGACGTTAAAATTATTGAGAGCGTTAAACAGTAACCCGACCAACATGTAGTGGAGACAGAACGTCACCTTGTGAGGAACCCCTGTTTTCCCGCATCATCATATATTGGTCGCAATAAGTATTTAGGCCCTATTCAATGTCGATAAAAAAAATACCCAACGCTTACTCCTACTCCATGTTCCATCTCATAAAGGGGATCGATTTGCAAAACAGTTTTTCGTACATGAAGCTCGACTATTTACTCCATACACTTTAACATGAATGAGGTCAGACTGATAGGTCTGAAGTTTTTAGCGAGCGCATAGTAATTTTTTCCGAATTTCGGTATAAAGTATATTCTCACTGCTCGCGAGGATTTCAGGTTGTATGTCAGTGACGGACTAGGAGTGAAGATCTTCTTCAGAGTTACCAGCCGTTGGTATATACCTTTTTCTAGCATAACTGGGTATATGCCATCAGTACCAGGCGACTTAGAATCATCGAAAGAAGCAACAGCATGTTTGATGGCCTCATCCATCATTACAACCGATAACAAATACCCACTACGGCATGTTGTTTAACTCTGCTCACTTAGCTGGTTCTGATTAGGTTAACTGGGACGTGTGTTTGAAGACAGGCTCTGCTTTTGGCTCAGTGTAGGTACCTACTATCAAATTTTCTGAGGACTTTGAGGACTTTGACCTTTCGTAGATTGCCTCAATACTCAGAAAAGCGTTATTAAAGGTTCGCTGGGCTCGTCCAATTACATCAATGTTATGCTCGTGCCCAAGTATTTGTACGAACTTAAAGAAGATCATGCCTCCTTTGATGGTCAGTGACTTTTGTACGATAGGGGCATGAACTAATCCCGCTTTTCGTGATATTGCTTAGTGCAGTCCTCAGTAAGCTCATTGGTTATAATATGTATATGTATGTAGACTATTCTGTTGTTGCATCGTCTTGCCGTATTTCCAGCCCATGCAGCTAAGGTGCTGATGTGTTTACGCTTGTCGCATCTAATACAAAGTCAAACTCAGCTGCTTCTTTTTATCTCTGGAATGCGTTATGGGATTTGTCGAAATCATTCATATGTGTTGTTTTTCTTGTCTTTGAAATGTTAACGATTCATATAGCACAAAGGCAGTTGACATTGTAGAGAAACCTTCAAATGATTGTCGTTCAATTGTGTGTATCCATAACATGATTGAGCGCGCTTTTTTTATTTCCTGCAAATATTCCATAGTGGCGATGCCACTATACGACGTTAAATGGTAGACAAGTAGTTTACCATAAGAGTAACACTGAATGTTCTTTCTAGAATCTGAAATTTGAGGTTGATGTTAGCATTAATTTTTCAATAAATTACACACATTCAGTTGGATTGCTAAAATAGTGTAAGATAATGTTCTCGGTTTTTCAAATGGTACATGTACTGTACATACATACATACATATGTATGTACATGTATCTCATGAACTCCCTCTCAAGTTATTCACATTCCAGAATACGATCGCTCTCCATAATCGATAACAAAATGTCGTTGACAAAGCACCATTCCGTACGAGACATTTATCTCTCTTGTCTAAGATTGGCGCAATCTAATCAACGAATTAAAGATTCGCTTCTCTGCAATTTGTTTTAAATTCTTAAATTAGATTTTTTTTCTACCTTATAAAACTAATTTTCGTGTGAAAACATTAGTAGCCAGTACATTTTCCATTTTGTACAGCCCTTAAAACTCCAGTTAAATAAAAATCAATTCCCTCCACATATTAAACACTCAAAAACCCTAACGAACTAAAATGATAACCACATCACGAGCCCAGTCATATTGCAACCCTTTAACACATTTTATACACTTTGAATAGCACGCAAAACTTTAGATACAATTTTACCCCTTTTTTGCTGTTCATTCGTTCAAACTTTTTGGCCAAAAAAGGTGAAATTTTTTTTACATAGACTGAAGGAATAAAAAAAACGAATAATAAACCTCCATCATCCTGCCACAACTTAAAAAAAAATGGTTTACTTACACATCTAGATCCCGTTTCTCGTTGTAAGTTCGTATGCAAAAGTGTCAAAAGACAACGAAAAAGTTGTGGAAAAAATCGTCCAAAACTAACACAGTGGTATCCTATTTCCTATTTCAATCGCCATCATAGTGGGCACAACATCCGAATACTTAGAAAACAGCCTGCAATCCATATACGAGTGCTCCTTGTTCCCACCAACCTCATTTCCTAGGACCACAAAAAAAAATTATACAAATAAAAAATAACTGGCATCTCTTCCCAAATAGAAGGGTTGGACGACGACGTATTGATGTTTTGTTGATGCATACCTACACAACTACATTCTACTTAACTCGGAGCACTGCTAAAAAAAAGTGTGGTCGCCTAACTATTGGCAAATGAGGATCTGAAAGCTTTTTTTCATAACCCCATAGGATACTAGAAGAGAAAAAATCTGTCCAAAACTCCAAACTGTTTCCTATGACTCTGTTCTGTCCTCTATGTGTATGTGTGTTAAACGAAAAAAAACAACGAGAAAAAAACAAATCATTTTTTTCTACCATCCTCTCTCTCGTTGGCTCTTTCTATCTCGTGTCAAAGCTTCGGCGGCGCAAAGTAGTAAAAAATCCAAAAGAGTGTAAAATAAAAAATAAACAAAAAAAATCTAAAAGCGAGAAAAAATCCCGAAAAAAGTGTACAACTACAACTACACTCGATAAAACTCCCTTCCTCTCCTAACTCCAGTCAGGTGGCGCTACAACTACGGCACTGTGTTTCACACGGTCGCTGTGTAGCAGTGATGGCAGTGGTGGAGTATTCAAAAAAAAACGACAGCCCTATTTTCCTACTAGTACTCAACTAGACACAGACATCCTGTTATCTGGACATCTGAAAAGTGGGTCGTCAGAGAAATGATCTCCTTTTTGGCGCTCTGGCGAAGTCCATTTCTGAGAAACTGGTCTTGAGCCTGAAGTTGTTGACATTGCGTCTACATTGATTGTTACAGCACGTGATGTAGTCGCTTTTGTTTTCTTTCAAATTTGGTCCTGAGTGGTTTTTGCTAACACATTCCAATCCGCATACGCGCCTACATCTGCATCTGCATACACATTCCTGTTCACATTCGCATCCCCATTCACACTCGGTTCTACGCCAATGATTGGGTTAACGCATTTTTACTTCCGGCTTAGCGCACACCCACACAAATGTCAATGGTGCCTGCATATTAGCAACATCGTCGTCATAATCATCATCGGCACATCCACACGCAATGTGTTGTGCTCCCTTATACTGATACACGCTGATGTTATTTAGCGTGAGAATACAAACAACAAAAAAAAATCGAAAAAAAAACAACGAAAAAAACTTAAAAAACAGAACAAACCGCTTTGGCTTTTTTCGTTTTTTTGGGCGGGAGAATTTTTTCAAAAAGCTCAAATCGTGATGAGTCTCTAAAAATGTGTATGTACGAATAGATGGATGGAAAGGATTCGGTCATGTAGCGGAAACGAGGGGGGTGTACTGAGAATTGAAGTGGGGTTTTCCGGAAGGGATGGTCAAAAAACACGACGAAGGACGACGCACATGGCATATAGACAGATAGATGGCATCGACATACGTAGAGTGCAAGCTCATTTTTTCCGTTTTTTTTAGGACTTGTTTGGTCTATATAGTCAAAGCGTAGTCAAACTCAGTGTTGGGATGGATGGAAAAAAAGGATGTTGGGTATAATGTACAATAGAACGAGCGCGGCCATAGATATAGAAATTGGGTAACAAAGGGTTGCCATGTAAATGAGAAATTTAGAATTCTTATTGCCCTTGTATGAAATTTGTATGTGGTTTAAGGCCACACATTTTAAATAATGTTACGTCGAGCTTTGGTTACTGAATAGTGAGAGAACAATCGGGTAAAAATATATTTTGGCACAATTTTGATGAGCTATTAAATGTGGTATATTTAGAAATTAAATGCTTTTCATTGGTACAAATTTAAACGTGCACGTCGAGCTACGAATACGAAGATATAATAAGCTCGTGTAAATCACACGGTCTTAATATTTGTACTAAATAAGTTATTTATTAAGTAGGAACGGCACTTGATTAAATACTACATCAGATGTTGTTCATAGGAACAACACGAAACGACGAATAAAAAATCTAAAGTGATCTTATACGAAACGCTAGCAACTCAACACCGACTTTTGTTGACAGAATTGTTCGTGAAAAAAACAGAGAATAACCAACGGAAACTGGCCTCAGTAGAAAAAATAAACTAGCACAATTTAAACAAGGAAAGAAGCCAGCTCTGGGCTCTAAATTTGCGAGAATAGCTTTAAAGTGACGTAAAGCATAGAGAAGAACTAAGCGCACAAGGTATGTGCAAAAACTTTGAAGACAAATTTAAGAGTAGTGCGGAAATTCTGCTCAATATTTTAAAAGACAAGGAAAGGTTACGGAGAAAA
Organism: Volucella bombylans; assembly: GCA_949129095.1. NCBI lineage: Eukaryota > Metazoa > Arthropoda > Insecta > Diptera > Syrphidae > Volucella > Volucella bombylans. The sequence goes on along the minus strand of OX422140.1, from coordinate 314,000,176 downwards.
ACGAGATTTGCAATATATGACAAGAGTACTTTAACGCCTTACTAAAAGAAGAATTTCCGAGCAGTACCATTCTCTCGTATACTGCGCACGGAAAGCAAACGCAGACTTTACGGAAGCCGAAGTTAGCTAAGCTGTAAATAGAATGAGCCGGGGTGTGCAGTTTAACCTTTTAACAAACCTTTCGAAATGTGAGCGACAATCGGAGATATGATTATGATTACACTGAACACTCAGTTAGAGAAAAGATTCGTAAAAGAACCGTATAGCAACACAAGAAAGTCAATTGGAGCGGACTTAACAGCTTCTTTAGGAATTATAACTGGTCGTTAGGTTTGAGCGATAACGACGTGGACGCCGCTGCTGACACAATCACAAGCACTATTCTTTTTGGAATGAGATCCTTCCGCCCTTATTGGATGAAGTGTATCAAGCCACAAGAAAAGGCATAGTGCGACTCGAGTTGTAAAGGGGCTGTCATTAAACAAAATTTTTTTTAGATCCTACAGAGGAAAACCGAAAAAATATTCAAACGAGAAATGAAATGACTGCAACGCCTTTCTTAAGCGTTTTAAATTTGAATATGACCAAAAACTTGGCAATAACTACTACAATGTCCTAAAGGTGCTAAAAAATGTTGGTCATACTTCAAAAACATTAAAACTTCTGCCTCATCCTCCATCCTAACGCTCATTTATAATGACATTCCAGCTGCCAACTCTTTGGACAAGGGAAATCTGGGGCCAGCTCAACACTTCCAGATTATCAATATGACGAATCCATTTTCGCACTCGTATAGTAGCAAGACTACTTGAAGATTTTAATATTCACAATCCGCTCGTCCAGATGGTATATGTATCTCCCCTTCTTCTGAAGAGGTGTTCTTCCACGCAGGAAAAACACTGCGTACTTGTCCAACCTGTCCTTAAAAAAAGGTGAATTATCTTCTCTCTCTCCTCCTTACGTCCCTTCTTTCGTGTGTCACGGAAAAGTTGATAAACTATTATAGCGAAAGGCCCACTATTAATTTATTGGCATGTCTCATCGAAGAGTGGAACCAAAGCGTACATCACTCTGGCGAAAGCAAGAAAGTTGCACTTGATATTTCTAAGGCATTTGACAGAATTTGGCATCAGGTTTTGCTGACAAGAGACCTCTGCTTTTCATATTCGTTCCCGGATTGCGTCCCTGCTCTTCGGCTGTAGAACCGGAACTGTACTGTTTGCTAAGCTCATTAAATTCCGATATAAACATAAATTGACATTGTCACTAGCATTCCCCCCCTTCAAACCCTTAACCGTAACACCCGCCTCGCTATGAATGCTCATCAGTTTTTCCCCAAGCTCACTTTCGGGCTCACATTGCAATATCGTGATTCGTTCCTAAGCCGTACAACTCGCTTATGGAAAGAAAATCAAACGAAAATCTGTTCTGTATTCAGTACACACATATAATGGACAGATCTACATCCGCACTGCAATCAGTCAAGCTCCATTTATTATCCATAATATTGGAGACCTGAGAAATGCCATCGGACCCGACATCAACTATGAACTGCACATCAATGAAAATCAAAGTTAATTTTACTTGCAGTTACTTCTTAAACATTTTCAATTTTCCCGTCTCGCACCAAGATTTTTCGTTTTGTTTATTTCTATTTACTTCTTTATATACTCGTATATATACAAAGTATCTCAGTGCAAATTAGTTCTCCATGTTCATTGACGTTTTTTTTCTCTAGCATGTACAGCAAATAGTGCTGTCAATCTATCTGTGTTCGATTTTCACCTGGCTGTCGGTTTTTATTCTCATCATGGGCAGCAGGTATGATGCTGGATTTGATAGCATAAATGAAAAAAACTTATTCCTACTAAATACTCTTTGTAAAAGTAATAATGGTTTACATATTTGCCACATTAATGCACAGAGCCTTATGAATAAGTTCGATGAGTTCAAAATGATATTTGAGAACAGTTTAATTGACATTATATGCGTGTCCGAAACTTGACTTCATCCTAATTTGAATAGTAATTTGTTTTCTCTAAAAGGTTTTAAAAAAACTTACCGGGCTGATCGGACTCACACAATTGGAGGTGGCGTTGCTTTAGAAAATATGTAAGGTCCAGTCACGTTAAGTGTTTGAATGGCGCTGAATCTTCGGACTACTATTTTATTGAAATACTTAATGGCGAAAATAAATGAATTCGCGGAACTTTTTATATGCCTCCTCATATCGCAAATTCTCGTTTTACTTCCCCAATCGTGGAAGAAATATCACATCTTGCACCAAAGTGCATCCTTTGTGGAGATTTAAACATAAATCTTCTTGTTTCATCTTCCAAATCTTATAAAACATCAATGAACTCTCTTTTCTAAGCGTTACTAATCCTACCTACTTTAAGCCTAACTGTGTTCCGTCTTTATTAGATGTGAATTTTGAATTTAGATGAAAATTTTTTTAAGTGTTTTAGTCAATTATCTGTTCCCGTCTTCTTGTATCATGATCTTGATTTAGCACTATCATTATGACTCTACTTATCCCTGTGCCTGGAAAAAATCCAAAATCATCCCAATTCCAAAAAAAGGTACAAACTCTGAATATTGACCAATAGCTATCCTTCCCTTTTCATCCAAAGTTTTTGAATGTATTGTAAGCAACCAGATCAAACAATTTATAAAAGACAAACAGCTCCTTAATCCTCTCCAGTCAGGTTTTCGGTCGGGACACAGTTGCACGTCAGCTTTATTAAAAGTTTGTGAAGACATAAGCCAGGCAATTGATGTCAATTATACTACTCGTACTGTGATAACACTACTTGACTTTTCCAAAGCATTTGATTGTGTTAACCCTGAAATACTCTATGATAAACTAGCGACATTTTTTAACATGTCTAACACTTCTATTAAACTTATTTATTCATACTTGACTAATCGGTTGCAAGCCGTTTCATGTAATAGTAAACTGTCTTCGTTTCTTCCCGTTAAAAATGGTGTTCCTCAAGGATCTATTCTTGGTCCATTACTGTTCTCCTTGTTCATTAACAACCTACCTTTTCATTTATCTCATTGTTTTCCTATTGGCATGGTTGAGGACGCAATAGCAAAAATGAATGACGATCCACAATCTATTTTTGAGTGGACTGCGCGTAATGCCCTGACTCTGAATCCCATCAAAACAAAAGCGATGCCAATCGTCAAACATCAACCGAATTTCTCTGATTTTCCTCCTATCCTTTTAAACTATTGCCAAGTTGAATATGTCACGCACGCTAAAAATCTTGGAATCATGTTTAACAACAAATTAACGTGGGATTCTCACATAAATACTGTAATAAATAAGGTACGAGTATATGCTTCGCTACGAGGACTATCTATTACTAAAACAATTTTGCCTATGCAAGTTAAGCTAAAATTAGTTAAAGCTCTAATAATCCCAATCATATCATATGGATGCGAATTGTTTGCCAATCCTGACTCTCTTACACTTCAAAAACTAAAGGTTGCTTTTAACTCAATTGCCCGGTTTGTATCCAATCGTCGTAGGTTTGATCATATCTCATCGGAAGCTATTCAAATTCTCGGATGTAAGTTGGAAGATTTTTTCAAATATCGGTGCTGTTCTCTAGTTTTCAAAATTATTCATAAGGAAGAACCAAACTATCTGTTTAATACCATATAATTAATTCTTGTTCTACTAATCGCTATATTGTGTTGCGACTTATCATCTTTTCTTTTTTATTTTATATTTACTTTGCTTTGATTATTGTAATTTTCTGTGTATACTTTTGCACATTGTATGTAATTTAATGTTATTTTATATCCTGTACTAATCATAAGTTAATCTTCATGTACAGAGTTTTGTCTGATCAATAAATAAATAGTAATGAAAAAAAAAACTGCCGAGCTCATTATTTCCTAGTCATTATGTTCTGCAAACATTCAAAACCAACATGCCTTGGTATCTCTCTTTCTTTACTTCCTAATTTTACTTCGCTAGCGCTGTGTGCAAACATTTAAGGAGAAAATCCTTTGAGAGCGCGCCAATTATAACGAAAAAGAATCTCGCGATTTTATTAAAAAAAAATTATAAGAAGCGATCGAATGCATAATCAATGAAGCGAATCTTTCTGGTTCCATTGTATAATGTCTAAGGCAATACCAGAAATGGCAATAACTACCGATTGGTGAAACTAATGTCACATACTATGAAAGTATACGAGCGAGTTCTAGACAGTCGGCAACGAAATACATATTAATAAACTTCGGCTTTGTGAGAAGCAGGTCGACATACGACCTATAATAATAATAAACAAATAATTTCCAATTCGCGAAGCTTCAAAGGATCGGCATATAGTGTTTGTCTGCTTGAAAAAGGCGATCGACAGAGTTTCCAGGGATCGTATTTGGGCGGCGCTAAAATTTCAAAATGTACCCCAGACGATTGTCAGAATGATGTGACATGTACGATGATGTTGACCGTGAAATTGAAAGTTAACTGTGAAGAAAGTCCGTTTCTTTTTAATGTCGTGCAAGATTTTATAGTGAAACATACGGCAAGGAGTCTGGAACAATTTATCTGCTTTTCGCCGATGATAGCGTTATCATAGACAATGAGGGGTGGCCGTGGTGTAGTGGTAGTAGCAAACGCTTCTCACTCGGAGGGTCCAGGTTCGAATCCTGCCCATGGCAAAATCAGTTTTTCATTGTATAATTGGAACTCAGACAAAAAAATTCTGCGTGTGAAGGCATAACACTGACACGTAGATTTGGCTGTTATAAGAGTTTCAAGTAATGAAAAAAATACTGGGAATTATATCTCGAATCACTCTGAGTGAAGTAAAAACTCTCCGTCCTATTCGGACTCCCACCCCTGGAGAGCAAACATAGAAACCAAACACACCTGAGTTTCAAACCACTACAAAAACAATTTTCCTTTCTCCTCCTTCTATCTTTCCGCCCGCGCCCTGGCAACAGTAAAAGGGTATCAACCACTTAGGCGCGCGTAAATTATAAAAAAAAAACAAAAAAAAACGTGACATTCTTTCAAACAACTCTTAATAATTGGAGAAAGCTAAAGAATCAGTCGACGTGGACATAAACATCTGTTGCCTCTAAACAACTTCATTTGTGAATATGACGACTCTAAAGGGTGTTTTTAAGAGCTGTAACATTGAAATAAACACGCACAAGTTGAGCAAACGAGCCAAGGTTTTCCTTAGTCGATATGTAATTTTATGGCATTATGTCGTGCTCCATTTTTCGACCGCTGGTTCGAGCATTTAAGGGCGTATCTCACAAACGGTTTGCTAGATGTTTGCTTCCAAGGTTGGAATCGCATACACCAACGGCTTCAAATGACCCCACGGAAAATATTTCAGCGGCGTCAAATCATATGATCTTGGAGGCCAGGCTATAAATGCATTTCTGGAGATAATGTTGACATGTAACACTTCCTTCAAAAACTCTATGGTTTCGCCATCAGTATGGCACGACACCATTCCTGCAGACCATTTTCAGACGGTGACATTTCATGTTTCCTCATTTTCGAAGCAGCACGGCCAGATGATACCACCAGCCCATAAACCTAATGAGCTAAACAGTGTAAGTGAAAGTACAGTCCACAGTGCATTTGAGCCGCAACCAACACCTCTGTATATTTACTTCGATCTTGCCCCAACCGCCACCAGTAACTTATACCAAGCTAGTTGGGCAGCTTTTTATTTTCTTCCATTTATTTTATACCCTGAAACTACAGCTTTCCGTTGTAATTTGGCGTACTCCTCTTCCTGTAAAGGCTTAAAACCGATGATTAAGTGGTGTATATCTATACGAAGTTCCTGAGCCTGAATTATCTGGCTTAAGAGGCTTAAAAACATTCTCGCAAGATCCTTTCATCCCTCTACTCAATTTGAAAATGGGGTAAACTATGCTAAGATTCGATTAAACACACATACTAACCCTACGACACTTAAGAAATAAGTCGGTGCATGCTTTATAGCTAATCAACCCCTGCTGATTTAAATGGCTAAGGGGAGAGTCATTTGTAACAACTATTAACCGGTTCTCCCCCAGGCAACTTCATTGCATCTATTAACAAGCGAATAATCTAAGGGTACCTACCGACCTTAGATTACGAGTATAGGGCAGTTGGTATATATTACCAGTCAATATTGTGATATGTGAGTGGATATTAAATTCTCTTCCCACCTTACTCCAAGATCACGAACTTGGGTAGTTGACGGAATAAGCTCAACTCAAATTAACTACCATACTCTCTTTGGGATGTAGACGTTTGCTTCTAGGATGTTGTTTGGCATTTTTTTGTATTTTTTTTTTTTATAATGAGCGCGCGCTCAAGGGGTTTGAGTACCCTTAAGGTGATTGTACACAGCGCGGGCAAAGGAAATTTAGGGAGGAAGAAAAGAGAGGTACCGATGTACATTGTTTTTAAATGTTTGCAAGTTATAACGACCAGGAAATACAGAGATCGGCAGGGCATTCCATAAGCGAGTTGTACGGCTTAGGAACGAATCACGATATTTTAGAGTACGTCCTGATGAGCATTCATAGTGAGACGGGTGTTACGGTTGAAAGTTTGAATGGGCGGAATGCTACTGGCGATTTCAGTGGAGCACTGGTGGTGGAAATAGCGATAAAACAAAGTGAGACACGAGACATTTCGTCGGTGTTCGAGGGTGTCCATTGATTGACTGATATTAGTATTATCAATAAGTTTTATCGCACGGTTTTGAATCCTATCTAGCAGGTGCAGAGATGTTTTAGGAGCACCTGACCAGATGTGGGCGTTGTACTCCAATTTTGGGCGGATGAATGCCTTATATATTGAGGCCAGATCAGAGGGGGTAAAATATTTCTTACATCGCTTGAGGAAACCTAGACATTTCGCAGCATTTTTGGCGACATCAAATATGTGGTCATTCCAACGTAAGTTGTCGTGGACACACATACCGAGAATAGAAAGTTTTTCAGTTTCGACGATGCAAGTGCCATTCATGGATAATGGCTGGGTGTTTAAATTTCGCTTTAACGACAGCAGACAGCATTGTGTTTTGGAAACATTAAATTCCACTCTGTTGATAGTTCCCCAATTGGTTATGCTGTTGATATCGGAATTTAATGAGCTTAGAATACGCTGCCATTCTCGTTCTACAGCCGAAGAGCAGGGCCGTGTTAATATTTACCTCTAAAAGGTTTTGCTTGTACCTTTTCAAGGAGATGGAATCAGAGGGCGAGTATATGATTCTGGCAAAGATGATTGCTTAAAGATGGCTACCCTGGGGAACTCCAAATGTTGTGTTCATGAGATCGGATATTGACTATTATCTAAAATGAATTTTATAATGCCAGTCTTCTAAATATGATTTTATCCATGCTTTGGTATAAAAACCGAGTTTTTGAATTTGAAGTAATGCGCTGGTGAGAAATTTTGCCGAATAATAGAATAAGTCAGTGGAAGACCTCGTTTTCGTCTTCTAATTCACAAAGCGTCCTAAAGACGAACTCAGTCATGTTGTGGTGGTTGATTGATTTCCATAAGTCCCTGCTGATCAGTGAAAATGACTGGTCTATAGCACTAAAGGTTTTCCTAATAAACTATACTCCCGAATAGTTTGGGTAGGCAAGAAAGTTTTCCTATGGACCTATAATTTCAAACCATGACCTTACTTCCTTTTGTAGATGGCTACGTTCCAAATGTATGTTAATATATAATATTGTTATGTTATGCTTGTAGAGATCTGTGGACAGTTATATAGCTAAGATAACTGAAATCAGGTTCAGATGTTTGACTTGAAAAAGATTTATTAAAATGGCATACAATGACATTGCAATTAGAATTAAAGGATAGGTATCGGACTTTCATTTGATATTAACGGATTGGTGTTTGTTAAATTGTTGCTGCAATTGGAATCAGATGGGATTTTTCGAAATTTTCGCCACAACTTGCTTCTGCTGCTACGAAGAGAGCGCAACTGCTTATTCTATCATAGGAGACGACGAAGTCTTTTTGTAGAATCGGCTTCGACTCTTTGAATGTGGATTTGCTTATAGGGTTACCATACTCGGCTGGAATACTCGAAGAGAGGCCTTACAAAAGCGATGTAAAGGGACCATGTAACATAAGGGTTTAAAAATTCATTTGAGAATATCAAAACTAGATATGACTCGCCCCTATAGACGTTGTAGTATGTGATTATTGGGTTCTCCCCAGAATCTGCAGCCAAGTTTAAGATAAAGCCGGACTAATAGGGATTTTTTAGGCACTAACACAATGCGGCAGACAAGATATTGTATATACGTATGCGTTGTTAAGGGTTTTCATAGCTCGCGCCTCTTAGAGGGTCCTCTTAGGTGTATGCCCTGCACATATGCCCTCTACTAAATCGAATCCGGCAGCTTTGTTATACTGAAGATTGGATATTACTGCCTTTCCACCGTTTGTACGCCTTATATTTCCTTACATAAATTGTCCACTATTCATCAAACCAGCGGTTTCGTGTGAGTGGTCTGTGATCTGTAGTACTTGACGTATGTTATAAAGGGGTTGACGAGTCGCTGGTAGAGATCGAAAGGGTCAGTCATTCAGCGTTAGATTTCTTCACAGTATTTTTTTGTTGTTGTGGTAGTTGTCCACGTCTATATTGGGCAGTTTGGACATCTAAAATGCTGGAGCAGTGCCATTCGTCGATCGCAATATGATAAATTTGGTTGTCCATTCTATGATCAGGTGACGGCTATGTTTCGTTGTGAATGTTAAGTTGAGGAAATCGTGTGCTCAGGTTTGGTTCTCCATGTTGATAGTTATAAGTGGGGTTAACTACCCGATCACGTAAACACTAAACTGGTAAGGAAGCAACCAAAAGCATCTGATAAGAACGGATTTACTGTTGACGGCCCATGCAAACGGGGACAACGAATTTCACAGCCGACTTATTAGTGGAGGTACTGAAGTCCAACAAAGTGCGATGGGACGGACCAACCAAAAAGAGGTTGGTCTTGGAATTTGTGCACCAAGTGCAAAATTGTATGCTCGATTATTAACACCATAAAAATCACGTATTGTGCGATGTGGATTTTATTTTGAAAGGCCATTTTCATAATAGTCTTCGAAAATGTTAACACGTTGTGCCTATCTCCGATATAACCAAAGTTGTTTGTGACTGTAGATGACGGGAGTCGATATGAAACTGTGTTTTTTGCTTTTACATTTAGGTTTTTTATTCGCCACTCTCATGGTTAAATACTTATTGGCCACCCTTACGTATAGGTACTACGACGACTATTGCAAACGCATCTGTTATTTGTATGCAAATTTGTGCAAAAAAGCCTTATAACTATTCGTATCAATTTATTCTTGATCATCAATCAATCAATTTAAATTGTACGAGTATGCCCCCACTGCCAAAGACGACAACACCAAAGATAGCCTCTATAAACTCCTGGATGAATTGAACTAGTTCAATTTCAATACGTGATTAAATATATAACAAATTTTAAATTAATTTAAAAAAAATTTATTCTTTTTGCAATAGTCTAATTTTGAGTTTTGAGAAATTCTTTTAGAAGTTTTTTCTGATTTTAAAATTTGTGATGTTGAAATAGGACTGAGAAATTTCATTTAATATTGTACACTGTTTTTGTGCTCCCTTCTGCTGTAGTTGTTGTAGGTCATTGGCATTTGGAGCAGACCTCTTGCTCGCCTTCTTGTATTTATTTGGTGATCTATTGGTTTCTTAAAACGAAGTACGCTACCTCTAATGGCATCTTGTATACGAGTATTTGCTGCACAATACGTTGAATTTTCTTTCTTCAGAGGTGACTAATGCCCTTCTGCTGTTGATCTTCTTTAGAATGCTTGATCGAAGTTTTTCCAACTTATTGATACCATCGGTTACCGATGCGCTTCCCCAAGCAAATATCCCATATCTTAATTTGGATTCCACAAGACCAAAGTACGCTTACTGTTGTACCTACGGTGTCGAATGATAGCCTAGGTATGCTAGGCCAAATAGTGTTTTTCTCTGATCGAAACGCAGTTTATTGACTTGTAGGTATACCCCATATAAGGTGGCTGTCGAATATCACTCCTAGGTATTTATATGACTCTACCATTTCTAAAACCGCCCAGTAACTTGGCAGATATCTTTTTTGAAAATAATTCGCTTATCTGTAGCTTTGTGATGGGGACCACGAATGTGAATAATTTTTGTCTTAGAGGCGTTTAATATAAGACGATCGTCGTGGCACCCAGTGGCGTAGCTAACGGGGGTGTTACAGGTGCCAATCACCGGCGCCCCCAAGCTCAGGGGCCCCAAACTCGAGGATAGTTTAGTTCCCAAATCGATAATAAGTCAATCCTCTTTTAAAATTAATTAAAAATTCAAATGAAGGGTTGATTCTTGTCACAGCATGTTTGGAATTTCGCACAATGTGGAATTTCGTTTCAAGGATCTCGGTCGCAGGTCCCGTTATCACAGTCCGATGTGCATTATGGAGCACGGAAGGATAATCGAATGATATCGGCAACTTCTCTTTGTGCATTCTTTCTTTGCGCCGTGTGAAGCGGTTTTTCTTTGTTCCAGTCGCTACGAATCATATTTTCCTTGCAACAGGCCATAGCGTTGCTCTGATGTGGTGCTTATGCCAACCTGGATATTGTTTGTCTGCTGGTGATATGCGCGAGTTACTGTTACTATAACTTATTTAAATAAAAGAACGAAATTTTGATTTAACAAAAGACAATTTCATTTCAACGTGTGTCACCTCGAAGTGAACTTCAATTATTTTCAGAATATATATACATACATACCCGTATATAACGGCCTCTAATTATTTAGTTTGCTCGAAATTGATATTTGAAACTTAGGCTATTACATACATATGTATTTCATTCCATGTGCAGTGTGTGGTGAGATTTGTAAATGTGGCATTTTGATGTGTATCGTGTTTGTTTAATTATAGTCGTGCTAGCCACTTTTCCACACCAAACGAAAACAAAATCAAAAGTGAGAATAATTTAATTCACTTTCATAAGTGAGGATAGATTTATGAAAAATTCGAATTATAGATGTCGCAACATACCACTAGAGGGCATTTATTCGTTTCCTGATGATTGGCAGCGTGCCGTTTCTCTCTATTCTGGGATGTGTTCGTGGATCAACTTCTGTTTTTAAAGAGCAAGTGAATAATGAACGTTCTTTTGGGCTTTTTACACTTGAAAATTGATTAATTTCCCTATGGCTTAAAATTTAATCTTTAAAATTCAAAACTCCATATAAAACTGAAGCAAACGCATTAAATGAAATTTAAAGTACGATTGTTTTCGCCCAATGGAAAGCCACTCAAATCAACTTTGAAACCAACACTGCGAACATAGCGGCGAGATTTTCTGATTTACTGCCAACTTTGAAATTATATGTAAAAGTAAGTTGGAGCGTTTTCTGAAAAAGCTTATACCCAATTTTGAATAAAACACGCCTTATGGTGTTTTTGCCTGGGTTAAATTCAACAACAACAGCTTTTATTTCAAAATCGTTATCACCATTTCGGCGGGCAATGGCAAACCCCTGAAAGTAATTCTGACTATGGCAAGAGGCAGTAGGCCCCGCTCAGTGTAAAAATTTAAACGTGAGCAACACAACCCACACCGGACTGTAGCGCTATGTACTTCTTCTTTTCCTTTTACTAGCCCTTTTCTCACTACACGAACTTATGCATAACGAGTTTCCCATTTTTACTGCATCGCTACTGCTCCGCTTATGGGGTTGGCTAATGTCGCAGATCGCAGAACGCGTCTGCATACTGCTCGGTCCTGTATCGCTTCGGCGGTTAGCCCCAGGCGTTGTTGTGCATTTGCCATCTGAGCAATCCAGGAATTCTTTTTCCTACCTAGTTTTCTTTTAGTAGGAGCGACCGTAGTTGATATTGCCTTCTTAACGGGATTTTCCGGAGATCTTCTTTGAACGTGGCAATACCAGCTAATTCTATCCGACTCAAGTTGTTCGATTACCGAATTCTTTATGTGTAGACTTCCTCTAATGTGCGTAGATCTAATGCAGTCGCGTTTCGTAACTCCAGTCGACATCCTTAACATTTTCATCTCTGCTGCCGTTATTTTATATTTAAACGCTTCGTATATTGTCCAGCACTGCGAACCATACGTAAGAGCTGGCCGAACCACCGTGGTGTAAAGTTTTCCCTTCAATTTAAGTGGAAATTTTCGGTCACAGAAGATTCCCGAATTTTCTCGCCATTTCATTCACCCCACGCTTACTCTGTGCCTTACGTCGTCGTCACATTTCGCTTCTACGTTAACGATTGATCCTAAGTACTTGAACCTAGTGGTTTTCGGAAGAACTATTCCGTCCAACATTATATCTGGAATAGGTCGCAGTGGATCCGAAAATGGGCAGTTCAAATGTTCCGTCTTTGAGCGACTTATTTTAAACCCGTTTTTCTCTAGCGCGTCTTTCCATTTACTTAGGACGTTTTGTAAATCTACGACATTATCGCTTAGAATAACTGCGTCGTCGGCGAAGAGAATCGATGTTACATTTGCTTCGTGCAAGCAATCTTTCAAAAGATAGTCTAGAACCAAGTTAAAGAGGAAAGGGCTAAGAACGCTTCCTTGATGCACTCCGACATTTACCGGAAATTCTCTCGTAAGTCCGGTGGTACATTTAACAGCAGTTTTGACGTTTCCATACATGTCTTGTATCATTCGTATATACGTTTCCGGCACCTTTTGATACCTCAACGCGGTCCATATGAGATCTCTAGGCACACGATCGAATGCTTTTTCTAGATCAATAAATACCATGTGCAGATCTTTTGACGAATCCCGATGTTTTTCCATTAATATTTGCAAGCTTTGGATTGCGTCCACCGTCGATCTTCCTTCCACGAATCCACACTGGCTATCGTCGAGCTTTATGATTTTGCGAAGACGTTCGTTTAAAACTCTTTCAGCGATTTTCATCGTGTGTGACATCAGCTTGATTGAGCGGTAGTTGTTGCATTCTCGCGTGTCGCCTTTGCCTTTGTATAAGGGAACCAAAAAGCTACTTCTCCATTGATTCGGCATAGTTTGTCCGCATTTTATTTTATTCAAGAGTTTCGACAGCCATTCACTGCCGATACATTCCATCTTCGACCAAAACTCTGATGGGATGTTGTCTGGTCCAGCCGCTTTCCCGCGTTTAATTTTTCCGATAGCTATACGTATTTCTTCTGTTGAAAAGTCAGCAACTTTTTCTTCGAATGGATCAGCTGCAGGGACGCGATCACGTGGAAACTGTTTGTTAAGTAGGTCCTTACAATATTCAAGCCACCTATCACAGATGTCGTTTTCGTTTGTAGCGCTATGTACATACATATTTATTTTTATATTTTATTTCCGAAAATGTCCTAAAATTAATTTACTTGAAGTACATTTAAACGAGCACTTTACAGCATTTTCTAACTTCTTATCCCAGACATACGACGCATATTGATAATAATTATACAGCATATGTATAAGTTATTGGATTTTGCGCGGTGCGGAAATAAAAAAATATTTTTTATAAACGGATGACCGCTTTTGATTGAACTTTATTCAACACTAAATACAATTTTACATTTTTCTATTATTTATAATAAATAGTAAACAACCCGTTGGTGTGGAGAAGGTGAGATGCTGATTAGGCAGCTTGGAGTTCTTTCTGGGAATTGTCTCACGTTGTGGGAATCGATAGCTTGCAGGTTCGATTAACTGCAACTGGGTCGGTGAATTCTTGGAAATGCTTATGCAGGTGCACGGGTAATGCTTTCTATGTGAACTATGGGATGGTCATGTGATTGGGTGTTAACTTATATGCAAATCTCTTTTGCTTTGGGTAAGGGGGCTCCGAAAAAAAATCTCCACCTGGGCCCCGCAAGGTGAAGCTACGCCACTGGTGGCACCACTTAACTGCTTCATTCATTATTTCATTCATTCATTATCATCATAATTCATATTGTATATATATATATATATATATATATGAATAAAATTTAGCCAAGTTTCGATCCTTGTGGCACCCCAAACGGTGTGTGTACTTCGTTCTTAATTTTTATCCGAAAAGACCTCGCACTAAGAAAATTTCTAATCCAATTTAGCTGACTGCTCGTAATACAATAGGTTATCATGGTTCAGTATATCAAATGTCTTGAACAGCGTTAGCACATGGTGGTTCTTGTTGAGACTTTCGTCTATTATGTTAGTAAATTCTCAAAATTGTTGTTCCGTGCTATTCTAGGTTGCCTAGAATACTTTTCATCCTACCTTTATAAATAGGTCTTACTACAGGTACAGTTACTACAGCTTCATTTAAACTTTATTATTGCTGCAATAATAAGCGCAAATAAATCCGCATGCACTTTCATGTCCCGTGTTCTTAAGTCAACTTCTGGTGATTCGGTAGCGTGGAGCAGTTTTAGGATGTTATACACCTCTTCGTTGCTAGTTTCTTCGAGAAAAATACAGCTGGAGAGCTGAACATCTATCTACATGGTTTGAAATTCTTATCTCACACTCATGTACTGATTTACATGTGTGTTCTGCGAAGTGTGTGCTACATTTATTAGACACTGTTGTTAGGCACTTTCCTGTCAGAAAGTTTCTAACCATAACTTCATCTATCATACATTGGGTCTTTTTTTCCCATGGTCTCGTTTATCAGCATCCATGTTTTACGCGGGTCCTCTCTTGCCTGGATAAATCAGTTTTTGTAGTAATTTTATCACTTTATTTCGGATGATTTTAGTAAGACCCTGTCGACTCACTAACACTCAATGCCAAACATCCATATAAAATATTGAGTAATGATCATAAAAGTTACAGCTGAAAGAATTGGACTGCTTGGAATTGCAGTAAGCATTTGGTCAATTAGCTTTGATGTTCCTCGCCTAGTTCTTTGATTACGTTTGGTCCCCCATGTCACCATATTTCAATATTTCGTTAATTAAATTTTTTATGCTGAATCCCGGTGGTCTAAATATTGCGTTGATATTCGTTTGATTTGTACCATCAAACATTCGTACGATATGTTGTTTAATATAATCGGGGATCATATTTTAAATCGTCTTTTATAAACATTGTTAAGCCTCCACCTCTATGTTCACATTTGTTTAAGAATTTGGGAATTATAAAGTTCATTTTCCTTTTCTTTGATATTAATTTCTCCTACAAATAGTAATTTTTAAAAAACTTCAAATTTAATTTATGCTAACACAAAAAGTATTCCAATTTTTTCTCCATGATATTATGCTAAAGCATGAGCAGTAAAAGTTTATTTTTTAATTCTTCTATTCCGATACATTGGGCTAAATTAATATGAGTGATCATTTTAGAGTTTTTTTGTTAATGGCAATCGATGAAAATTTGTCTCTTAATTCCGTATCAGTGTTAGCGGCTAACTTGCTGCGAGTGCCTACAATCATCAATAACACAGGCCTGCGAAATTCAATTTTTTTTCCCCTTCCAATAATTATGTTATATTTTTAAATATCTAGGTAAGTTAAATTAAAACAATTTTTATTAAAAAAAAACAACAGTGTTAGTCAAAAATAATGCTAAAGAAACTAAGTAAATTAAAGAGGCTTATGATATCTTTTTCTATTTCCTTCAAAACTCTTGTTTAATCTTTTTCTCTTATGCTTTCCATCCGCTTCATCTCTCTTCAACATCCAGCAGTAGTCGGCCATCATGTTTGTGTTCCATCTTCCTCGGTATCTGTTCTCCATAACTTTAATATCTTGGTGGAAGCGCTCACGTTGCTCTTCACTTACGGCACCAAGATTCTCAGAAAAGAAGTCAATATGAGAATGCAGAAAATGTAGCTTTATACTCATATTGCAACCCAGTTTATAGAAATTGTTGAGCATATTATTTACTATATTTTCATAACCTGAGCTTTTTTGTTTCCTAAAAAATCTTTCATTACTCCTTTAAATGAATTCCAAGTCTTCTCTTCGGTTTTGTTCACGATTTTTTCAAAGTTAGCGTCTTGCATTAACTTCCTTATATCAGGGCCAACAAAAATGCCTTCTTTGATCTTTGCATCCGTTAAATGCCTAAATTTTTCACATACATAAGTACTTGAAAGTGGGACCGTCTTTAGCTAATGCCTTTACAAATTGCTTCATAATACCTAACTTAATGTGAAGTGGAGGTAGCAGAATTTTTGAGCGATCAACTAGCGCCTCTTTCACAACATTTTTGGTTCCAGGTGTTAATGATGCTCTTTGTGGCCAATCTTTTTTTATCCAATGTTGCGCTCTATTTCTACTATCCCATTCATAAAGGAAGCATTTTAGACTTCGTTTCGAAGAATCTATAAAAAGTCTCCAATGATTTGGATTGTGTTCTGCATTAAACATCTTGAATAAGCCCGGTATATCACAACAATAAACTAAATTTTCTTCTTGTGCAAAATATGGAAGAAAATCTTTTTCTCTATTTCTATACCAATAAAAGCTTGTTGTAGGGCCCAGCAATTTTTTTTCTTATAATCGTGAACCGAGTAATTCTGCGGCATCTTTTGGAATATTGAGATCTCTCAATTCACATTGAGAAAATGGTTAAGGCGTTCCGTTACCTTCGTCATATTCATCATTAGAATCTGAAGTATCTTCCACAACCTCTTGAGACAGTGATGATGTTGTCCCGGCAGCACAACATAACTCTTGCTCATCACGATATTGATGTGTAGGTAAAATCACAGAACGAACACTAGGATACGCAATCTCTTTTTCATTTTTAGCATTAAAGCCTTTTGTGTTTGTACAGCAAAAGTAACAATCGTTTGTATGATTTTGCGGTTCCATCCAAACCACTGGAGTTTTCAAAATAAAAGAATGTTTTTCTCCACGTGACCATTTACGTACATGGTTCACGAACACAAGTTGAACACATTTTATGCGGCACCCATTTCTTGTCTTGGTTTTTTATCTTCATTTTAAAATAACTTTCATACAGTTCTTCCATAGACTTAGAAATTTTGTGTAGTTGTTTCCGTATAACATAACTTCCACATATGTATGTAACAGAAGCTATCTGGAGAATTAACACATTTGCGAGAAGCCATTTGTCTTACTTATTATTACCCAAAAAAACATAAAAATATCGCACTACAGTCCATAAACGTAAATCGTAATATGATTTTAATCACGACATACAATGACTAATGAGGATAGATGAATATTTAAATGTAATCAGTACTGTTATCAAAGCCATGCACTGTTATCAAAGCATGCACTGTTATCAAAGAAATTGGAAGTTAACGATAGTAATATGCGGTAATAATAAAAAAAATGAAAAAAGTGCGTTTTTTTTTTATATTTGCGTGATGGCATTTTTTTATTATTTTTTTCGTAGCTTAGTACCTAATACCTACCCAAATTGCTAATTAGATTCTTAAGGGGAAAACCAACGCAGGCCTGTGAGTCAATAAAGCCCTTTTTGAATGAATGATATGTTTTTTTTTGTTGGTAAAAAATGTTTTATTTTTTCAACATACATACATATGAATGTAAGTAAATAGTTCCCTTTGAGCTCAATACACTTAGTCCAACATTTCTTAAATTTTTTGACCTCCACCAAATAAAAAGATTGGTCGAGGAGATCAATTTTCTTCCGCCGAGCCATTTTTTCAGGCTTAGAAACAGAAAATAGTCAGTGGGGCTTAAATTGAGGGAACAATTCGCCATAACACCTAGGCATGTGTACACCCGTGCATTAACTTAACGGAACATAACTTTCTTCTTGTTTAAATGCTGTCATATTTCCCTTAACCGATCAACCGTAGTCGTTTAAGCTGTCCAATAAGTTGGCTAATATTCGTTGGTGATTTTTTTTTATCCCCTTTGAAGATAATCGATGAGCATTTCACAAAACTATCGCCATGACCTTGTTACCTTCATCGGTGTCGATTCGCCCAGAGAAAGCCGCTGTTGATACATGTTTCGTCCAGGGTTATGAAACTGCCCATAAACTCGTAAGGATTGCTGTTAAACATGGCCAAACTCTCCTTAGAAGTTGTCACACGTTTGCTTTCAATGCCTGCCATACACTAAATGAGTTAAAAACATATTGGTCCACCCTGGTACGTAATATTTTCTGTACGCTCAGTAAGCGGCTTGAATTCAACACTCAATTTCAACGAGGTCGATTAAATAATGTAGAACCGAGATGGATGGAAGGTTGACCTTAGCTTTCCTATGCACCATTAAGGTATAGCGGTGAAGATGGTGGATAAATTATTGTTATGCGATCATACAAAGGACTTAATACGTGCTCCAGCTCTAGGATGAGATTAATTACGAATGAATATGTCGAGTAGAGTTTTCCTTTTTAAGTTTTAATTCTATCCCTTATAGACAGATCTTGTTCCAAGAAAAGAGAGCACAATTAACAGGGTAACCCTAAAAACAGTCTACGTTGGAAATTTAAATTCTATGTGCGATAATTCACCCATCCCCCAAACCAACCCATTATTCGTGTTATGTATTTAAAAAAAAAAGAAAAAGAACCAAAACGAAAAAAAAGCGCGTACACACACACAAAAACTTACACACATTCACACAATGTTCCATTATCAGGGGCGTAGAAAAAAATGTAAACTGTTTAGTACGAGCAGCGTTAAAAAAGGCGCACAAACATTTTTTTGGTCGCCGTGTGATGGGTGGGGTGGGGGTGGGGAGGTTGTAAGGGGTTTCTCTGTTAGATGGTACACGATTGTGCCACCCCTCATTTTTTGACGGCCGCCACAGCATCACAGCATAGCACAGTACGGCACAGCAGCACACAGTTCAGCTATCATACATTGCCGAGCAACATTTTTTCCTAAAGACCATCCCTCAGTGCTTTGCGCTCCACCGTTGGAGGCACATACTACCTACATACGGACACACTCACAACTAGAATCAAAGTTAAAAAATATAGAAGTGAAGAAGGAAAAATACGGCATTTTCTTCGTGGTGCTTTGTCGTATTTTTTCTTCTTTTTTTTCAAATTCTTTTTGTGCTTAACTCCTCTTGATGGGAAGGAAAGAACAATAACAACAACAAGGACGACCAGCCGCCAAAGGTAATGGTAACCAAGTACGCGGGACCGAACGGTTTCAATGATTATGATGGTATTCGTAGGAAACAAGGAACGAAAAAAAAATAAAAAATTAACACTGCAACAAGACTAAGGCAGATTGGGAAAGAAAAAAATTCCACAAAACACTAACGAAAAAGGGGAGAGAGAAAAGACACACACACACAAAAAAAAAAGAAAAATTTAAAAAAGGACCTAACGGCAGTTGGAGTAGTTGTGTACACACAAAGCAACGGCTGGCAGGGCGGTAAAAGGACGTCACTACCAGTAATCAGTGAAGGAGGTAGGGGGCGGAAATACGGGGCAGAAGGCACTGGTAGCGCGAAGCGGGTTGCATACCATGCCATGTCGCCATGCTTTAGACTGATAGACACGAGAACCTAAAGCAAGAAACGACAAACGAGAACCGAGATCTCTGTGTGTTAACTGTGCTGCCTCTCAGCATCATCATCGCCACTACCACTACCACCCAGCTGGTGGACTTTGGGGTTGGAGGTAACTGGAGAAAGCCAAAGCAAGGGTGAGAGTGGCCAAGGTGGCAAATGGGATAAAAAAAAAAGTTTCGCTGTACACAAAAAGAAGAAATTCAAAAAAAAATTTAAAAAAACCTGTAGAGGGTGTGAGGTGGAAGAGGGCAAAGCGGCAAGAACCATATCAAGAGAGCTACAAACAGACCCCCTCTACAACCCAATAGATAGAAGGAGATAGACAGAGAGAGAAAGAGGATCCATAGCGGGTGTATAGAAAGATTCTACAAGAGGCTGGAGCGGCAGGCAGTGGCGGCGGACACCCCAAAAATATATTGTTTCAGATTTTTTCTTGCTGCTTTAGTCGGTTTCTCACGTTGGTGACGGATCGTACTTGAGGAATAAAAAAGCGCCGCTATGCCAGCCCAATACATCCAACATCCAGCCGACCTATAAAATAATCATAATCATCATCATTACGAGTATAATGGTAGACATAAGAGCCGCCTCTACCTTGGCTCCATTTATCGACGTCGTCGTCGTCTGGTTGTTGTCGTTGTCGGCTTGGTTGTCGTCATCATCATCATCGTTGTTGCCGTCGTGTATGTTGTTATTGTTATTATTGTTGTTGGTGCTGTTTATTATTGTTGGCATTTTGTCTTTCTTTTGCCTTTAAAGTGGTTGCTTTGCCTCACCTGTATTATCGGTGTAGGTCTTTTCATTGTCAACGAAACCAGTGCACACTATCTGTAACGCGTTCGGTATTTGTATCCAAAATCTGGTGTAATCGATTACTTAGACACATACGCACCTGTCAAACTGATCCGATCGGTGGAGATCTTATTCAAAATTTGACTCAGATTATTCTTTAGTAATTAGCCGTCCATCGTATGAGTAAGACTGATTCGTGTCGTGAGTGTTTCTGCTCTTAAAATCGTTGTTTGGCTGCTGCAAGATATTCAAGTCGTTAGTCCTAACAATCGAATGCCGTCTACCGGAAATGCTTCAAACGTCTCGTGCTTAAATCTTAGAAGAACGGTGTGTCTGCCTGAGTGTCGTTTAAGGAAGTATCTTCTCGTTTTCTTTGCCAACCATCTGTACCATCCGGACTACCCCACTTTGTATCCTGTTGCACACACGTTAACATTCCCGGCAAGTTATGTGTATGGATATACATACATATGCCTTATAGACTTAGACAACAGGCGACCGGGTAAATAAGGTGAACCTTTGGGGTGTTTCTTTTTTTTATTGAAGAAGATTTCCGTCTTAAGGACACTCACCGAAGAAAACCTAATTTTTACTTATTTACGGTGTCCCGACGAGCGGTGTAGAAAAGCGAGTGTATGTGTTCTATGTGTATGGGTAGTAAAAAAGATGTCTAAGGACGAGGAGTATAGGAGAAGAGAAGAAAACAGTTGTGACTGACAAAAGCAAACAAAAACAAAGTGAAATCTAGGATATCCCACAGGGACCTACACAACTACATAAAGAAAGTGATTTTATTTTTATTTTTTCTGCTTTTCAATTTTTTGTTACAAGTGCTTGGCTTTGTTTACATTTTTTTTGACTTGTGCGGTTTTACAAATTTGGGAATTACGAGAGAAGTTTTGGTGACGTTTTTTGTTTTTTAAATGGATGGACGTCTCCTTGAATACCGTCCGATTGGCGGTGGGCTAGATTATCACCATAATTCACCATTGATTGGGGAGATTCCGAATGGAGAGTATAGTCATGTGGTACATCGCTCGATAGATCAATTACGAAATAGTCTAAATGAGCGCGTGACATTGGGGCCGTTAAGTGTTTTTTCAAACACAACCGACTTAAGAAATTCCGTTTTGTCGTATAATAGCCATCAGAATAATGTCACATTGTCAGCTGGTGCTGGTACTGGAAATGGAGCAGTATCCAGCGGTGCCAGTGAAAATAGAATCCATTATGACATGCATCGGTCGTCGGCGGCAGCGGCTGCAGTGGATCATCATCACAAGGCTAATAATACGGGTTGTATAGATGATTCGAAGGACATGCTTCATGGAGACGTTATTATGGGATCAAATACCGGCGGTGGCACTGGCAACAGCAATATTGGTGCGTCGGAGGAGATAAGTGGTGCCATGATTAATTCACAAAATGGAGAAAATTTGCATATGAGATGTGCTAATGGAGGTCAGAGCCAACAGCAACAACAACAGCAGCAGCCGCAGCAGCAACAACAACGGACTACTCGCAAAGGTAGACCGCCAACACTTCAACATGCTGTCTGTCATGGAAATAGTAATAGTCAAAGGGTATCACAGAATCATCATCATCATCACAATCACCATCATCATCATACGTCGTCCAATTCAAATTCTCCACATGGGCACGACATAAAGGATTCTAAGGTAAGATAATCATTTTTATTGCTCATTTGAGTTACATACGAGTATATCTGATTCCTTCAATTTTATAACTGAATTCTCGTTATTGCTAAAAACATATCCAATGGTATTTTGAATATAAAATGATTACTGAGTACTAGCGATTTAAAATGTTGCCTGCATTCATGATTCGGCATGGTACCTACATATGTCATGTTGTTTTTGGTCAGAATTCGAACTGCAGGATTTTTATTTTCACAAAATATCTCGCACGTCTGCTACCTACTAGGCATGTATATTCATAGTTCTGTTGTTTTTCTTGAAAACATTTGCGAATTTGTCTGTTAGCTTTCCAACGACAACACATTTTAATCATCTTTAGAAGGCATCAGGAATGATATATCATGCTTCAGAGATTGCAGCTTAAGCTAACATAAAATAACCGTAAAGGCCAATGGCAAGTTTTCCAATAAGGACTTGACAACTTTTTTTTTAAAATAAAACGCACACCATTTGAGATCTTTCAAAAACTTTATTATCGGCTTGAAGTACAATCAAAACATTTATGAATGGAACTCGACTTCGTTCATATGGCCACCGTCGGCGTGTTGGCATAAACCAATGACTTAACGTAGCCTCACAGAAAATAGTCAAGCGGCGTTAAATCACACGAACGAGGCGGCCAATCGACTGGCCCATGTCATGAGATAACATGCTCTTCAATAAATCGATTGTAGCGTGTGCTGTGTGGCTTGTGGCACCATCCTGTTGAAACCACATGTCGTCCAAGTCCATATCTTCCAATTCGGGCCAAAAATAATCGGTGATCATGGCTCGATAACGCTGACTATTCACAGTAACGTGACGATCGTTATCGTCGACGAAAAAATATGGCCCAATAACTCCGCCATCATGCAAACCGCATCAAACAGTTATTTTTTGTGGATGAAGTGGTGATTCATGAAGCACATGTGGATTTTCATCCGATCAACAACGCATACTCGTATTTTGCTTATTGATGAAACCATTGAGCCAAAAATGAGCTTCGTCACCCAAGATGATTTTGCGATGAAATTCATGATCTTGGCGCATCTTCTCCAGAGCCTAATCGGAGAACGTACGTCGCTTCAAATGGTCCATCGGCTTAAATTCTTGAGTCAGCTTGATCTTGTATGGGTATAAACCAAGATCCTTACGCAAAATACGCCATAATGTGGTATGAGCGATGCCCAATTCTTGAGAACGCCGTGGAATTGACTGATTTGGATTGTTTGCTACGGACGCCTGACAACTTGTTATTGCCTGTCTACTAGGGCGAGAATTACGACCGAAAATTTGAGTTAACGCTCTTAAAGTTGCAGTCACCGACTCCGAATTTCGGTAGAAAATTTTTATAATTTGCAGACGTTGCTCGTTCGTGTACTTTACCATGATGAAAATGTTGAGTTTACTGAATAAATTGACAGTGACAGTTTGATGATTAGTGAAAGAGTGCGTTCACAAATTAAATTCAAAGTTGTCAAGTCCCTATTGGAAAGCCCTTTACATATGTAGCACTGCTACGAGAAGGTTGTACTTTCGATCAGATGGCAGTTTTCTGCTCTTAGAACCCTTTTTGATATTTCAGAAAGAGACATGTTATTATCAGATGTCTGAATACTTACAAACATTATGTACTCCTATGATCCGTCTCAAAATAATCTTCTATAAATCCTGAGGACAACCGGCATTCCCTGATAGTATTGTGAGTTCTTACTTAAAAACACTTTAATTGTAACTATACCTATTAAGTTAAGTCCGTTATTTTTTTTATGAAATACTTTCTAACTAAATTTCCTGTTTGTTTAGCCGCGATTAATGTTAATCGTGCAAAGAAGACATGCGTGGCGTATTAAATTTCTGTCGTTTTTTTTTAGAAGCCTATTAACATTTTCAATATCTCTGTGTACCTAAATTATCGTTTCTAATTTACCACGGTGGTGCATGTACAAGTTGGTTTAGATCCCTATTTTGGAAAGTATGTACAACATTGGCCATTGTTTCTTTTGTTCAAGCAAAAGAGTTGTTAACCGGTTATAAAGAACCAGAGAACCTGAAAATAAAATAAGACACATTAAAATCGTGGCCGCTACAATGATATTGGTTTAATTTGAAAGATTTATATAGTTTTATGCCAACACAAGCATATTTTTTGCGGCATATGGAATTCCAAATTTTTGGGGCCAATTCAAAGATCAATTATGCGAAATTAAGCTCTCATCGAACGTTTTCTTCAATAAATTGATTATGTTGATCGCAAAATGGACCAATCAGAAAAAACGCCTTATATCTAAAGCTTCACCCGTTGCTTGTATTTGTATCAGCTTGTTCCCATTCATTAGTCTTCTTCTTTTATTAACCGTTGATAGGTATATGTCCGCCAGGCCTTTGTACATTATCATTATACGAGTATCTATTATTCAGAGCGCACTGCAATTCTATTGTTTCTTCTTGATCATTGTACTCGTTGCTGGTATAGGAGTGCTATTCATAAGACGACCTCTTCTTTTAGCACTTTTTGCGGTTCGCTAGATAAAATTTATTTGAATTGGCGGGTACTGGTTTTGCGCCTGATTCGAGAGAGTCTTTTTCTGAAAGATGTTTCATAGGCGAAACCTGTTGTAATTTTAACTTCACACTTGCATGCAACACCTTACCAAAAGCTTTTGAGACTTTAAGAAATACACTTGAGCAA
This sequence comes from Volucella bombylans, assembly GCA_949129095.1. NCBI lineage: Eukaryota > Metazoa > Arthropoda > Insecta > Diptera > Syrphidae > Volucella > Volucella bombylans. The sequence goes on along the minus strand of OX422140.1, from coordinate 313,975,474 downwards.
GCCTTTTTCTCCCAAACATTGCCGGGATTTTATGCACCTGGTCAAGTAAGCATTCAGCCTACTGGTGATCATGCATAGGATTTGTTCCTCACTATCTTCTTGAAAATATTATTCTATATCATATTATCAAATATCATATAAATCTGAATTAGGAAATTGGAGCTTTATGGTAGATGTGATATCGGTTTTTCTTTGATTGCTTGCTACAGCTTCAGCTGTTCCTTGGAAGCACCTCAAAATAATCAACACCAGCAACACACATTGAAGTGCAATCAAACCAAGCTCAACTGGTTGCATACAAAATAGCGCGAAATGTTGCCACTTGTGAAATTAAAATGAAATTTCTATACCTCAAAACTGAATAACACACTACCCCTTGTGGCAAACAGAAAGAAAGCTGTCACGCAGACGCGGAAGGACTAAATATGTAATTATTTTCCCGAAGGTAGTGCATCAGTACCAAGAGTTTTAATTCCTCCTCAGAATTAAATGGATAGTTCAATTGCATCTGTACCAGCTTTTGAAGATTTTAATGTAATTAATCACAATAAATGCAATATGGGGACTGTGGAGACGGTAACCACGATTCTTTGTCTGCTTGATTTCTGTAAAGCTTTTCACAGTGTAGATCATGACCTACTTTGTTGGAAATTTCAAAATATATTTGCCTTCAGTATTACAGCGACGAACCTGATTCGCAGTTTTCTGTCAAACATGTTACAAAAAGTTATTAAGAGTAGATCTGTATCTAGTCTTAAGCTTGTTTCAAAAGGTGTTCCCCAGGGGTGAGTGTTGAGCCTAATTTTATTCGATGTGTTTGTAAACGACCTTCCCTCTGTAAGTAAACATAGTCCAGTTTACCTTTACGCTGATGACATCAAATTCCATATAGCCCGACCCATTAATTATATTCCTGAGCTTGTCCAATGCATCAATGAGGAGCTTGAGAGTATAAGCACTTGGGCCACGGACTTTGGTCAATTTCTGAATCCAAGAAAGTCACAAATACTGCCTATATGTTACAAAAAATTGATTTCCAGTCGTTATCTGACATAGATGCACACATTGTGTATTGCAAAAAGTATTGCGGTATTGCAGCGATACAATTTTATACCGCAGCAAGCACAGTTGACCGCCGTGTACAACGTACCGTAGATCAAAATGCATTGAAAAGCTTACTAAATTAGTGAAAACAATTTTATTTGATTTAACTCATCCGGAGTACAAACATACGGGATAAAAAGATAAGATATGGAAATATATAGCAGAGGCGTTAAACCAGAGTAGTAAATGACTACAATACTTAAAAATAAACGTTTAATATATTCAAGACAATGTACATAAATTGTAGTACTTTTATTAAAGCAACATATGTAGTGCCGTGACAACGTAAACAATAATTTTGCTACATATTTATGTATATAATTAATAATTTTTGTGGTTACAACACATTCCAGTTGTTGAATTAATCGACAAATTCTTCTCGGATTGTAAAAGCTGTTTGCGCTGCTCTTCTGGAATCATTTCTTACACCAGATGAGGCTTCAACAAATTCAACACATTAAGCATTACATGTCTTTGTTCTTAAATAATTATGCAAAACACACGTTGCCTGCACAACTTTGATGACTGTTTCTACTGTTTACTTCCAAAGGTCTGTAGAAAACACGTCATTTGGGCTAAGATACCAAGGGCATCTACTCGTCGGACTCAGTACAGTCTTTTGCTGTAATTTTCTTTTGTTTGGATCTTCTTGGACTTGACTGTAAGGAAAATTTTGCATAAGGTAGGGCTTTAGTGCAAATGCCTCCTCTCCAATTAAGACATGTGGTGTTGGTTTTCGTTTATCCGGCAAAGGTATTTTTTGGGGAACATTAAATGTTTCGGATTCAAATTTGTGACTGACTGCAGATCCTTCAAATATGCCTCCATCACTGTTTTTTTTCATAGACACCTATATCCATAGAAAGAAATTTGTAGCCAGTTCCAACAATTGCCATAAGTACCACTGAAAACTTTTTCTGAAGAAATGTTGTGAAAACTTGTTATCAGGACATTTGATGGTTACATGTTTCCCATCTATGCTTCCTATGCAATTTCAAACTTCCACATATTGTTGAATTTTTCAGCGGATTCGTTCCAGATCTGTTTAGTGGGTTCAGGCATATAGATTGGTTGCATATTTAACCAAATTACCTCTGCCACTATAGTCAAATAGTTCTGTCTCCATAGCTGTCTCCAGTAGCTAAAAATCTGTAACGAGAGATTAAACAAATAAAAGATGATAATTAAAAATTGTTTTGAACATGAACGAGATGTGAATTCAAAGAAATTATCGTATTAAAAAACATACTACTATTTCAGTTGACACTGTAAAGAAAAAATGGGAAAATCCGAGGGATTCATATGCAAAGTACATAAGGAGCTTAAAAACCACAACTTTACAAAGTGCAGAGTACTATAAAGACTAGCAATGTGCAACTCATATGGAAGGAATTAAAGCATTTCTACCTTTCACAAAGACTATTGGTAACGTAAGCTGTTATGAAATCCAAGTCAATAGTGATACAAGCAATACCAGAGAAAATCCAGAAACTTCAAATGCAAATATTCAGGGGGAAAATATCAAAGTAACCAATAATCACCCCAGTCAAGATAAAACTTGTTAAGATTTCGAAGAGTTTGCAACGCCATCTCCTAAACCTAATCGCAAACGTCGGACCACAAGTTCCAGTTGCCTTGTACAATAGATGCACCATCAGCAGTAGATACGAGATACGCTATGATGGAAAAGAATGGATATTTTTCGGTTATGCCAAGACAACAAAGTCACATTCCGTAATTTCCGAGTTGGAGTACTATCCTCTGGTCGAAGGTCAGTTATCCACAAAAAATTAGTTGGGCCCTTTCTTTTCTCGTTACGACAGAGATTTGTAATATTTTTACGCTTACTTTATTCCTTATAATTCTCACCTTAAAGCGATTGCTAAAGGTTCTCAGTAATGTTTGTATTTTTTCTAATAGTTTCTTTAATAACATTCATCAAAACAATCTGGCATCTTACGTAAATATATGTAAAAATCTTTTTTCACATTTTAAAAGTTTAGGTACTGGGGTGTAGAACTCTCCTTTTCGTTGTCTTTCTAAATTAGTTTCGTGAATCCATTTCCTTCTGATTGTTCTTCTACTGGGGAATTTGTTAATAATTCTATTGAAATAAATGTATTCATTGAAACATTAAACTTACCTTTTTTTTATATGTTTCCTCACCTGCCAATAACGTAAACAAAATTAGTTTCAATTTAATATGAAGAACACATTCCATGCCTCCATTCCAAGCAACTGCTAATGTGAATACCGCATATAAAATATAAGGTAGCGGTATACCGCTTCTGCCCTTCTACCTGTAACCGTACCACTCTGGTGTGTGAGCTCCTTAAATTCTATAATTCGTCCTGAAAGCTAAAAATAAAAAAATAAAAATAAATATAAATACAACTATATTATAATATAAAATATAAAAAGAAAAACAGTCTTGTTGTGCAAAAATTACAAATTTATTACATTTTTCAAATAGTCATCATACTTTGAAACGAATTTACCTAATCATCATTTTGTTGATTGTTTGTGCCCCTATCCCCCTTATGAATTCTTAAAATGGTTCAAAAGAGAATACCCCAAATATTTTGTTCGTACCATACGCCTGATTTCACGCCTGACAGCGTGAACAAAGAACAGGCAGCTACTTTCTAAATATGTATGATAAGGAGAAATTAAAGTACCGGTCGTGGAAGATCTGGGAAATTGCATCTTAATATATAAGTAATTAGGTCTTTGATAGTTATTAAATTTGCAAGAAATAAGCAGTTACGATAGTCTAGGAATTGTTGAAGCAAACACGCTAAGATTAACCATCTGAATACAGAAATATGGTAGAACTTTTGTAAATGGAAAACATATCTTATCATAGCGTTGAAAGCTAGTTGTAATTTTCGAGAATATAGCGAAAGAAGTGAACTGTAAACTAAACAGCAATAACTTTTTTGCGGTACAAGTAGAGCTTTTACTAGTTTTAGTCGAATGTTTATTAGATAGTCCGGGAGGCGACCGTAGGATTACCTACCTTATTGGGTCAATGGAAAATTCGTTCACTACCTGGTAGTAAATGGTGAAACATTTACAGAACTGCTGGTCGGACAAATGTTTTCGGGGCCGTTAGCCCAAAAAAGGGTTCCTTTCGGTACCGTTCTTTGATGTTGAGTTATACCATGGTCGGACAAACAAAATCCGGGCCCTACTCCTTGTCCGACCACTTTCAAGAACGGTATTTTTGATGTTAACCTACCTCATCAGGTCATAGATAAATGGGGTATGAAATTTAAGCTTAGACTGCCCTCTTTAAGAATCCAGTGGTCGGACAAACATTACCTGGGCCAAATCATGTGTCCGACCACTTTTACCAAATAAACTTCTCGTCACTACGTTGATTTTTTTGAAGCGGAAAATTGGTTTTTTGATGTTAAAACACTATGAAGGTAGTACTAAATGATAGCCTTGGGTTTCTACTATACGAAATATATAAGTTGGGTGTAAAAAAGCCCCTCAAAATAGTATGACTGACCATTTGCTTGCTTTTTTTTCACAGAAAAATCAAGTTTTCTGTAACAAAAATTCTTACCGACAAACCAACCGAATTAAAAAAACTTTTAATAATACTCTAAGCTGTGCTTTAATATTTCTTTTAAAATCTTGATAATTAACTTCAAAAAAAACTTACAACAATCATACATCAGTCGCAGTCAAAATAAAAAACAAAATAACATATTTATGTGTTTTAACTTTTTCGCTTTTAATTTTGTAAACGTAAATCCATTTAATTATATTTTTTCAAACAAAACATTACAACATAAGTATATTTCAAAACAGTTCTTAGAAGATACTAAATAAATTATTGCACACATCTAGTTATTCAAAATAATTTCGCTTTTTTCTAAAATTTCAATTGGTTTTGCTTTACCCTTTCTAAAAACATATGTCGTGTATTCGCAACCTGTAAAGTCGTGAAATTCTGGCAAAGCAGCACATAAATTCATTCGCAGTGTAGATGCCAGTTGCTTACAGTTAATACAATTTAGATCTTTTCTTTTGGAAGTTCCACTTATCTAACCACATATCTAAATCTTTTAATTTGTGCATATTTCCAAGTAAAATCATCAATACATTGGTGTCAGATGTTTTTACCATAATTTTTGAATTAGGCTTTGATTTGGTGATATGATAAATTAATCTTGTGTCAGCTTCTTCATGATTACACCTATACTCAATCTCTTCACACTTATACATTTTTTCTCGTTTTGAACAACATACGACAAACACTTGTCATCTACTGTCAAAAACACTTTCTTATTTCCAAGAACTGGAACTAGAGATCTATCCTGCCAATGGACCCCAAGAAATTTAACTAAGGCTTCCTTCAATTTTGGATTTGTTAGACATTTAATGAAGTCTTCAGTTCTTTTTTGTAATGGCCCAAGAATTGTGTAGCTGATGGCCTCTTGCTCCTTACGAACGGAATGTTCAGCATCTTTTATGGATGGATGTAAAAACTAAGTACACTTCCGAAACTTCCGTTGAGCATATTTTTTTTTCAAAATCATTTCCGAAATCTTATTAAAAGTTTGGGGCACTAAAGGTCCCAAGAGAAAATAGAACCCATCTATGAAATCTGTATCATTATCGATTGGTTCAGATAAAGGCATTCAAAAAATAACTCAAGATCATCCTCTGAGTTTTGGAGAGCGGTAAAGTACGTAAATGGACAAACAAATACAATCGCTACCACGTTAAAAGCCTCACTTTTGAGAGAACACTTTCGCAGCCTTCTCAACACCACACAAAGTTCCGCTTTATTCCAGTATGCAGCTCCTCTCTTTACAAACGATTTTCTGGATGCACCATTTTCAATTCAAGAAGTACAGAAAGTAATCGATAACTCAGAAAGTAGAAAAGCGCCAGGAGAAGACCGTATTCCCTATGAGTTTTATCAAAACTGTACTCTTGAATTCGTATATGCGCTCACGTCAGAATACAATCGAATATATGAGTCGGCAAATATACCGGAAAGTTTTAAAAAAGCAATAATATATCCACTACATAAAAAAGGAGACTTCAACGATCCAAATAATTATAGAGGAATATCTTTTTTGAACACGTCAGCTAAGCTTTTTGCTGCCCTAGTATATAACAGACTAGCTCAGTGGGTTAAAAGTAACGAGATTTTGTCAGAATTTCAGGCAGGTTTCAGAGAAAGCTATTCCAGTGTCGACCAAATATTTGTTCTTACTAATATTGCAGAAATTTATAAAAAGAACGATAAAAAGTTGTACGCGTTCTTTGTTGACTTCCGAGCGGCATTTGACTCCATACCACGTGAAGCACTATTTTACAAACTGTACAAAATTGGGATCTCAAGTAAAGTCATTCATACTCTAAGAGCAATGTATGAAAACAATGTTGCGTTTGTGTGGGATGGAGAATCCATACGAGTATCTGAAGAATTTACATCAACAATGGGTGTGAGGCAAGGGTGTATCTTGAGCGCATTACTTTTTATATTGTTCATCAACGATGACAACGATGACGACAGCATCTGTTATTGCTGTAGGCGGAGGAATTAATTTTTGCCAAACGAAGATCCAGGCGCTGATGTATGCGGATGACATTGTCTTCCTTGCTGACACGGCAAATTGTATGCAACTCATGATGAATAGGATCAGCGAATACTGTAAATGCTGGAACTTGCTTGTTAATCTAGAGAAGTCCAAGACAATGGTATTCAGAAATGGAGGCGGCAGATATTCCAGATATGAAAGATGGACGTACTGCGGCGAGATAATTGAAAATGTGCGCTGGTATAAATAACTTGGGGTTCTGGTAACAAGCAATTTAAATCTAAACAAACACTTGGAGGCAAAGTTATCAGATGCTAAACGAGCAATTTCTTCCGTCTGGGGGCGGTGCATTTCGAATAACTATGTGTCTCATAGTTCAAAATATAAACTGTTTCGTGCAACCGCTACATCAATACTGTTATATGGAGCTCAAGTTTGGGGATACCGTCCTTTCCAGCAGTAGAGATCTTCTTTCGATACTTTTTGAAGCGAATATTTCGCTTACCGTGTAATACACCAAACTATATGCTATATTTGGAAACTGGAATGCCCCCTTTATTCTTAGAGACTCTTAAATTACACTTTGACTATGTAGTCAAAGTAATGTCAATGGATGGAAATAGGTTGCCGAAAATCGTCCTTACACACATTATTGCAACAGGAGCTATTTTCGTGAATGAGTGGCGGAATCTAGCGTCAGAGTGTGGCCTTAGCCTTGAAATTACAGAAAATTTGGAGCCTAATTTAATAAGAACTCAATTTTCATCCTTACTTAAAGAAAATGCTAAATACTTGTATCACAAATTTGCGAATGAAGCCCAATCATCTCAGCACAGGATGTATTATAGTGAATTAAAGTATCATCTGCAAGAAAGTACATATTTTTTAAATTCCTACTCAGCAGATAAAATAAGCACAATATTTAAATTGAGAGGAGAGGTGATAAGTCTGAATTTTATACCACACCGCCCAGAACTACCAATCCTGTGCAATATGTGCAACCTAAAAGTAAAAGAAGATATTTTTCATTTTCTTGCCATCTGCCCCATTTTAAGGGAATTCCGTTTACAATTCTTTGGTGCAAGCATCATAGATGAAGAAGAAGCAATCCGCATTTTGAATGGACAGCAAGGATGGGATTTATTGTACAATTTTGCACTGAATGCCCTTCGCTATAGAAGACGTATTATCGAGGAGGACTTTTAAATTATATTTACATAATGTAGTTTATTTTTTCTTTATGTTTTTATTTTTGTACTAATTTTATATATCCGGTCTATTGATATACAAATAATTGTCAATCTGGTAGACGGCTATCAGCCATGCCAAAAAAGAGACTTAGAAATTACTGTTTTTGTAAACTACTTAAAATGAAATAAAAGTCATTTATAACTAACTAACTAACTAAAGGAATTCGAGACTTGAATTTTTTTGCCAGAACAGAGTGCATTTCACCAGTGTAGTGACAAAGAGCTCCAGGAGCAGGCGATAATGGCTAAGACAAACATTCTTGCATGTCAATTTTTTTTCTAAAGCTGTGTTTTTTTCCAAAGCTATCTCGCTACATTTTTATTAAGGCCTGCTTTTCACCATCATTGCTTTTCTGATATTTTTTTTAAGCATTCCGCTGAGAAATTTAAAATATTATTTCATTTTAAAGGCTTTTCAAATCGGTCAGAATTTGTGGAACATTTTTCAATGAATGTTATTTTTTGTTTGTGACCTAGCTTATTACCATTTAAAAGAAAGTCAGATGTTTGTTGAGATACAGCTCTTTGTTATGTTATGGAGATATTTTCGGTTCGAAAGGATCGAAGCATTAATAATTTCAACTAACAATTTTTTGTCTTTTTCATTTCGGTTGTTTGCAAGCTCATAACATATATCATGTGTTTATCCAATTTTTATTTCAGCCAGTATTTTGGAAATAATTTTTATATGCATATTACGGCTAAGTACTCAGCGCTGTTTTGTTGAAATTGAATTCGAAGATTTAGCAGCATCCGCATATATAGTCTGCTCAAGAGTAGGATCAACAGGAGCTCTTGCAAGACTTTTTTTTCGTACGTTTTATACCAAAGGCACCAAATTATTTATCTTCAAATCCACCACTAAATTAGAGTGATATTTCAATATCCAACTTGCGTAGTTTGGTTTATTGAAGGCAAAAAATAAATTGGAAAGGTCGAAAATTGATTCTACAAATTACTCGTTCTATGCTTCTTGAACACCTGAAAAACATTGCATAAAGAACTGGGGTTTTTTTTCATGATCTCCTTTAAGGGTAAGATCGATATAGCTTTGGTATTTCTTTAACATATCATGTAGCAATGGACTTAAAATAAGGGCTTCATTTTGTTCTAATGGGTTATGAAATATACATTTTAAATCTTCTAAGATATCAACCTCATTTTCTAAACAGAACCGTTCAAAATGCAATGTCTGAATGGCACCAGCCAGTAAGGGATGGATTCTCTTACATCTATTGACATGTTTACCGCCAATAAATCCATTCACTGAACCTCCGGCTAAGACTTCAAATGGAACTAAAGTATTAACTATCCCAGAATCATCAATGCATTTTCCAAGGTCTTTGAAAAAAGCTATTTGTATATGAAACGCTCCCAAATTTATGAAGACATTATTGAAGGTTGGACTCTCAGTCTTTTGGATCTGCATTACCAATTTGGCAATTGCTAAATCATATGTCAAAATTATTTCTTTTTCATGACATTCATTGGCAATCATTTGAACATATTTAAGAGTTTCAAAAATAACAGTGTAGGATCAAAGTGACAAATTAATTTGAGCTCAGTAATCTATAGTCTGGATCTCACTTTTGTCAATTGTCGTTTTACTATTTTATCCACATTGGTAATTCAGGATCTCTCACGATAAATAGGTTTGCTTATCAGTAGAGGAGTAATATATTTTGAGTTAACGGTAGAACTTTAAGTATAAAGGGCAAGTACATGATCGACACAAGACAAATAATTTAAAAGAGTTTAGTTCAGATTAATTTATCTTAATCCATTTTCATTCATCAATAGCAGTGATATTTGCTTGTTGTAAGTTTTGGTTTTAGGTTAATTATCAAGATTTTAAAATAAATGTTAAAGCACAGCTCAGAGTATTATTAAAAGTTTTTTTAATTCGGTCGGTTTGTCGGTAAGAACTTTTGTTACAGAAAACTTGATTTTTCTGTCAAAAAAAGCAAGCAAATGGTCAGTCATACTATTTTGAGGGGCTTTTTTACACCCAAGGACAAGGAGTAGGGCCCGGATTTTGTTTGTCCGACCAACTGTTCTGAGATCTACAAGAAAATCTATATTAAAGTACTTTTCAACTTTTCATTAACTCCACGGTATAACTCAACATCAAAAAACGGTACCGGAAGTATCCCTTTTTTGGGCAAACGACCCCGAAAACATTTGTCCGACCAGCACTTCTGTAAATGTTTCACCATTTACTACCAGGTAGTGAACGAATTTTCCATTGACCCAATAAGGTAGGTAATCCTACGGTCGCCTCCCTTACTATGAGTATGACAAGCACAAGTCCACAGCATGCACAACGCCATATAAATATTTCTTGTAAGCAGGTTTATATGGTCACAGGTTGTAAGATGATTATTTAAAATGATTCCAAGACTTTTTGCTGTTTCATAGAAAGGATATTCATCTGGATATTCTTCAACAATCCCGATGTTCTTGCCTATCAGTAAGCAAAGGGATTTCATCTAATTAAGTAGAAGACCAATTCCCAATTTATGACCGCGAAGTCGACAAAAATATTTGAACATCATCCGCATATGTTTGCAAACTTGGGGGAGTTCATTAATGTATTTAAAAATGTTTGCTGTTTTTCACCGAATTAAAAGCTGAACATCGTTACACCCCACTTTCGTTACCTAAAGTATTCCACGAGTATTCCCTTCCCTATTGTTTTGAGTTTTTATTTCAGTGATTATTTTCTAAATCTTCACACGGAAAAATAACTAAACTCATCGATTATTTTTGAAAAACTTTTGTAACTTTTACAATGATATGAGTATATTAAAGGAAACTATGTAGTTGTATTAAGTAAAATCGAGAAGGAGCGGTGGAAGAACATTTGACATTTTACTCACCTGGTTCATTTGTTAATATGCGAATGCACCTTACAGCGACATAACGTAATTTTTGTAACGGTATCTTCAAAAATTACCTCAAGAGCTAACAGATATCGTATTATCTCAATCCCAAACTGCTAGTACCAGTTATGAGTCCGATGACAGTTTCATAAAATTTTTAAAAGCTGTCCTTCTCTACAATGGAAATAAATTTTCATCTATACCTTTGGTTTATTCCGTGATGCTCAAAGAAAATTAGGAAATTGTGAAAGTATCATAATATACATGTGCATATATGCAGTACACCTGGCCAGTGATAGCGGATTTTACTATGGTTGGCTTTCTGATGGAACGCAAGGCAGGTATGCCTAACATCTTTGCTGCCTTTCCTAGGAGCAGACAATTCGCTTTACCAACAGCACTCATGGCCTAAGCGAACCGAGGTAGGAAAACATAATTTTAAATGTGACCTAATTGTCGATCCTAAATACATACTCGTACATATTGATACCTTTATTGCATATAAAATTATGAAGTAATTCGTAAAAGCTCTTCGTTAGGATTCTGAAACTTTTCAATGTCTTAAAAATATTGCTTCCTAAGTCATACGAAGCCAAAGTAAAAGCAGGTATTTTTGTCGGACTACAAATAAACAAAATAATAGCCAGAAACGAATATTTTCAGCTATTTACGATGGGCGTTCAACATATTCTCGGTATCGGGGTGAAGCTGTGGTTGTATATATAAATTGACTTATTTATCAAGTAATACTATTATTTTAGTGCATTCATGTAAAATTTCATATAAATGTGATTATTAATTCGCGTTTTATCTCTAGTTAAACAGATTCATAATGGCAACTGAGACGATGATGGTGAAAATTGAGCATCGCGCTGTAATCAAATTTCTCACTAAGCAAGGAAAAAGTCAAAAAACTATTCATGAAGAGATGGTGGCTGTTTACCAGGGTTCCGCACCTTCATTATCAACTGTGCAAAAGTGGTCAAGTGAGTTCAAGAGAGGCAGAGAGAGCATTGAAGACGACCCCCGCTCCGGCGCCCCGGCTACTGCTTGTACGGGAGAAAGCATCAAAGAAGTCGAAAAACTTGTTCTTGAGGATGCCCGAATAAAGGTGAAAATGATGGCAGAGATCACCAAGCTTTCAATTGGTACCATTCACACCATTCTTCATGACCATCTTAACCTTTCAAAGGTCAGTGCAAGGTGGGTGCCACGAATGCTCACAGCGCCTCAGAAAAAAGTGAGAATCGCATGCTGTAGAGAGCTTTTGGAGATGTGTAGTGAGAACGCGGACGGTGTTATGGATCGAATTGTTACTGGGGACGAAACATGGGTCCACCACTATGACCCTGAAAGCAAACAAGAGTCCATGCAGTGGCATAAAAAAAATTTGAAAAAATGTCTTCGTGGAAAAAGATTTTCGGATGATGAAGAACTCAAGTCGGCAATAAATGGGTATTTTGCAGAGAAAGAGGAAATTTATTTGTTTGAGGGTTTAAAAAAGCTTATCTCAAGATGTAACAAATGCATTGATGTTAGGGGAGATTATATTGAAAAATAAAAACAATTTAAATTGAATTCGCATTTTCCTTCATATCGATATCGAGAATATATTGAACGCCCCTCGTAATACTCTTGAAAGGCGAGCATGGGACACCCTTAAAGTAGTGGTGTATGGTTTTCTCGGAAACAAGGTGGTATATGGTGGGCTATTATTTATGACCTTGCTTTAGAATATCGGTTGTAAAACGGTTGTAAATATCATGCTGGTAAAACATGTCACCAGCCCCAAATTCTCCAATTGAGGAATTCATTGATGAAAATTCACTGATCATGGCTCTGAAACGCTGACTATCCACAGTGACCGTATGGCCTGCACTATTCTAAAAAAATAATAAAATGGTCCAATGACTCAGTGTTTTTGAGTAGATGTAATGGCTCTTCGTGTATTACTCACGGATTTTCAGTACCCCAGAACGTCAAATTTTATTTGTTCACGTATGCACATACATAGATTAGACTCGATTCATGGTCAACAGCCATCAGCTGAAATATATCAGTGAAACTATTATAAACATATTCTACCGAAGCATATCAAGTTAAAGTCTTTCACCGAAATGTCCCGCAGAGACGTGCGTAGAATTGCCAATTGCGTGGCAAGTCGCCTGGTCGAGGTCAATGACGTCTTCAGCCATGGAAGTGATATTCTGGGCCGAACGACAGATACGAAGCCTTCCAGGGCTTACTCGGTCCCGTGTTGTTTCAGACTCTTTGAGTCGTTCGGCTAAACGCAGTATTGATGACCAGAGGGAGCCGGCAACTAGGAAAACGTGCACGTTGCGGCCAGAATCACAGACAAATTTTTCATCAAGTACATCGTGACATCATTTGCAAAATCTGTGGCAATTTCTTTCCGATAGGGTCATTATGGCCTACTTTGTACAATAAAGAGATAAAAAAGGAACTTTTCTTAAAATTTCTTTTTTAGATAAACTTTTTTTTTAATTAGTTGGGTGAGACAAATAATATTGAGATAAGCAAAAGCCAGACTCAAAATTTGTGTTGACCGGTGTTATCTATCTGTTATAGTTACTATTTTTGTGTTAAGTTTAAGTGCTGTGGTATTAAGTTGTATGCACTATAACAGATTAAATCTTAATGTACAATTCATTCATTTTAGGTATGTAAATAAATTGAAATTGAAACCTTTAAAATCCCAATAAATTGACAGCATAACCTTCTTTTGATGCAGCACAGCTTTTTACGAGTATGTGGTTTGTGCTTGTTTATCATGCTTGGACCATGGTCGTTTTTAATTGTTGTTATTGTATTCAATCATTTTTGCGTTAAGTGGATTTCTTTCAAATCATACGGAACGCAAACATCGAGCTTTTTTACGATTTAAGTGATTTTCATTTGTTGTGATTCATACATTTAACCTCTCTGCTATCTCTCGCATAGTCATATCTTCAATTTGAGTTGGAGCTTTGGTCATCTTTGAGATCGATCTTTTTTTCAATTCTGACACTTGCATTCTGTTAAGCAGCTAACACCGTAAACTTTACATGTCTTTTTGTAAGCCTCAGTAGCTCTTTTGCCTTTACGAAAATAAAAACGCAAAATGTTCGTTTTTGCACTCCATGCTAAAATTGACCCTCTACTAGCAGGTGCAAGGAAAATTAAGCTCAACAAAATCATCATACCGCTGCTAATATATTGGAAGAAGCGATATATACGATTCACTGCCACTCGGTGTTGTATTCCAATCTACAGCGTCGGAGACGAAGCGGTGTATCAAAATGTGACCTTATTAGAAGTGCGCGTCATGAATTTTTTCGAAAAAGAAACTGTCCATCCACGCAAAAAGCAATTAAACAAGCAGAGGTTTGCAGAAAACATTGAAAAATAAATAATCAAATTATTTAAATAGAAAAAAAATTAACAGAGTCTCGGCTTCACTTTTATTCATAAAAAGGTCGCTTATTGAGTAGTATTGGGATGTGCAAATTTAGCAGACTTTATAACCACCGCAATTGGAATACAAACGCGTGGAAGAAATATCTACAAGTATAGAAATGGGTAATAAAAAAAAAGAGAAATAATTTAATTTCACTGAGTTTTTAAAATTCCTAAAATAATATGAATAACTTAGTCTAAGGACCTGCATTGGCAGTGGTTCAGTAAAATTATGGTAGATTGATAAATATTGGAAAGATGTGGCAGACCTTTAGTATTTTTAACGATTTTTTAGAAAATCCTAATCTTTTTGATAGTGAAAATTAGAAAAATACATTTTTTTTTTAAAGGGATCTGATCCGCCAATTGCGGGGTCGCCGCGACCTAAAAGATCTTTTGTGCCACAAAATCAGTGTTAATTTAAAAGGGGGTTAACTCTTTTGATGGAATGTAGAATCTCTCTGGTGGAGATTTTGAGAATCTCCCCATTGATTAAAATTTCTCTGAGGAAATGTCGTCTCCTTAAGGCACTTAGCCAAAATGTGCTCCGCAGTTTCGTTGTCTTCCATGCAAAGACGACATTCAGTTTCCTGAATAAGAACTATTTTATGTTGGTGGTATTGAATGTGGCAGTACCGATTAGAAATCCAACCAATCTTCTTAAATCATCGTTTTTGAGTTGTGGGGATTCTTTAGATCTGTTGTGGAAAGTTTTAATTGCTCTTTTAGCTTGGCGAAGCCCTAGGATGTTTTCTCAATGGGATATACACATTTTACTCTCCCAACTCTTTATTGTTGAGTTAATTGCTGAATTCGGAATATCACAGAACGGCTTAGGGCCGATGAAAAAATCAGCCGAATTTTTCTAGCCAGTTCGTCGGCTATTTATGACCAAGCACCCACCAAAATCTTACTTGATTTTTGTGGGAGAGATCTTGTGTATTGAAGCAGTGCATGACTGATTTGGAGTCAATGAGATTAGAGTCTAATGCTTTAATGGCTGTTTGACTGTCCATTAGTATATGGTTGGGGACGCCCTTCATTCCCTTATCGAGGATGAGATTTGCGCACACCTGAGTGGTATGTGTTTCCGTGTACAACTTGATACCCTTAAGGTTTGAGGTGGGGTTTTTGTAGTTACATTCTTCCCGTCTTAGGATCAATATATTGAAACTTCTGCCGAAGCACTTTGTCTTAGGTAGGCGGTCGTTTATCGCTCAGATCATGCCAAGCTCGGGGATTTCAAAGAGAAAATTCATTTGATCCATGTGATCTGAGTGATTAATCTCTTCTGTTTACAGTAGTCTGACCATTCTGAATTGCTATCTTTTTTATTAAGAGATGGAGTGGCGTTAAATCAATGAAGGTTTCTATAGCTGCTGTGAGTCAATGTGTGCATTCCGACAGTGATGTTGATGCATGCAAGTCTCTGTAACTGTTGTAGCTTTTGTATGGCAGATTTCTCTTTTTATTTGTTCCACCATACTACTGATGAGTAGTACTGATAGCTGATATAGGTAGGTGGTAGTATCATAATTTTATATATCAAATGGGTGACCTTTGGGGTTAAACTCCAGGTCTCACCATATATACGACGGCAAGCCCACATGGCTTTAGCCGCTTTGGTATTTTTATTATTAATGTGTAAATTCCAATTTAGTTTTTTTATCGAGAACCATTCCAAGATATTTTACTTCGTTGAAGTACACAATTTCTGCACCATTAAGTGAGATCTGGTCAAGGCTCAGATTTCCTTTGCGAGAGATGGGAAAAAGTATAGCTTTACTGGGGTTGATTGAGAGATTTTCTCCAAAACACCAGCCGTTTGCGCTTTAGAGCAGTCTGTATCTTTACTGTATGCATATTGGTGAGGATGCAGAGATGAATTACTGTTGAGCAGGTCTTTGATAGGTCTTACCATTGTTTTCAGAAGGAATGATGTAAGACATATGGGTCGATAGGATTTAGGTAGTTCACTGGGATTGTCTGGATTGAGGATAAAGACCACGTTGATCTCTATCTAGTCTTGCCGGATGTATCCCCAATTGAAGCTAGACTTAAATGAGGTGATTAAAGTGGGAAGAATCTGGACCAGACCTTTTAAAACAGTTCAGCGAAGATTCCGTCTGTTCCAGGTGTTTGTATGGTTAAATGAGTTTATGGCCCACTAAACGTTGTCTATACTGAGCATATTTCGAGATAGACTGTTAATTCTATTGTTTTAGGAAAAGCTTTTGCCTTCAGAATGGACATACAGCAAAGATTACGAATTTCATAAGGAGTTGTCATTTGCCGCTAAAAAACGTTAAAGTTTGGTTGCACTTCCTTGGAAATAGATGGCGTTAAGTTTCGAACAAATTCTTTATCTTTGGTTTAACGTTCTAAACTAGCCAATATCCTACATAGTCCCATTGGAAAGAGCTTGAAAGCTGGTGCCCCAGCCAGAGAAAGGTTTTCCTTCTTTTTCCATTTAAGGTAAATTTGTTTAATATATCTTAAAATGAATATTACTTACTATCGTAATATTCCTACTTATAGGTGTCATGCGTCAGAAAACGTTCTACCTCAAAGCAAACGGCTGATGAGTTAACGAAGGAAAAACTCGCAGGAGATTAAATTACAGAAATTGATTGAATACAAGCAGGGATACTTGCTAACAAAAAATGAAGAATTAAGCAGTACGAGTAGATGTAAGGAATACGAGCATATCAACATTTCTTCTGTTGTCAGGCTTGAAAATAACGTTGAAGTTATCGAGGCTTTTTTTTTTATAATTTACGCGCGCCTAAGGGGTTAGATACCCTTTTACTGTTGCCAGGGCGCGGGCGGAAAGGTAGAAGGAGGAGAAAGGAAAATTGTTTTGTAGTGGTTTGAAACTCAGGTGTGTTTGGTTTCGATATTCGCTCTTCAGGGGGTGGGAGTCCGAATGGGACGGAGAGTTTTTTCTTCACTCAGAGTGATTCGAGGTATAATCCACAGTATTTTTTTCTGTGATTGAAACTCTACAACAGCCAAATCTACGTGTCAGTGTTATGCCTTCACACGCAGAATTTTTCTGTCTGAGTTCTAATTACACAAATGAAAAACTGACTTGCCACATGGGCAGGATTCGAACCTGGACCCTCCGAGTGAGAACCGATTGCTAGTACCACTACACCACGGCCACCCAGCTGTAAAAAGAATAAACCTGGGACGGGCATTCATACTAGATGATGTCCCTTCCAGAGCATGGATAAAGATAAGAAATTTTGGATCCAAATGATTCGCGATTTTATTCAATAGATTACTGAAGTGAAAACAGGAGAAACAATAATAATCAGGTTAATCTAAGTCAGGGGGTTCTAAACAATCGACAATGCGATATAATCAAAGTCCATGTTACTCAATGTGGCTTTGTGGTACGCAGATCTATTCTACATACGCCGCTATTCAAAGTTTACGATGGAGATGTACTCGTACATAGATTAAGACATCGTTTTCGTCGATTTTGAGAAATTGACGGAATCGTAATATAGCACAGGGGAACAAGCGGAGAATTCTAGTTTAAAGTTGAGGTTCACCAAGTTAGTGTTTTTGCTTGTGTTTATTGCTTTTTAATCTCGTGCAAGATTTTTCACTGCAACAAGATATCGATGTATCGAGAACAACGCGGCAGCCCTTCAGTCAAAACTTTGAGGAGAGCGGTTTAGAAGTCAGTAGGCCAAAGATCGAATATCATAAATGAACTGACTTAGGTGAAAAGCTTTCCAGATTTTGGCACTTTAACAATTTTTTTTTTTTTTTTTTTTTTTTTTTTATTATTATCATTATAATTACTATTACTTATCATTTTGTAACTAAATATTATCACTTAGTACTATAAGAGACATTGTCTTAATGTACAACTTATTTATAGCAATAAATTGAATTGAATTAAAAAAATTCGAGTTCGTATGAATTGTTATTAATAGGTATAATAGAATTCCCCCTGAATGCGAAAAATTTGAATACTTGAGTTGAGTCGTAAACTATTGGGCGAGTTCGATATCCCAAGTAAAGTTGGGGTGTTTTGACTAAAATGTGGGATAACTCGGCGGCCTTTTCCAACAAAAAAATACCGCTCAAACACTTAGAGGATTGCTTTACACTACAATCGTAGTGTTTCCTAAATCTTCTGACTTACTCATACTCATCGCAGCTTTAGACAAAGTACGCGAAGTGTAAAGGTTAAATCACAGCGACGGAGATGAAAATGTTGATGATGTCAGGAGTTCAATCAAAACGCGATCTAATTAGGACTTCGCGGAAGTCTTTATATTAAAAAACCGAGAGCTAAAAATTTCTAGCTGAAGTCACCCGCTGATATTGTCATGAACTAAGACGTTCGTTAAAAAATTCAGCGCGGAACTTACCTTCCAGCCAAGGTGCGAAGAAGAGATGGAAAAGCATCAGCAAACTCATGTGTATGATTAAATCGTATGCCGATCAGAGACTTGATATAATTTATTGACTTCAAATCAAATACGAGTATTTAATCTTTTCATGATATAATTGTAGTTAAGATTTCCTAATGCGCCATTTTTTGCCTATTTTACTGCGGTAAGGTAGGGTGCTATTGTAGATTGTATTTGATCTATTACGCACAAGCGCGTAAAAAGGAAGAAACTACCATAATCAGCTGGGAAATTAATTGCTGTAAGATCACGAGGCAGATTTACTTTGTTTTGGAAAAATGAAAGATGAGGAAATAATAAACAAAGTACCGCATGGATTTGACAATAATCCAGAAGAAGTTGATTCTACTAGCGAAAAATTGATTAGGCGCTCTAATTTACGTAAACTCACAATAAATTAGGCTTTTTTTCAAAGTCAAACAGTGAAGTTGTTGTTATGATTGAAGATTTTGAAAAAAGCACATCCATTTGAAATATTCAAAAGCTATTACATTATCCGAAGTTTGCTTAAGAGAAAATATTGTTTAAGTGCAAAAAAAATTGCACTTAAAATCGTCCAGTTAACGGGAGTCGACGGTATCTATATGTAAGCGCCTCTATAGATATAATTGCTTCTC
Organism: Volucella bombylans; assembly: GCA_949129095.1. Lineage (NCBI taxonomy): Eukaryota > Metazoa > Arthropoda > Insecta > Diptera > Syrphidae > Volucella > Volucella bombylans. Next base: position 313,956,165 of record OX422140.1, on the reverse strand, counting down.
TGAACTAGTTTATAGAGAACATTTCAAAACCAATCAGTAATTACTTATTCACTTATATACGAGCCTATCTCTATTTTTGAAACTTCAATTCAATAACAGTTAGCAAGATTAGTTTTTATAAAATAAGCTTAGCAATTTGAAGACCCATTTTATACTTAACTTGGCTCTACATCCATATAAAATCGTATTGACCAAAAAACTAACGAAGAAAGTCCGAATTTTCATAGACAAATCGTTCTCAGCAACTTGGCACATTTTGCCTGTTTGGTGTGGTTTTCATACCGGAGGTGTCATTGGGCCGTACTTCTTCCGAGATGGTGCCATTACAATCAATGTAAACCTCTATCTCTTCATATTGACCAAATTTGGATTTGGTTCTTAATATAGTAAAAGTTTGTGAAGAGAAAAACTCATACATCCCCGTTCTGAAGTAGAAGAAGCACATTAATGCGTTCAAGCTCCGAAAGTACTAATGCGCTAGCACAGTCTTGTTCTAAAAACCATTCAGTTACTGGCAGTATAACAATGATGTTAGCGATTAGTGATTCTCTAAGCATTATAAATTCAAGCACCTTACAAGAAACACAGAGGAATGTCAAATGCATTCTTTTTGCACTTAAAAGAAGGAAATTTGCAGGCTTTGACATTATAAAAAATGTATATCTTAAGAACATACCAAAATCAGAAATTCGATTTTTGTAGATTGTATTCAACAGTTGTTTTAAGTTAAGCTATTTTGCAAATGAATGAAAAGCAAAAATAATTCCTATACTGAAGCCTGAAAAAAGTGCAAAAATTATAGACCTGTAAGTTAGTTAAGTTTCTTAAGCAAATGTTTTGAATAGACTACAAATGAACCAATCTAATATTTTACCGCCTGAACAGTGCACCAAGTACATCGTATAATCAAATACATAAACATTAATTAAGGGGTGGAAAAAGTACAAACATGGTACTTCAGGACGTGGAAAAAGCCTTTGATACAGTATGGCATAATGGTTTATCACATAAACTTTTAAGATTGAATCTCGCAATGTACCTGATAAAAATTATAAAATCCTTTTTGTGGGAACATCTTAAGTTTCCGTTAACAATTGGTTTTCAGAAACATTCAATATTACCGCAGATGTGCCCCAAGGATCAGTTCTCGGTTCAATTTTATATATTATCTTCTGGTATGACTTTCCGTGTCTAACAAATTGTGAAAAGGCTATTTTCGCGGATTACACCTACGAGTATATCAGGTGTATGCATAAGTTTTTTCCGGTTTTTTAGTAAGAAAATACGTAATTTTCCAGGGAAATTAATTTTTTTTTTATTCAAAATATTGGCTATCGGCTTCTACACATTTCGCTCGTCTATCAGGTAATTTATGAATAGCATGCCAGATAAATTGCTTGTCTTTTGCGGCAAACCATTCTTCGAGCCATTTTCCAACTTCCTCGAAATCGCCGAAGTGCTGCTCGGCGAGCGTGTGCCCCATTAATGCGAAGAGGTGATAGTCAGATGGCGCCAAGTCTGCAGAAAAATAAATAAAAAATAAATCCATTTTTCGTCACCCGTCACAATTCGATGAAAAAATGATTTCCTTTCGTGGCGTTGAAGAAACATTTCACAATTGACTTTGCGATTTCCCATTTGGCGTTCATTCAAATCGTGCGGGACCCATTTACCGAGTTTATTGATCTTCCCCCTTGCTCGTAAACATCTGCTGTTTGTTTCTTGTGATACATGTAACACTTCTGCTAATTGCCGTTGATTTTTTTTTTAAAAGAACTTAACATTCAAGAGGGTATGACTACTCTTAAATGCGGGAGCACGTGTTCAGTATTTCGGAAAATTAGATAGAGAGAGAGAGAAAGATATTTGGGCTCAGTGGTTACTTCGCTCCATGGGTGGCATCCAACATTTAATGGGGAGACGAAATTATTAGTGTAAATTGACTTGGTGTTGTATTTAAGCCACCATTCAACTCACGAGATTTCAGTTGCCTGAAAAAATGTCTTTCGGTCATGGCTGGTATTGAACCCAATAGTCAATACACTACCACTTCAGCCACGGCCACCCGTTTGTTGGCTGTTTGAGTTGACTCATCATCCAATAACTCCTGCAATTTCTTGTCTTCGCATTTTTGTGGTCTACCAGAGCGCTCACTGTCTTTTGCATTGAAACCACCACTTTTAAATTGTCGAAACTATGTCTCACATGTTCTAATTGATGGAGCATGTTCACCATAGGTTTCTACCAGCAAACCATGACTTTCAATAGCCTTTTTCTTTTGATTAAATAAGAAATAAGTACCGTAAACGTTCTTTTTCAGTTGAGGCCACTGACTCCGAATTATGGTATGTAATAAATTTTAAAAATTTGCAAGCAAAATATTAGGTCTGTTCCAGGACTCCAAATCTGTTCTCGCGAGAATTTTTTTTAAAAAGAGAACGCATTTAAGAGAGTAATTCATTTCCCCACCCTGCCAATTCTTACAAATCTCTACACGAGATTTTTATTTGGACAGGAATTGTAAAAATATCAATTAAATTTTAAAAGAATTCTCAAATTCGTAAAAGTCTAAATTTATGTGAATTGCGACAATATTATGCAAATTAACTCAAAAGATGACTTGGACATGGACAAAGAGGAGAAAATAGTGCTTCATGTTGAAACGAATTGTTCGCCTAACACAATATAACTCATTAAACGCATATTACATTAACAAAATCGTAATAATAACCTATCTAAAAATCTTCCTCCTGTTTTACAATTTCTTTTTTGTTTTGTTTTTACGTGTTACTTTTGAGATTTCAAACACATTTTACAAAAACGTATTCCCGCGAGATTTTGGGTTTAAGAGAGAATTTATCCTATCACTCAAACTTAAGCAAAAAATTCTCTTTTACAAATTGTTACACAAATCTCGCTTGAACAGAACGTTAAGGATGCGTTCAAATTTAAAACAAAATGTATAGTTCTTAATGGAGAGCCCGATATTACAGAATCACAACTGTTGGAAAAAAGGAAAATATATTTGATTTTAATAAATCTAAGAATTATGTCGGAAATCGAAAAACAATCCAATGAACAATTATGCAACATTAAGTCGCTCGCTTTACTGAGATGAGGCAAATCTTAAATAAATCATGCTTCTCGTGTGACAACGTGCATATATACATATGTACATTCACGGATTTGTAAATCAAAATAAAACCTTGGACTTTGTAGTACAGCAAGCAGAATGGAGAAGACATATTAGGTGAGTTTTTTGGGAAATGCTATCCGCAGTGAAGTCGATTTACGAGTACGTGTTATAAAGGGTTTTCCAATAGGGACATGACAACTTTGAATTTAATTTGTGAACGCACTCTTTCACTAATCATCAAACTGTCACTGTCAATTTATTCAGTAAACTCAACATTTTCATCATGGTAAAGTACACGAACGAGCAACGTCTGCAAATTATAAAAATTTTCTGCCGAAATTCGGAGTCGGTGACTGCAACTTTAGGAGCGTTAACTCCAATTTTCGCTCGTAATTCTCGCCCTAGTAGACAGGCAATAACAAGTTTAGTGTAAAAATTTGAATCTACATATTCGTTGTGTGATATTGCCGTGTCAGTGAGACAACGGGTTGATCGAAGTGTCGAAAATATCGCTGACGTTCAGGCGTCCGTAGCAAACGATCCAAATCAATCAATTCCACGGCGTTCTCAAGAATTGGGCATCGCTGAGACCATATTATGGCGTATTTTGCGTAAGGATCTTGGTTTACACACATACAAGGTCAAGCTGACTCAAGAATTGAAGCCGATGGACCATTTGAAGCGACGTACGTTCTCCGATTGGGTTCTGGAGAAGATGCGCCAATATGATGAATTTCATCGCAAAATCATCTTCAGTGACGAAGCTCATTTTTGGCTCAATGGATTCGTCAGTAAGCAAAATATGCGTTATTGTTCGGGTGAAAATCCACATGTGCTTCATGAATCACCACTTCATCCACAAAAAATAACTGTTTGGTGCGGTTTGCATGCCGGCGGCGTTATTGGGCCATATTTTTTCGTCGACGATAACGATCGTCACGTTACTGTGAATGGTCGGCGTTATCGCGCGATGATCATCGATTAATTTTGGCCCGAATTGGAAGATATGGACTTGGACGACATGTGGTATCAACAGGATGGTCCCACAAGCTACACAGCACACGCTACAATCGATTTATTTAAGAGTAAGTATGGTGAGCGTGTTATCTCAAGACATGGGCCAGTCGATTGGCCGCCTCGTTCGTGCGATTTAACGCCGCTTGACTATTTTCTGTTGGGCTACGTTAAGTCATTGGTTTATGCCAACACGCCGACGACGTTGGAAGAGCTCAGAGCCAACATTGAACGCGAAATAGCGGCCGTTTCGACCGAAATGTTTGGCCAAGTCGTTGAAAATTGCCTTATGAACGAAGTCGAGTACCATTCATAAATGTTTTGATTGTACTTCAAGCCGATAATAAAGTTTTTGAAATATCTCAAATGGTTTGCGTTTCATTGAAAAAAAAAGTTGTCAAGTCCTTATTGGAAAACCCTATACAAGAACAACAACTACCTGCCGATAGCATCGGTTCTGCTGCCGATGGCATCCACAGCAGAATCTATTTGCGGATAGCATTTCAACGTTGATTGCTCGACATAATATTAAATTTGTACAATAGTTGATTGTTTCTTTTCTAGAAGCTGGTACACTTGCGCTTTCTTTCAGTGCAAATTGGGTTTTTCGTAGAGTAATTATTTTTTGAAAAAATTAAATGAAATATGTAATTTCGATTTGGTTCTTGTGGTATGGCTTTGAAAGTCTCTTATCTGAAAACTATTTTAGCAGTTTTTTTTCTTTTTGTGATTTTTCTTAAAATGTTACATTTTAAGCGTTTTTCGATATAAATTTAGTTAAAAGATTCTAAACATAAATTTCGGCTATACTCTACAAACAATTTCAACAAATAGAAATACCAAATTTGAAATATAAAACCCTGGTGTGCGGATATATGTAGCTGCGGATCGTTTTTTGGGGAATTGTTTCCTTCACTGCGGACAGCATTCAATCCAATAAAAACAGAATGGAATCTTCTTACATTTTCTTAATTGTGTACTCATTTCAGAGGAACAGAAAAAAGAGCAGAAAATAACAAATTTTAAAATGTTTTTTTTTTTTTTGTCATACTGGTGAGTTGTTCATTGCAATGATATTCGCGTAGGGGTATGATGAAACTTTGTATAAGGCAAAATAAAATTTTTTAATTTATTGAATTTTACCACATGAAATGTCCGATTTCGCTCAGTCCGTAATAACAAGTTTTCGAATGAACATCTGTGCCAGAATGTTAAATTTTCTTTTTTTATAAAATGAAGTGGTATGTGTTTGACGTGTGAGAATTTTAGGGTTCGTTACAAGTACCGTTATTTTTCTTCTAGGAATTATTTACCATGCTGTCGGCACTTCAAATTCGAACCCTCTTCCTTTACGAATTTAACATGGGACATAATGCGTCATTGGCAATGAAAAACATTAATGACGCATTTGAGGATGTAGCGGTAAACGAACGCACTATACCTACGACGTTAGTTTGGAAAGTTCCGTTCGGGAGATTTCAGCCTCGAAAATGAAGCGCGTGGGAAGCCGGAAACGTTAGTAAATGACGATGTTTTAAGAGAAACGGTGGATGCGGACAAAACGAAATCGGTGCAGGAGATTGCACAAAGCATGGGAGTATCCCCAATGACAATAAGCCGACACCTTTCTCTCATAGGAAAGGTAAAGAAAATATTTGCTTTTAAATTGTTACTGTAAAATCAGACATTTCATGTGGTACAACCTAATATATGGTTAAAAATAACGAATAGGCATGACACATATATCAATATGTTTGTTTATTCACGAGCTTTACGACAAATCAAATTGTTTTTAAATTATTTGAATAGTTTCGGAGCTATAGCGTGGTAAAGGTTACCACGCTATTTAAAGTTCGCGAAAAAGGATCGATATCACTCAATAAATCAACCTCCATGCAGAATATCGAACAAATTTTAATTACAGATAATAACCGAGCCTCTTAAGTGTATAATTGTAAAGCTTCATTAATATTCGTTTGATAGTTTTCGTGTGATGCGCGCGCAGACAATAGTGTCGTTACCAATTTGTTATATGTAACAGATAATATAACATAATATAATGCAATAATTTTTGATTTTCGAATATTAGTCTTATATGCGCGCACGCCCCCACAGAGGAGAAAGACGATGACACCAAAGATGGTTTCTACGAGCTCCTGGACAAGACTTAAGATCAGTGCCCTAGCTATGATATTGAAACTGTTCTAGGCGATTTTAATGCAAAGCTAGGAAGATAGAGCTTCTTTGGTAGTTCTCCGATAACGCATACAGGCTAATCGATTTTGTCGCGTTGCGAAATTATTAGCATGCGGTTCCCATATCTCGATATTCAGAAGGGGACTTGGAGAACTCCTGATCAATCAACCTTCAACCAGATTGACCACATTGCGATCGACGCAAGGCACTCCTCGAGTATTATGTATGTCCGAACGTTCCGAGGGGCCAACATCGATTCGGACCATTATCTTGTTGTAGCCAAGGTTTCGGATATCCCGAACATTGAAGAGACAAGCAAATACTATGAGGAAACTTGACATCGGACAGCTACAATTGCAAGAGATCAGCCAAATCCTTTTCCGATCGAGTCCCCCTTAATCTCTTAAGAAATCCTATGCCACCAGCATCAAGTATCGAAGATCAGTGGTAACATTGCCAAAAAGCCTTCAGAGATGCCACCACTGATGTGCTGGGTTTCACTCGGTCTCCACAACGAAACCCTTGGTTTGACGACGAGTTCCGGCAAGCACATGCAGCCAAGCATACAAAGCGGCGCTGCATAAGGACTAGAGCTGCTCACGAGCTGTACGAGCAGAAGACGAGAGACGAACATGGACTTATCAGGCGGAAAAAGAAGGAACATGAGAAGCGCGCGCCAGAGGAAATTGACCAGGAACAAAAGTTGCAGGTTGCAAGCATAGTCAAATAAGCTCGATATTAATATATTTCTCGACCCTACACTCCCAATTCACAATACCTCAATACTGGATGAAATTCTTACCGAAAGTATTGCGCCAAACTTCATTAATTTAGAAGGTTCCTTCATCAACACGACTGCTTGAACTTCTTGCCCGCCAGCCAACCTCGACTGCACTAACTAACCAACAACTTCCCCAAATCTTTTGACCGCCAAAGAAATTGACACAAAATCCGTTTTTCATCTCGGGCACTGGTGGACACCTACCGAATGGAATAACAGGCTTGAAAAGTGAACACGAAAATACAGGACTCGTCACCCTATTTTTTGAAAAACTCTCCAAGAAACAGTAATGCTACTTGGGTAAACAAATATTTTGAGAAAAAATATGCGTTGACTTTTATAGCGAGAAGATAAGTTCGAGATGCTTGAAATTATTACCCACCACTTCCAAATCAGCTTCTATCTTGGCTAAGCCCAAATGCAACCGAGTTTCATTTAACCTTAAACCCACTTCCAGCCCTTTACTTTGAGACGCCCTTCTATCATCTAAACGCACAAATAACATTTCCGTGAAAAGCCCTGCATCTATCGAAACCCCCACCCAAACATCTACTCCTAAATACTCAAATTTTATATGTTCCCATATTCTCAATCCTAGCTCACCTTCACCAACACCCTCTCTCGCAGTTTTTTGGATCCTCTGCTTCCTCCAATACATAAACTGGCAAAACTCAATCCCAGCTCACCTTCACCAACACCCTCTCTCCTAGTTTTTTTGGATCCTCTGCTTCCTCCAATACATAAACTGGCAAAACAACTTACAGATAACGATGTTGAATGTCGCTATGTACTCGTAATGTCTCGCCTCAGGAATCGTAACATATATGGGAATGTACGCCTTTATCTAGCATATCTGCATAATAAATTTGACTCTGTTTGCATTGATGTCATGACCAAAACAAATGTCCTTGTCGCAATTCACTAAGAAGGTCTCCCAACTAACCCAAAAAAGTTGAAGCAAATTTTCCCTCGTTTTGATGAGGCTCTTAATCCGATGTCGTAAATGATCTCTCTGCATTTGCCTCCGATGTGTACTCAAAACGCATCTTTCATCTTCAACTACTGGAGCGCGCTTCAAAAACAACTACTGCTCGACTGCAATAAAATATTGCATGCTCCGCATCTTCGTCATCATTTGGACAATTTGGACACAAAGAAGATTATCGTATTATATGGTCCATATTTATGGTGACCGGGCAGGAACTGCGTGAGGTGGTAGTTGAAGTTTCATGTGTCCGGTTTAGCCACACTTCTATAGACGGAATTAACTTGTAGTTACATCGGCCTTTTGTGGTGTTGTTAGTTAGTTATTGAGTTCATCCTTTAACCCTCTTTAATCCCTTTTATTTCATGCGTTTCTACGTCGCGGTTTGAGGCAATTTGTTTATCTGCCCTAAACTTTTCATCCGCGAGTATGTCGGTACCATTCCAGCTATAACATATGCTGCTTCATCCGATATAGTTCGAAAGCCATATATTGTCCTTAATACGTATAGTCTGTATGCCGATGATAGTTTTTTCTCAGCAACCTTCCTGACTAGTGCCGTGGCCCAAACCGGGGCGGGGTAAACTAGAACCGAGCTAATCACTCGTGAAATTAACACCCTTCTAGTGTAACTAGGACCACCGATAGACCACGAATTCTACATTCGTGATAATGCCGCTTGTAGTAAGATGCCTTCTCGCTGGCATAGAAGACATGTGGCGCAAACTCCGGCCTATTATCTAACATTACTCCCTCATATTTCAGTGCTGCTTTAAACCGAATTGTTTGGCTTCCAACTCGGAAGATTGCATATTCCACGGTCTTACGACTGGTTATAAAAATGGCCTCAGTTTTTTGTGTCAGCAAGTTCAAGTTCAGCTAAACATAGACAATCTTGTGTAAGTCCGTTTGTGTCATTTTTTTTTGGCCCATGTCCAACTTTTATTGGTGATAGGTTTTCTAAATTCTAATAGAATATGAAAAGTCAAAAACCATTAGAGAATACTACAAGTTCTCTTTATCAGGAAGTTCTTAGCGTGGCCCATCGGTCGCACCCATTTTGGTTAGTTTACATATATTTTCCTCTGGCCAAATCTTGGAAATAATTTGTTGTATCCTCTTGGTAGATCCTAATTCGGTAGATCGGCTGTCCGGTGCGCTACATTCAAGTTTAGATATTGCTTTCTTTACTTCATATTGGTTGGGTGCTGCCTAACAGTTGTCGTCCCCGCGCTTCAACAGTCTGTAAAATGATTATTCCATATCCTCATCACCGACTGTGATTCTTCTACTAAATTGTCGTGCTCATTTCTACGAGTTTCTTTTGGAATCTTGTTGCCTTAACACCTTTTTAAATTGACTACAATAGTTTTTTTCGATCGCGCCTCTTCTTTTGTTCGAAGAAAACAATAACCACTTTCTGTGTATTCTGAGGAGAGCAAAGTATAGAAGGTCCTTGCGATGCTCATAGCAATGACTTTTTTCATCAAACCATTTCGGATCTCTAGTATTTGTTATCCTTATGCATTCCCAGGCCATTGTCTCTCTTATATTTCTTTCTTGTGGACGTTCTCTGAAAATTATATTAAATACTTTGAAGTGAACTTTACAAACGTTAAAAAATTCATTAGTTGGTGCCTCCAGACTTCCACAGTCACGTCTTTGAGAATAAATTTTTGCAAAGATGAAAAATTCCGAAGGATATGTTATTTTTTCATCAGTTTTTAAAAATAGTTTGGAATAATTTAAACATTTGTTCCTTAAAAGCATTTTAAAAGTAAGATATTCAGTAAAATATCGCGTTGCTGTTGTTTCTAATATGATTTTAGTTTCGAATTCCATATCACAAATGACTTTTTCGTACAGAGTTTCATCGCATACGATTTTCTTACGATTCTTAAGCAATGAAGAAGTTTTTGGAATATTAGTTTGAGCTGGGGATAAGTCTACGTTTAAAAATTCTACATCATCATCATCACAGTTACTGAAAGGAGAAAAATTAATAAGATTTGACGAGAGAATTTTCGACATCAAAACATTAAATTCGTAAACAGACAGATTTTTGTTGTAACCACCTTTGATGCGAATAGTAGAAAATAAATTTTCTAACACGTCTTGATGAATTCTCTTTGTTAGTAAATAATCCACGTCCTCATATAGGCCATTGCTTATATCATGACAAAGTAATAAGACCCCGTTTATAGTTTTTTTCATTCCTTTTAAACAAAAGTTTCTTGGAAGGTTAACTGATTTTTGTATTAGTATCTTTTAAGTAAGACAAAAATTGTTTCAACTCATTATAAACTGGATTCTCTAGCTGAACTCCCCGCCTTAAAACATTCTTGTCATAATGTGAACCACTATCCATGCAGTCAAATACATTGTTCACTTTTAGTACGAGCTCTTTCGTTGCTACAGCTTTATTAGAGCTTTCTTTTAAGCAATTAAGTTCAAAAGCAGTTTGAATCGATGCCGCAGTTATCCGGCTAAATATTTGCGTTGCAAGGTGAAGATGCATTTTTTCGAAGGCATTTGGTGCTATATGACAACTTCTAAATTTTAAACATGTCGTAGCTACGTTGTCAACTTCCAAATTGTATATTTCTCTGATAACATCAAAAGACACTTTACCATCTGGAGTTTGCAGATCTGATTTCACTAGAACATTACGAAGTGATTTTAACAAATGAGGGAAATCATAAAAACAAAATATTTTTTCATCATTAAAAATTATAAATGGGTTTTCTTCAGAAACACCTAACATTTTATAAGCTTTTCTATTATTGGCCCTTTGGTCGCAAACAATAGCAAATACCTTTAGGCCAAGTTCTTCACAGATTTTCAAATTGTTTCGCTTAGGTTATCCCCATTTACACCGTTTGCTGACACAAAATAGTTTAAAACACTTTTCCAATTATCAAACAAACCATATAACATGAAAACACATATTTCATTAGCAAATAACCTACTTCTTTCTACACCTAGGTCTTCGAAACCATCTAGTAAATCATGTTTTATATTATATGTGAGGTTTTTACGAATCCTAATTTCATCAAATATCAGGACAACACAACGTTCTCGCTGGTTTAATAAAGCGAACTTTGAATTAAGATACGAATGAGCATTGTTTTCATATCCTGGTTGTAATCCTTTTACAGGAGCCCATCTACAGAGAGAGGAAATGTGAGGAAGTTTAAAGCCAAGTCTATCTCTCAAAAATTTATAGGCGCTTTGTGATCTATAACATATATTTTGGGAAAGTTCTTTTTCGTGGCTGTTCTATTTTGTGGTCTTTGATTCTTTCAGAAGCATTTTACAAAATGTTTTTGAATGGTCTGAAATATTGAGCCTTTCGATTTGAGACGTCGTAGATATTTTATTTTTATTAAAAAATTTTATGTCAGTATGCGCTCTGTTTTTTCAATAATGTTTTATTTTTAAATTTCTGAATTTAAGTTTTTAACTTAACAATATTTTTTTAAAGTTGCATTTTTTTTCTCCTCTTTTGCACATCTTTCCAATAACTCATCGCACCTTGCACACAAAATGCTGCAACTGCTCGACGTTCTTCTTCGTTTAGTTAACCCTCTCATGCTCGAATTAAAATGGGCGTGGCTAAAATTTTGTTGAGTAGACATATAAGCTAGAGTTGACCTCAATATCAACTGACAAAAATTTCAATGTCCTAGGTGTCCTGGTTCAAGAGCTACAGGATGTTGCGTATATGCAACATCGGGCAATTGTGTTATATATTTAAAGTCAAGTTGATTATTTTTCAAACGCCGTTTATTTATATTTATGTATGATAGGACACGAAACAATTTTTTTTGGGATTGGAGCACAAGTGCACATTACATTTGCTGCATTTACAGCTTGGAAATCCAGTGCTGCATACTCTACATCTTCCTCTTGTTCCCCATTCCGGCCAATGATTATAACCATCAAGTCGTAGTGATTTAGCTGGGTCTGCAACATAAGCTCTTTTATAGGGGTTTGATTCAGAGCCCGTAGAAGGAGCTGGTGATGACGGAGCTGGTGATGACGGAGCTGATGATGACGGAGCTTTTGATGATGGAGCTGGTGATGATGGGGATGAATTCATTGTCAAAAGGAGTGATGATGGACGACCTCTCTTTTTTGCGACAAATGTAGTTTGACTTGCGTTCAAAAGCTGGGAAGCAACATCCAATTGGAAATTTATGAGCGGCATATGCTTCAATCCGCTGTCTGTATGTGGTATGTCTCTACGGTACAACAACCAACTGTTTACTAAACTTGAATTTATGCACCAGTAAACTATGCGCATGTACCACTTATTTGAGCGGTGGTTGATTCTGTACAATTCAAGCAGCATGTCCGCAAGATCAACCCCTCCCATGTGTTTGTTGTAACATTCAACTATACCTGGACGAGGTATAGTTATAAACTTCTTCTCTTTGCGGCACCATCTTTTGCATTCACTCATGGGGTTCTTACCTGCATAATTGGAAACTAATTGTACGCTCTTATTATCATACCAACGACAAGCAATCAAGTTGTGCGTTGCTTCATATTTGAAATCGCTTGATCCTCGTCCTCGTCTTTGAAGGTCTTTCTCACTGATTAGAGCACATTTTTTCAATCGGTTGCTTCTAATTGTACCAACGGCCAATATGCCTTTTTATTGACGAAAACCAATTGTCAAAAAACAGTTTGAAATTTTGGTTTACTGAATTTATCAGTAAGATGATAAAAATAGCACGATATCTGATGAAATGCCCAAGCCATAAGTCTTGCACGTTCCTTCTCCAATGTACAGAGTAAAGTCGTATATAATCCCAGATACACCAGCTCTCGTAAACATTTTGAAACCCCACTTGTGGGGCTTCATTGGAAGGTATTGTTTCAAACTATGTTGACCTAAGAAAAGAATGTACTATTGTGTTATTCAGAAATGCATTCACAAATAATAACTTACCTTTATATGCAATCATTTGCTCATCTATACTTTGAAATTCTTCTTGCGAAATTTCATTGAATTTTTTTTTTATGGCGTCCAACAAAGGGCGAACCTTGTACAACTTGTCATATTCAGGTGTTTCCTTCTGAGGCTGTTTAGAATTATCGTTCAAATGGAAAAACTGTTTAATTTTTTCAAATCTGTTTCTCGGTAATGCATTTGCAACGGCCGCTAGTTTGAAATTGGTCGCCCACGCCATTCTATAAGTTGGTATTCTCACAACTGCAAGGTAAAGAAGTATGCCAACAAACCTTTTCATTTCAGGCACAGTGCATTTCAATTCTATGCCTTTCGTTTGCATGGCATATAAATTCGTTTCCTCACATATTTTCTGCCACAGTTCGTCCGCAAAGAAAGTACTAAAATATTCGATGGGGTTTTTCACCGCATTGCTGCATAATTCACTTTTCCAAGTGGTCTCTCTTTCCATAAACTCTGCACTTCTCCACTTCAAACTCTCCAAATCAATTTTTTCCATCACCTCCTGTACAACGTTTTCATTTTCATTCCAATCTCCATCATTTTCGCTTCTAATAAATTGGTCAATCAAACCAACTTCCACATTTTCAGCTCTGTTATCCAAATTTTTCAAAGTTTTTTCTATAATTTCGTCCATATTTCGATCTTCTTCTTCTTCATTTTCCTCATCAGCCGAATCATCCCAATCAAAGTTGGCAAATTTTTCAATCTCAGCTTGAGTCAGTCCTTTTGGGCGCATCTTAGAATCTGTATACAAAAAAATTTTATTTTTCGAAAATTACCACAATAGACCAATGTTTCATATACGCAACACGACATTTACAAAATTATTACAAACAAACTAAATAATATTTTCATGCGGGTTTTTTTTTAAATACTCACTTACCTTTCTCTATTTAGTTGTTGAACTTGGCTTTAGGATGAAGTAATTATTTTAATGTTTTTTTAACACTTTTTTAAAACCACGTTTTTTTACACAATGAATTTTTCAACTACACTTTCGGGAGAATAGCTACAAACTGAACGCGTGTGCAGCTGACTACCGAACAATTAGGTGTAAGCTCACTCAATACATGCAGCTATATTTCTGCGAAAGATCGAAAACAAAAAATTTAAAATAACGGTAGATAGAGGCTCATAAATACAATGTTGCGTATATGCAACAGCGGGCATGAGAGGGTTAAAAGAGGCTTCAGATCTTCTAAATTCAAGTTTGAGTCCAAATCAGAATTTAAATTTAAGGAAGGAACAGCATCCGCCTTAAGATATTTTTTTCCTACAAACTCGGGACAAAAATGATCTCCACAAACAAAGTATTTGCCTTAATTTTTAAACATGCCTTCATCCACAAATTATTTAAAATTTCATTTTTTCCCCTAGAAGGAGATTTAAAAATTTTTAAGTCCGGGTAAATCTTTTTAGTTTTCCTTCAAACAGAACAAGAAACTCCAGATAATCTCGTGTCACCCATTGTTAGCGAAAAATAAACTGCAAAATATTATATCGCTGAAAAAGTACCGCTGACAAAATTTACTGAGAAAAAATGTTCAGTCACATAAATAAACATCCAAAATTCAAAGAACTGCATTGAGTATGATCGTGTCGATTCGATCATTGTCGCCAAAAATTCGATACAGGTCAATTGAACGCACGGTAGATGTGTGGTCGTTCAAGCTGCGTACTCGAAACAAAAATCCTTGGGCAAACATGTATGAGACACAACATTATTTTTTCGAGTTTGTGCGGTAGTGTACTATTACTGATTTTTAATCTCGTGTATGTCTCGTCACGAATGAATGTTACCGAACGGATGGATGTCTCCATATGCATGAATTCATCGTGAGTGTATGGTACGAGGGAGTTCAATATATTCTCGGTATCGATATGAAGGAAAATGCGAATTCAATTTAAATTGTTTTTATTTTTCAATATAATCTCCCCTAACATCAATGCATTTGTTACATCTTGAGATAAGCTTTTTTAAACACTCAAAAAAATAAATTTCCTCTTTCTCTGCAAAATACCCATTTATTGCCGACTTGAGTTCTTCATCATCCGAAAATCTTTTTCCACGAAGACATTTTTTCAAATCCGGAAACAGGAAATAATCACTAGGGGCAAGGTCTGGGCTATAGGTTTGGTGTTGGATTTCTTCGAAACCACAATCTCGCGCAGCAGCCTTGGAAACTCGCGCCGTGTGAACAGGAGCGTTGTCATGAAGAAGCAACACACCCGCTGCGAGTTTACCCCGTCTTTTCTTTTTAATTTCCTCCCGCAAATTATGCAAAGTGGAAGCGTAGGATGTGGCGTTGATGGTTTCACCTTTTTTTTGTACTCAATGAGCAAGATTCCCTTTGAGTCCCCAAAAAAAAAACTGTTTCCATGAGCTTCCCGGCAGACGGAGTAACTTTGAACTTCTTCGGGGGGTCTGTTCCTTTTTTATGCCACTGCATGGACTCTTGTTTGCTTTCAGGGTCATAGTGGTGGACCCATGTTTCGTCCCCAGTAACAATTCGATCCACAACACCGTCCGCGTTCTCACTACACATCTCCAAAAGCTCTCTACAGCATGCGATTCTCACTTTTTTCTGAGGCGCTGTGAGCATTCGTGGCACCCACCTTGCACTGACCTTTGAAAGGTTAAGATGGTCATGAAGAATGGTGTGAATGGTACCAATTGAAAGCTTGGTGATCTCTGCCATCATTTTCACCTTTATTCGGGCATCCTCAAGAACAAGTTTTTCGACTTCTTTGATGCTTTCTCCCGTACAAGCAGTAGCCGGGGCGCCGGAGCGGGGGGTCGTCTTCAATGCTCTCTCTGCCTCTCTTGAACTCACTTGACCACTTTTGCACAGTTGATAATGAAGGTGCGGAACCCTGGTAAACAGCCACTTGCTTAGTGAGAAATTTAATTACAGCGCGATGCTCAATTTTCACCATCATCATCGTCTCAGTTGCCATTATGATTCTGTTTAACTAGAGATAAAACGCGAATTAATAATCACATTTATATGAAATTTTACATGAATGCATTAAAATAATAGTATTACTTGATAAATAAGTCAATTTATATATACAACCACTGCTTCACCCCGATACCGGAGTGTGTTCAACCACCCGAACAAACAAAAATGCGTTAACTTTCATTCTATGAACAAAATTCATAATTACAACAAACAACAAAAACAAAAAACACAACATATTAAATGTAATATTGTTTTGTGTATGGACATGGATAAGGGTATGTTCGAGTCTAGTGTCTGCAGTACTTCGATTGTGTCGAGTGTGTTCAACCACCCGAACAAACGATCATTATTTGTTAATACTGCACGAAATACCCGAACACTCGAATGCATGTATCTGCATGGTTCGAATGTTTCAACCAACTTGTATTTTTTAAGTTCATGAGCAAACGATTATTCCTTGCTGCTCAACGAAAGTGATTTCTTCAAACAAAATCGGAGTCATTGATCGGGTATACACAAATACAAAGTACCCGTTGCAGCTCTCTGAATCCAAATCGGTCGAGACTAGAGTCGACGGCGAATGAGGTAAAGCAACTACACAGTCAGCGAGCGCGCCCCACAGTTCCGTGAACTGTGGTTGTTTTAAGCGCCCTGTAGACGCTAAAACCTGGTACTAGTAAACATGGTACCACTAAAACCCGCAGACGCTGAGACCAATTCACTCCAACATAATAGAACACATCTCTCCACAAAGATGGTAGGCTGTGAAAACACCTGAAAAATTCTTTCCAAACATCAGAATTTGGAATATTCGCCACTTTTTGTCGATTATTTTGCGTGTTCACACGACGAAATTCACTGATAAAATAGCTTGCTCGAGTAAATGTTGAGAGATGAGAGCGCAGTCACTGAAACATAGTATCAGCAACACAAAACTCCGCCCACAAACATCGACAAAAATCAAACCAGTTTTGATTTTAGTGAGACCAAATTCTGATGTTGGTGAGACCAAAAAATTGGTACGCGTACCAGCCCGCAGACGATCAACATCAGCTAAAACTTGGTTGGTGGTACCATGTTTACTAGTACCAGGTTTTAGCGTCTACAGGGCGCTTTATGTATGAAGATAAGGGTTGAAAACAGAAACCACAGACACATCTGCACGGCGCGGCGCATGCCTGCTCGTCGGCTGTACACACAATACAACACATACGATCCCAAGAATTGACTTCGGTTTTATAATATATTTTATTATTATTATTATTATTATTATAAATTATTAATACATAAGTAAATTAAATATTAATAAAATTACAAAATAAAGTTCTAAATAGATAAGTTCTAAATATTATTAACTAACTTAATGGCTATCATCAATTTATATACATTTTTTACATTTTCTTCGTTTGTCGTACTTAAAAGGCCTTTGAGGTTTAGGTTAGAGATCCAGCAAATTTTTTTCCTATATTTCCAATTTGAGGTGATGTGATTTTTCAGGTCTTTTTTGTTATAGGTGTAAAAAGTGGTGAGCGGTTTCATTAAAGCCGATTTTGCAATTGCGGCTGCGTATTCGTTCCCTTTAATCCCAACGTGCCCTGGAATCCAAGCGAGTTTAACGTTACCCCTCTTCGCTATAAGTTTATCACGGATGGTTTCGATGGTGTTACAATAGTTGTTCATGTTCTTTATAGCGGTAATTGAGGATAAGCTATCTGTGAATATTACGGTTTTTTTGTTACGAGTCATCTCAATTGCCTTAAGGATGGCGAAAGCTTCGACTGAGAAGATTGATGAAAATGAGGGCAGCAGTTCTTTGGAGATAACAGATCCATTTCCGCCTGTAATAGCAAAAGACGTTCCGTCAGTTGTTTTCGAGCCATCGGTGAATAGAATAGTCCATCCTAATCGCTTATAGTTTTCGGCTATCTCGGAAAATAGTGTTTTGTATATGTCGTTGTTGGTTGTAGCTTTAGGAAAGTATGCCAGGTCAGTAATTATAGTTTCTTCCGGAAGCATCCAGGGTGGAAACGACGTTTTTTTGTTCTGGATGGTGATTGGGACGTCCAGTGTAATTGCAGATGTTAATGCCTTGGCTATTGCAGATTTGTATTTTGGACTTTTTTTCCGTCCCAGTATTTTTTTGGCGTCGTCATGGATGGGAGATATTCTTGGAGAGTTGATTTTTAGTACGACCTGAGAAGAAAGGCAGTCAAACCTTTCAGTAATTTGGGGTAGCCCCGCTTCTGTCAGAAGATTTTTTATAGGAGTTGTTCGGAAAGCTCTCATGCTCCTTCTTACTGCTCCGTGGTATGGTGTTGCGATAAGTTGAATGCTTGATTTTGAACATTTTCCATAAATTGCTAGGCCATAATCAATTTTTGATAAAATAATGGATTTAATGACGTTAATGATAGTGTTGATATTGCAAAAACTATTTTTTGAAGAAAGGTATTTGATAATATTTACTCTAGAATTAAGACTTTTCTTAATATAAGTACAATGGTTACGAAAGTTAAATTTGGAATCGAATAAAAGACCTAATATGCTAGCACAATTAACGTTTACTATGAAATTATTATTTATATGTACTAATATAGATTTACAGCATCGTATCTTTTTACAAATATGTAATATTTTACATTTATTAATTGAGATCTTAGAACCTGACATGTTGCCCCATTTGGATAAGCAATCGAGTATGTTTGAGAAGATGTCTCCCATTAAAGTTAAATTCTTACATTTTGAAAAAAGGATGAGATCATCTGCATACAGGATATGGCAGACTTTGCTGTAACTGTTAATTACTGTACTTATTCCGTTGAAAGCAATTATGAATAGAACGACTGATAAAGGGGATCCTTGTGGGATACCGTTTTGTAGTTGATGAACGGTGGAAAAGACAAAGTTGGTCTTAATACGGAAACGTCTATTGGTAAGAAAAGATCTTATATAATTGAGAATTTTTGGCCCAACCTTCCATACCACGAGTTGTTTTAAGATAACATGAACACCAATGCGGTCGAATGCTTTCTCGAAGTCAATGCTGAGAATTGTTACGTGGTTCTTTTCAGAGAGGGTTGAGGAAATAAATTCGTCTAGATGCAGAAGTGCATCAATAGTGCTCCTTCCTTTTTTAAAGGCTACTTGGTTTTGGTAAATAAGTTTTCTTTTTTCGAGGAACCAGAAAAGTCGTTTAGTAATTATCTTTTCTAGGATTTTCGCAGTGCATGGGAGGAGAGATATAGGTCGATATCCCTGTATGGTGGAGTGGTCTTTCTTCGGTTTTGGTAAGGGGATAGTGCTTGCGACTTTCCATATTTGTGGAATGTTACCTTCGAGGAAAATGTGATTGTATAGGGCCAACAATCTTGTCTTAAGCGCCGAAGGGGCGTTTTTTATCATTGCGTATGATATACGGTCAAATCCTGGACTTGTCCCTTTGCAGATCTTAAACAGCTTTCTAGTTCCATCATATTGATGGGTGATTCAATTTGAATCGAAGAGGGGTCAGTATCATATTGTGGAGATTGGTCATTCAATACTGCGTACTTTTCACAGATAAAATCGTGATGAAAATTAGAGTCTTTTGATGCGCTTTCCCAAGATTTTGCAAAGAATTCAGCAATTTGCTTAGGACAGGTGAGGGTGTTGCTCCCAGTCTTAATTGCTTTTATAATTGGCGGAATGTAGTTGCCAGTGAGGGTTTTGATATCGGACCACAGTTTTTTTGGTGTTGAGTTTGGATTAATCCCAGCAGTGAATTTCTCATAACATACTGTTTTTTGTGCCTTCGCGGCCCTTCTGAACTTAGCGTTAGCTTTGCGATACAATATAATGTTAGAGTCTGTTGGGGATCTTTTAAACAATCGCCAAGCTTTTTGTTTTTCGTCACGAAGGACGCTTATTTCTTTGGTCCACCAAGGGACGGTTTTATGGCATGTTTTTTGTTTTGTTTGGGGGATTGCTTCGTTTGCAGCGGACCGTATTGCTTTTTGGATGTTAGCCGCTTCCTTGTTTATATTGGGAGAAAGTTGTCTCCTAGAAACCTCGTTTGATATTTTTGTTTGAAAAAGGTCCCAGTTAGCTTTTTCCAGTATAAATTTTTGTTGGTGTGTTTTTGGGGAAATGTTGGAACCAAGTGATACAGTGGTGATGATAGGAAAATGATCGCTACCATGAAGGTAGTTAGAAACAGTCCATGTAGAATTGGGTATAAGAGAGGGTGTTAAGGTAAGGTCGATGTGAGTGAATGTTTTGTGCGTTGAGAAGTGGGTAGGTTGCCCGTTCTTTAGAATTGCTAGTCCCGAGTTTGCAATGAAACTTTCAACCTTTTTACCTCGTTTATTATAGGTTTCGGAGCCCCACGAGGGGCTCCAGGCATTGAAGTCACCCGTTAGAATGATTGGTGTGCTTATACCATGCAGGATATTTTCGAGGTCGTTGCATGTGAATTGTTGATCCGATGGGATGTATACAGGGATTATGGTTATTTTTATTTTTAGGAATATTTCGACTGCTATTGCGGATATATTGGAGTGGATATTAAGAGGATTTTGTGAAATTGTTTTGTGAATAAGAAGACAGGTGCCGTGTTTAGAAGAGGTGTTTGAGGGTAGATTGTAGAAATATGGTTCGTATTGTTTAGGTGCCACAGGTTGACCGTTGTGCTTAATATGAGTTTCCTGTAAGGAAATGATAGACGGTTGGAGGTCATTAATAAGTAATTGCAACTCATTGTAATTATTAAAATAACCTCTAAGGTTCCATTGGAGAACTTTAAGTATTGATTTTTTACTTGGGGGAAGACCTTGTACATTATAATATGATTTCTGTTTTTAGAAGGTTCGTGTTGGATGAGTTTTGAGGGTGGTTTTTAGGACTCTGTGGCACAGTTGCTAAGTTGCGCGAGCTTTGTAAAGAGGTCGAACGATTAAGCCGCTGAACAGCAGAGTCGTGATGTTGGGTTTGAGAATTATTATGACATGTTTTCATCATCGTTTAGATCTGGCGGATTTAAAAAGTATTGATTGTGTTTGATAAGCGTTTGAGTAATTGTAGATATAGGTGAGGTGATAGATTTTTGAGCGCTGTTAAGTATTGTTTTTGAAGGGGTGGTTTGTTGTTTGTTTTTGGAATTGTGTGAGTGGTTTGTATCAATGGCTTGGGGCTTGGTTGAATTGTGTTGAGTATCGAGTGGTTTTATGTTGGCTGAGGTGGATTGAGTATCGAACACAGGTATTATGGGTTGGTTTGTGGTGTTAGTGAGTGCTTTGAGTGAGGTTGTTGGCGGGGTATCGGTTGTATTAGCTTTCCCCGTAGTGCTCTGAACTCTATTGTAGAGATTGTGGGATACGGATATGTTTTGTTTACTTATTGATGTGGTTGAGCGGGGTGGAGAAGAGTTTGATGTAGGGTTGTTGCTTATGCCGGAGAATTTGCCTTGCGAGTTAGTTGCAGGTATTTCTGTTTGAATTGCTCTTTTAGCAACTGTGGAGAAAGCAGTGGAAAAGTTGTGAGTTTGGTTTTGTTCCCGGAATATTTGTTTTGCTTCAGCCATGCTGCACTTTGTAATGGTTTTGATTTTTAAAACTTCCTTAGCTTGTAAGTATCGCTTACATGTTTTAGAAGAAGATGGGTGTTCTTCTTGACAGTTGGCGCATAAAACACGAGTGCATTTTTCGGGGCTGTGGAGGGGAAGATTACAGTTCCCGCATGAAGAGGTCCTGTTACATCTTTTTGTAGTGTGGCCCAGCAACTGGCAGTTTTGGCATCTCATGGGGTTTGGGAAATATTCCTTGACTTTAACGTTGTACCAGCCAATGTTAACTGAAGTTGGTGGACGGAAAAGGTCAAAAGTAAGGAGGACGAAGCCAGTGGCGCGTTGGTTGTTGTCTACAGTTTTTTTGAATTTAAAGACGTCTGTCACACCTTGGTTTCATCTCTTGGATAATTTCTGTTTCATTTACGTTGATAAGACAGGGCGCATAGACAGTACCTTTTGAAAAGTTTAAATTTGGGTGGAGAGTAACGAAGATCGGGCAAAGGTTGGAAAGGGTTTTTTGCTTAAGAAATAGGTCTGCAATTTTTTGGGATTTTGTGAGAACCAAAAGGTTTCCATCCCGTAGTTGAGAAATATTCTCATAGGCCGTACTAATACTGTCAATTGCTTTCTTAAGTAAGAAGACGCTGAAAGATGAGAGTGGTTTTTCTTTGTTGGATGAAGATATAACAATAAATTTAGGGTTATTGGACACTGCATGGGATGTAAGCACATTGTGTTTTGAATTATTGATGATTGGCGTAAAGTTAGGTTTTTTTCTTTTACTTTGCTTGGGCTCGGTTAGCGGGTCTACTCGTATATCGAGCCCACTGAACCGGTTGCCCGAAAGAACACGTGGCTCAGAGGCCATGGAACATTCACTTGTTTGTCACTGTATACCGGTTTTTTGTTTACTTCACTGACCGAGGGTGGTGAGACGAAGAAAGAAAAAGAGGGGAGATGAGCAGTACGATTAGCGGAACGCAGTAGAGGAAAGAGACCGAGAACTCAGGCAGACAAACGATGTTATCGCAACGAAAGCTAGTCGGTGACTGTTATAATATATTTTGTTCATACAAATTGTTCAGAACTTGAAGTTCGAAGTAAAAACAGGCAAAAAAAAAAAAAACGGCGTGCAATATCTATGTAAACTATAGCATCTGTGCTAGAACATCAATTACAGCATTTCCAACAGCTTCTTTTCATTGATGTCATTGGTATTGACCACTTGAGGATATGTCAAAAGATTGAGGAATACGAAAAGGGCGAAGATTTTCGCAATTTGTTTCGATTGCAACGCTTAATCTTTCTTTTCTTAGTCACCCCCTGCAACAAATCTGCATCTGAGTAGAAGCTACTTCAGATCTCGTGATCACCGCAGTACATATATATAACAGTGTTCCATCCTCCTTGTGTCTGCTAAAGGTCCAAAAAGTGAAAATACATACTTTCCACGAATGTATTACATTACATATTACATATTACACACATTAAGATAAATTTCAAACATACGAGTATTCAACCCCGACAGTTCAAAGTCCAAACCAGTGGAAAAAATCATTCATTCATATGAAAATCATTCGAATATTTTTCCAACCCCGATAGCTGAAGTTTAAAAAGTCTTTAATTGGTATGAAAGCCAAAGGAATATTACTCCCAACCCGATAGTCCACATTTCATACGAGTTAAAAATCATTCAAATGAAAGAATCAGTATGCAAAACAATCGAGCATTATATATCTTTTTTCATTCAACTGGTGTGAACGATTGATTTCTGAAAAATATTTAGTATTTGAACGATTTTTGGATAATCATCGAATAAATGAATATTTTGCAACTTTCGAACACTACACAACATTGATAAATCGTAATAAATCATGATGGACAGCTATAACTTAGAGGTAGTCAGAGACTTTGTGCACCTCGACTCCGCTATTAAATTTGATAATGACATCTGGTCAGAAATCAAACGAAGAGTTACGAGTATACTTGTCATCGTCTGTTTCTGCACCCTTAGAAGGCAAATGAGTAATAAGACGTTGTCAAGAGGAGGAGGTTTAATGTCGAACTCTACGAGCTGTACAACGACGTTGACCTGGTCAGACAACTGTACATCAGTCTATTAGGATAGCATGAAGAGCGAATAAATGTTAACTCTGCAGTCCGAAGGCAGACCTCGACTTAAATGACGCGCAGAACGGCTTTAAGTGCGCCACTGGAGGCAGTTAGCAAACTGGAGGGGCCTATTGGTTGAGATGCAGGCCTATCTTGAACTGTAGTGCCATCTAAGTAAATAAGTAAGATTTCAACTGTGTTGCTTCTCCAACTTCCACAAACTTATATAGTGTCAAAGAGCATTGTCTTACAATCATCGTCGAAGTGTTTGAACTTAAATTTCCTTATGAGCGCTCGCTCATGAAGTAGTCGCAGATTTACATTTTTTTTAGATGTGTCTTAATACTGTAGTTTCTGAGTTCAACCCCACTTTTCTATTGAAGTTTCTCCGATTATATTGGAGATTTGGAGTAAGCCCTTTTGTCCCTAGTGTCGCTATTTTTCACAACCTGCTAACTGAGGTGATGTGTTTTTTTTTTCATTAGCCTATCATCTGATGTGCTATGTTATCTACCTTTTTCTTGGTGCAAACACCAAGCACATATCGAATTTAAGAAAATGGGCAGCAGACAGTTTTGTGTCAATGCGTGGATAACTGTCATCCATATTCAAAATGACAAATCAGTGTTTCAATGACATCACTAATTGGACATCATTTAGATCGGCCTTAATAGCGCAAAATTTTATTTGTTCGTATTAAAAGAAATGCCTTTCGGGCAAAACCATCCAACTGATCAGCATTTCCATAAATTTTTCAAACACATTTCTTTAAGCGACTTAAATATAAGTACTTTTGAATCCCGCCATAAAATCACACAGGTGATTTTTATTCTAAACCAACGATCAGTTAAAATAACTTATAGTTGTTTGGTATCAAATAGTAGACATCCGGCTAATTAGCTCGTTTGTGCTTCCCAATGACTTTCAATCCAATGAATACCACAAAATGGGAGAGATCAAAGAACTGTAAGCGGGCTACAGATTTCAACTTATCTTGCAGACTCACAGTCGCCGGATGTTATCTTTGATTTTTCGGATCAGATTCGCATTGAAATTCATATGCAATACTCGTACACAAACCACTGTGCTTACTTGTAGATCAACTTTTATTGTTGACCAATTTACATATTAAAACGTTATGCGCATTAATTATCTGCTCTTAAATCTAGACGTTGGTACACCCATTTTGGATTAAATGATTGTATATATACTATTTCCGTCATAAATGAGCTAATTATTGGTACTGCTTTTGACAGTGGGCTTACAGGTTATTTTCCTCTAATTAATTCCCTTTTTAAGAGTTTTGTATTCTTATTTTCTTTTTATAGATATTCAGCTCGAAGGCAGATCTCCAATTGCATACGCAAATTCATATGCGCGAAGCTAAGCCATACAAGTGCTCACAATGTTCGAAGGCTTTTGCAAATTCATCGTACCTCTCGCAACATACCCGCATACATTTGGGCATCAAGCCCTATCGTTGCGAAATTTGCCAGCGAAAGTTTACTCAATTGTCCCACCTGCAACAACACATCCGTACACATACGGGTGATAAACCGTACAAATGTCGTCATCCTGGGTGTCAAAAGGCGTTCTCGCAATTATCGAACCTACAGTCGCATTCCCGATGTCATCAAACGGATAAGCCATACAAGTGTAATTCGTGCTATAAGTGCTTTTCAGATGAACCCTCACTTCTGGAGCACATTCCTAAGCATAAAGAGTCTAAACATCTGAAGACACACATATGCCAGTATTGTGGCAAAAGTTATACCCAGGAGACATATCTGACTAAACATATGCAGAAGCATGCAGAACGAACTGATAAACGGCCGCCAATTACATCGTCAGCGACATCAGGTGCTAATGGAACAGCGGGTAGTAGTGGCGGTTGTGGGGGTGGGGGTGCAAGTGGTGTAGGTGGAGGTGGAACAACCACCTCACATGGTGGGAATATCAATAGAAGCATTGGCTTAAATCCACCATCTCTGCCACCTGTGTCTGTGGGAGATCATCCATACTGGCCGAAAGTAAGTCCGGATTCAGCGGCGAATCTAACCGATGTTATGCACCATCATCAGCACCAGCATCATCAACAGCAGGCGCAGCAGACGCAGCCCTCGCACTTAGATCAGTTTCCACCGATAAATACGCACCAGCCGTCACAGGCGAACGGCCATACGGACCTACAAATTCACCATCGAATGGCTGAAAATGGCAGAGAAGATATTGGTAAGTAATACTAAATTGTCTTTTTCTAGATGTTTTCTTATATCATATTTTGAAATAAATACGTCCAGTATTATATGAAATAAATTTTTGCATTTGAAAAATTGAGAAGGTCAACAACTTTTCCACTGAGTTCCAGTATTTGCACGGATTGTTTGGTGTAAGCCATATCCAAACCAAATGGTGTTTTAGTGTTAGATATGTAGCTACTCGTAATCTATTTTCTGAAAGCATCATATTTCTTATTCGTTCAAGAATCACTCGCCCGCTTTGCAGAAGAAATTCAGGACAAAACGGGCTTGGATTGGATAAGGTAGATGACTGCCCTTTGGCAATTAGCCACTGCTCAATGAAACAAACATGTGGGTCTATTGTGCCCATTTTACGCTTTATCCTGAAACTTACAGATAGACCGCTGATTTGGGACCTCCTATGTATTCACTTACTTAGGTGGCGCTACAGTTCGGGGTGATTCTCGTTCTCAACTCAACGCTTTCCATAGAGTCCATGCTTCAGCGCATGAATCGGGCAAACGATGCTGAGGTATTGTATTATTCATGAGCCATAGACTCCTCTGACTAGATCTGAGAAATAAGTTGGTGTATGCTCTCCACAAAGTTACTTGGGATTTAAGCTTAAATATTGCTATTCGTCTTGGTCAGGTGAACGGAAATAGTACCTATCGTCGTATAACTCTATTCTGCTTGATGGCGGGATGTTGGTGTTCATCACTGTTAAGTGTTATTTATTTACAATACCGAGTCGACAAGAAGGTTTCCTTCCACATCTCTATGTGTTTCTGTACGGAACTTGCTGCTGCCGCACGTTCTTTTCATCATTTAGTAAAACTTTCGTACGTTGTTCCTGGAGTATAATACAAACTCTCAATATCTTCGATCGCACGCTTCTCGTACCCTTATTTTTTCTTCTAGGAAGCCTATGTTCTTCCTTTTACTCGCTTCCTATTTAGTTGCATGATTTTGCCGGCATTCTTCGTCAAGCCAGATCTGGTATCGTGTATACATACTATGGTTACGAATTATCCTACCAAAGATTTACTTCTTTCCAATCTTGGCTTTAAAGTCGTACTAAGCGCCATACTTAGAGCATTGTTCATATGTATTGTCGAGGAGCTCATAGAAACGGAACGTTCAGTGTTCGAATTCCAAGCGCGCCCGAAAATCATAATTTTTTTCTGTCAATTAAAATCAAGTAAGATTACTAGAAAGCAACAATAAAACTAATTACACTAACAATTTAGTCTCCCATCAAATGTTGAATGCCACCCATGGAGCGAAATAACCACTGAGCCCAAACATATTTCTTCTCTCTCTGTCCAAAAACCTTAATTTATGCTGAAGCATTAAAGTATATTCATACCCACCTTCCTAGATGGCGGCGATATCTGCATAATAGCAGTCAAGGGCCTCTGATAATTCTTCGACTGCCCGTGGCCCGTTAACAGCCCGAACATTCGACGTGCTGATCCGAAGGTCATTGTCCTTGTTTCGTTGCGAGGTTCGTCAACAGGTTATCCATATCCGAGACTTGTTGTTTCGGAAGTTGTGGGCTTTTTCGTGGTAGAGGAGTTACTCCGACACGCAGCCCCTGACTTGGAGGTCCATGTCCTTGGTTTTAACCTCTAGAGCAAGAGGCCGGAAGCTCCGATGTCAGTACCCAATCTGAGATACGAACGCTATCGTTGGCCCATCAATAGATCGTCCGCCACCTTCTCGTTTTTCAAGGCCCTGCCTCATTCTTGAAAATTTCTTATTTACCTGAGCTGCGAATATGTCGAAGTAGTTCACATAAAACTGGTTGATCTGGTCTGGCTGTGTATGTCACCGTTGATACTATCGAGAGGATTCCTTCCGCTGCGCGTCCGCCTTCTGAGCACTGCTTTTTTGACACCTAAAGTCACTTTTCCATCAGGTCAGCACGAGATGCCTCGTCTGGCACATGCATGTTGAAGTTTATCTGGTGGATCTTGCGCTGTTCCGAGTGCTCAACTCCACATATAAAGTCAGACTCCGCATAAACTCATCATTGGTTCACTATTTCGATTAAAAAAACTGTGCAGCAGGCACCATTTGGTGATGATGATGCAGTTTTGCCGACCTTCCATGTAAGGGTATACATTTTTGAAAGTTCATTAGCTCAATTTTCCTTAAGTATTCCAGACCATAGACAATGTGAGACGCATGATGACTATTTTCTTCATCCCGTAGAGCCGAATAGAAGATAAGTGATGTGAGCATTTTCTTACAGGTGCGTTCGTTTTCTATTTGCCTGCGAAGTGTATATAACATGACATCAATCATAGTGTTACCATATTTTGTTGCGATATCTTGTTGCCGCTTGTCTTTTTAACCTTGATCTTATTTATACGGTATTTGCTGCCCATTGTAGTAATAACCTTGCATACATTGTAGTTCTTTACAATAGTTTCATCTGAATCATGGCTCAGCCTGAAAAGCCTTACAGTCGTTCCCATTTCTAAAGGAACTCCCTTGCCTAACTCTATTTTGAATCCGTAATTCTCATGAGTAAGCATTTGACCCTTCCTATTAGTTCTGTCGGGAAATCTGAGTTTCTTGTTAAAATTATTGTCTGGAGAAAGATATCACTTGCATTGCATGCTTATGTATGATATATAGCGCATTGATATTTAAATGACCTGTTGAAATCGTCACCTATCACACAACACAACTCGCGAAGTTTGCCGTATCATTACCCACAAGGCCCGTATTATTAATCCATAAGACTATGCCCTTTTCAAGTGAGGAAACTCTTCTTACTGATGTCGAATGCTCAAAGATATTCGTCTCGCTGCTAAAGGAAAACAGTGTACGCTGGCATACAAAAGAGTCGAAGCGAAGATCACCTGACCTACAGCAGCACAGCTATCAAACACCTGAGGCACAAACATCAGCCGATCGGCAATACCTAGCATATAATACTTTTGTTCATTGTGTATGCTAAATGTTTTGTTTTCTTCATTCTTGAATACTTTCATCATAAAACTTCCATGACTACGATTAACATTAGCATTTTTAATTCCCCATCATATAATCGCTATAACACTTACCGGTTATTTATATTCATAGGCTTAAGGAATATCGTCCATACTAATAATCAGAATTTAAACAAAAAACGAAAAACAATACAATACAGTAAAACGAATTTCGACAGTAGCATATTTTTTGGAGATTTACGTTGGTATACTATGTACTCGTATATATATAAATATCGGATTCTGACCTTCTTCTGCAAATCTTACTCCTTTAAAATAGATTTCTCTTCTCTTTCGGTGTTTCGAAAAGTAAAGTAGGACTACTAGTCCTCACCTTAAAGCACGTATCTTCGTTGCGGTTGCGCTCTTTACTTTCATTGGCTTTTTGTTTTCGATCTGCATTGCCTTAGCGGTCGTATGTCTTAAGATTTAATAATTTTTTAAAACATAAGAACATTAACTGCATTTTCAAATAATTTTATTTTTGTTCTTATATGAAATACAAATAATTTTATTTTTTTTTTAAATAGCATCAACTCCATCCACCATTGGACCATATGATTCAGCCAGCATAACAAAAGCAACGAGTAATTCAGCATTTACACCAATCAATTCGATGACACCTCATTTGAATACATTAAGTCATCATCCGATGGCACAGCGACCCTATCTATATGACGCAATAAGTTTTCAAAATAAAAACGTCAATCAGAACAATGCGAACAGCTTTCCAAATCAGCTGATATCCTTGCATCAAATTCGAAACTACGCTCACCAACCAGCCGGACTAATGGGTGGAGAACACTTAATTGGAGTAAGTGTTGGGGCTGGAAAAGACAAAGGATAGCTATATTTCTAAGGGGTGGGGATGACACAAGACAATGTAGACTTTAAATAATTTTTTTTTATATAATAAAAATGATCATATGATTACTACGTATGCATCTGGACCTATGTGCTTGTAAGTCTCAATTTCAATTAATATCTTGAGCTTATTTTTTAATTTTAAATTTAATTTTTCTCTATACCGTCCATTATTGTTTTTTAAGTTATAAATCAAACGAACTGTCTTCGTGTAGTGTAAGGCTAGCAATACAATTATTGTATACCGGATGTTATTGAATTGGTAGGAATCGGCGTTGGATAGCTTCGATACGGTTATCATAGTAAGAGATGAGTCCTTCTTCGTTTAACAAAAAACGAACGAAGAGTTAGTTTTTTTTAACTAATTATTCCGGGAGTATGAGATGGCAAGGCATTTCTTTATGTTGAACTCAAGGAAGTTTTTGTGGCATCATATTCAAATCATCTTGCAGAGGATGAGAGTTAGAAAGTTTGAAAATTGTTAATAGATTTTTATTTTTTATATGTGAGAGGTTTTTTTTATAATACTAACAATAGATTGTCAAAATGAAAATGAATGGACCGCGGTGACTGCCTTGAAGAACACCCAGAGTTGGTTTAGATAAACGAGAATGAAAACGAGTAGCTAGTAGCGTTTTTCGTAAACAGGATTCAATCCAAGAAATCAGGTTAGAAATCAAGAGCATTGAGTTTGAAATGAACTCACTTGAGTGCAATTTTATTAAAGACCTTATATTAGCAATTACATCCACTTCTTTCCCTTGCTCCAGGGCACACAGTGTTATAGAAAAAAACTCAGTAAAGTTGGTATTTGGTATAAGATAAAAAATTATTTCAGAAGTACTACGGATTCAGAATAGCTTAGCGATGGGTCCGTAGTTGATAATACCCTCTTTGCATCAAAAAATAGAGTACTAAACTTGAATCAGAAAGTATATATATGCAGAGGCTTCTAAGCCCAGAAAGCTTGGCAGAGATATAAACCTTAAAATTCGCCTGAATACATAAGCGACACTTTTGTGGTACATGGTCATTCCTAACGCACTAATAGCTCATACTGGAATATATCCTACACATTATTGCTGGCAAATGCAAATCAAAAACTCCTCGAATTTAGTCTTTTCTTATCTAAGCCAACAATGGATTTAGCAAAGACGTTTTTCCGATTTATCGATTCTAATTGCCACTTTTTACGAAAGTTACTGATATAAAATTCTCCACTTGTAGTTGTATTAATAAAGCATCGTTATGGAGCTTCGTCTTCATACATAGCAATCTTCATTACTTTGGTTTTTTATTTGGTAAAAAATTTATTATAAATTAGATCCTCAATGTCATATCCTTTACGTATGTTTTGCAATGTCAGCAATCAAATTTTCTAACGTGTACGCTATGCACCCATTCAATAACATCTGAAGAAGTGACCTGGCCAATTTTCGACAGAGTTGCTCGTACGCGACATTTACATTCTTCCCTCGATTTAATTTAAGTTCAATACTGAAGGACTTCGGTACATATGAATAAATGTATTTGCGAAAAGTTTAGCGGCATTTAAAACAAGGCTACGAATGGAGTTTTAGGTGGTGTTAACACACTATCCTGGGCATTCTCAAATTAAAGTACATAAGGATGTGTTTCTTTTAAGTCGCCACATTGCTTTGTTACTATTGAAATGATAATTTATAAATCATAATAGTAAACGGGTGTGTAATGTGAATACAATATACATAGGTGTATACAATATATCACTTTAAACCTTTCTGAGTGAGATCACTTAAATATGGTCCATATCCCATCGGTCCGATGGGATTATTGATCAAACTTAAAGCTTAATGGATTATAAAAGTTAAAAGACTTGAAAGTCTTTCCATTTTTTATTATCGGACCCACGATGCTTAAATTCCATTCCTCCGACCTTATGTTTTTAAATAATATAAATCTCAATGGGGCTGTGACCGTTTTCCATCGTCATTCTAATGTGTTTGGCAAAATAAAACGGCTGGACATGGCTCTGTATAACTCGTCTATTATATACGTAGAGTGCGTTATTAATCGGGCCTTAATACGCACTGATAGGATCCTATTAGTAGATGGCTTCAGGCATTCATACAATACGGCAGACAAGACATTATATGCGCTACTAGTTAAGAGGGTCTTATAAGGGTCGCTACTATAAGAGGGTCTAATTTCATATGGATCGAGCAATCGGAGGTAGGTTCCATTCTTCAGGCATGCTTTCTGCTGACCAGATCAGGTAGTCCGTCTGATCCAGCAGCCATGTTTTTGTTAAGCTTGGATATTGATATCCTCACTTCATCTTGGTCGGGTGGCCGGATCTCTTGACGTTCCTCCTTTAGGGTGAATGGTTTATTCTGCCTGACTAAAGTGGTTTTCCTTATTGATCTCTGCAGGCCTCTGTTCGGGTCCTGTTACCTTGACAAGTACCTCTACATTTCCTCGATCGCGGGCTTCTCGCGCTCTTTCTTTTTCCTCCAGGGAAGCTAATTTTCTTCTCTTCTCTTTTAATCGTAGAGCTCACAAGCCACTCTCGTTCTTCTATTCAGTAGGCGAGTTGTTTCTATATGTGTGCTTGTATACATTCTTCATTAAACCATCATCATCAAAGTGATGAAGCACATCAGTTGCACAGTCTTCTTGGAATCGACGCCATCGACGTATCTTGGCTGCAACGAGGTAGCTTCGAGATGTCCATCTATTTATTTATTTTTTCGAATGAATCGAATATTGTTTTTAGTTGGTCATCGTTCGGCAACTCTTCACGGACTTCCTAAGGTCTTCTTGTAGGTATGCTACGATCACCGAACTCTGACACGAAGACTTCTATTCGCCCTATTGTACTTCTCCGCTAAGCAAAACTTTAAGATGACGTGCTCACGTGCCATCCTTTAGTCTCCAGACGTGTACACCCGTCACACATACACACTTCTAAAAGCAATTGCCTTGCAGCTGAATCTTGTGATGAAAGTAGCTTTTAAAGACCGTTTCTACCAATATATGCCATCCAGGCTTATGCCTCTAAGATTTACATTCGAACTTATAATAATTATCTTATAGAGAAAAACTGTAATGTACAATGGTTTTGATAGCGAATGTTTGCAGATACTATCATAATAAAATGCAGACGTGATATTAAATCCAACGTTAAGGAAACTGTCTGTTTTACAATTGTATAGATTTAACTTATAGGCTAGAAGGGGGTACTGATTTCCCACTGATTCTATCTGGTCAAATCTTGGAAATGCATTTGCTTGTCCTTTACAGAACAATAAACAACTTACAGTAGACTTAAAGGCCTTTTTTGTGATCTCTTCGACTTTTAACAACTGCTATTTTTGGCTGCTTTTAGGATGTTGTCCATATTGGACGATCGTACTACAGGCTATCAAATGGACTACGAACATCCTTTAACTTGAATACATTTGGTTTTTTTAAATGTACTTTCATTAATTGGAAGAATAGCTTCCCAGACTTGAGCAAAAACTGCACTTATGCTCTTATATTATCTTCTTCTTGAATATATCTCTTACTTTTGTAGAAAGAATAAATACATACTGTAAAAAACTAGAAACATTTATTTGTTCATCTTTCGACCAGCTAAAAATTGTTTCTCATAAGCTGTGATATTTTTATTTTTATTAAAAACAAAAATCAAAAAAAATTTTTAAACTCCATAAGTTTGAAATGCTTGATCGTATATTTTTGTATCCTATAAAGTCTACGGTCTCTTGTGAATATCCTCCTTAAAAGCGAACCCTTTAAAATTAAAATTACCCACGAAAAGAAAGCACGCAGTAAACGTGAATGTAAATTTTTATTTTAACTGTTAAATTTTATAAATAATTAATACTTAAAAAAAAAACTACAATTAATAATTATAAAAGTATAATAAAATGTTTGTAAATAAATACCTATGAGGAGTTAAAACTTTTCTTTTTTAAAGACTGAATATGAACTCAAAGTCTAAGGAACTCAAAACTATATTGAACTTTAATAAAATCTAGAGAAAGCAAATAAAAAACAAAAATTGAAAGCACTTTGTGTTTGTATTTAGCATATCTATCTAAAGTGGATATGAAAGAAATAGAATTTTAATTATATAAGAAAGTGTGAAAACACAATAAAACAAAAATCCTATGTAACATTCAAAAATATAATAAAATTCATAGATAGGATATTTATGAATACATTCACTTGGCTTAAGTAGATTAATTTAACATAAGATGATTCTAAGTGTAAATGTCAAATTTAAATTAATAAAAAACAGAAATTAAATATTAAAACAAAAACTATAAAAAAAGAAACAATTAACACTAAGTTAGTAGTGTGTTAAGAAATCTTGTATTTTAAGTGAAAGGTTTTTTTTATCTTAATTTTATGTCAATTCATGTAAAATATAAAAAAAAAATGAGAATAATAAAAAATACAAAATTTATTTGTTGTATTAAAGTAAGAAGATCTCTGATTCCAGACAAAGTTGACAATTTTTGATTGAAACTCGTATTTAGAGAAAAGAGAAAATGCAAATTTTGAATGGTAAATTTACAGGAATGGCTCCTAAATACTATAGACAAAGTGAAAGTGCTTAGTGTACAATATACACGTATATGTATATATACAGATGCAGGATTAAGGCAAAAATTCTGCTCAGTGTTTCGAAAGACGAGCTCCACATAAATATGGAAGGATATACTTTTTGGATGTGAATTTGGAATTACAATGGGTGGAAACGCAAGCTCCAGTTCCTCAAATTTAGTGTCGCAGTCAAGTGTTTAATTGTAGGTAATGCCGTCTGCCCAGTTTTGTGTAAAAGCAATAATCATATTTATATATTAAATTTTGTTAAAACACCATAAGAGTGTTGTTTTTAAAATTTGATTAAAAATGATACATTTTTGAAAGTGAAAAAAATATTTACGAGTATAAATACTTCAGATCAGGGGATAAGTCTAAGAGTTGAAATATTTCCGTTGCGTATTTCAGTTGGTAATCCGTCATCTTGGGGCATCCGTCATATTCGATATATAACACTTACAAATGTGTGCAAAATTTGAAAGCTCTAGCTTAACTAGACAAAATTTTGATTACATAATATATAAATATATGATAAAGGGTCCGCCATCTAACGTTTTTTTTTTTTTCAACTAGTGCTTATTTCGTGAATGGTAACACTTAGCTCATGTCTGATTTGACAGATAATTAGTTTTATCCTTCCGCTGAACGAATATGGTTATGTATACGCTTGAACAACGCTGCGAAAGTGGGCCTGTGATCGACTTAGAGAAGATTCCGATTTTGCCAAAAAAATCATCTTTTCAGATGAAGCTCATTTTGATTTTGGCGGGTATGTAAACAAGCAAAATTGTGGCATTTGGGGCACAGAAAACCCGCACGCATACATTGAAAAGCCGATACACCCAAAACGAGTCACTGTTTGGTGCGGATTTTGGTCCAGAGGCATAATTGAGCCATTTTTCTTCGAAAATGAGCAAGGAGTGGCCGT
This sequence comes from Volucella bombylans, assembly GCA_949129095.1. Taxonomy (NCBI): domain Eukaryota; kingdom Metazoa; phylum Arthropoda; class Insecta; order Diptera; family Syrphidae; genus Volucella; species Volucella bombylans. The sequence continues at coordinate 313,920,828 of OX422140.1, read as the reverse complement.
TACAGTCAATGGCGATCGTTATCGGGCCATGTTGAACGAATTTTTGTTCACAAAAATTGAAGAGGAGGATATTGGCAACTCGATGTTTTGCGCCCTGTTTTTGAAGATCGCATTATCAGCCACAGAGCTGATGTCGTTTGGCCACCTCGGAGCTGCGATTTGACACCTTTGGACTATTATTTGTGGGGTGCCGTAAAAGATAAATGTTACGCCGACAAGCCAGAGACAATTGACGCTTTAAAGGACAATATTCGTGAAGCCATTGGTGAAATACAGCTGCACACAATCGATAATGTGCTTAAAAATTGGACCGATCGTGTAGGCTACTGCATGGCCAGCCGAGGCAGCCATTTGAATGAAATTATTTTCCATTATTAACCGGAAGGATAAAACTAATTATCTGTCAAATCAGACATGAGCTAAGTGTTACCATTCACGAAATAAGCACTAGTTGAAAAAAAAAACGTTAGATGGCGGACCCTTTACATACTTATATTGTCATATAACATAGTCTGTTTAAAAAATAAGGATTTATTTATAGAGTTTAATAGTTTTGTCAATCACTATGAGTTTATCCTTTTATTCAAAACACATGTAGAAATGTTATGAAGGCAGATTTGTAAACTATGAATTTAAATGGATTTCAGCGATAAGAATACGTAACAAAGTGCCTACAGTACTTGCAGTAAAAACACACACCACGTCAGTGGTGGTGTTGTCAACACTTTCATAGAAAGCATGGGATGTTGTATCACTTACGCCCAGCTTATTTAAGTGCTTAGCAAAAATTTAGTGTCCCGTCACGATGCCAGTAAGCAGCCTTCAGTCTTGTTTATGGAGGGGCAGCAGGAAGGTCGCTGACCTCTAAGAGATGTTGGGAAGCATTCATTTGGTCTACCGGCAACCTGGAGAGTCATGCCGTCTGCAGTTGTGCTCATATGAAACCCAATTTTCAATGTAACCTTTGACCGAGGACGCAGGCAGACCTAACTTTGCTCTGAAGCCTACCTAGCATGTTCATGGGCGCTTTCATTTCCCGTAGTCCAGTTGTGACCTGGGACCCAGACTAGACTCAGTGAATTTAGCCTTCCGACAGCGTTCAATGATGTCTAGCATTTTCGAACAAGCTTAAAGTCGTAAGAGGGTTTAGCAAGGCTCTAAGCGTAGCTTGGCTGACGCTACAGATGCAAATGTTTCGTCCCCTCCACCGCTTCTTTACAATATAATTTACCATCAGGATTGCGTATATCTTCACTTGGAAGGCAGATGCAAGTTTTTCTAACGATTAGTGAATCTAACATTGTCGTCCTACAGCAAGAGAACAGCGCCGCTTCCTATATCAGTCTTGGACACATCCGTGAAGACGCGACTACATTCCCTTCCTCGCTCAGATTCCGGCCGAAACCAGTTATAGGCACAAGGAAAATCGATTTCGTATTTTTTTTTTGTAGCAGGAGTTCCGTTGTAATTGCATTAGACGGCATGTTCATAAGATCAAAGTCAAAAGATTTTGTACCACTCCTTTTTAAAAGGAAGATGGCTTTGAGAGTGTAGCCCATTATATGACTATCAAGGGGAGAAAGGTTCACCAATACACCCAGAGCGGAACCAGGCGTGCTAGAGAAAGCCCCCGTGCAGTCGAGACAGACCGTTCTCTGGAGTCTGGTAAAAACAGTAATGACGGATTTTCGTGAGAGCTTATTCCACCAGACAACCGATGCATAGAATATGATTGGCCTTATCATAGCCATGTAGATCCAAAAGAGCCTTCTCCGTGATAGGCCACAAGTGATGGTGGTGCCTTTAAGCACTAGATGAGTCGGACCAGACAGTTTTCTCCTTCTCGTAAAGAGAATAACCTCAGTTTTGACACGATTGACTGAAAGCCTATTTCTAGGGCTGCCTGCGCTTTAGAGTAGACAGTGGCTAGATACTAATAAAATAAAATTCGACCTATGCCAGCGACATCTGACAGTCAGTAGTTGAAATGCATAAAAAAACACTTTTTAAACCAATGTTGTTATAAGTAAAAAAAACCTAACTACAATAACAACTCAAACGAATTTAGCTTGACAACTAAATTGAAGTCCGAACGACTGTCAAAACAAATCGAAAGAAAGTTACATGACGCCAATTTCGAATATTGTCGAAAATGTCTGGTCATTTCAAAATACATGACACCTACCCAGCTATATACTCGTATTTCACTCATGCTTGTGCCCAGACGTCAGAACTATTGACCGCCTTGACCAGTGAGTCGAACAACATGCACCATAGCGTTGGAGACAGAACGCCGCCTTGCGGGCAAACCCTGTTTACCTCCACAATCACATACATACATATTAGCCACAGTCAACATTCGCAGTCAGTGTCGTATTCAACAGCATTGCTATTATCCACAAAACTGGTGATTCGTCTACGCCGTGTTGTCTCGCTGAGTTATACATGACGTCTAACTTCGACAAAACCCTCAATGTCGATGAAAATGCCCAGCGCGTATTCCTTCTTGCCGAGTGTGCCTTCAATTCTGCTTACCAGATCTCGAAAGATCTTCCGCGATTTGGAAGCCAATATATACTACTTAAGCCACGGTCATCCCACGTTGCATTTTCTTCTTGCCCAAAAAGTACTCTGAGCGTTAGCATCGCAGCATATGACAAGTCCCGTGTTTCTAGCTTCACCGATTCAATAAGCTCGGTTACCACCTTCGGTGGCGGTGGCAATAACGAATCATAGGCAAAATAAGCTTCATAGCAGCAACTAAATTTTGATTGCAAATTTGAGGCGGTGACAGTGAGTTCGGCGCATAAACACAAATTCTCTATCTCTCCGATCGCTCTTGATATAGTGGTGCGAAACCTCTTAAACATCCGAAACCACAGATGCTTTTATTCCACACTCATGGTTTCTGTATGTGAGAAAACAATTCACTGCTACAACTGGCAAAGGGATTTTGAAAAACATCAAGAGGTACTACTGCAAATCAACAACGTGAATACATTAATGGTAATACGGGACTTAAATGCTAGCGTAGGAAGCGAACACGGTGCTGCTTATAATACGGCTATTATAGTATAAGCCGAAAATCGATGGATTATGTGTGCAATGCAAACGGTAAAAAGCTTCTGGAACTCTGAGATACCTTTGGGATTCGCCAGCTAAATGATACTAGTTTGAGCAATTTCACATTTATGGGAAGCAAGGATCAACTGTAGAATTAATATTGCTGGCTAAGAGGCGATTTGAATATGCGCATTCCAGAGATAAAACTGGCTCCATATTCGTATGACATGTCTACTATGATTACTTTTGAATACGAGTATGCCAACACCCAAGTGGAGATGTCAAGATATATGAGCTGGTGTGGAGATTTGAGAAAGCACCATGTATGTATGTGAGACTTCTGGATAGAAACCTTCAACTCATCAGGAGCAGAATCTTAAACAAACAGAATTTATAAATTTATAAAGGAAACTTATCCTGGTACGAATAGAAAAAGAAAATGGAAACCATAGTTTGATGGTGAGTGCGAAATAGCTCTCATTTGTCTGACTTAAATTACTAAGCCATTACAAGAAAAGGGTGGTCCGTGATTCTAATATTGACGTTAACAATAATTTTAAGACCTTGTGTATAACATACAAAAGGAAATAAACCACTTCGAGTGAGAGGCCCAGAAATTGGTTTACTGTAGGAATTCTGAAAACGGTTAAGAATGGCGAAAGGTACATTATCGGAAGGGAGTGGAGTCCTTGATCTTGATTGCAATGAATATGTGTTTAAAGAAAAAAACAACAATTCAGAAAACGTTCTAAACTTTATTGGACTGTATGTTTCAATCAGATCAATCGAGTGGGAAGAATCGCTAATTTACCCAAAGTTCTAAGAAAAACGTCTGATCAGGTTGGTGGTTGCTACGAAAAAGAAAGATCGAGCATCAACATTTCTTTTACCAACTGCAAGTTTGCACAATAGAAAAAACTGAACAATAGGATGTTCTCAGGAGTAATACAGTAGCGCATCGATGGGAACTGGTTTCGATAAATGATAACAACAACTACCACGGATTTATATTTGATAAGTCGAATTGGTTTAAAGGGCAATTAATTATATCTATGATATAAATTAGGTAAATTAGGATTTAGTTGTCAAAGTTACATAAGGTTTAGAAAAACTTAGCAAATAGAAATTTCAAATTTTACACATTTAGTTTAGAATGAAGTCAATATAGATTCTTAAATTCGAATTTACAATTAGTTTGATAAGTATTGTATTTAAGTAACAGAATAATAGCAAAACAAAATTCATCATTTTATTAATCTTGTTGCAATCCTTAACATGCCGCCCCCCCTGAAGGATTTCAGGAGCATGGTAAAAGAGCTAGTTTGGCTATTGGGCGCCTAAATACTCCAGAACTTGTTCGTATTGTCACTGCGCGCACATGCCCATCTTGTCCTGGATGAACTTCCTCGATTCTTCCCATGGACCACTCCGAAGGTGGCAAATTTAGTTCCTTAACGACCACTAAGTCCCCAATTCGAAAATTGGGTGCAATGTTTCTCCATTTAGGGCGCTGTTGTAAAGAAGTCAAGTAATCGGTGCTCCATCGTCGCCAAAAGCCTTGTGTTATGTTTTTAATGAGCTCCCAGCGCCGCAAGCGATTAGGCGATGTCTCCAAATAACTAGGTTCGGTTATTGCGGTATACGGTCGTAAGGATATTGTTTCCAACCACGCGACGAAGATGTTGTTTCACCAGCTTAACGCCGGCTTCCCAAAGCCCACCGAAATGCGGGCTATATTGTTGAATGAATTCCCACTTGATATATTCTGCTGATAATGCTTCCGAGACCTTATCGTTGTACTCCTTGGAACGTACTAACTTGTGCATTTCCGTTAATATTCCAGCAGCTCCCTGGAAGTTGGTGCCATTGTCTGAATAAATTACCCTACATTTACCTCTTCTCGCTATAAATCTCTTAAGAGCTGACAAGAACGCCTCTGCTGTTAAATCGGATACCATTTCCAGATGAAGCGCTTTGGTAGCCATGCAAATGAATAACGCGATGTATCCTTTTATCAATTTTGGTTTTCTACCCGTAGGCAAGCGAATCGTTATAGGTCCAGCGTAATGACATCCTGTATGTGTAAAAATGCTATGGTTCAATGCGAGAAGTTGGAAGATTACCCATTAGCTGGGTTGAAGTTGATTGTCGGTGGCGAAAACATGTGATGCAATCGTGGACAATCTTTCGGATTAAATTCCTACTGCCAAATATCTAATACTCCTGCCGAATAAGATTAAAAAGCCCTGATACGCCGATATGAAGATATCTTCGATGAGCATCTGTTAATATTAGTTTTGTAAAAATATGAGTTTTAGGTAATATAATTGGATGTTTAATGTTAAAATGGACATTACTAGCGTTAGCAATTCTTCCACCTACTCGAAGTAAACCAGCATCGTCAATAAAGGGAGATAATGAAAGTAGTTTAAAGTTTTTCGCCAGTGCTTGCCCAGCCTTTATTTGCATTTATTGCATCACAAAACTCTTGTTGGGACCACCGCAGACAGATTTTCTTACTAAGTTGAGTCTCTTCTAAAGAAAGGATGCCACTTAAACAATTGCTAACAGAACATTTACAGTTCTGAGTAAAACGACGATCGAATGCAACTACCCTTGTCAGCTTCCTCCATGACGACAATTTCGCAGCTAGACTTTCTAAAAAATGATCTGTTGGACCTGACAGGTGCACAGCAACTGGCTTTACCCTTTCCTCGGGAATATGTTCCTCCCTAACTTCGAATTTTATCGGCCACTGATTCAAATTCCAATGCAGCCACATTGGGCCTTTCCACCACAACTCAAGCTCCAGAAGATTATTAGGTTCTATTCCCCTCGATGCACAATCCGCAGGATTTTCGGCAGAGCAAATATAGTTCCAACAAGACCGAGGTAAGATACTCAATATTTCTGACGTCCTATTTGCTACAAAAGTATTCCATATACGCGGAGAAGAGGATAGCCATGATAAAACAATTTTAGAATCACAAAATGCGAAAACTCGAGTAGGACTAGCGTCTAACGAATATCGGATAAGTTCCATTAAACGGGATAATAGAAGAGCCCCACAGAGCTTCAGTCGAGGAATTGTTAAGTGTTTAACCGGTGCCACTCGCGTTTTAGCTGCGACAAGGTGAATCGTAGTTATTCGTGATCGTGATTCGAAAAACTACGAGCGTAGACTACAGCAGAAAAAGCCTTTTCTGACGCATCTGAAAATCCGATAAGTTCAAAATTTTTGGAATCTGTTTTAAATCTTCTTACGATGCGAATGTTCTCAAAACAAGAAAGTTGCTTCCGATAAGAATTCCATTTATTAGCTACTTCCAATGGCAAAGGGTCGTCCCATCCTGCCTTAACTCTAACACCTCTTGAAGCTCTTGAAATAAAATTTTGAACAGGATTGTGGAAGGAGCCAAAAATCCTAGCGGATGAAAAAGCTTGGCTACCTCGGATAGCAACTTACGTTTCGTAGGAATGTATGTATTAGCAAGGGATATTTTGTAAGTAAATGAATCAAGATGAGGGCTCCATACAAGGCCGAGAACTTTGGTCCACTGCGATGAGGTATTCAAATCTAAAGATACTATTTCCTGGCAAATATTCTCCACACGAAATCATCTCAACAAGTTGTCTTTTTAGCCTGATTGTTTCAGATAGTGAATCGGATCCCGTCATTATATCATCTACATACATGTCATGCGCAATCGCATGAGACGCCAGAGGAAATCTAGTTTAGTCATCGCTAAGAAAGGTGCAGGGGAGGTTCCATAAGTCACCGTACAAAGACGAAAATGCGAAATTTTATCCAACGGGGATGCTCTCCAAACAATCCGCTGATAATTTCTATGTTTGGGATGAACCCAAATTTGTCGAAACATTTTAATTATATCTGCCGAAAAAACATATTTATGGAATCTAAACCGAATACAAACATTAATTAAGTTTCTTTGAAGGGGGGTCCTTATATGTAACATTTCATTCAGACTTAAGTTATTTGTATCCTTATGCGAATCGTCAAAAACTACACGAATTTTGTTGGTTACAACTGCTTGGTGCGGCAAATAAAAAATGGCGCCAGAAGTTGGTTCGATTTCATTCTCTGGAATACGTTCCATGTGTCCAAGGTCGAGATAAGTTCTCATAAACTTACAGTATTCCTAATGAAGGTCCTTATCACGCGAAAAACGACGCTCCATAGCATGCAATCGGGATGAAGCTCCGGAGAGTGTGTTGCCAAACTTTATTTCATTCTGTCGGAATGGCAATTCGACCATATACTTATTATCGGATGAACGAGTTACTCGTACAGTTCTAGAAAAATTAAGATATGCCTCGTCTAATCCATTTGCTACCAAATCCTTATTGTTAATTTCCTCAATCTCCCAAAACGATTTTAAAAAAACATCAAGATCCACCCTTGTATGCAAAGCGACCACCCGTCTATCTGGCGTGTTACCAGTAACAACCCATCCAAATAATATTTCATGTGCAACCATATTTCCTTGATCATCAGTCTCATGTTGATTTCGAAGAATATTCCACGCTTTATCCGCACCTAGCAAGACATCTATGGGTCCAGGAATATTAAATTCGGGATCAGCTAGCTGCAAGTGTTTGAGAAAGGAGATATCCGGACATTGAAAATGGGTCGAAGGAGTTTGGGATGTAATTTTTTTTAAAATATATGCCTCAATATCCATTTTACTTGAGTCAAAACGAGAGTGCAATGTTAAGATTACTGCATCATTGGTCAGTCCCGCTTCTACTGATGATATTCCCGAAATGGGTAGGCGTGCATGGCAACGACGTAGACCTAACCGCTTAACCAAATTTTCAGTCACAAAGGAAACCTGAGACCCGGTGTCGAGAAGAACACGAGTAAGCCAAAATCTTCCTAAAGCATCGAATACCCTTACTGTTACCGTAGGTAAGATTCCAGTAGAGCGAATATGATTCCGCATGGGATTGCTTACAATAGGTGCGGATGCATTTATATTGCCATTAGTTTCAAGTGGTGAAAACGAAGAATCTGACACCCGATTCTAAGGGTCTAAATGTACTAAGCTATGATGGCGAGTGTTACAAAAAGAACAACGACTTTTGACCCGACATCGCGCCGATGTGTGTTTCATACCGAGACAATTGTAACACAAGCCCTGATCCCTCACGAAATTCCGAAGGCAACACACGTTCATGGACAATAATGTTGCACACTGGAAGAGTAAATGTTCTTCTTTACATTTCGGGCACCAGGCTTTCACGACCGCGAAGCTTTTTACATTGGACACTACACGAGTATTCCCACGATTTTTGGAATCACTTGCTTCAAGCGCATTACAACGAATTTCTAAAAGGTCTTGAAAGGTCGAATTTTCCGAATGTTTGCTTTCTAAAGCCCAAACCTTTCGAGTTTCCGGATCTGTCTTATTTAGCAATAGAAGGATAACTCACGGATCTCTACCTTCGCATTTCAAAGCCGTTAAACCACGAATAACCGCATCCGCATTATCAACCAATTTCCGTAGGTTGCCTCCGTCTGCAGAAACTGGAGATAGTTTTAAAAAAATTTCTATATGTGCATTTATTATATAGAGAGGCTTATTGTAACGGCGCTCCAGTTTTTCCCACGCTTGAGCATAATTCGAATCGAAAATAGTCAAACGATTTAACAACTTTGCTGCATCATGGCGTATGGAGGATTTTAAAAACCGAAATTTTTGCGAAGCGGACAATTTGCTGTTGGAATGTATCGTTACGACATATATATCACGGAACCGCGGCCAATCCCTATAATCGCTCGTAAACGTTGGCAATTTTATAGCTGTCTTCACGTCTTCATTGGAAGCAGCCTTACCTAATTCTTCTAACAACACCTCTTGTTTTTTAGCTAAATTGTTCATTGAAGTAATAGAGGCTTCATCGCGCACGGGAAGCAATTTTCTCATAGCCATTACAAATGCACTTTTGGTTGAAATATATTTTAACTCGACTGCTTCGAAATCGGATTCAGGATCTGAATATCCTTCTGCAGTATAAAATTCAAAAATATCGTTTTGGTTTTTACAAAAGTCTTTCCACACGTCTTCGAGACGTTCTAACCGCACTTCCAAAATCGCCGAATCTATACCGGATGCGATATTTTGTGCGAAATTATGCAAACGCATAATTGCACCTTTTAAATGCCCACGAGTCGGTTTCAACACCTCCATGCTTTTTATTTATTTGAAAATATGTTTTACAGAATCCTCAAAATGAATGTAACTTCTATAGAACGAATCCTAACAGTAATCCAATAGCAGACAGCAACAGCCACAATCCAGATTACTTTATAAGTGTATTTATGTTTTTTATTATCTTGTACAAATCCAGAAGTACGAGTATTTAGCAACCACCAAATCTCGAAATTAATATTATATTTTAAAATTTTCTTATGAACGCGAACTTATCCGGCTCCGACGGACCAACTTGAGCGTGATTGCAATGAATATGTGTTTAAAGAAAAAAAAAAACAACTCACAAAACGTTATAAACTTTATTGGACTGTATGTTTCAATCAGATCAATCGAGTGCAAGGAATCGCTAATTTACCCAAAGTTCTAAGAAAAAAGTTTGATCAGGTTGGTGGTTGCTACGAAAAAGAAAAATCGAGCATCAACATTTCTTTTACCAACTGCAAGTTTGCAAAATAGAAAAAACTGAACAATAGAATGTTCTGAGGAGTAATACAGTAGCGTATCATACGATGGGAACTGGTTTCGATAAATGATAACAACAACTAACATGGATTTATATTTGATAAGTCGAATTGGATTAAAGGGCAATTAATTATATCATAGGGTAAATTAGGATTTAGTTGTCAAAGTTACATAAGGTTTAGAAAAACTTAGCAAATAGAAATTTCAAATTTTACACATTTAGTTTAGAATGAATTCAATATAGATTCTTAAATTCGAATTAACAATTAGTTTGATAAGTATTGTATTTAAGTAATAGAATAATAGCAAAACGAAATTCGTCATTTTATTAATCTTGACGCAATCATTAACAGTCCTAATATTCTAACATTCTCCGAGACCATTTTGACGGCATACTGAACCAAGGAAAATCAAATAAAAGCTTTCATTACGCGGAGCCTGGATTTGTTAATAATATTATTGACAAACCGATAACACAACTGGAGGTTAGAGAAACGAAAAAGCGGCAGGATCGAATAATATTCCTTCGGAATTCTGTAAGTATGAAACTAATGCGCTTCACACCATACTGACCTGTGTTTAATACTCGTAATATTTTGGAAACTGGATGTGTACCGCAGCGATTTACAGAGGCCCTGATTTTACCCATACATAAACAGGGTGGTACATTGGATCCAGTGAATAATCGTGGTATTTCATTTTCGAATGGATCCTATAAAATTGTTGCTGCGATATTTCAAAAAAGATTAAATGTGTGGATAGCAGCTGACAACCTACTGAGCGAGTTTCAAGAAGATCGCGGTACTCTACTATAGACCGCATATTTGTATTAGGCCGTATTGCAAGGTCATTTCTTTCCCAAGGCAATAAGGTCTATGCTTCTTTTTCATAGCTCTTCTTGATTTCAAAGCAGTCTTCGACTCGGTGGACAGAATGGGTTTATTACATAAGCTATACTTCTTGGGAATATCTAATATGAAATTTGTATGCTGATGCAAGGATGCTGTAGCATTCGTATAAAAATCAGAAAATGTTTTTTGAATGAACATTCTTAAATACATATGTATGTAACGAGTACCACAACAGAAATTTCAGCTAGGGGTCGCTACTCAAATTATTGCGTTTACACCTGCTCGCTGCATTTAAGCCAAAAAAACTTCATCCTTTCGATCTGATGTCTCGAAGCGGTAAGACGTCTTCTAAAGATGTTCATCCAGGCGCATTTCTAAGGTACTTACATATGTAAGATTCTTTTCGTAGTTAATTCTTTTTATACTGTGTTTTCCAAGGTTGAGAAAAAAAACGAATTGGTTCTTCTTTTGCTCTCGTGTTTGGGATAAACTCCCACCCGAAAAATAAAAAAAAACAAACCAGGCTGATTTTAGGATCAGAGAAGAGCGGCGGCATAAGTACTTGGAGAACCATCCGCCAAGATTGTTCTCGAAAAAAGCGTAAGAAAAAAAAAACACCTACCAACTATCTGAGCCTCGTGTCTCTTCTTTTTTGCCCCTGTAAAAAAAATAAAATAAAAAACAAAGTGCAAAATTATGGAAGCTACAGGTGAACTTTAGGAACTCACAAGCCATGATTTTCAAGAAAGGAGAAGGACGAAATTGCTTCTAAGAAAAATTGCACTTTAATGAGGAGCCAATTGAAATTGTGAAGGCGTAGATATAAGTATATCGGGGTATATTTAACAAAAAATCACCACGGATGGCACCTTAAAGAAAAGCTCGTTAAATCTAAAACGGCCATCAATGCTTCTTGGAAAAATTGCTTCCAGCGTAGTAGCGAATACGGGGTTTTTGTAGCTGTCTCCCAGTCGATCTTGCTATATGCGGCGCAAGTGTGGGACGGGAAACAGTATGAAACCGTGGAGAAGCTCCGAAGATTTGTTGTCAAACGAATGTTTGAATACCACCAACTTAATTATGCTTGAAACAGGGTTATCTCCCTTATTTATCAAAACATTTAATTTGAAAGTCGATTATGTTTTAAAAACTCTTGACATACTCGTACCTTTGCACCGTCTTCTAATAAAAGCAGTTCTGAATGCTGTAAAAACAAGGACTGGGTGGTACAGAGAGTGGCTAGATCTAGAAAATGGATGCTCAGTCGAACTGAGCGAAAGGGACATTGGGAACTGGAAGCCTAGATTGTAGGACCTTGTTAGAAAACTAGAAAGGGTGTCAGAACGTAATACATTAAAGAGGCAGCGAGATCATTTCACAGTGCGTTCTAAAGCCTAATCACAACTTTAACTATGGTATTTTAGTGACAATTATAAAATAGAAGAAAAAGCGATGGTTCTGAGACTGCGTTGAGAACTCCTGACGATGAATTATGTACTCCACAGAGAGGATCTACCTATGGTATAATATGTAATATGTGCAATTTATCGGAGAGAGAGCATGTATTTCACTTTTTGGGAATGTGTCCCATTCTGCATGGAATAAGAGAATGTAAATATATTTGTATTCGACGCCCTAACGGAGTTGCAAATGGTATAACTCCTTAATGAAGTTTATGTAAGCAATCTATAGCGGTATTGTAAATTTGCCTCTACCAATCTACCTATTTTTTTTATAAATAAAAACCGGGCAGTCGTCAATGCTATGCTAAATTTTTTGATTTTGGGCACCTTATTAGAAATTAGATATAAGCTCTTTAAACTTTAAAAAAAAATTATTTAAGGATAGCGAAATGAAAAGGATGAACCTTTTTAGTGTGGACCTAATAATGCATAAGTAACGAAATCTAAATACCTCTTCTTTGAACATCATTCAATTGAAACAAAATTAGCTTGGATAGGATTAATTGTATGACACGTAAAGAGAAAAAAGTGACCAATCTAGGTAACGGTAATGGTGAATAAGCGAATCTATTGTACCAGATTCGGAATTAACACGGAAATCCTGTTATAGGGGAAGCAGTTCAAAGCTACTTTATGACAGAAATAATTCCAATACCAACCTCAGACACGTAACCGGACATCTTAATCCAAGCAGGAATTATATCTGGGCTGTTCTACATTCAAAAGGTAAGCATTTTTTTTCATTTCATAAGCTATCATTCGGGAACTCAGAATAGCGTTTGGAGTACTGCAATTACATTTCTGAAAGAAATATTGTGTATGCAAACTTTATTCGCCGGATTCCATTTATGGATGAGTCTGAATTTAAAAGAGATCAAATTACTCGTAAGTAACTTCACGGTAATTAACCGCTACTCCATAAAACAAAGAGCTTTTCAGCACAAGTTCAACTTCAATAAAAACTCGTGATTACTACAGGATAGTCTAATTCTGTGGCCTCCAAGATCTCAAGATTTGATCTCAATCGATTTTTATTGATGTGACTTATGAAGAACATTGCTTACACATCAGAAGGAAAAACTTGGATTTGGACGTGGAATTGGTGAGGCAGCTGCGACAATAAGAGTTGAACGTTATGGATATTGTAAAATCCTTTTGAAACCAAGCTCTGACCTAAATTCAAAGCAGTGGTTTGACATTCGAACATTTAGCGTATTGCCGAATTAAATTTAAAAAATAAATAAAAAGTTTGCAGAATACACATACATATGTATATATTTTTTTTTTATAATTTACGCGCGACTAGGGGTTAGATACCCTTTCACTGTTGCCATAGCGCGGGCGGAAAGGTAGAAGGAGGAGAAAGGAAAATTGTTTTGTAGTGGTTTGATACTCAAACTCAGGTGTATTTGGTTTCTATATTAGCTCTCCAGGGGTGGGAGTCCGAATAGGACGGAGAGTTCTTTCTTCACTCAGAGTGATTCGAAGTTATAATTCGCACTAGTTTTTTGTGGTTGAAACTCTACAACAGCCAAATCTACGTGTCAGTGTTATGCCTTCACACGCAGAATTTTTCTGTCTGAGTTCCCATTACACAAATGAAAAACTGACTTGCCATGGGCAGGATTCGAACCTTGGACCCTCAGAGTGAGAAGCGATTGCTAGTACCACGCCCACCACACCACGTACTCGTACGTACAATATATATATGTACAATATATATATATTTTTTTAATTTCACATGTTATTCATTTTCATAATTTATTTGTTTTGGCAATTTTGGTCGTAAAAAGTTAGAGAGATACCGATGTACGTTGGTCGTGAAAGATTGCAGTTTATATTGAATACGAAATAAAGAGCTCAGTAAGTTATCCTATGAGTTGTACAGCCTTCAGAGTACGTCCTAAGGTGGGCTTAATGATAAACGATACACATTTACAGTTAAAGGGGTGATATGCTACTGGCAATTTCGATGGAGCACTGGTGGTGAAAATACGAGTAGCAATAGAACAAGGTAAGACGGGAGACATCACGTCAGTGCCCATGCGCAGTTGACTGAGCGGTATTAGCATTACCTCTGAGTCTTATCGTAGGGTTTTGAATCGCATCTGGTAGGTGTAGAAAGGTTTTAGTAGCACCTGCCAAGATTGCATTGCATTGTATTGCATTTCGGGTGGATGAATGTAGTCATCCCACCGTAGGTTGTTATTGGCACATATATTGAGAATGGAAAGATTTTCGGTTTTAACGATGCAATTACCATTCATGGATAGTAGCTCGGTGATTAAATTTCGCTTTAACAATAGCAGACGCCATTGTGTTTTGGAATTCAAGTTCACTCTGTTTGGAGTTACCTATTTAGTAATGCTGTTAATATCGGAATTTAGTGAGCACATATGTTGCTGTTTCCATTCTATTGCCGAAGAGTAGCGACGTGTGTCCGGGAACGAATACGAAAAGCAGAGTGTAGGTACTCTCGTCAGCAAAGCAATATATTGGATTAGAAGTAGCAGACAAGAGATCATTGATGAAGATTAAAAAGAGTGTGGGAGACAGAACGGAGCTCTGGGGCACACCAGCACTTATATTGTACATATCAAACCATCTAAGACAACTTGAGTTGAACGTTCCGAAAAGTTATTTCTAATCCATTGAAGAAGATATTCGTTGATCCGAAATACACGCATTTCCAACAAAAGAGCCTAACTCTGTCAAATGCCTTAGAAATATGAAGTGCAAGTATCGAGCAACTATCAGATTATTGTAAACTTTGGTTCAACTTTTCGGTGAGACATGTCAGTGGAGCTTTTGATACGTCATTGAGGACCTTGGAAAGAAGGCACATATGTGCAATGGATCTGTAGGAAGAGAGAGTAGAAAATTCGCCTCTTAAGAGATGGACTAAACAAATGCTGCTTTCGTCTGGTCGGAAAAGAGACTTAAAAAGTGGTATTTACGAAAAAGTGTACGCAGTAGTTTTGCCAGCATGGAAGAAGACCTCTTCAGAAGAAGGGGGAATATACCATCTGAACCACCGGATTTACATATACTTACGTATGCGTAAGACCGATCGCTGAAATATCCTATTAGGAAGCTAATACACTCATTTTTCATTTTAAATGCAGGTATTTTTTGTTTAATTAATAAATTGATACCTACATGCTAGACAAAAAAAAAAGTTTGAAAATTAGCTTAGATAACTTAAAACTATCTTATTCTAACTTACTGGCCCCAAGCGGACTCTAAGTTAAACATAATGCTTAAACTATACTTATCAGAATTTACAATTTACACTAGGAAAACATTTTTAAGCAGCAAAAACTTAGTAAGTGCATTACTTTTTTTATTTATTTATTATGAACGATAAAGGGATTATATCGTCAACCGGATCTCTATTAACTCATTGTTATGATTTTATTTTATTTTATTTTATTTATTTAATTTTTCACTTTATTCACTTTACAATTGACAAAATTAAATACAAATATAGAATGCAAGATCTTAATCAAAACAAATTCAGAAGTAATAAAGAAACAAGCAGTTACTTAATAAAATAACAATAAAGAGAGATTAAAAAGTAAATAATTTATCAATTGAAAAAATGAAAAGATACATTCTGTAGTAACTAAAACTACTGTCGAATGCATCAATTATAAGACTATAATTAAAAAATACAAAGCATAATAAATTGGTGTGAAGAGAGGAACAAAACAAATGTTAAGATTCATCGATTATTAAAAAATTTCATTTAATCATTCAACAAAATTGGACCATGCGACCATGGTTTATTTCATGTAGGTCGAAGTGAAATAGCCATTCCTTAACTTTCCTATTTCGAAAGACAAGATTTCTGTTTTAGCTAATTTCTCTATTATTATATAATCTTGGAGCAACAGAGGAGTAAAAGTTCAAAAAGTGATGTGTATTGAAAGATGGAATGAAAGCAAGATGGTTATTGCTACTACGCAGTGACTGATGGGTTGGATTTCTGTCAATGGAGTATCCACTCCTAACGAAAAAAATCCTTAACACTTTGTAAAAGTAAAGAGGCTTGAGTGGTAGCATTTTAGAGTTTACAAAAAGCAAATAGCTACTTTCTCGGCGATTCTTTTTCCAGATTATTCTAACTATATGTTTTTGCACAATGAGTAACGTATGGACTTTATTTTTATGAGTTCCTCCCCAACAGATTAAGCCGTACTGCAACTTTTAATGTACTAGTCCATAGTATATTGTTCCCGTCAGTTTTTTAGAACAAAATTGCCTCAAATGGTACATTAACTTCGTAGTTTTTAACAAGTAAGATCATAGACTGGCAGTATGATTACTCCAACTCAGTTTGCTATCAATTTCCAGTCCCAGATATTTAAAAACTGTAGTTCTTTCTATATAAAAACACTGAGGTGAACAAGTTAAATCCCGATTAAATAAGGTAGAAGATGATGTCGCTTTGCATGTAACAGGGCTAAATAATAAATGCTTACAACTTGCACTATGAAAAATCAAAGGTGGGTAATCGACAATATTACAAGACAACTTGAAGAACATTATTTTAGTATTATCACTGATTACCAATGTCTCAGCTGCTCTAAGTCATAGCTAATGTTAGCAATTAAATCTAATGCAGAGCTATTAGAATAAGAACAAGCTATATCATCAGCAAATCCTATTTGTTTACCTTTGATATCGAGGTTAAAAATTGAATTGATATAGATCAAGAAAAGGATTGGACCAAGTACTGATCCTTGTGGAACACCAATTTTAATATCTAACGATAGGCTAAAACAATCATTAATCTTTACAACTTGCGGTTGTTAAAAAAGGAAAGAAACCATTTAAGCATAAAACCTCTTATGCCCGCTTTTTCTAACTTTTGTGTTAATATCATATGGTCGACAGTATCAAACGCCTTAGTAATGTCAATAAAAATAGCAGCCGTATATTTTTTATTGTTCAGGCTTTCGTAGTTAAAGCAGCAGAACTCTAAGAGGGCATCCTCTGTTGACCTCCCATCTCTAAATCCAAACTGATTATTACTAAAAAAAGAAGATGAATCTAGGAAAGTCATTATTCTATTTTTCACTGCTTTCTCAAGGATTTTAGAAAACACTGGAAGAAGAGAGATTGGCCTATAGTTATTTAGATTTTTACTATCACCTTTCTTTAAAACAGGTATTACTTCTGCATTTTTTAAGACAACAGGAAAAATACCACTGTAGATACTTTTATTAAAAATATCCGTTAAGACATCAACAATATTTAGTGAGACCTTCTTAATAAAATTGTTAGACTAACTACCTCTCGTGGACGAATTGGAATTTTTTAGAGAGTTGATAATCCTAAATAGTTCTGAAGAAGAAATTGGGTCATAAAAAAACTATTGGCTTGACTCCATTCATTGCTGAAGCAATCTTCTACACAATGATTCGACGATTCAGAGAAACCAGCACCAGAAAGAGTCTTGTAAGCCACACTTGTAAAATATTTGTTAAAAACATTAGATATTTAGATATTATTGTCCATTCTTTCCTTAAATTGCCTCTAGCTAGATGTAGTTTATTGGTGTAATAATTGTCTTTGTTCACAATAACTTCCTCTGCAACTTTCTTGCACACTCTATTATAGAGAAGTCTAAGACTGATATTATTCGGTTTCTTTTTGCATTTAATATATAATTTATTCTTCTTTGCAATCTTCTTTAATAAAGTTGTAGATATCCATGGCTTAATTTTTTTAACTTTACATTGTCTTTGGGTTTCAGTAAGACATTCACTAACATGAGCTTTTAAGATATTAGCAGAGATATTAAAAGCATTAGAGGGATTACTTTCAAGGTACACATCGGTCCAACTTTCGTGTAGTAGAAGATGGTTAAGACGCTCGTAGTTCAAGTCTTTAACTTTCTCAAACCGTACAGACATATCAATTTGTTTCATATTGGCGCATAGAAAAACTAAACCAACCATACAATGATCGGTGATCTTAAAATCTGATATCTAGCTGGTGATAGTGAGTTTAGAGCTTAGATCAAGCCTACCAAAAATATGATCAATACAGGTTTGTGTTGAAGGAGTTAATCTAGTAGGTTCTCCAAAACACGATTCCAAACCATTTGCCGCTAAGACAGATAAATAATTTCAAACAATAGCAGAATCAGATAAAATATCTAAATTTATATCACCAAGGATAAATAGATTCTTTGACTTTTCCTCAGACAACAGAGTAGTCAATTCTTCAACAAAAACATTTTCGCTTTTTTCATGTAGTCTGTAGAAGCACATAAAAATAAACTTCCTAGACTCAATTTTGCAAGAAACTTTAACCATATCAGCACTTTTCAAGTTATTGCAGCAACACTCATACTCCAACTTATCACTTATAAAGACAGCCACACCACCAGCAGCATAAGAATTATTACATGTAGGATGAAATTTATAACCAGGTATACTAAAAAGATTAGCTTCAGTATAAAAAATTTATATTTCCGATAGGAAAATTAAATAAGGCTTCTTGTTTTTTCAAAGAAATCACTCCCCTATTTACCCACAAGAACGAAAAATTATTTTCATTTTTAAATGTTTTAGCTCTATTATATACTGTTCTATTATATTTAGTTAAACTCTCATTAATATAAATAGGACTATTATCAGATTTAAAACCTAAAATACTTGTGCTTAACTTATTTTTCTTTTTCTTTTGTAAAACCATTTGCTTAACTTCATAGTTTTTAAATTTGACGCGTAAAATCTTCACAGTTTTTGCCCGTGTAGATGAAGGGTTAGATTGAGCTTACGTGCGATGTTCTTGGTATAACAATGTTTTATGTCATCGGTCTTCAAATTTTCATCGATTCCCTTATTCAATAAATCGACAGCTACGTCCAAAACATTACTTTTGTCAACATTAGGAACCCCAATAATATCAACATATTTTCGCAATGTTTTTTGTTGCAGGAAGTTCACAGTACTTTGAAGTTTGTGTATATTGTAAAATGTTTGTGTGGGTACAAATAATAGAACTTATTATTTTCAATACAAATCCCTTTATTCAGTACAGTTACAATTCACTATTTAATTCTTTCTCTCAGTGCAATCCAATTTCTCAACCATTTATACTTTTCTTATCTTTTACTTGAACCACTTAATCACTTCTCCTAATTAACACTTCAAATTTCACTTTAGAACTCATTTGCATACCTTGGGGATGCTGGTATTTATACTCGAATGACATACTTCGAGAACAATCCTCGCCATCCAGCGTCCCATACAATTTCCAATTTGCTAGAAAATTCGATTCCACTCTCCAGTCGAGACTTTGTTATTCCAGTATCGACATTTTCTGCTCTGTGAATCTAGATGTCGCTGCTCACATTTAAGTGGTTATCACAATATGTTTACACAATGTTTTATTTTCGTCTTGCAGGCAGTCAATTCGTCTTAAAGCGTTAGAGTTAACTTCTTTTAGTGCAGCAATTTCATTATGTAGAATGTTAAGTGTGATAGGAGTTGGTGACGTAATATTATTATCATCAGACCGAGGCGACACTAAGTTAGAGGGAGACAGATGCACTGTCAGGATAGGAAGGTCCTTGTCGATACGCTGACCGTTTGCCAACGCTTGCGAAAAAGTGCTAAATGTACTTAAGTTATGATACAATGAAATGTACTGATGATGATATGTACTTCTTGGAACCAAACAACGAAAAAATTAGCGAACTGTTGGGAGTGAAAAATTAAAGATTAAAAATTAAGAGTTTTCTATTTTATTGCTGCGATAGTATTTATCCAGAATTTGATTATAGCTTTTCACATAATACGTTATTTTTTAACGTTTGAAATTGAAAGCGATTCACTGCTTATCAAAATATGGCGACTGGAATACAAAGAGCGCCATATTTGAATCTGAGCATCATATGGTATTAGTTAATACGTTTTTGGTATAATTCAATTATAATGTTTTGTATGTTTGTATGTGTGTATGTGCCATCTAATGATTTTTGTGATGCAGATAATGGTTAAATTCTTCAGCCCCAACATTGCGCCTCCTTTGAAAGAACTTCCTTTCTTTCAAATCGCTGCCAATTTGCGAATAGGCCGTTTAAATGTTCTTCATGACGTTTTTACATGGGCGATTCTGACTCGGCCACTCGTATGATGCTCCCTATAAGCCATTGTTGGGAAGGTAAGTTTTCCTCATGTATTATTACAAGGCTACTAACATCAATATTTGGGCTGGCCAATGTCCACTTTGAACGACCTTTTAGTTCTTTAATATAATCTGATGGTGACCGTTTTCAAAAGTGGTTTCACATGCCATTTATTTATATGGTTTATTTTCGCGGCCTCGACTGCTGGTTCTGGGACTGACTTCAATGATGACCAAATAAGCAGATGTGTTGGCGTAAGTATTTCATATTCACTGGGATCTGAAATAACAACGAAATAATTGATCTTAAAATCAACGCTGTTGTTCAAACGTCAACTTAGAACCTCTCAAGCTTCAGTAAATACGACCCTTTGCTACTTTTACGGCTGCTTACCACACTGGTGGGGTGCCTTGGGGGGTATAAAATGAACCTATTTCATTCGGTTAAAAGAATGGGTGAACTAGTATCACTACGAAATGAGGATCTCGCTTCTATTACTGAATGGGCAACTACAAACGGACTAGCTTCGAACCCAAAAAATGCCAAGTAATTCCGATATCAAACAAGTCTTTTCAGATAAGCCTAGTTCCTGATGTTTGCTTAACTGGTAGTAATATTAGGTTAGTTGAGGCGGCTACAAGTCTTGGTTTCACCATAAACTGAAAGCTTTCTGGCTACAACCATGTTAATATCGTTGTTGGTCGCGTGTACGGATGCTTGCGTATACTTTGGATTTCAGCAACTATACCCCCTCGAATACTCGCCGGAGACTAGTGCTCACTCTCATAATGCCCATTATTTTATTTGCCGCAGCTGTATACAGCGACTTTGACTCACTATCTTTTCGTAAGCTCCAGGTTGCTTATAATGATGCTGTGATAGAATATGCAACGATAGAATCTCGGAACTCTCATGCCGATTTCTTGGCTGTACATTGAGAAAGTACCTTGATTTCAGAAATTGCATATTTTTACATCAAATTATAAATACAAAGCCTCCCCCTAATCCTTACTCCAAAGTGGAATTTTTCCTTTCTAGAAGAACTTTCAACATTAGCACTCAGCGTTACAAGTACCTCAATTCATCGCGTTTATTTTTCATTTATGCTATTAGACTATGGAATAACTTACCGTCTCATATAAAGTGTTTGTCAAACACTGCTAGCTTCAAAGCTACCTCGTATGTGTACTTTTCTTCTTAACATATCTCTTTGCTATCAACTCTGCCTCAGTCTTTCTCCAATTTCTCAATTATTTTATTTCCTCCCCCCTTTTTTTTTCTTTTTTAGTGTTTTACTTTATTATTATTATTATAATCGCTATTAAAACTTATCATTTCTTAATTTGTTCGTTATATTTTTTCTCTTTCCTGTTTAAAATGAAAATTTTGTTACTAAATATTATTACTTAGTACTATAAGAGACAATGTCTTAATGTACAAATTGGTTATTGTAATAAATTGAATTGAATTGAATATTAGTACAAAATTTTACTGTGGATCGTTAGATTTTTTAAGCAATATTTTCCGCAAATCTAAAAGTTTTGAGAGTAGTAATGCAGTAATTACATTTATTTTTCATTGATTAACATATCTTTTACATAATTCGTTTGGAACTGAGCTTACACAGAGATACGATAACAGATTATCTTACTACTGAGAAATGCATTAAATATAAATTGAGCGTTTATTAATGTGAAGCTTTCAAAGGAAAACAATGAGAAAAACCTTCATTTAAATTTAAAAAAAAAGAAAAAAAAAACTTTAAATGGTTGGTAAATAAGTAAAAAGAATTAATAAATAAATAAACAATTGACCAGAAATTGGTATTCAATTCAGTAATAATAAATAAATAATTGTATGCAAATAAAGAGTACATTTAGATAAAGACGTAATCAAATAAATAAATAAATAAATAAATAAATAAATAAATAAATAAATAAGTAAATAAATAAACAAACAAATAAATAGATAAATAAATAAATAGTTAAATAAGACTTATAAATATGTATTTATGTATACAAATGAATAAACAATACGACAAAAGGCATTCATTCAACATCAAACATTAACATTATTTACTAGACCTGTTATAAGGGTATTATCTGAATATAGGCACTTTGTATAGAATTTTTCATTTCTAATTTCAATCTTCCTTTTTATTTCTAAGACCCCAGCTTGTTCATGTAGTACCATCGCAGAAAACAGCAATGGGAGGTTGAGCATCATTTTCAATACCTTATTCTGAGCAACTTGGAGTTTTTTTTTATGAGATTTGGCACAAGCACCCCCAACAGGGCATGCGTAGAGTATGATGGGTTGGAAGATAACCTTATATAAGAGCATTTTGTTGCTTTTGCTTAGTAACGATTTGCGGTTTATAAGGGGATAGAGCATTTTTATAGCTAAACGAACTTTGTTCAGAGTGCTTCTGACATGTTCACCATAGATCAGTCTCTGGTCTAAGTATACACCTAGATACTTGACAGAAGAAACCCACGGGATGTCACAATGTCTTATCCTTAGCTGGCCATTGGGTAAAAAATAAGCTTTTTTTTTCGTGTGAAAAAGATAGCTTGCGTTTTATTCCCATTTATATTAATCTTCCATTCAGATAAATATTCCATCGAGATGTCAAGAGCAGCTTGAAGATTATTCAATATGGCAGAACCCAGATCGTTAGAGCTATAAATGGCGGTATCATCCGCAAATATGGCAATTTCACAGTGAGGAATATTGGATAAGTCCGCAACAAATAAAATGTAGAGAATGGGAGCCAGTACAAATCCTTGAGGAACGCCAGAATGAATTGTCTTAGTTGTTGAATGACTTTTATTAAGGAACACTTTGAAATTTCTATTGTCTAGAAAGCTTTTTAGCAACTGAATAAGATAAATCGGACAACCGAAGTTCAAGAGCTTATATAAAAGTCCATTGTGCCATATTGAGTCGAATGATTTTTCCACGTCGAGAAGGATCAAGCCTGTGGATTGCTGGTTGAGAAAACGTTGTTTTATATGTTTACATATACGAAATACTTGATGCAATGTACCATGTCCTTGACGAAAACCGAATTGCTGGTTGGGTAATACATCGGCACCTGCACAAAATTTAGTAATTTTTCCTTAATGATTTATTCAAAAATCTTACTTAAACCACTTAACAGACTTCTGGATTGGGATAATTTTGGATATTTTCCACTTAGTTGGGAAATATTTCAATTTGAAGCATGAATTGATTACGAGGTACAGGAAATGAATATCTAGTGACGAAAGTTGCTTAAGAACAATGTTCCTGACGCCATCCATCCCTGGGGACTTTCGATTTCGAAGCTCCTTCTGATAAAATTGAATATCTTCGGAGTTTATGAAGCATCAAACAGGCACACGATCTGTGCTTGTTTCGATCACATGTAGAGCGGTTTGTACTTGAGGGTCCATACGACTGGGGGTTGACAATAAGGGATTGTTAAAACTGTAAAAGAATCTTTCAGTAAAAAATTCGCACTTTTCTTCATCAGATACATAAACTGATGACGGAGTTTGAACATGGGGAATGAATTTATTTTTGTTCTTAATAGTTTCGTTACATTCCAAAGGGGCTTACTGTCTTTATCAAGTGTACAGAGCAGCTCATTCCAAGATAAATTTCTGAATTTAGTTATTTCTGCTTCTATTAGGTGTTTCAACAAATTCGCACGTGCACGAAAAATATCAAGTTTATAGCGCTGCCATTTCCCTCTAAAATAATTTCTTTCTTTGATTAAGTTAAGTATGTACAGTGGAAGTAAGGTAGTTCGCACTGGTATGGTTTTTTTAGGTACAGCTTCCGCTGTGCTTTCCATTATGGAAATTGTAAGCTTTTCTATGTTGTTATCTATTTGTTGAGTGTTATTTATCTTATCGAGACAAAGAGAAATATTTTCAAGGCGGGAATTGAGATTTCGCCGAAACTTTTTCTAGTTGGCATTCTAAAAATTTAAATAATATTCGTCTTCAATAACACCCTGAAAATGGATCTGAAATCTAACTGGAAGGTGATCAGAACTAAGCGCATTAATAGTTATAGGCTGAGTTACTATTCTATCAGAGTTTGTTATTATTAAATCCAACACGTGGGATTGTTCGGATATAATACTCTTACGGGGTATCTCATGCAAAGCTCATTCAGCGGTTGACCCCACTTATTTGCTCTTAAACAACCCCAAGAACGATGCCTGCAATTAAGATCTCCTCCAATCACAAATTTATCGCCAATCGAAATTAATTTTCTCAAATCGTTTTTAAAGTTTTCATTTCCTAGTGCTTTTTTCCTGGAAAATAAACAGAGTAAATTTTTATTGTCGAATTATTAGCTGCCTTGAGTTCTACACCAATTGCTTCAATAACACTGGTATTAAAACAAGGTAGCAAATTATGTGCTAGTACTTTTTTAATGATAATAGCAGCTCCACCTGCCCGCCTATTCATACGATCTAGTCTATGACAAATGTAATTTATGTGGGTAAATGGTATACTAGAATTTAGACCAGTTTCACATACAAAACAGATGTCAATATTGTTAACACATAGAAAATTGAAAAATTCAATACGTTTGTTTCTGATGCCTCTAGCATTCCAACATATAACATTAAGAGATAAATTAATTGACATTAGAAAATAGAATTTTTAGTGCAAGCTGAGTAATTGCTTCATATTGTTCAAACTTAGTTTTACACTGACTTAACTTAGTGATCATCTCCATAGTGAGAGCATATAATTCCTCTTGAGTGAAGAGATCACTCTCATTGTTTGCTCTTCCACTCGGAGTATGGAGAATAGCAGGTACCTTGGGCCATTGATGGAGTTGATGCGATCTGTGTGCAGCAGGAGCGGATATACTGTTGGTCTTCTTTAGGGTTTTGTTAGGAAGAGATGGAAAATCACTTGTGCTTTTGATATTTGGTGCACTGATATTATTGTACTTTAAGCGAGAATGAGAACGAGATTTACTGCTTCCAGTCTCTCTTATTTTACAGTACTTTACGCGGCTTGGACAGTTGATATCCGTAGATTTGTGGTTATCTTTACAGTTTGCACATTTGAATAAACAATTGGATTTGCACTCAGATGTTTTATGGCTTTCAGCACAGTTCGCGCAGAAGGTTTTAACGCGGCAATTTCTCTCACCGTGACCGTACATTTGGCAGTTATGGCACTGCGTAACTTTGTTCTTAATTTGTCTTTGGAATTCCCAACGCACTTGGGTACGAAAGATTGATTTAATGCTGTTTCGTAAATCGGCGAGTTTAACAGAACCATTAACTAAGCAAACTATGTAAATAATGTCTGTGTAACGTTCATAGTTTTTCTTTATTAGTTTAATGTCTTTACATTGCAAACCTAGTTTGAGTAGTTCACTTTTAAGAAGAGATGTATCATATTCGTCGAGTCCGAACAGAACAATCTTTAACGCTCTTTCCTTTTTGGAATCGTGTGTAAAGTGTTGTAATTTTTGTTTTTTCAGTTCATTGCAAGCACTATTATAAGAATCGACGGATTCACAAATAAGTTTAATTCCGATAGAAATCTTTTTTAGGCAGTAATCAGACACGTTAATTCGTTTCATGAAATCATGGACGAATTCACCACTTTTATGCAAAATCTTGATTGGGGGCATCAACACTTTTTCGTATTTATTTGACCTTGAAGGTAACATTTCGTCGTCATTGTCCGAGTCCGGCAAATCTTGCAGAGGAGCAAAAAAGTTAGGATTCTGCGATTGGGTATTCATTTTCGAAATTTCCTTTCTTGTTTTTGAAGATCTGGGATCTTCATCACTAAAACTTCGCGCACGTTTGCTAATTTTGTTGTTTTTTTTTGTTTTTTATGGACACAAGAAACAATACGTCTTATTCGAACTAAAGACTAGGAGAAATTGAAAAAAAAGTTTTGAGAGTGCACCAACAAAATTGGTTGCATTATTGCAATATATGTCTCTATCACTAGATCCGCAACTAGTTCCAAGTGAACTGCCTTCGACGAAAAACCAAACCAGAAACAAAATAGATTTTGTACGGCCACGAATTTTGACATGAGTGTACGAGTATATAGAAATCCAGCCCATAGCATATGAAAGGACGCAGATCTCCCATCACCGGCTCGAATAATTTTGGTCGATATCTGACACAGTGCCGATCTGCCGATCTTGTTGACATGCCAATTCTCTAACTTTGATTATCCAAAATCTTTATCTAGTTAGTGCAATAGGCGACTTTGGATGATAATTTGATATGTGTATATGTGGCACGAGGGTTCTAATAAAACTAGAATTCTTGGGAAATAAGAATGGATGTTTACATCCTTCTGGTATGTTGGCGTGCTTCAATCGAAGTCCCACTTTTAATAAAAGACGACCATTTTTCTCCTTGATAAAAGAGTTCAACCATTTTATGGATCCAGTCAGCTTCGCGTTCTTTCTGCCCTGATTTCTTCTGTGAAATATTTAATTTGTGTTAGGGGAATTATTCTCGGTAGAGCGTTGTCTACTAAGTCCTCTACTGTAAGATGTTCACTTCGTAGATAAGTTTAATTACGGATTACGGATGTTACGGATCTTTTGGCCCATTACTTTCATGGTTTAAGTCCTATCTGTTTGGGAGAAAACAATTCGTTTCAATCGGACATTTATTATCGGTTGAAATTAATGTTGTGTCTGGTGTCCCGGAAGGAAGCCATCTTGGGCCAAACCTTTTCCTCATTTTTATAAATGTTTTGCCGAGTATTCTAAAATTTTGTCATTGGCTTCTGTATGCGGATGATATAAAATTTTTTGTGACTATTTCTAATGTCAGTGACTGTCTTCTACTCCAGAGAGATTTGATTATTTTTTTGAATGGTGTAAAATGAACGATTTGCATCTCAACATCGACAAATGTGCCACCATGTCATATAATAGAACACAATATAATCTAACCCCTGCTTATCGTCTTGGAAACGAATCAATTAATGTTGTAGTTGAGTTTAAAGGCCTTGGTGTTGTTTTTTATAGTAAAATTACTTTTGATCCCCTATCTTAATAAATTAATCTCAAAAGCTAACTCTGCTCTAGGATTTCTGAAAAGAAATTTCTCGGACTTCAAGGATCCCTATATTCTTAAGGTCTTTTATGTAAGCATTGTTCGTCCATGTCTGGAATATTGTAGTGTTGTTTGGAACCCGTTTTCTTTGAAAAACATTAACAGAATAGAAAAAGTTCAAAAAAACTTCTTGCGCTTTGCATTACGCCGTTTCTTTCTGAATGACAATGTCCACTATTCTTACCGCTCTAAATGTTTGCTGTTGGGTTTTGATTACCTCGAAGTTCATCGTAAAATGCTTTGTGTTATGTTCGTTACTTTACTATGTTTTTCCATTGACTGTGAGAACTTACTTTCATTTTGCATTGATGCAAAAAAAGACCACCGCCATTTCAACCGCGTATTTTTATTTTACAAACGTTAACAGGCTGGTTATGCAAATTATTTAGATCGACCCCGCCCATTTTTTTTAAAAGAACTTAACACTCAAGTGGGTATGAATACACTTAAAGTGGCTGAGCACGTGTTAAGTTTTTTGGAAAATAAGATAGAGAGAGAAAGAAAGATGTTTGGGTTCAGTGGTTATTTCGCGCCATGGGTGGCATCCAACATTTATTGGGGAGACTAAATCCTTAGTGGTAGTTGGCTTGTTGTTGATTTCTAGTCAACTACTCATCTTACTTGATTTTCGTTAACTGAAAAATTAATGTCTTTCGGGCGAGGCTGGGATTCGATCACCGAACTTTCCGATTTGGAAGGCAGTCCACTACCACTTGAGCCATGGCCACTCTCGGCCCATGCCTTTGTTGTAGTCAAAAATCAGATTAGGTTGTGTAATAATTATCTTTTTTTTTCTTGACCAACGCTTAACGGACTGTAAAGGCTCAATGGAATCGAAGCTTGTACCCTATGTAACCGCGCTGTTATCGTTCCATTTAACTAATATTGTTCCATTATTGACATCGTGTTTTGTTCTGTTCTCTTTTGTCGTACATGTAGATCTAAATGCGTTGGAAATTCTAGGAATTGTAAATAAAAGATCGAGTACATCTCTCGGTCCCAACAGCATCCGATTATTTCCAGATATTACACTCGTAAAATTGTTGGCACCACAATAGTGTCAAAGTTAAACAAATACCCACAACTACTGGTAAGGAGCCAGTTTTTGTAATCAAATCTCACTGGTTTTCCTTTTATAAACTGCTTGGAGGAATCATATCCGAAATACTTAACCATCGCTTCATCCATAGAAAGTTGTTTATATTTACATGAATCCAAATTGTTTATAATTTTGGGATAATAAACGTATTGAAGTTGAAGTTTCGCCAGCTTATCATGAGAATCAAATTGACTATTATTAGCCATATGAATGTATTTTTTATGTCGTAATACCTGTTCCTGGACAAATTATTGGCTACTGTTGGCGTCCTTGTGCCTTCATCTGGTTTCCAATGTATCCACACTCTTGGAATTGAGTGATATATTGCCAAAAATGTGTAAGGGTCATCGTGCTCAAATTGGAAGCTATGATCGTTATGTTTAAGGCATAAAGAAGTGCTTGATTCGTAATAAGTTTTATGCTACGAGTATCTTAAAATACTTGCACACAAGGTGAAGGAAAATCAAGGAGGAAAGAAGAGAGACACCGATGAACGTTGGTTTTTTTTTTCTTTTTTTTTTTACAGAAAAGCACGTTTTTTTATTAAATTTTGAAGGTTATAGTGACTAGTAAATAAAAAGCTCGGCAGGGCATTCTACATATAAGCGAGTTGTACAGCTTAGAAACGAATCACGATATTTTAGAGCACGTCCGAAAGTGGACTTGGGGGTGTACTGGTGAGCATTCATAGCGAGACGGGTGTTACGATTAAAAGTTTAAAGGGGCGGAATGCTACTGGCGATTTCTATGGAGCACAGGTGGTGGAAATAGCGTGAGACACGAGACATTACGTCGGTGTTCGAGGGTGTCTATTGTTTGAGTGCTATTACTACCATCTTTGAGTTTCGGTTTTGAATCCCATCTAGCAGGTGCACAGATTTTTTGGACGCACCTGACCAGATGTGGACATTGTGCTCCAGTTTCGGGCGGATAAATGCCTTATATGCTGAGCCCTGATCAGAGGGGTGAAGTATTTTTTATATCACTTGAGGAAACATAGACATTTCGCACCATTTTGGACGACACAGAATATGTGATCATTTACACGTAAGTTGTCATTCGAATACGAAAAGCAGGGTACTCTCGTCAACAAAGGAATTTATTGGATTAGAAGTAGACAAGAGATCATTGATGAAGATTAAAAAGAGTGTCGGAGACTGAATCGAGCCCTGGGTCACACCAGCATTTATTTTGTCAATATCAGAACTGAAACCATCCAACACAACTTCAATTAAACAACAAGAGTCTGATGCCAAACTCTGTCATATGTCTTAGAAATGTTGCTTCCGCCAGATTGATGTACGCTTTGGTTCCACTTTTCGTTGAGAAATGCCACCAGATCACCAGTTGACCTATTGCTACGGGACTCGTATGTTCCAATTGTAATTATTTCATGTTTAAACTGGCTTACAAATTAGTAGTAGCATTCATTTCCATATTACATGCACTATTTGCCCAGCGTGGGTTCACCGAATGTTCTTTTCTGAGAGCGGTTCTCATTGCTGATTAGGGTAACCCATCTTCACAGCCATCACCGCAAGACAAGATCGCTGCAGCTTTTTCCGTAAAAGCTGATACGAGCTGATATATTTTGATTGATTTCCCCTTGTACACACTTTTTTCCACTATTTCTAAACAACACAAAATGTATACTAAGCACGACTATAAAATGCGAAGCAATTGCTCAGAAAGCCAACAATATTAGGAGGCTGAGCTGACTTAGGTGCTGCAGCATCGCTGAATTCCTTTTCTTTTTGAAAAAAGGGAACAACTGAGGAATAAGTATCCAAGTAGTTATAGAAATCGAAAAAATTCAAAAAATCTAAATTCTGAACAATTGTTGAAAATTTAAAATTTTCATGGTTTTTCTGTACTCAAGCGAGTACAATGGGAAGCCAGGGTTAAATACAAGACGGGTCAGACTCAGACCAGTCAGCTTTTAGTTCTAAAAGTCTATCTCTAGTGCACCAATCGTCCATCACGTCTATGACGGCCTGCGCTTTAGAGCAGATAGTCGCTAGACATGATCTATTAGAAAGTCCAGTTACATCATCTGCATATGCTTGAGCATAGACGTCAGAACGTTAATCAGTGACCAATATGCACCATAGCGGTGGAGATAGGCTCATCCGTCACACAATCGATGTCAGATGCCAGCTACGGCTTGTTGCACTATTCAGATAACTTGCTGGTTGTTTATTCGTTCTGATAAGGTTACATGGGAAGTGCCTCTCAAGCATACTGTGTTATATTGTAGTTAATGAGTTAACGTTTCATCCTTACCGAGTCAAACCCAATTCATTCCAACATTTTGCCTGTTGAACCTCAGTCTCAGTAATGTTTTTCGGTTTCAGTTTAGATATTGACAATCTTTTCTAATCGAGGCCAGAAGGGAGGAAACTACTCAACATTACCCAGGTTATTGAGTTATTCATTTGGCGAGTTGATGATATTTTGATGTCCATAGATTTGATTCCTTAACCCGCTTAAAACTGACTGATTGCCTAATCAAACAAGCATCTTTAGCTGTGACTGATTTCCGTATGTGCTTTGTACTTTGAATGAACTACGACATAACTTGGTTTTAGGCAGACAGTTCAATAGATTTTAAATGTGTTTTTGATCTAATTCGAATCGGATTTGCGAAAGTTTTACCATAAGATGCGAATCAATAACTATAGTCGAAGACAGAGTTATGTAGGCTAACTTGCCCAACTGCGCCAGGGCAGGGTTTATGTTCTCAGAAGCAATGGTCGTGACACATATCACAACTCCTTGTTTTTCGCTGTTAGCAGGCCATTGCACTTTATGTGTAGGATTCAAGTTACCTCTAATTTTTTTTGATACATATAATTTTTTGAGCGATCGCACTTCTCATTTGCAGATCTGGACAAGTTTTACATTGCCGGGACTATTCTGATGGCACAACCGCCCGCCTGAACCTCTAAGAGTATATTGGAGTAGACTGTGTTTACTAGTATTTACAGCATTTTTACAGTATTCTATTCCGGGAGTTTTGCTTTCGGTCAACAAACATTTATTTTTGTGCTGCTGGTTTAGTCGAATTCCTATCCCGACAGGTCATCTGCTGAGCGTGCTTCTTCTGAGACCTAACAACATATACATCGCCAGCTTCACCATACATTCCTTGTTGAGTGTATGCATCATTATATCGACCTCTGCCCGGTAGGCAAACTGATCATTCTGTACTTAGAACAACTAGGTACTACATCCTTCGCAAATTTTTAGATAAAGTTCCCACAATAATCGTACTCATTGACGAAACTAATTTTAATAAGCAATCACGTTGGCTTAGACAGCCTTTTCCAACTTTATATGCAGCTTTCAACTTTCAATTGGTAGCTACGTTTCCAAAAAAAACAAAATCGCCTAATTTATTGTCTGTATTACAAAAATATGTTAAAAGTTTATTAAGTCTTATCTACACGTGTTTGGAAATCAAAATAAACACAATAACTAAAAATGTGTTAAAAATGCTATTTATCCTGGGGGATTTCGTTTTGAGCTTCGCTTTGTCCATTCAGGGCACTGCCTGTTCGATTTAATAACTTATGTAGTCTCTTGCCAATCAACTTGGGATACTGATTATTTTTTATGCGGTATTCCTTTGATTGATGCTCAACGGCTCCGTTTTGCAGTTGGTATTTACAAAGAGTATGCAAAGGCTGAATCAGCAACGACTTATACTCATCATGTTCCTCCAAAATGGCTAGGCTCTCAGCAGCCGTCTCTAAGGTACTCAAACAACCTTCCGTGGGTTGTGTTCGAATAACGTAGTCACTTGTTCCTGAAGTGATTAATTTAACTTGCTGCAATTTATGCAATATGGGACTGCTTGCATAAATTGCCTTAGCTTGAGGCCATGTCCCATCAATGAGAATAAGAGTGAACGGGCCACGACTCTTGTCGACTTTTTCAATTGGAATCGCGTTTTTACTTGGGTACAGCAGTAGAGAACTTGGTTCATTGAATATATTTTCAAGTTCCGTTTGGTTTTTAGGCGTAGGAAAACGTTTACCCTTATAAACGGTGCACTTTCCCGCAGTCAATCCTAATTGCAGCATAAGAGCAGTTCGCAATGGTCGTTTCTCCTCAGCTGGATGCTGAAGAATTACTATGGAAGATTTAATATCGAGTGGCGGATTCGGCAGTGATTCACAGTAGCAGACTGTTTTTGGTCGTCTGTTGATCGAAATTTATAAAATAGAAAGTCAGTAAAATATTAGATGAACAAATCAAATAGGCTTACTTGCACTTTTCACATTTTATACGTCGATGGGGAATGTCAGAACTTATATGGGATAAATCATTCCAGACTTCGTCATTAGTAACTCGATTATCTACTGCTTCCATAAGTTTGTTCTAAATTAATTAAATAAATGCAGGCAAAAAGCGCAGCAGAATCGAATTGATTCCACTTTTAATTGAAGTTTAATGGATTTTGAAGTTAATAAATGACAGATCGTAAATGTCATCTGTATTATCAAATGAGTTTTATCCTGGGCTTTAAAAACTGTCATACTACATGACGTCATTGCATACGAATTCTATGATAAAATACATAGGATGCTATTTTTCTGACTGATATGTTTCTAAATAAATATAAATTGTATTGAGACTCGGAACGAAAATTCTGGCTGACATTTTTTGTACTTGTACCTAAGTCAATTTCTGAAAATTCGTTGGCTGGAACAAATTCGTATGGGAATTTAAAATTCGGTAAAGAACAAGATTAAACAATTTGTTAAAGAAATTTTTGTTTCCAAATACGTATTGGGTTAAAATGTCGAGAAAAGATACGCGAGTTTCGAAATAAGTGCTTGTGAAGTGTTTAGATGGGATAGTTAAAATAGAATCGTGCTTTAAAAAATGTAAACAAAACATTTGTTAAACGCGAAGAAATTGTTTTTCCTGTTATTTCTTTATTCAATATTAAGTTCGTAGTGAATAATATAAAGTGTTTATTTAATATATTGTTAAACAAGTCTATAAATTTTCATAGATGGAATCCTATTAATGTTAAAGCAATATTATTTCAAGGGGAATATTTCAGCTGGTGAAAGTAAAAAGTTAGTGCAAATTGGCTTGGTTCTTAAGTTATAATTGAAGCAGGATCAAGTGCAAGAGAGTAATTGCAACCAGCTTTCAGCATTGTTTCACTTTCACCAAATGAAATAGTCCTTTTAAAATATTCTGCTAGGAGTATACGCATATACACATACACATGTGTAGTATTCCAACTATGCGAATTTTTAGCAGCATTTCATATCTTTATTGATTTGTTTAACCATATATTTAACAAAAAGGCACTATATTACACAGTATTCACTAAATATTTAACGGAAAAGTAACAACACAACAATTTCTTCGTGTTTCACAAGTGCTTTGTTTACATTTTTTAAAGCACGATTCTATTCAAATTAACCCATCTACACACTTCACAAGCACTTACATATTTCGAAACTCGCGTATTTTTTCTTGACATTTCAACTTTATTCTTATCAGATAAAAATAAATTCTTTAACTAATTTATTTATTTTGTTCCACACTGAAATTAAACTTTATATATGAATTTGCTCCCGGCCAAAATCTGTCTATCCGTGGAGGTAAAAAAAAAATGCCACCAAGGGGCGCTGAAAGCACTTTACCGGGTGTCAATACCTTCCTGTCATTTTTAACACGTTAAAAATTATGTACTCGTACAATATTGTTCGATAGTCTTCACAGTCAAAAATACACTTACAGCTTACAGAACGCTCCAGTAATATTCAATTTTATTTTGAGAATAGATCTTCGATTCGTGATGACTACTTGATCTTTTTGGTTCTCCAAGCCTTACATGAAACGTCAAAAAGAATAAACTTCAATCACTGAATGTGGAGTCAATAAACAATTTGGCTACTGCATGCCCATTATTTAAACAATTTTGTGAAAAGATCACGTACTACACCTGCACAAGGATCAGATGGATTACTTGCTCATCAATTGGGCTTTTAAGCAGCTTGAATTCATCCTTTGATGGGGAAAACCATCACGTGGAGCCTGCTGGATAGCCATCTAATAGTGAAACAACGATAAGCGTGTGATGAGTAAAACTCTGTATGTAGAGGTGAACATTCACAACAGCAGGGGGAACTTTAGCAAGCATGCGCCATGCGAGGCATCTCTTGCTGACCGGATGAGCAATTACAATCAGACGAGTCCTTGATGGGCCAACGGCAGCGCTTTCATCCGCGAAGTGGGTTACTGGCATCAGAGTATCCGGCCCCTTGGATCTGACCCTCTATGTTGAAGGTTGTGAAGGAGGATGAAAATAATGCTTACTCTTGTGCGGCAGACTTGGGACAGAGAAGCTTACTATGAGCTCTTTTTTTAAGTTTCCGGACGGTACATTTTTCAAAGGAAGGTGAATCTGGCTGTTTGGATCAACATTAGGTATTTCTTATTGGCGTCCTGATATCATACGTGGTAACTATAGGATAGCGTGCTGGCTGCTAATCGCCGGATTCAAGGCTCTGATCCTCGTGTTAGATTGTTGCGTTTTTTTTTTTTTTAATTCTGGTCTTGAAATCCACACGGCAGGATCCAAAATCGTACCATATCGGGTTGGGATTAGCGATCTAAGATCAGAAGAGGAGCAGAAAAAGTTTATTGTGGTAGTTTTGGTGGGTCGACTGTTAGGGTTTGACAAGATTTGCGGGTTTCGATGGTGGTGATCGAAAAGGAAAAAGGAGGAGTGGGTAATAGATAGTCAAGTGGAGACCTATTGACACTAGGAAAGGAGTTTCGAGACAAAACAACTCAAAGCTCAGTAGCCCGGTGTTAAAAAAAATCCAAGGTGAACCGAGACAAGGAACAACCTTAAAATTGCGAAACTGCGAATAGTTGGATATGGTTAATGGCTGGGGGTAGACGTGTGTGCCGAGCGGAAACCAGTAAGCGGCTATAGATGAGGCCTGAAAGTTAAGCCTAGAGCTAACGATAAGTCATTTATATATCCACCTAGTTACAGTATTAAGCTTTCGTATATACTATTTATAATTGTAATGAAACCAAATTCAACGGTCGTTGATTAATGCGGCGTTTTACTCGAATGAGCAGTTTAATGAGCAGAATTATTTAATTAATATCTATTTGTGTAAGAGAAAACGGTAAGCTAGTTAAAAATTAAAACATTTGCTCGGGAAGGAAGATTGTCCGGAAGAGAGGGGGAACACTTTTTATTGAAGTGGGAACAAGAAGGGTTACTTGCACGGAAAATCCATTTCTAAAGTAGATTCTCGGATGAAGCACATCGTTTTTTTTCCATATCATTTCATTTCTGACATATTAGCCGTATTTTATTATCACCATGATCTGGTCTGGATCACACGATAATAATAAAACAGTCCAGATCCACGAACAAATGAAGTTCTGTGTTGTGGTAATAGTCTGACATTCAGAGTTCAGACCTCCCAAAATATGACGTTTAAATAAAAGCAAAAGCAAAAATGGAAGCAGTCGCAATTGAGGTAAATATTGTATATTGGCTTTTATTACTTAATTTAGGCTTTATTTGTTTATTCCATAGTTCTTTTTTGAAAGCGAAGATGGCAGTGATGAAAGTAGCTCATCAGGTTTGTTCAATACTGAATTCACGGAATCCTCGTTTGATAGCGAATATTTTCCCGCAATTTGGACTTAATGATGAGTTACAACAATCAAATATGTATATATATTGCAACTACATACTTTTAGAACGCTACAAGC
Source organism: Volucella bombylans (assembly GCA_949129095.1). Lineage (NCBI taxonomy): Eukaryota > Metazoa > Arthropoda > Insecta > Diptera > Syrphidae > Volucella > Volucella bombylans. The sequence continues at coordinate 313,884,624 of OX422140.1, read as the reverse complement.
TATCAGAGCGGTTCCGAATCACAACAAAGAGATGACTACCAAAAACTCCACCAGAAATTGAAATATATATATTTCTGTGGTATATGGCAAATACAAATACTTTCCGAGAAATCTCGGAGAAACAAATCCGAGATTTGTTTGACATTTCATGTTCTACAGGATGGAATATTGTCAAAAGGGTAACATCTTGGGTGATATCCATCGGCCACGAATACCATATGTCAAATGGCCAAATGCAAGTGAAGACGTACAAAATGCAGATTTAATGGAAGCAAAAACAAAGATTCCTGGAATTTTGGGAGGTATCAACGGTTCCCATATAAGAATCAAAGCACCCACTTCCAGCAAACGAAGCTATTTCAACAGAAAACGCTATTATAGCATTTTCATACAAGCTGTAATTGATGACAAGAAAAAGTTTATCAACATCTTCTGTGGATAACCAGGTAGCTTGCACGCCAGCCGAATTCTACGAAGATCTAATTTTTACAGAGATGCATGCGAAAATATGAGTGAAATTTTCCGAAACAAAATTTTTTTGCTCGAAGATTCTGCGTATCCATCTCTAGACTGGTTGATTCCACCCTTTAGAGAGAATGGATCAATAACGAATGCCCAAAGGAGATTTAACAATCTCCATTCTTCTGCCCGGGTAGAACATTCATTTGGTCTACTGAAAACTCGTTTCCGAAGATTGCTGCATTTTACTGAGCAAACGAATATAAATTTGGTGGTATGTGGGCGTATATTGCACAACATGTGTAGAGATAACAACGTTTTATTTGCACATATTAAATAACTAACTTAAATAACTAATTCATAATTTAAAAGAATTAAAACGTAAACAAATTAAAATGGGGGAAAAAAAGTAAGAAAAAAATTCATTGTATGTACGTACATATGTACATAGGTATAGACACATTTATCAAAAATTCCACATGAAAACAATTTATTTGTGGAATAGCTCTCTAAGTAACTGATCTTTTTTAACATGTCGGCATTCCTTCGCTTTTTTCTTGGTAGCGTAGTCGGCTAAAATCGCGTTTCTTCCGCAGCAGTTTTTCTTTTGAGGTCCATTTGCTCCTTCAAATATTTCTCCCGATACGACATATTTTTTTTATCGCACGGGAAGTACCAGCTTCATTGGTCGAGGAAATATTTGCACTCTCTAGCGAAGGCTCTAATTGAACTGTAAAATAAGATGCATATCAGTAAAAGTTTAGTATAGCCTTTCCAATCGAACGGACGTGCACTACTCTATTTCTTACCTTCGCTTTTTCGGATTATTTTTAATTTCTCCCAATACCAATTTTCAACACTCGCGTTCGTATTCGCAATCTAAGCCAATTGCATTTTGTTTTTTACTGACCCAACATTTTTGTTTTTCTTTCGTCTTTTTTGTTCGACCCATATACATTTACCGACCTATAATGTCTAAATTCTGCAGTAACCCCAATTGTGTAATTATCAGTGAAACAAATGCCGAATCAGTGAATTGCAGTGGCCTCTGTGGGAAATCCTATCACGCCCTTTGTGTTGGATTGAGTAAAAGATCGATTGTATATCTGAAAGACTACAGATGCAACTTTCTCTTTTTTTGTGATGAGTGTAAAGATATCTCGACATCGCACATTATGCTCGCCATAAAATGTCTCAGTGACTCAATAAACAATATTGACAATGAAAACGTACTCTGCTTCAAGAGACTACAAAACCAATTCTCCAAACTTGATGACGTTATGAGAAGTGTTGAAGATCTTTCTGGTGTCGTAGAACAATCAACCAACCTCTTCAAAACAAAGTGTAAATCTCTCGAAAAACAGTTAACAAATACCCTCGAACTTCCAAAACCCACAGACATCATTAATATTAACACAATTAAAAGCGTTATTGAAAACAGTGTGAAATCTGCCCTTAAGACCTATTTACCGTCTATTGCTGATATTCTTTCTACCTTAAGATCCGACCTTGATATCTATTTCCAAGGTTCATCAACCCCAAGTGCTCCTCCACCAGACCCATCATTAGCTCACGTCATAACTACAATAAATAAAGTAGGTAACGATGTTGCCGCATCCCATCTACTTCTTGGTGATATCGTTGATGTCATTAGAACGACGCTTAACAAAATTGACGATCTTCCTGTACAACTCCAGCCCCAATCTAACGCAATGTATAATACGTCCCTACTAACTGAAATGCTCGAGAACGCTGTCATCGAACCTTCTGAGACACTATTACAGATACCTCAATCTCCATCTCCAACTCAGGCAATCGCAGTCGATCCACCGGAAATCGAGGCGACAATTTCTCGTTTTGGTACTTCCTGGACATCCTCGGAATGGAAACAACGTCTTCAAAAACTCGAAAACCACAACAAGTCTGAGGGCGTAACATTCACTCTCGACTGTTTAGCTGGAACCACAGACTCAGTCTGGCTTGTGATCTTTTTTAGGCGCAGATTTAAAATCACCATAGACAACTGCCAGAAAATCACATCGCCCAATAAATCAAAGTCTTGTCGTTTCAAATTCAACATTCCCGATAAATACGAATGGCTTTTTCGAAATCCAACTTCAGAGATTTTTCAACTCGACGGGATGAAGATGCAGATTTTTAAGGATAACAAGATCAAGCACAAAAGAACTCTTAAGTTTAGAATTAATTCCGCTCATACCTCTAAGTCACCCAACCAACCCAAGCTACCTGAGAACCGCAACCCTACGGATAAGCCTAAGCGCAATATACAATCCAAGCCCTCCCATCGAGACCGCAACTGGAGTTTTAAGGTTGGCTTATTTCCCTCGTTTTCTCCACAGAATCACTTGCTTTCCCCTCCTCATGTCATCCAACCAAAAGAACATAAAGATGTCTCCCTCCACACAAAATCTGTCCCACCCAATCAATCTCCTACAAAACTCCAAGCCTCACACCATAAACCCCCCTCACTTTCCGCCCCCTATCCGAATTTCATCCGCTCCCACACACTTAAACCTCCGTCATCGACGTTGGCTGTTGACCATAGCTCCTCCAATACTCTCGAAATCCCAATCACCACAATTCTTGACCCCTTGCTTCCTCCCGCAGTTAAACTAACCAAGGAACTAGCCGACGTGGGAAATGACGGCCGCTATGTCCTTTCCCGCCTGAGGGACCGTCGGCTATATCAACACGTGCGACTCTACCTTGCTTACTTGCTCGATAAATCCGATTCTATCTGCATCGATGGTACCACTCGTACAAATCTCATGGTTTCAATCCAACAGGAAGGACTCCCCACTGATCCCAAAGATCTTCGACGAATTTTTATCGATTTTTACAACAATTTCAATATCTCTTCTGCAAACGTCGATAACGATCTCTCCTCATACGCCTCTCATGTCTCTTCCAAACGTCTCTTGCATCTCCAAAAACGCGCTCTAGTTTTAAAAACTACTATCGTCCCTAACATGCCCCACAATCCAGCAAACAATCGTCTATCACTCTACTACCAAAATGTGAGGGGGTTGCGTTCAAAAACATCTTCTATATATCTCAACTCTCAAAAGCTGCCTTATAATATTTTTGCCTTAACCGAAACTAATCTAATATCTAATATCAAGGATTCGGAACTATTCACACCAGAATTCCGTTTATTTCGCGACGATGGACGTGATAATAATGACGATTCTATAGGACGAGGTGTCCTTCTGACAATCAAAATTCGGTTGAACTCTGAGCTCGTCAAAAAGTCATCTACAGCCGATTTCGAATTTATCTGTGTTAAAGTTACTCACTCCAAACACAAACTGTATATCCTCTGCTGCTATGTTCGCCCCTCCCAACCAATACACAGTTATCAGCTCGCGACTAATGCGGTTGATTCCCTCTTCGAAATCACAGATCCCTGTGATGAAATCATTGTTCTCGGTGACTTTAATCTCCCTCACCTCCAATGGACTCACTCGGACGAAGAATCCTATCTTGTTGCCACAAATGCAACTTCTGACAAAGAAATCCTCCTCACAGATTGCCTCACAAACTCTGGCCTTTTTCAAATAAACTCAATTTCTAACTTCATGGGTCGGAAACTAGATCTGATCTTTACATCCGACACCACGAACTGTCTTGCTCTCGAGTGTGAACTTCTTCTTTCGAAATTAGACCGTCTTCACCCACCTCTCCTCGTTATTTACTCATATAATAACAATAATTCCTTGAGCCTTTCAGAAACTCCCTTCCATTTCGATTTCCGTAAAACCAATTACACTAAGCTCAACAATCATCTCAAAAATGTTGACTTTAGTTTTCTTCAAAACAGTAACTTAACCGCAGATTCTGCTGTAGCTATCTTCTACGATAAGATTTTCCACTGTATAAGGCAAACTACTCCTTTTATTCGACGCAGAAATCCTTCGTCATCTCCTCCCTGCTATAATAAAGAACTTCGTACACTTCGTAATAAGAGAAACAGGTTATGGCAACAATACGTTAAATCTGGTTCTGACTTTGACCAACAAAACTACCTCCTAGCTTACAATCACTTCTCTCAACTTGCTGAATATCGTTACCAAAGATATCTCACCCAAATGCAATCTTCCATCATCTCAGACCCTAAAAGATCCTACCAATTTATTAACACAAAAAAAAAATCCGATTGCTATCCATCAACTCTCAAATTTTCTAATATGTCTTCCGATGACCCAACAACCATCGCTAATCTATTTGCGAACTTCTTCAGTTAATCGTTTTTGGCCCAATCTGATGACATCGATCCTGAATACTTTTCTTACCTGAACAACTGTTGTCAAATATCTCCCTCGTCAGTTGAAATTACTTCAGCGCAGTTACTAGACAAAATACATAAACTGAAAGACGATTTTTCCCCCGGTCCTGATGGATTGCCCGCAGCTGTCTTAAAAAAATGCGCTGATAATCTAATTAATCCCCTCACTAGTATTTTCAAACTATCTTTGTCTGAAGGGCTCTTTCCTCATCTGTGGAAAAGCGCTAGTTTTAGTTTTTAGTTTTATATGCATTTTATTTTCTTAACACTAACTCTTACATTCTAACAAAAAATGCTTAAATGCTAGCTTACAATTACTTAATAATCTTACACTAACTTACTGGCCCCACACAGGCACTCTAAGCTAATCTAAATTCTTATAACTATGTCTTTCGACTTCATTTACATTTTCTTAAAACTATTTATTTTGTATACTTAAAGCTAAGAAAAAAATTTGTTAACAAAACTTAGCATATGGACATAATTTTTTATTTTTAATAAAAACTTAGTATCTAACTTAAAATAAACCTTAGCCTACCTAAACTAACTGTACAATACACACATAAACACACATAGACGTTATACACAATCATATACATACATCAGTATACACCTTTGTATACACTGATATATGTATATGTTTCTTAAATGCTAACCTAAACCTATGTAAGCCGGCCATCGATGTTTACAGAGAAAACAGATTGGTCAGCTCTGCCTCATTAGTGAGGCTGGTCCGTAATTGATGGAAACGACGACGAATCATCTTCTCCATCATTCAACCACCAGAAATGCTGGTGCTGCCGAACGACATCCCTCTTATCGCGATTCCCCACCGCCCTACTGAACCTGAGGCGATCCACACTGCCGTGTGCGACGTCTCTGTCGTAGTTGAGTCGCCTGTCCCCAGCTGTCCGAGCGGCATGGAAGATTAACGGCACCGCTGATCTATCCTGGATCAACCCTTTCTGATCTAGGTAGAGGAATGCTTCCGGTGGAACGAAGCCGTCAAAGCGCACACTCTCGTGGTAAAGGTAATTGGGGTAGTAAGCCCCAGATATCAGGTTATTCGTCGACGTCATTGCTCTTGCAATGTGCCGTCGAGTCAGCTTAATTACGAAGTTGTCCACTCGTATTAGGTTCGCCCTGTTGTAAAGGACCTCATTAGGATAAAATTTTTTGTACTCCGACTCTGGTGTTCTGTACAAGCGAAGACAGGCCCTAAGGCAAGCCCTCTCAAACACCCGAATCTTTTCCATTAAGCTTGCTCGTACATTGAACCACACGGGACAACCAAATACCAGCATGGGCCTGATAAGGGCCATGTAGCAGATTACCTTTACCCTCGCATCGAGTTGGCTGCTATAAAACAGTCTCTTTGTAAGGGCAAAAGCACCTTTAGCTCTGGCCAGAGCAGCATCTACATTTTTGCCAAAATACAGAAACTGATCTAGCCAGATTCCAAGGTATCTGACTACATTTCGACAGGCAAGAGGTTGTCCGCGTTGTCCAACGATAGAGAACTTTCGCCAATTTTTTCTGGTATCCCTAGAGGCTCCAGACAACGGCGTCCTAAAGAGAATGGTTTCCGACTTCTGAAAGTTGATTTTCAACTTCCAGTCATCGCAAAATCGTCTTATCTTATCGAAGTCACGCTGCAAGAGAGTATTAATGACCTCGATTTTTGGACCTGTTCTGTACGCTACCAAATCGTCTGCGTACGCAATAGTATGGGAAAGTGAACCTATCAAGTCGCTTGTATAAATGTTAAATAGGATCGGCGAATTGACCGCGCCTTGCTGAAGACCATTTTTAATTTGAAATATTCCAACAGAAGTCACATCGCCATTTTTCACGATGAACTGCCTGTTGGTTAGCATATTATAGAGAATGTACAAGAGTGGTTTACTGATCCCCAGCCTAGTCAGCTTATAGAAAAGACCCTCTAACCATACGGTGTCGAAGGCCTTCTCCAAGTCAACAAGGCAGGCACCAGTGCACTGTTTCTTGCCTTTGTTCCATTGGATATCGGACACCAGTTTAGACGCGGCATGTGAGATATCATGTCCCGCCTTAAAACCGAATTGATTATCCGGAATTATATGTTTGTCCTCAACCCACCTACACAGAGCTCTATTGATTACCTTTTCAAAAACCTTACTGATATTCGGAAGGAGACTTATCGACCGGAGATTCGCCGGATTGGATATATCCTTCCCCTTTTTGGGGATAGGTTGAACCACTGCCGTTTTCCAATGCGCTGGATAATGTGCATTATTCATTGCATTATTAAACAGGGTGGTGTAAATGTCCACCGCTTCTAGAGGAAGATGTCGAAGCACGATGTTCGGGATACCATCGGTCCCCACTGATTTCTTAGCCCTGATTGTGTCGAAGATCTCATGGAGTCCTTCCTTCGAAATGAATGGGGGTAGGTCACCCTCTCTGGCAATGACATTATTGGCCATATTTTCGTCGTTGAACTGGGTGAAACCAGAGCCTTCGGATCGCCAGTTCCCCATTTCATTTCGAATGTAGAAGTCGTGCACCAAGACGCGATTGTCCAGGTCATAATTAGGGCCAATGATATTAATGGCCTTGTATACTTCCTGGAAAGTCGCCCCTATGGTCTCAACCTTCTCCTGCGGATCCTCGATCACAAAGAAGTCGTCATCATCAGCGGCCTCATTTGGATCAATACCTGCTATTGTCAGTAATCGTTCGTTGTCTGTTGTCCGGGCTATTTTAAGACACTGAAGGTCGTTTTGATTTTTTCTCCGAAATAGTTTATTTATTTGCGGAAACATATTCGGGTTGCTGGTGTTTACAGCCCGAACCTTGTTGTTCCAATACAAACTTACAGAAATTCTGTAATTCTCTTTTATTAGCGTTTTAATATTTTTAATCGACGACTTCAGTGTCCTAATCTCCGGGTCTTGTCGGTCAGTTAACTGTC